>JAQQAF010000007.1:29595749-30795749 GCA_029747655.1 Ensete ventricosum
TCTGTGATCAGTGCCAACAAATACAAAAGTGATTCTGCAACAGTACTACTATTAAGCTCAATTTCATCCTGATATAATACCAGATGTGCATATGTACTATGAAGGACAATTATAAAGGGAGAACCTGAACAACATAAATAAAAAAAGAAAATTAACCAGATCTATGTCGGTTCTAATAGCAACAAATTAGGAGGAGCCTCTATGGGAAGAATGTAGATTTGTACATATGATTTGATGGGAATAAAACATGAATAAACTTTGTATATGAACAAATACTAACAGACCGTCATACACACAACAAAATCAAATAAAAATTACGATCAGATTAATATCAAGATTTACGTGAAAAACCCATTCAACTCGAAGGATAAAAACCACGGGATAAGTAAGAGAAAATCCACTATCAAAATAATGAATATACAGATCTCAAGGCTTCTTACCCAAGCCCAAGCAATAGCCATAAGAGAATCACAGTGATACAAAGACTATAATCCTAAGCATAATATCTAAAAACTTCCCAAGAGATTACAGTAAGAATCCACTGCAAACTGATATAAACTAAGATTTGAATGATTAAGAATAGTCTTTTCATGTCCATGTCTTCTTCCCTTTCCTAGATCTCTTATTTTCTGGCCTCTATTGTCAATCTGCAATCTTCTTTCTCACTCCCACGTTTTCAGCCGTCGCTGCTCTCTTAATCTGAACCCTAGCCACCTAAACTAGTTTTAGATTAATATAAGTAAGGTTCTGGGTTGTGGACTTCACTAAAGCCCATTATGGGCTGAATCTGGGCTCTCTGCCCAACAATCTCCCCCTTCAGCCCATAAGGGAGGCTGTCTCATGACTCCTCAATGTGAAGTCATGCCGACCAGCTGTCGGCACATCTCCTGTCTCTCTTTCGATAAAACCTTTGTCAACATGTCTGCCCTATTATCATCTGTGTGAATTTTCTGAAGCTGTAACTGCTTCTCTTCAAGTATATTTCTGATCCAGTGATATTTGACATCTATATGCTTTGACTTGGAATGAAATGTTGGATTCTTGCACAAATGGATGACACTCTGGCTATCACAATACACCACATAGTTTTTTTATTTCAGCCCTAATTCTTGTAAGAATCCTTTCATCCATAATATTTCTTTACAAACCTATATAGCAGCAATATATTATGCCTCTGTGGTGGAGAGAGCAATACACGTTTGTAATCTGGACTGCTATGACATAGCTCTCCCTGCAAAAGTAAGTACAAAACCTGATGTGGACTTCCTTGTGTCAATATCTCTTGTCATATATGCATCTATGTAACCTGTCAACACAGGTGGTCCACCTCCAAAGCTTAAACAAACTTTAGAACTTCCTCTGAGATATCTAAAAATCCACTTCACTACTGCCCAATGCTCTTTACCTGGATTTGCAAGAAATATGCTAGCAACACCCACTGCATATGTGATGTCTGGCCTCGTACATACCATCGGGTATATTAAACTTCCAACTGCTGAAGCATAAGGAACCTTTTGTATTTTCTCCTTCTCTTCATCACTTGACGGACTCTGATCTGAGCACAACTTGAAGTGACCTGCAAGAGGAGAACCAACTGGCTTTGCATTGGTCATACTGAATCTGTCCAATACCTTCTTAATGTATTTCTCCTGTGATAATCAAATCTTTCTCTTTCTTTTATCACGAAAAATCTGTATGTCCAGTATTTACTTTGTTGGCCCCATGTCTTTCATTGCAAAAGACTCACTCAGTTCCTTCTATAACTTATCAATCATAGACATATCTTTCTCAAGGATAAGCATGTCATCAACATAAAGTAAGAGAATAATAAAATCCTCACCAAACCGTTTGATGTACACACAATGATCTAAAGCTGTTATTTTGTATTCATTTTCAATCATACATGAATTAAACTTTTTATACCACTGTCTTGGAGCTTGCTTCAGCCCATACAAGCTTTTCTTCAACTTCCAAACAAGATTTTCTTTACCTTTGACTTTGAAGCCTTCTGGTTGCTCCATATAAATTTTCTCTTCCAAATCACCATGAAGGAAAACTGTTTTCACATCTAACTGTTCAATCTCCAAGTCTATGTTAGTAGCAATACCAAGAGCAACACGGATAGAAGATATTTTAACAACATGAGAAAAAATCTCTTCAAAGTCAATACCTTTCTTTTGACCAAAGCCTTTCACAACCAATTGAGCTTTATACTTTGGTTGAGAACAATATTCTTGAGTTTTCAACCTAAAAACCAACTTGTTCTTCAAGGCCTTACTTTCCTCTGGTAGTTGCACCAAATCATATGTGTGATTCTTCTGCAGAGAATCCATCTCTTCTTGCATAGCAGTAAACCACTTCTTTTTCTGCTTCCTGGTAACTCTCTGGTTCACCTACATCAGTAAGCATCACATACTCATCTGTAGAGTATCTTCTGGAAGGTTGACGTGGTCTAGAAGATATTCTTAACTGAGGTTCTGTGGGAACTTGCTCTATTTCTTCTTCTTGTTCAACATGTCCTGTAGGTAGATCAATATCTGACTCTGCACCATCTTCCTACACATCTCCCCCATCACCCTGATATACTGGAGGAATAACTGGGTCACAGTCTACAAATTCCTCTACAGAAGTCTTAATTGGTGCCTCATTCTTCAAATCCTCAATGGTTTGATCCTCAAAGAAGAAAACATCTCTGCTTCTGAATGCCTTCTACTTTTCTGGATCCCAAAGCCTGTAACCAAACTGATCATGTGAGTAACCAAGAAAAATACACTCTTTTGTCTTATCATCCAGCTTGGACCTCTCATTGTTTGGAATATGTGCAAATGCACGACAACCAAATACTCTTAAATGCCTATAAGAGATATTTTTCTCTAACCATACATGCTCTACAACATCACCATCTAGAGCTGTACATGGTGATAAGTTGATTATATCAACTGCAGACCTCAATGCCTTATCCCAAAACCTTTTGGGTAGCTTGGCCTGTGAAAACATACATCTGATCTTTTCCATGATGGTGCGGTTCATCATCTTTGCAATTGCATTATGCTAAGGCGTACCAGGGACTGTCAACTCATGCTGGATGCGATGTGACCTACAATAATCATTAAACAATCCTGTATACTCACCACCATTATCTGATCTTATGCATTTCAATTATCTTTCTGTCTCCCTTTCAACTCTGGCATGAAACTTATTGAAGACATTAATAACCTGATCTTTGGTCTTCAAAGCATAGGCCCAAACTTTCCTGGAAAAGTCATCTATAAAAGTAACAAAATAAAGTGGTGCCTATAAAAGTAACAAAATAAAGTGCACCACTGATACTAGGAACGTTAATAAATCCACCAGGAGTTTTTATTCTCAAAGGACCACACACATCTGTATAGACACGGTCCAATGCATACATTTTTCTAGATAAGACAAGACTAATAAATGAAACTCTATATTGTTTACCAGTCAAACAATCAATACAAGAGTTCAAACGTGTACCTTTGAGGTCTGGCAATACCTCTCTCTTGGAAAGTTCTTGCAGCCCCTTCTCGCTCATGTGTCCTAGTCACCTATACCACAACTCCATGCTGAAGTCTTTCTCTGTAGTATTCAACTACTCACCATAAGCTTTAGGCTGCAATCTGTACAATATATGACATTTATTTCCATTAGCTACAATAAGAGAACCCTTACTGGGCTTCCACTGTCTTCTGTGAAATCTGACATCAAAGTCTTCATCATCTAATCTTCCAACTGAAATTAAATTCAGTCTTAAGTCAACCACATGCCTCACATCCTTTAGCACAAACTTGTAGCCAAGGTTGGTCTTTATATGAATATCTCCCATGCCAATGATGTCTGCTGTGTCATAGTTGCCCATCTTTAAGCACAAACTTGTAGTCATAGTCTTAAGTCATCCACATGCCTCGCATCCTTAAGCATAAACTTGTAGTCAAGGTTAATCTTTATATGGATATCTCCCATGCCAATGATATCTGCTGTGCCATAGTTGCCCATCTTGACGACACCAAAATTTTCAGACCTGTAAGTAGCAAAGAACTCCCTCCGTGGTGTAGCATGATAAGAAGCACCTGTGTCGATTATCCACTCGAGATCCTAGCACACACAAGAAAAAATATCATGATAAAATCAAATAATCACTACCTTGCACCGTAGTTGTGATATTCTCTTTTGACTCTATATGCTCCACTTCTTTTCCCTTTTTCTTGTTCTTCTTAGGTTGCTTGCACTGATTCTTGTAATGTCCTTTCTTACCACAATTGTAACAAATAATATCTTTCCTTGATCTTGACTTGCTTCTACCTCTGTGTGAACCACTTCTATCCTTTGACTTTGCTTTCCTCTATTCTCTGAGACAAGTGCCTGTGAATCAATCTGAGAAGTTGTTGAATTCTTTCTCTTCAACTCCTCATTCAACAAACTACTTGTTGCTTGACTCATGGTGACAACACCATCTGGTGCAGAATTACTAAGGGAAACCACCAATGTCTCCCAACTTTTTGGCAAAGAACTGAGAAGTAACAATGCCTACAACTTATCATCAATAGACATTTTCACAGAGGATAACTGGTTAGTAATACTCTGTATTTCATTCAAATGCTCAGGAATAGAAGTACCCTCTTTATATTTCAAGTTCACAAGTTTTCTGATCAGAAAAGCTTTGTTACCAATTATTTTTCTTTCATAAAGACCTAACTTTTTTCAAAGAGAGTAAGCAGAATATTCAGTAGAAACATGGTGAAAGACACTATCATCTAGCCATTGTCGAATAAAGCCAACTATTTTTCGATCTAATCTCTTCCACTCATCATCTGTCATAGTTGTGGGCTTGACACTATCTCCTTGCAAAGGTCCATACAAATCTTTGCAATACAAGAGATCTTCCATTCTTGATTTCCATACCATCCAATTATTTCCATTTAAACTAATCTTGCGAGAAATATTACCGGCCTCTATGTTCAGATACAAAAGATTAAATACCACCAAAACCCTGCTCTGATACCGGTTGATGGGAATAAAATAAGAATAAACTTTGTATACGAATAAATACTAGCAGACCGTCACACACATAGTGGAATCTAACAGAAATCACAATCAGATGAACACCAAGGTTTACGTAGAAAACCACTTCAACTCGAAGGGTAAAAACCACGGGACAAGCTAGAGAAAATCCACTATCAAAATAATGAATATACAGATCTCAAGGCTTCTTGCCCAAGCCCAAGCAATAGTCACAAGAGAATCATATGGATACACGGACTATAATCCTAAGCATAATATCCAAAAACTTCCCAAGAGATCACAATAAGAATCTACTGCAAACTGATCGAACCTGAGATTTGAATGATTGAGAATAGTCTTTTCCTGTCCTTGTCTTCTTCCCTTTTCTAGATGTCTTATTTTCTGAGCTCTATTGTCAATCTGTAGTCTTCTTTCTCACTCCCACGTTTTTAGCCATTGCTGCTCTCTTAATTTCAATCCTAGCCACCTAAACTAGGTTTTAAGTTAATATAAGTGAGGTTCTGAGTTATGGACTTCACTAAAGCCCATTATAAATTGAATCTGGACCATCTGCCAAACATGATTGCCATCCAATACAATACAATAGATGAAGAAAATGAGACAACTAATCCAGGTCAAAGCATTTAGAGATGTTGCTTTTAAGATAACATAAAAGTTGGGATGAACTCTACTTTTGATGAGTACATAACATTAAAAACATGCCAACAAACAATGCAACATAAAATAGTAGTTACAGTGCGATGTTTAGCTGGAATGATGATGAAATCCATCTAATTCAGGAACTGGCTCTCTTCACAGCTACAAGAGTGATATCGCACCTGAACAGACTATTAAAAAGAATCAAGGACAGAAAGGCAAAGTCCTACAAAATTCACATGAAAGATGTTTACTCATGACTGTCAACGTCAGTTACAGCTATTTAAATGCACTTGCTCCTCTCCAAAACAAAAGGCAGTAGTCCTATAAAAAAATGGCTCTTGTTCCCAGCATAGCCAAGTTTTTGAGATCCAAATCTGGAAAAGCTTTACCCATAAGAAGCTCATGATATGCAAAGGACATCGAGGATGGTGGTGATCAGTTGGAAAAGACATTCTTAGCCAACTAAGATTAGGGATGGAAGCTACAAACAGTTCTCCTCAAAATCTATGCCAGAGTCGGCTTAGCTTTTCTCAAATAAATCTGTCATGCTTTGCCAACCCCATATGCATTAAGTTAGGCATGCTGGTTATCCTCATGGTTTCAGAGATTCACAGAAATAACTTCAAAATTCAAAGTACATTGAGAATAGACCATCCATCAGCAGTCATGCCGACCAAAGAAACAGATACCCAACACATGAAGGACAAAAGAACAAGGAAAAGAGTTGTAGGATCTGACCAAGAAGGCCTTGGGCTGGTCGTTGGTCACCATTGTAGGTTCTGGTTCTCATGGAGGAGGAACCAAAGTAGTCTTTGGAATTGTGACTAATTTTGCTAGCATCAGAGTCTAGATAGTGAACAGCTAAATATTTCTTCCAGTGATCTTACAGAATATAAATATTTGTTCCAGTGAAAGCAGATATGGTACAGGAGTAGTATAGATCTATAAAGCAAAAGGAATTCAACCAAATAGAGAACAGCTAAGAAAAGAACATGACTTGGCACCAACTTCAACATATCTACATTGGTTTTTATCAGATTCGGGTGTTCTCCAGACTAGGAAAAGATCTTATTTCATCAATACTTTGGAAAGGCGGTCAAAAAATGCTCCAGATAGATTGAGGGGCAAAACAAGAACAAGATCAGGAGTTGATCCACCCAAGTGTAGTCAGTGACACCTACCAAAAATCTAGCGGTCAATTGGCCTCCTGACTATAATGTGGTTAATCCCTTTGGTAAAAATTTTGCCTCTTTGGATGTGGCTATTCCACTCTGTTAAATCTTGCAACTGAAGATAGTATATGTGATCGTAATGTTCATAGCATTGCTATCAACAAAAGATAGGCAAGAGTACATATTGAGATTTGAGAGATGCATCAGTCATCGTTTGGCCAAGTAATTTCACAAGATGCCAGTCTACTTGTGCAAGCTTTTTTATACATTTATGTTTTGCAGGATAATATTGAGATTTTATCAGTTTTAGGATCATCATGAAGGTTGAGATTTGGGGTTCTGTGCTCATTTTGATGGATCTTACCAGAGTCCATTGTTATTCTCAGCTAAGTCTATATTAGTTAAAGATTTATGGTAAAAAATATGTAGGCTATATAACTCATCACATCTTGTTAGATTTTTCAGTTATTCAAATGATTTCTTCCTAGTTTTAAAGAAAAATAATGATCATGGCACTTATCTGATTATACTTTATTATAAATCATAACTTCAAAATGAGCAATACTAAGCTTGGCATAAAGCTAGTATCCAAGTCAACTTATAAACCCCAACAAAGAGACAGCAATTGTAGCAAAGTGAAGGTAGGTAACATGCTAATGTGGTTAAGCAGAAAAAAAACATAAGAAAGAAAGGAAAAGAAAATTGCAGAACTGATACTAAGTCAAATGGGAGCTAACATTGTGCTATAATTAATTAATTAAGAGCTGCTGCTCTTGGTATTCTTTCTCTATTCTCTTCTTGTGCTCAGCAACCAAGCTGCAATTCAAACAAAGTTATAGCAGATGTAGATTAATCTATATCAACCTTTCAGCAACAACACAAGTCCAAGAATCCAGATGGGACACTTTGAAAGCAGCGGAACTTGGTGAACAGTAGCTCTGCATATTCTACAAAATTATGTTTAAAAAATTACTCCTATTTACCTAACAAACAGTTCAGAGGATTCTAATGAATAATTCTAATACATCTTTGGTAAGTGAGTTCAACGTCCGTGTAAACAAACAAAGAGGAAGCAATAGATCTTATGTAGGCAAAAAGATCATGAGCAATTAGAGCAACAAATTACCAAAACTTGTGAACATGTAGAGCAATAATGATCTATCACTTGAGGCTCTTCTTTCTGATGAACATGTACTACAAACATCTATTTGTATCAACCAGCTAGCATCAATTTGCAGACACTAAAATTGATGTATATAATCAGGTACCAAGTTGAACTTACATCTTAATTTCACAACATAATTTTTGCCAACAAGAATAACAAAGATAAGTTCATGAAATCAAATAGATTCATCAAGAAGAAGAAAAATAAAATAAAGCATAGAAACCAGGATGTGAACTTTGAATTTCACTTGCCATGCTACAAGACATAATAAGAACTTATTACTTGAAAAATCATAACAAGAAAAATACTGAATCCATGAAAATTAAATGGCACATATATTTGCATGGAAACCGGGTCATGATGCCCCTATTTAGAATGCTCAACACAAATATAAAAGCCGACCATATGCGACACACTGTTCAATTATTAGAGTAGTCTAGAACCGACAAAATCATGTAAGCAACACAACCAACAAGCAGAAAGAACAAACTAAAATCTGAATGGGTTTAACACATTGATATTATCTACAAGTCATCCTTCTATAGGAATCAAAAGAAGCTTGAGATGTGCTATGTCCAACAAGCCATGGATTGGCAAAAGTCACCATTATCAATCATTACAAATGTTGAAATCAATGAAACAAAATCCTCATTCACATCTGCCTTTAGAAAGAAAGACAAGAAATCAACAAACATGTGGCTATTTCTTTAACTCCAAAGTTATATGTCAGAACCATTCATTTAAGACAGATTTAACAGACAAAATTTGACAAAGATGCAATTTAAGGGAATAAGTACAGACAACGAGATGAGACTAGACAAGTGGAAAAAGATGATAATAATGCCTCTCAACAATCCAACGACACACTTGCAGTGGCATAAAAGAAAAAGATTAGAGAATGAAAAACTGGAATATTTAAATGATATCACTTACCATCTAACTTTGAACGCCTGAAATATATATAATTTCCATTAGAAAAGGCAGCTAACTAGACTGAAACCCTAAATGCTAAAAAAAAGCAAGTTGTGAAATGTGAAATGTGAAATGATGGAGGAGTGAATCATATCTAAACATTTACATGAATTACAGAAATGGTTTGGTTCCCTTAAAAAGTTTCAGACATCAAGGCAAACACTAGGATGTACGTGATTGTTGTGTGTGTATAAACTATGATACGTAAGAAAGAAATACAGGAAAGAAATTCCACAAAAGATCATGCCTGCATAATAAATTATGATATGTTTATGTCAACTGTCTAATTTTCAGTGTCAACAAAGAGTATTGATTGATAGCTTACTAGATACGGAAGCTACATATGCTGTGTTCAATAATCTCCCTAATTTCATGCAAGTTGCTTAAAAGACCTGTCTGTATATTTGTTCTTATGGTAATTCTCTTTAGATTAACAGTATACTATTAATAGTAGAGACGAGATGAGGTGTTGATCGAGAGTGAAAGCTGTTTACTCAGAGCAACAGCAACGACAGTGGAGAGTAGTAGAAATGAGGCGACGAGCTGACCTGACTAAGAGCGAGAGTAGCGATGACAGTGAAGACCAGTGACTACAGTGACGACGGTGAATAGAAGCGACAACAACGATGGTGGCGAAGAACAGCGACGGCGGCGAAGCAGCAGCAACGAATGAGGCAGCGACAACGACGAGATGTCGATGATGTAATCCCGATTCGAGATAAGAAGATTAGGGTTAAATCACAAAATATATATTGTTGTACTAGTTGGTTTGATTGAACCAACTAACACGAACACTAAACCAGAGCTAAAAGCCTGGTTTAACCCGGGTGCTCGCCTGAAGTGCCCAACGCGGGCGAGCACCCAGGCGGTGCCTCTTTGAAACGCGCCGCATGGAGATTGAGCGAGGCGCTTGAGCCTGGCCTCGCCTCACCCAAGTGCTTAGGCGAGTGCCCAAATACCTTTTTAAATCACTTACTAGTACTACTATTTGAAAAGCTTATTAGGCAAGCCCTTGAATAATGAGATGATACAACAACACTAGGAGGTCTAACAAGCAGCGATGGAAAAGTAGGGCAGAATGAACCACCAACTGATGAAGAATCAACATAGGACGTTAAAAACCTGAGAAAGAGGTTGAGCTGATTGGATAATCAGAAGCAAAGAGCAATCTTGCATAAGAAAATGATGTCACAGAAGCAAACGTCATGGCTGGTGACGATGAAAGTGCAGAGCCCCTATAATCATCATTCAAAGAGTTGCCACCACCAGTTAATGACAAAATCCTCTGAGACACTGGAATTGCAACTAATGGATTGAACTGCTGCACTCTATCAGGCAGTAAAGATTGTATAGCAACAGCTGGAAAAAGAGGTAGGACAGATCCATGAAAGATTATTTGTTATATTAGCAAGTGGAGCAAAAAATGGCACATCACTTGTAGTTACTGTTTTTTGGCTCCTTAGTATTGGTCCTAAACCAACTTCATCAACACCTGGCCGGTCATTCAGATCAAAGTTCCTTAGCACACTTGCCTCTCCACTAGGAAATGCTCCACATGCAGGTTGAGTAGGTAAAATTGGTGACTCTAATCTATGGCCACTGCTTGTCAAGAGCTGTCCATTTTCCAGAGTCCCAGACCATCATCAACTCTATTTAAATCAAGATCAACTCCCCCAGCAATTCTTGATGGTGCATGATGAGTACTAACAGTCCCTGAAATGGACACTGTAGTCTAAGAAGTACTCTCAGAGGCCATGTCTTCCAAGAACTCCCTCATCAGCTAAATTCAGATCAATGTCTAGCAGAGGACGGCCTTGCTTCTGGCAAAATAAGATGGTGGCATATGTGAACTATTAGATGGCATCTCTAGGAATGTTTCATGGTTCTGGTGGCCAAAATGCATTAGTGGCTGCTGAGCCTTTCCATCCAGTCTCATCCTTAGTCCAACAGAATTTTCAGGTGACATAAACGGTCCTTTTCCTGGTGCAACTACTGTTATTGAAGCAGGCAAAAAACCATTCGACACTAGATTTGCAAAGTGAGATAGACTAGGCAAACGAATTACAAATGAGCATACTATTGCAGCTGAGATAGCTGGCCGTCCTTCGTTACCATCAATACTAGAATTGCCCTCGTTGAAATCAAATTCAAGCTTACTAATAATATTTTAAAACGGGAGTACCTAATTTGTTACGGTTAGCTCCTGATCCTATGGTATTCTC
Source organism: Ensete ventricosum (assembly GCA_029747655.1). Classification (NCBI taxonomy): domain Eukaryota; kingdom Viridiplantae; phylum Streptophyta; class Magnoliopsida; order Zingiberales; family Musaceae; genus Ensete; species Ensete ventricosum. The sequence goes on from JAQQAF010000007.1 coordinate 29,606,960, forward strand.
TATCGCTCACAATGCTTGTCTCATTATCTTTAATCTAAACCTCTCAAATATAACAGCTCATTAGCATCACATGAGAAAGTTAAAATTGCTTCATTAATAGGTGGTCTGGTAGGTAGAAAGTTAAAGAAAACTGTTTCATGGTACTTATCTTCAAGACTAAGAAATACATTAAAAGAGTTAGTTATCAACTGTAAAACATTAAATTTTATAGTTCCCCGTGCATGGAGGGTTGTTCCATATACTAATACCTATTTTGGTGTTTTAGAGTTAGAAATGAGTTAAAAATCTAATTGTATTAGCAGAAGCTCTTTTGAGTTCTCTCTTAAATTCTGTATCTCTTGGATCTTTCTTGGGATGTGAGTCTTTTATTTTCAGTTCTATATCTTTGTTTAGTATCCTTGGGGTGGTAAATTTTCTATATCTCTTTGTGATTTTAAACTCGGTGATGAGCTATTTATCGATTTTATGTAAGTATTATCTTGAGTTTATTTATTTTTTAATCAAAAAGACTTATTCTATCAAATACAACTCAATTATTAGTTTCTTTTTTGAATTTCATTTCTCTTCTTTTTTCCCGATATCAATTTGGTATCAGAGTTAAAGGCTAGAGATCATAGCAAGGCAAAATGAAAAAGATGTACTTGGTGAAGGTAGTGACCATGAACATGATGTTGAATCCTTGAGGTTGTAGCTACAAAGATTGCTACACATTCTACAAGAAAAAAATAAAATCATTGAAGAACTTCGAAGTAGAAATAACTAACATGAAAATGATGCCTAAAAGTTTGGTTATGATGATAATACATCTCCTCACCCAAGGGAGTTGGGAAGATTTCGAGCAAGGTATAGAGACTAAAACAAGTGGCAAAACAAATACAATCCAAAGTTAGATATACTAGAGTTTGAAGATAAAATCAATATTGATAATTTTATTGATTGGTTTAATACAATAGAAAGAATATTCAATTTTAATGAATAACCAGAACAAAAAAGGAAAGCTTGTGGCACTAAGACTCAAAAGGAATGTATATTTTTGTGGGAAAATCTAAAGAAGCAAAGAGAAGACAAAGGGAAGAGTAACATCATGACATGGGAGAAAATGAAAAGGGAGTTGAAGATAAAATATTTACCTGACAACTATAGGCAACACGTCTTTATCAAATTCTATGATTTCAAGCAAAAAGATCATAGTATAGAGTACATAATAAAATTCAATAATGTCATGTTAAAATGAAGACTTGTGGAACCAAAAGAGCAAACCATTGCAAGATACTTAAGAGGTTTGAAATATGAGATTACCAAAGTGGTTCAACTCCAACCATATTGATCTTTGAATGATATGAGCAAGCTGACTTTAGAAGTGGAGAAGCAACAAAGGTTTAAAAATGGTTCTCAATACGGGGCGAAAGATGATTATATGAGAGGGGAAAATTTAAAGCCTACTCTCTAAAGCAAAGTGGTGTCGAAGGTGAAAGACAAAGGTGAAGGATCAGCTGGTAGTAAATAATCACCTAATTCTTCTACACTAAGTGGTAAAAAATGCTTCAAATGTTATTGTTTTGAGTACATTGCTTCAGATTGTCCAAATAGGAGGATTATTACATTGGTTGAAAAATATACTAATGAAAGAGATAAAGCCAATGATAAACTAAAATATGATGATGATGAGGAAGACGTTACTTATGCTGATCCTAGTTTGTCTATCATGTTATAACGTAGCTTACAAGTGTCCTATGTGATTGAAGATAAAAGCTAGGTGAGTAAGAACATATTTCAGACCAAATGCATTTCTCATGGCAAGTTGTGCTTGGTGATCATTGATAGTGACAACTTTGATAATGTGATATCTTTGGAGATGGTGCATAAGCTAAAGTTGGACATAATCCCTTATCCATATCCTTACCAACAATGCTGACTGTAAAAGGGGAATGACACCAAAGTAACTAAAATATGTTTAGTTCTATTTTCTATTGGCAAGTATGATAAAGATAAAGTATGGTGTGATGTTGCACCTATGGATACTTGTCATTTGCTATTGGGTAGACCTTAACATTATGATAGGAAAGCGTTGTATAATGGCTACAAACATACTTAATCTTTTAAGATGAATAAAAAAAAGATTATTTTTGCTCCATTACAACTTTCTGAAACTAATCCACCAAAGAAGAAAGTTAGTGTTTCTATATTTTATGGTGAATGCAAGGGTGAATTAGAATGGGGTGGTCATATTTTGGCTCTAGTAGTAGTAGAGGAGAATGAACAACATAATGAGCCACCAGCAAACATGAAATTAATCCTAGAGGAGTTTTAAGATATTGTACCCGAAGAGATTCCACATGATCTTCCACCTTTGAGAGACATCCAACATCACATTTCTGGAGGTTGTCCTACCTAATATGGCAGCCTACAGAATGAGTCCTAATGAGCATAAAAAACTTCAAAGGCAAGTGGATGAGTTGGTGGAAAATAAGTTGATTCGAGAGAGCATGAGTCATTGTGCAGTTCTAGCCATGTTGGTGCCTAAGAATGATGGTTCTTTGAGAATATGTGTGGATAGCTGCACCATCAACAAAATCATAATTGATTATTATTTTTCTATTCCAAGGTTAGATAATTTACTTGATCAATTGTGTGGTGCTTCTATTTTTTTTCTAAAATTGATTTAAGGAGTGGCTATTACCAAATTAGAATAAGGCCTAGAGATGAGTGAAAAATACCATTTAAAATTAATGAAGACTTATACAAATGGTTGGTTATGCCATTTGAGCTATTTAATGCTCATAGTACTTTTATGATATTTATAAATCATATACTTAAGCCATGCATTGGCACTTTTATTATGATTTATTTTGATAATATATTAGTATATAGCAAAAGTGAGGAAGAGCATATGAATCATTTTAAAGAAATCTTTCTCATTTTAAAGCGATAAAAGCTTTATACTAATATGAAGAAGTATGATTTTTTTACTCATATTATGGTGTTTTTGGGGTATGTTGTTTAAAAAAGTAAAATAATGATATATTAAAGTAAGGTAGAGCAGTGATTTAAAAAGTGTTAGGCGCCAAAATGCCCGAGGCACTAGGTGCTTGCTTGAGCAAAGCGAGGTACTAAAATATATAAAATATATATAATATAATTAATAAATATAATTATTTAAATAAAAATATTATATTAAATTAAGAAAATTTAAAATATAAAATACAAAGTCATAATGTCATATTAACAAAAGTCTCAATATTTAAAACAATAAAGTTTTACATCAAAGTCATTTATCATAATCAATATTATCATCATTTTCAAACAAATCATCTTAATTGAGTTTGTCTAGGAAGAAGTAAAGAAATACCCATTGAGTTCATTGATTCATCATCAATTTATACATGTAAAGATAGGAGGATTTCCCTCAACTAACCTATGAGATTTCCTCATTCAGTTGGAAAAATCATATCTAAATCATAGCTAAATCCTATCTTCTATCATGCCCCCGTAAGATCGAGCTCTTGTAAGAACGCCGATCTTGAATTGATGTTAATGAATCCGAAGGAAGGAGGCCGATGTATTGTCAACTGCGATGAAGATCTGACGAATGTTAGCAGTGATGTCAACCTGGCTGAGAAGGAGGCCGTTGTATTTTCAACCGCGATGAAGATCTATCGGCGGTTAACTTTGATGGTGATATCAACCTGGCTAAGAAGGAGGCCGTTGTGTTGTCAACCGCGATGAAGATCTGACAGTGGTTGACTTCGGTTGTGATGTCAGCTTAGCTAAGAAGGAGGCTATTGTGTTGTCAACCACGGTGAAGATGTGACGACGGTTGACTTCGACGACGATGTCAGCCTGGCTGAGAAGGAACATATAATTTGATAGAACCCCAGATGTAGCTCTATAGATTTTGATCTTTGAGGGGGATCAACCCTTGGAACGCTATAGGGGTTCCTCCATCCTAGTAGTCGGCCATATGCTTGAATTTTAGATTGATCTTATTTTTTTAAAAGAGGTGGAGATTACATATTTATATAAGGCTCCAAACCCTAGCCCTAGGGGGGTGCTTCCTAAGTAAATTTTTTCTTTTGCCCCTCATATAGCTACCATGCATAAATAAAGGGGGCGACAACCTAAGTGGCTACACAAGCCACGTCCCTTCATTAGAAACCCTAGCTGACCAACCCAGTAAAAGGGGTGGCGGCTAGGAAGCTTAAGACTCCAAATTAAACCCTAGCCACACTTCTTTATAGGATATAAGTGACTAGGTGGGTTTTATTACAATCTCATAGGGTTCTTATGTTCGGATCAAATGACACTAAGAGGGGGGGGGGGGGGGGGGGTGAATTAGTGCGAGTACAAATTTCCGTTTTAAGTGAAATCCTTTTCGATTAAACCAAAGTATGAAATATGAAGCTTTTAGTCTTTGGTAAAAAAATAAATAAGTGTTTTAATGAAAGTTGCTAAATTGATAAGTAAACCCGAAAGATAAGCAATGTGAATATTTTACTTTCAAAGAATGAGTTAAATCCGAAGCGTCAATACAAGAAAATGTAAGCTATTTGAAATCAAGGAAACAACTCATAATTTTATAGTGGTTCAGCGCCAAAGGCCTATGTCCGCTTCCGAGTTCTCCTTCTTGAGACACACCGACATCCACTATCAATCTTCTTTAGGTGAAGATCAAACCTTTACATTTGTTTACAAGGGAGATTTAAGAAGTTACTATTTCTAAGCTCTCTCCCTTCCCTTTTCTTTTTTTCTTACAAATCACACACACTTTCCTTTTGCACAGAATTTAATTGCCCAAAAGAGTTATATTTGAATGTAAGAATACTTGGGTATTTATAGACCCCAAATGACTTCAGATTTTTGGAGCCAAAAATCGAACATACCCAAAAAAATTAGGTATGAGCGGTTTACCCGCCGTCAGCCACTGGCCGTCGCCCGTAATCTATGGTACGGGCCGTTCACCGGCCATTTGGGCGATTTACCCACTGACACCTGCTGGCCACCGCCTGGATTATGTGGTACGGGCAATCCAATCACTGCTCACCAGTGGTTTACCCATCGAAATTTTCGCAAAAGTGATTCCCTCCACTTTTCGAATTCCAACTTGACTTTTACGTTGACCAGCTCTTTGGTCAACTGATTAAGCTCAACGTGAGCTTAACCAAATTTAGTAGTGGATCTAGTTGTCTTATTGAGTTGATTTGGATTCCTTCCAAATCCAACTCAATTAGGACTCTAACTTCTAACTACGACTCAATGATTACAATACTTAATGACCAATTAAGCCTAATTAAGACCTAACTCCCGCATACTCCGACAACCTCCGGTAATCTTGTGGTAAGTCCTACGGTTTTCTTCCTGGTAATTTACCTTCACGTTCTAAGCGAGCTTCCCAATTCCTTCAGCGAATCTCCTAGCGAACTTTCGACGAGATCCCATCGTATCGTCCGAACTTGGCCCGATGCCTAGGCTTTATCTTGACCCATCATCTAGTTGTAGCTTCATTGATCCTGCCATAGTTAGACCTGTAATATTTCTTCTAACATATGTTAGATCAACACACATCAATTGATCTCATCATCAAAATTTGAGATTCAACAATCTCCCCCTTTTTGATGATGATAATCAATTGATGACGGGAGTTAGGAACGGGAGTTAATCCTAACTCTCCCTAAATTTATGCCTCATATAGAAGACTTAAAATCAAGAGAGTCACATCCTCTTGAATCAAAGCAATAAGCATTTCAAGTAAATAACCTTCAAGTATAACAAAGATTTGCTTTTTAAACTTTTCAACTTATCAAGAATTTTCAAGGATTGTCATGAAGTTGAAAATATTTGAAAATTGTTCTTCAAATTATCAAGCAAAGAAAAATTTCAAATCAATAAGCATATAAAATTTTCAAGTCATAGAGCATAGAAGATTTTCAAGTTATTGAGCATAGAAATTTTCTAAATCATTAACCATACCTTTCTTAATAAATTTAAAAATTAATCTCTAGTCATCAACCTACCTTTCTTAATAAATTTAATACATTTGAAAATTAATCTATAATCATCAGTCATACCTTTCTCAATAAATTTAATATATTTAAAAATTAATCTCTAGTCATTAATCATATATTTCTTAATAAATTTAATACATTTGAAAATTAATCTCTAGTCATCAGCCATACCTTTCTCCCCCTTTGTCATGAACAAAAAAAGGTGGAGTGTGAGGTTAAACTTTTAAAGCAAATGAGTTTTTATTCTCTCCTTTGTAAAATAAAATAAATGAATTTTATTTCTCTTGTAAATCAATAAAGAATAGAGGAGTTTTAAAACATTGTTAAATGTAGCTCTCAATATAAAATGTAATTTTTAGAAAATTCAAAAATCCGAGAGATATAAAAAAAAGCTAATTTTGTATTAAAAAAAATCATGTAATTCTTTTTGCATGGAAGCATCACTTGAATTATCACATTTTATAGAAATATTTTTTAATTTTAATCTATAGTTTTCTTCTAGTGTGTTTTTCATCCAAATGACTTGGGCACAACATATACTAGCTGCAATGTATTCTGCTTCTGTAGTAGATAAAGCTACTGAATTTTGTTTCTTGGAAGTCCAAGAAACAAGTGCGTGTCCCAAAAATTGACATGTTCCGATAGTGCTTTTTCTATCTATTCTACGTCCATCAAAATCAGCATCAGAATAGACAATCAAGTCAAAGTTTTGTTATTTTGGATACTATAAACCTAGTTTATATGTTCATTTTAAGTATATAAAGATTCGCTTAACTGCTTTTAAATGAGAAAGTTTCGGGTTAGATTGATATCTTACACATAATCCAACACTAAACATAATATCAGGTCTAGTTGCAGTTAAGTATAGCAAGTTTCCTATCATACCTCTATAAATTTTTTGATCAAAGTTTTCACCTTCATTATCTAAGTCCAACTTGGTAGAGGTGCTCATGCGAGTGTTTAATACCTTAGCATTTTCCATCCCAAATCATTTTATCAAGTTTAGGGTGTATTTAGATTGACAAATAAAAATACCATCATCTAGTTGTTTTATTTGGAATCCTAGGAAGAATGTTAACTCACCCAATAGACTCATTTCAAACTCTTGCTCATTTATTTAGCAAATGACTCACATAAAAATTCATTTGTAGATCCAAAAATGATATCATCAACATAAATTTGAATAACAAGAAGATCATTTTTAAAATGCTTAAAAAATAATGTGGTATCAACCTTGCCTTTAGAAAAATAATTTGAAATGAAAAAAGAACTAAGTCTTTCATACCAAGCCTGAGGGGCTTGTTTCAATCCATAGAGAGCTTTTGTAAGTTTGAAAACATGATTAGGAAGAAGATTATTTTTAAAATCGGGGGTTATTCAACATATACTTCTTTAGAAATAAAACTATTTAGAAAAGTACTTTTAACATCCATTTGAAATAGCTTTAAATTTTTGAAAGAAGCAAAGGCAAGGAGCATCCTTACGCCTTCAAGTCTAGCCATATGAGCGAAGGTTTCATCATAATCGATTCCTTCTTCTTGGTTGAAACCTTTGGCCACTAATCTAACATTGTTTCTAACCACGATACAATTTTTATTTTACGTGTTTCTAAATACCCATTTAGTACCAATTGCTAAATGATTATTAGGTCTAGGAACAAGCTCCCACACCTCATTTCTCTCAAATTGAATGAGCTCTTCATGCATTGCATTAACTCAAGAATCATCTCTTAGGGCTTCATCAATGGATTTTGGCTCGATTTGAGAAAGAAATACGATATTTGCACAAAAATCTTTAAAAGAAGATCGAGTTTGAATTCTTTTTGATGTTTCTCCTATTATAAGCTCATTAGGATGATAATTTACATACTTCCATACCTTGGGTAAGGCATTGGAAGTAGATACATCTAAGTTACTTTTAGGAGTGTTATCATTTAAATTCACAATATCAAGATTAATATCGTCATCAAAATCAATCTTTTTAAATTTGAAAAACTTATTAAAAACAACATGAATGGATTCTTCTATTACTAATATTCTTTTATTAAATACATGATAAGCTTTTGAAATAGAAGAGTAACCAAGAAAAATGCCTTCATCGAATTTTGCATCAAATTTACCTAAAGCATCCTTTTCATTTAAAATAAAACATTTGCATCAAAATATTTTAAAATAAAAAATATTAGGCTTTTTACCATTTCAGAATTCATAAAGAATTTTAGTGATTAATGGTCTTACAAGAACTCTATTTAAAACATAGCATGTCATATTAACGGCTTAAGCCCAAAAATATTTGGGTAGTCTATGTTCATTCAACATTGTTCTAGCCATTTCTTATAAGCTCCTATTTTTTCTTTCTATAACTATATTTTGTTATGGATTTCATGGAGTAGAAAAATTATGGATATACCCATTTGGATCACAAAAATTTTGAAAATCTTTATTTTGAAATTCTGCAACATGATCACTTCGTATTGAAGAGATCATGCATTCTTTTTTATTTTGAATAATTTTATAAAACTTTATAAAACATTTAAATGTATCACTTTTATGTGCTAGGAAATAGGTCCAAGTATATCTACTAAAGTCATTTACTAAAACAAATACCTCATAAACTTGTAATATCAATTGGTCCAAATAGATCCATATGAATCAATTGGAGTGGTCTAGAGGTGCTAGTTCCTTAGTAGAGATTTTATTTAAGAGTTTCATACTAGCATGACCTAGTCTTTTATGCCAAATCCAAACATCATCATTTAAAGTCGAAAAACAAGTTTCATTACAAAATTTCTCAATATCTATAGTGTATACATTATTGTTTCTTAAAGCAATCAAAGATTTGTTTTTGTGTGGCAACTCAATTATGCACGCATTAGGTTAAAATTTAATCACATACCCTTTATCGCATAATTAACTAATGCTAAACAAGTTATGTTTTAATCCATCAACTAACAACACATCTTCAATCAAAAAGTTTGATGTGTTACCTATTGTTCCTTTTCTAATAATTGTAACATTATTATTATCTCCGAAGGTGACAACTCCTTCACTTAAGCTAGAGAGCTTGGAAAAGTGATATGGATCTCCGGTCATATGCCTTGAGCATCCACTATCAAGATACCACTTGGTACTCCTAGCTTTAGTTTGGAGACAAACCTACAAGAAAGATATTTTTGGTTTAGGTACCCATTTTATATTGAGTCATTCACAAAGATTTTTATCTTTCTTTTCTAACCGATTTTCATTATATAGAGTTTTCTTTAGAACCCATACAAGATGATGTGGTGTACATTTTCTAAAAAGTTATTTGTTTGCCTTATGTCCTAATTTGTCATAAAAATTACACTTAACTCTTGGTGGCACATTCAATTAGGTCCTTTTATAAATATGGTTGGCTTTTATTGAATATTTTCAACAAAGCCTATGCTATGTCTATTATTGATATGACCCTTATTGGCAAGGATCATATTTAGGGATTTATTCCCTATCTCAAATTTCTCTAATGTAGTTTTAAGCATACAATTCTCTATTTTAATATTATCTAGCATATCACATTTTAAACATGGTTTAGGTGAAGCTAAGGAGTCATGCATTTCATCAAGTCTTTTAAGTATCAAATCATGATAAACTTTAAGTAGTTTAAAAGACTTGCTAAGTTTTCTAAACTTATTAAATAAATCATTAAACATGCTTGATAATTCTGAAAATAAAAAATCTAAAGACTCACTGACCTCATCTTCAAATGCCATTAAGACATAGTTAGCCACCTTTTCTTTGGATTGGTCTTTATCCTCGGAGGAACTTAAATCATCCCAAGTGGCGGAGAGTGCCTTCTTTTTTAGCGTCAGTTTCTTCTTCAGTTGAGGACATTCACTTTTGAAGTGTCCCGGTTTTTTGCATTCATAGCAAATGATGTTGTCATTCTTTAGTTCCTTTTTGTTTTTAAGGTTTTTGTTCCTTTTTATAATTTTTAAAATTTTCTTGATAGAAGTGTAATATCATGGTCCTCATCACTCGAGGTTTCACTCGATGAGTCATTTATTATTTGAAGTGCTACATCCTTCCTATTCTTTAGAAGGGGTTCATCAAGCTCATCATGAGCTTTGTAGTTTAGTTCATAAGTCATAAGAGAGCCCATCAGTTCTTCAAGAGGCTAGTTATTCAAATCTTTGGCCTATTGAATAGCGGTTACTTTAGGATCCCAATTTTTAGGCAAAGATCGTAAAATCTTACTCACAAGTTCAAAATTCAAAAAATATTTTTCAAGTGCTTTAAGTCCATTGACGACATCCGTGAAACGGGTCAACATGTCTCCAATAGACTCACTTGGTTTCATTCGAAACAACTCATAGTTATGAACTAGAATATTTATCTTTGATTCTTTTACTCTACTTGTCCCCTCGTGTGTGATTTCAAGTGTGTGCCAAATATCGAAAGCTGATTCACAAACGGAAACACAATTAAACTCATTTTTCTCAAGTGCACAAAACAAGGCATTCATAGCCTTTGCATTTAGAGAAAAATTCTTCCTTTCCAAATCATTTAACTCATTCATTGGTTTGGAAGATTTTTCAAATCTGTTTTCAACTATATTAGATAAATCAAAGTCCAAAGAGATGAGGAAAATATGCATCCGTGTTTTTCAATATGTGTAATTCATCCCATTGAACATGGGTGGACGTGAAATGGAATGTCCCTCATTCATGCCAAAATAAGCCATTTACTCAAGTGGGTGTTAATCCAAAAAGTAATAACCTTGTTCTGGTACCAATTGTTAGGATCAATTGGCACTAAGAGAGAGGGGGGGTGTGAATTAGTGCGAGTATAGATTTTCGTTTTAAGTGAAATCCTTTTCGATTAAACTAAAGTATAAAATTCGAACCTTTTAGTCTTTGGTAAAAAATGAATAAGTGTTTTAATGAAAGTTGCTAAATTGATAAGTAAACCCGAAAGATAAGTAACGTGAATATTTTACTTTCAAAGAACGAGTTGAATTTGAAGCGTCAATACAAGAAAATGTAAGCTATTTGAAAGCAAGGAAACAACTCATGATTTTATAGTGGTTTGGCGCCAAAGGCTTACGTCCACTTCTGAGTCCTTCTTGAGGCACACTGGCATCCACTACCAATCTTCTTTGGGTGAAGATCAAACCCTTACACTTGCTTACAAGGGAGACTTAAGAAGTTGCTATTTCTAAGCTCTCTCCTTTCCCTTTTCTTTTTTTCGTACAAATCACACACACTTTCTTTTTGCATAGAATTTAATTGCCCAAAAGAGTTATATTTGAATGTAAGAATACTTCGATATTAATAAACCCCAAGTGGCTTCAGATTTTTAGAGCTAAAAATCAAACATACCCGAAAAAACCAGGTACGGGCGGTTTACCCACCATCAGTCGCTGGCGTCGCCCGTAATCTATGGTATGGGCGGTCATCTGGGTAGTTTACTCGCTGACACTTGTTGGTCATCGCACGGATTCTGTGGTACGGGTGGTCCAGCCGTCGCTTATCGACGGTTTACCTGTCGAAATTTCCACAAAAGTGGTTCCCTCCACTTTTCGAATTTTGGCTTGACTTTTACGTTGACCAGCTCTTTGGTCAACTGATTGAGCTTAACCTGAGCTCAACCAAACCCAGTAGTGGATCCGGTTGCCTCATTAAGTTGATTTGGATTCCTTCCAAATCCAACTCAATTAGGACTCTAACTTCTAACTACGACTCAATGATTACAACACTTAATGACCAATTATGCCTAATTAAGACCTAACTCCCCTCATACTCCGGCAACCTCCAGCAATCTTGTGGTAAGTCCTCCGGTCTTCTTCTCGGCAATCTCCCTTCGCGTTCCCAACGAGCTTCCCGATTCCTTCGGCGAATCTCCTAGCGAACTTCCGACGAGATCCCATCGCATCGTTCGAACTTGGCCCGATGCCTAGGCTTTATCTTGTTCCATCATCTGGTTGTAGCTTTATTGATCATGCCATAGTTAGACATGCAATATTTCTTCTAATACATGTTAGATCAACACACATCAATTGATCTCATCATTAAAATATGAGATTCATCATCTTATTGATTACTTCTAGGGTGATTAGGACTCAACCCTGATGGAGTCCTATCGAGCCCGTCCTCTTTGAATCAGCCTTGTCCTCAAGATTAAGGGTCCATAAACTCTAGAAATTGGGTCTTCAGCCCCTCCCATGCGATCATTAATTGCACTTTGGTCTCCTCATTAGCTTGGGTGTCAATTGGATGGTTGCCTGACCAGTGCCTCCTGAGCATCTTTGTTTGTCGAAGCCAAACCCTTTTTCACCGCAACCAAGCCCTCCTATGTCGCACCCGCTCCTTTCGCCGCCCGTACCTCTACCGATGTTGCCTTCCGCTCTAGCCGAATACAATAGCATCACCGCTGCTTCCTCTTATGCGGATCATCCCTTGCCAACGCTCTCTAATCCTCTATGGTTGCATCTCCCAGGGGCACGCTGAGCAGGCCGCCTCCCCAATCGACTTCTCCACCTCGCTGTCGAGGGCCGCCAGAGCCACATTGCCATTTGGGACGTCTGCTCCCGCCAAATCATCCTCTAGATCGACTTGACGCTGCCTCCGGCCATGGCATCTTCAATGTCAGCGGCCATCCTTAGTCCCTCCTTGGCCATGACATTTGCTAAAACGTCCTCTTGCTGTCCCCTACTATAGCCCTCGCCATCCCCTAACGCTGCCATTGCATCCTCTGCTTCCTGTGGTTTGTTCCCTTGCCATGCCTGTATCCTCCTTCTTAGCTAGGCTTACATAGCCGCTGAAGTCAACTGCCGTCAGATCTTCACCGTGGTTGACAACATAGCGGTCTCCTTCCTTTAGATTCATTGGCGTCGATTCAAGATCTACGTCATTCACAGGAGCTTGATCTTGCGGGGGCATGATAGTCCACTAAAATTAGATTTTTGAACTTGGCTCTAGCAGAATCGTATGCTCTTTCTCAGCTAGGCTAACATCACCGTCAAAGTCAACCGTCATCATATCTTCACTGCAGTTAACATCACAATGACTTCCTTCTCAACTAGGCTGACATCGCCATCAAAGTCAACCATCATCAGGTCTTCACTGCAGTTGACAACACAATGACTTCCTTCTCAGCTAGGCTGACATCGCCATCGAAGTCAATCGCCGTTAGGTCTTCACCGCGGTTGACAACATAATGGCTTCCTTCCATCAAATTCATTATTATAGGTTCAAGATCGTCGTCCTTAGTTCAAGATCGATGTCCTTATAGGAGCTTGATCTTACGGGGGCATGATAGAAGATATGATTAAGTTAGGATTGAAGTAGTAATTGAATGCCCATTGAGTTCATTGATTCATCATCAATTTATACATGTGAAGATAAGAGGATTTCTCTAAACTAACCTATGAGATTTCCTCATTTAGTTGGGGAAATCATATCTAAATCCTATCTTCTATCATGCCCCCACAAGATCGAGCTCCTGTCAAGGATGCTGATCTTGAATCAATGTCAATGAATCTGAAGGAAGGAGGCCACTATGTTGTCAACCATGATGAAGATCTGATGGCAGTTGATTTCGGCGACAATGTCAGCCTGGCTGAGAAGGAGGCCGTTGTGTTGTCAACCATGGAGGTTGACTTTGGCAACAATGTCAGCTTGGCTGAGAAGGAGGCTACTGTGTTGTCAACTATCGTATGACAGCAAAGAGAAAAAATAGAGATAATATTTGGCAGTGGTTCCGATAGAGGCTGCAGGAGGGATGACATCGGTAAGCAGGTGTAAAAGCCATTATCTGCTATAAATGGGGTAGGGCAAGTGCCGCTGCTCATTGGAGCTAATGCGACAGTGGTGGTGCATGAGGAAGATGACTTCATGCATAAGGACACCTCGGTAGAGGAGTGAGGAAGCCGACGATGGTGGGTCCAGCAGGGGAAGAGAAAGTCGACAGAAAAGAAGGACCATCATGGACAAGCAGTGATAAAAGCTATCATTTGACAACGGATAAAAGAAAGATAATCTTATAGAGAGAGGGGCTCTGATACCATTTTAAAAATAGGAAGAAGTAAAGAAATGCCCATTGAGTTCATTGATTCATCATCAATTTATACATTGAAGATAGGAGAATTTCCCTTAACTAACCTATGAGATTTCCTCATTCAGTTGGGGAAATCATATTTAATGCTATCTTCTATCATGCCCCTGCAAGATCGAGCTCCTGTCAAGGTGAATCGATGTCAATGAATCTGAAGGAAGGAGGCCGCTATGTTGTCAATTGTAATGAAGATCTGACGGCGATTGACTTCCGCGGCAATGTCAGCTTGGCTGAGAAGGAGGCCGCTATGTTGTCAACCGCGATGGTTGACTTTGACGACAATGTCAGCTTGGCTAAGAAGGAGGCCGCTATGTTGTCAACCACGGTGAAGATCTAACAATGATTGACTTCGACGACAATGTCAGCCTGGCTAAGAAGGAACAGACGATTCTGTTGGAGCCAAGTTTGATAGTCTGATTAGATCGGACTATCATGCCCCCGTAAGATCAAACTCCTATGAACGAAGCAGATCTTGAACCGATGTCAAGAAATCTGAAGGAAGGAGACCACTATGTTGTCAACCACGGTGAAGGTCTGACGATAGTTGACTTCGGCGGCCATGTAAGCCTGGCTGAGAAGGAGGGTGCAGGCATGGCAGGAAGAGGAGGTCTGGCACGGGGCAGGCATAGCAGCATGGATGAAGTAGAAGGCAGAAGTTGTTTTGTTTCTATTGCACTACGGAAGAAGACACTGGCGATGTCGAAAGAAGAGGTAAGAAGCTACCGTTGGACAACAAAGGGTTACTATCAATGGAGGAGAGGTAGTAGGAGTCGGCGTTGGCGGGAGTGGTGCACTGATAATGCCAATCGCTGGAAGATGCTGGCTGTTGCTAACGGAGAGTGGGCGATGGCGATAGGAGGATGAAGAGTCAGCAGGGGATCATCCTCTATTGCTAGAGATTTGAGACAGGGGACATGGCGGATGGCTTCACGGGTGACATGGCAGGTGGCGATAGGAGGATGAAGAGTCAGCAGGGGATCATCCTCTGCTACTTCGAGACAGGGGACATGGTGAGTGGCTTCATGGGAGCGGTAGGTCAATGGCGAGGGCTGCGACAGAAGGATCTCAGAGAGAAGGATCTCACTAGGCTTGATGGGGCGATTAGAGCGCGCCCGTGATCAGGGAGAAGAGATGATGTTGGCGGCTGTTTAGCAGCAGATGACTGGTCTTTGATTGTTAGGTGAAGATGCTGGTAGCGTTGGACAGAGGAAGAGAAGATGTTATTGTCAGACATCGAAAGAGAGAAGCAGGTACTGCAGGTCACCGACGGAACAACAGAGAGAGGAAGTGGCGCCTCTCTTGTGGAAGAACAGGGAGGTGTCCAGATCTATTGATGTAGGTTGAGGGCAACGACCACCAGAGATGGAGTGTCTACGGTTACTCGTTGATGGTGTAGCGATGATGCAGAGGGGGATCTGCACTGAAG
This sequence comes from Ensete ventricosum, assembly GCA_029747655.1. Lineage (NCBI taxonomy): Eukaryota > Viridiplantae > Streptophyta > Magnoliopsida > Zingiberales > Musaceae > Ensete > Ensete ventricosum. The sequence continues at coordinate 29,622,478 of JAQQAF010000007.1, forward strand.
AGGAGAGGCGATCAAGAGGATGGCAGCGGTCTGGCTACGGGGTTGTAGAGACGCAGTAGAGAGAGCGTACAGTGGGAGGGCGATGCCCTGGGTATCATCGGCTCTATGATCCTTTCTCTACTGCGTGGCTGGGTTGCAGCGATGGATCGAGGGCAACTGGGGCAGCCAGGGATGAACACGACCAACAATGAGCGGACCCGAATCTTCAAATCCTCGAAGGAGAAACAAAGGTCGTGGCTGCAAAAGAGGAGTCGACTGGCGACTTCGGCTTCACACGCGGCTAGACGCGGTGGGGACTTGCTGCCATTTGACAGCGAGAAGAAAGCTTGCGAGTAGCCGTGGGACACTGTAGGAAGTAGAGGATGCTACAGGTCATCGACAGAACAGTAGAGAGGGATGGGGATCGAACGATGCCAGGGAGATCAGTGTCGATCTGGTGTTGGTTCTTGTCCAACACGGTGACAGTAGATTCCGACGAGGAAGAGGTGCCCTCGACGTCTTTTACGACCGAGGAGGTTGCAACAACAGAACAAAGGAGACATCGGCGGGCACCAGCAAAGCAATGGCACCAGCAATTTCATAGAAGTATTTGGTAGAGGAGTCGGCGACGGTGGACCGACGGAGGTAGAAAATATAGACACCGGCAAGGAAGGCGGTTAGAGCCATAAAGACTACACAGGTCACTGGACCTGTTTGAGATGAAGAAGGGGCAGTGGATCCACCGTGGGAGAGGCGGGTGGTGCAACGTGGACCACACAAGTCACAAGACCTGGTTGAGGCAAACAAGCGCCGAAGAAGAGACGCCACAGGATGAGGATCACGTGGAGCAACTGCTCCAGCATAGCAGATGAGGGAGACGACAAAGAGGATGGTCGCCTAGGTCATCGGATCTCAGAGGGCTACCATCGGTAGAGGAGAAGAGCGGGTGTCGTCGATAGCATCATGAGCTGTTCCTGTCTCTTACTAGAGAGGTAGATCTGTACCATTGAGGAGAGAATTGCCTTTGGAGCTAAGGAAGCAAAGGATGTCCGGGAGGGTGGCGATGGATGACCCTTGGGTATTTGCAGTTTCGTAGCAGGGTTGTCCATAGACAAATGATATAGAAGCTATTGAACCCGATGATGACGAAGATACCGATGCCGATGGTAGAGATAAAAGCTGTCATTGGATAGTGATAAAGAAAGATAATGAAAAATTTCTCTTATAGAGAGAGGGGCTCTGATACCATGATAGAAGATAGGATTAAGTTAGGATTTAGATATGATTTCCCTAACTGAATGAGGAAATCATATAGGTTAGTTGAGAAAAATCCTTCTCTTCATATGTATAAATAAATGATGAATCAATTGGGCTTTTCATTCTCATATCCTATTCCAACATGGTATCAGAGCCCCTTTCTCTTTTAAGAGAGATTATTTTTTCTTACTATCAAACGACAGCTTCTTTCTTCTTCCTCGCCCTCTCTCTCTTTTAGGAGAGATTACTATTACTTTTTCTTATTGTCAAATGACAGCCTCTTGCTAACGATCGAGGCCTCGGTGACACTATCGATGGCTCCACTCCAGCTCTCTGTCGTCAATGTCGATTCCTCTCCTCTATCAGTAGTAGCACTCTGAGGTCCAACGATCTGGGCGACCATCCATTATGCTATGCCTGCCCTATGCCGCACCAACTTCTCAGCCAGGCTGACATTACTGCCAAAGTCAATCGCTGTGAGATCTTCACTGCGGTTGACAACAAAACAGCCTCCTTCCTTCAGATTCATTGACATTGATTTAAGATCAGCATCTTTAGTTCAAGATCAACATCCTTGCAGGAGCTCGATCTTGCAGGGGTATGATAGAAGATAAGATTTAGTTAGGATTTAGATATAATTTCCCCAACTGAATGAGGAAATCTTGTAGGTTAGTTGAGGAAAATCCTCCTCTTCATATGTATAAATAAACGATGAATCAATGATTTAATTGGGCTTTTCATTCTCACATCCTATTCCAACATGTTGAAATAGGAAGAAGTAATGAAAATGCCCATTGAGTTCATTGATTTATCATCAATTTATACAGATGAAGATAGGAGAGTTTCCCTCAACTAACCTACGAGATTTCCTCATTCAGTTGAGGAAATCATATCTAAATCCTAACTTAATCCTATCTTCTATCATGCCCCCGTAAGATTGAGCTATTATAAGGACATCGATCTTGAACTAAGGACACCGATCTTGAATCAATGACAATGAATCTGAAGGAAGGAAGCCAACGTGTTATCAACCATAGTGAAGACCTGATGGCGGTTGACTTCGACGACGATGTCAGGTTAGCTAAGAAGGAAGCTATTGTGTTGTCAACTGCGGTGAGGATCTGATGGCGGTTGACTTTGACAACGATGTTAGCCTGGCTGAGAAAGAGCAAACGATTCTACTGGAGCCAAGTTCAAAATTTTGATTAGATCGAACTATCGTGCCCCTGCAAGATCAAGCTCCTGTGAAGGACATAGATCTTGAACCGATACCAATGAATCTATAGGAAGGAGACCGTTATGTTGTCAGCCACAGTGAAGATCCGATGACAGTTGACTTCGGCGGCTATGTAAGGCTGGTTGAGAAGATGCTGGCATGGTAGGAAGAGGAGAACCGACACGGGGCAGGCATAGCAAAATGGATGGAGGAAAACTGTTGTTGGACAATGAAAGCGAGGGGACCTCGATGGCAGGAAGAGGAGGCCCGACGACTACAACAGAAGAAGTAGAGGTTGCTTTGTTTCTGTTGCACTACAAAAGAAGATGCTAGCGACATTCAAAAGAAAAGGTAAGAAACTGTCATTGGACAGCGGAGTGGAGAACTGATAGGGCTGGGGCTGACTGTCATGGAAGAAGCCACGATGCAGTCGAGCAGCTACAGCAGATAGAAGGATCTCACCGAGCGAGAAGGTGATAGTAAAGGTCGAAAGTGAGGGGAGAAAGATGCAGCAATGATGCCCTTAGTCTTCTTCTCTTTCTCTCTTTTCCCTCTTTTCTTTTTTACAATTGTTGCATAAAATTGTAGCAAGGTGACTAGAAAAGGGCGGGCACTGGTAAAGAGTGGTTGCGACGGCAAATGGGCAGATGGTAGTAGCTGGGAGCGGTTGCTGCGGTGAAGGACTCAGTTGGGAGCGACGGGCGGCTAATGGAGGAAAAAGCCATAGGAAACCGAGGATGCAACGATATAGGAAGAAGAAGAGGCAGCGGTCAGGCAGCCAGCTAGAAGCGACTGCGACAGCAACAAGAGGACGCTACTGGGAGGGGAAAGAGCGGTTTGTCGAAGATCAGATCCCACAGCAGAAGTGGCTAAATTGAGGAGGAGGCCTGGGGTAGGCAGCGCACGGGAGGTTTCGTAGTGGCAGAGGCAGTGGCTACGGAGGCGGAGGTGACTACGAGCGTGAGGCAGTTGAGAGTAGCGGCCACTACGGCGATGGCAGCAGCGGCAGGGCTATGGCCGAGATTGCTACATATTCTACATAATAAAAATAAAATTATTGAAGAACTTCAAAGTAGAAACAATCAGCATGAAAATGATGTCCAAAAGTTTGGTTATGATGATAATACACCTCCTCACCTAAGGGAGTTGGGAAGATTTCGAGCAAGGTATAGAGACTAAAACAAGTGGCAAAACAAATACAATCCAAAGTTAGATAACCAAAGTTTGAAGGTAAAATAAATATTGATGATTTTATTGATTGACTTAATATAGTAGAAAGAATATTCGATTTTAATGAATCACCAGAACAGAAAAAGGTAAAGCTTGTGGCACTAAGACTCAAAAGGAATGTATCTTTTTGGTGGGAAAATCTAAAGAAGCAAAGAGAACGTAAGGGGAAGAGTAACATCGTGATATGAGAGAAAATGAAAAGGGAGTTGAAGATAAAATATTTACCTGATAACTATATACAATAGATCTTTCTTGAAATCCATGATTTCAAGCAAAAAGATCTTAGCATAAAGTACATAATAAAATTCAATAATCTCATGTTAAAATGATAGCTTGTGGAACCAGAAGAGCAAACCATTGCAAGATACTTAAGAGGTATGAAATATGAGATTACCAAAATGGTTCAACTCCAACCATATTGATCTTTGAATGATGTGAGCAAGCCGACTTTAGAAGTGGAGAAGCAACAAAATTTTGAAAAGGGTTCTCAATACGGGACGAAAGATGGTTATATGAGAGGAAAAATTTCAAGTCTACTCTCCAAAGCAAAGTGATATCGAAGGTGTAAGACAAAGGTGAAGGATCAGCTGGCAGTAAACAACCACCTAATTCTTCTACACCAAGTGGTAAAATATGCTTCAAATGTTATGGTTTTAAGCATATTACTTCAGATTGTCCAAATTGAAGGATTATTACATTGATTGAAGAACATATTGATGAAAGAGATAAAGTCAACGATAAACCAAAATATGATGATGATGAGGAAGACATTACTTATGCTGATCATAGTTTGTCTATTGTGTTATAACATAGCTTACAAGTGTCCTTATGTGACTCAAGAGAAAAGTTAGGTGAGAAAGAACGTATTTCACACCAAATGTATTTCTCATGGCAAGTTGTGCTTGATGATCATTGATATTGGCAACTTTGATAATGTTATATTTTTGGAAATGGTGCAGAAGCTAAAGTTGGACATAATCCCTTAGCCACATCCTTACCAACAATGCTGGCTACAAAAGAGTAATGACACAAAAGTAACTAAAATATGTTTAGTTCTATTTTCTATTGGCAAATATTATAAAGATAAAGTATGGTGTAATGTTGCACCTATGGATGCTTGTCATTTGCTATTAGGTAGATCTTGACATTATGATAGGAAGGTGTTATATATTGGATACAAACATACTTAATCTTTTAAGATGAATGTAAAAAAGATTATTTTAGCTCCATTACAACTTTCTGAAACCAATCCACAAAAGAAGAAACTTAGTATTTTTATATTTTATGGTGAATGCAAGGGTGAATTAGAATGTGGTGGTCATATTTTGGCTCTAATAGTAGTAGAGGAGAATGAACAATATAATGAGCCACTAGCAAACATGAAATTAATTCTAGAGGAGTTTCAAGATATTGTACTAGAAGAGATTTCACATGATCTTCCACCTTTAGGAGACGTCCAACATCACATTTTTGGAGGTTGTCCTACCTAATAAGGCAGCCTACAGAATGAGTCCCAATGAGCATGAAGAACTTCAAAGGCAAGTGGATGAGTTAGTGGAAAACAGGTTGATTCGGTAGAGCACGAGTCATTGTGCAGTTCCAGCCATGTTGGTGCCTAAGAAGGATGGTTCTTCAAGAATGTGTGTGGACAGCTGCGCCATCAACAAAATCACAATTGATTATCATTTTTCTATTCCAAGGTTTGATAATTTACTTGATCAATTATGTGGTGCTTTTATTTTTTTTCTAAAATTGATTTAAGGAGTGGCTATCACCAAATTAGAATAAAGCCTAGAGATGAGTGAAAAATAACATTTAAAACTAATGAAGGCTTATATGAATGTTGGTTATGCTATTTGAGCTATTTAATGCTCCTAGCACTTTTATGAGATTTATAAATCATATACTTAAGCCATGCATTAGGACTTTTATTGTGGTTTACTGTAATAACATATTAGTATATGGCAAAAGTGAAGAAGAGCATATGAATCATTTTAAAGAAATCTTTCTCATTTTAAAGCAACAAAAGCTTTATGCTAATATGAAGAAGTATAATTTTTTTACACATATTATGATGTTTTTGGGGTATGTTATTTAAAAAAGTAGAATCATTGTATATTAAAGTAAGGTAGAGTAGTGATTTAAAAAGAGAGGCGCCAAAATGCCCGAGGTACTAGTGCTCGCTCGAGTAAAGAAAGACACTAAAATATTAAAAAATATATAATATACTTAATAAATATTATTATTTAAATAAAAAGATTATATTAAATTAAGAAAATTTAAAGTACAAACTACAAAGTCAAATAATCATAATCAATATTATCGTCATTTTCAAATTATATTAAATTAAGAAAATAATAAAGTTTTACATCAAGGTCATTAATCATAATCAATATTATCGTCATTTTCAAACAAATCATCTTAATTGAGTTTGTCCTTGTTAAAAATAGGAAGAAGTAAAGAAATGCCTATTGAGTTAATTGATTAATCATCAATTTATACATGTGAAGATAGAAGGATTTTCCTCAAATCATCAATTTTAATAATAGTATGAGCTGAGCTTGATGCTGTTGCACTCATTTTTCTCTTCGTCGTCTGTCTTATATGTTTGTAATTCTCCAGCACCCGACGCTCTTGTCACTTCTCCCCCTATCAATCTATCATCTTTCAATACAAGCTCGTCTTCGACATCTTATAAGTTGACACCCATTTCTCCCCAACCACTTATTTGAATCATCAATATCTTATAATAAAATTTGATCATTTATATATCATAAATCATGACGAGCCTCCAAAGCTTGATTATACTTTATGTAAACAAGATCGTGTAATCGTTGATGTTCCAAACGATTTATTCTTTTTGAGTGAATATGTCATGTCATATAATTTAAAAATATATTAATACATCTATCTAAATAAATTAATTAATTAAAATAAAAATATTTAGTGATCCTTGTATGCTCAAAGATACCCCAGTTTCACTCACAACCCATGACACTACATGTCAAACTAAGTATTTTGATAGCAAATTGTTGATTGAAATTTCCAAATAGACTCCACCATTTAGGTTATTAGTAACAATAACATAGTAACATACAATAGATAAAATTAATTATATCAAATTATTAATACCTTGGGATGTAGTTGTCCTAGATTGAACTACCATTGTAATTTCAAAAAGACCTTCGATATTTTTATATAGAGATAATTCATGAATAATCTTATTTTAGATCTCAAGGCTTGAAACTAATGTTATAATGCAATGACATAGCCCATCTAGAACTTCTATATCAAACCCAATAGATTTAATCTTATAAAAAAAAATTCTAGATTCAAATAATATCCTATTGTATGTAAGGGACAATAAAGCTGACAATTCTATCTTTCATCAATGATTGTAAAAAATTTCTTATTTTTAAAATTTTTATTAAAAGACCTTTTAATTATCTCATTTGTTCTATCCATAGTCTCATAAATATATCTTATTACAGACTTATTTTCATTATCTACCAATCGAAGGACTTGAATAAGAGAGCCCATTACCTTTAATATATAAACCATATGATTCCAAAAGGATGACATTAAGATAATATCAGTAACCCTCTTGCTGCTTTTTTGCCCATTTACTTATACCCATTTCCTAGAGGTAAACATGTTTCTCAGGTTATATTTTTGATGATGCACGTCTATAATGTCAAGAATGATGTAGCAAATCGAGTGACACCATATCTAATTAATTATTTGTTGTTTGTGAATTCTCTCATTATATTCAAAGCCCCAGTATGATTATAAAGAAATCTAAAAATAAAGATTGCCCTTTCTAAAGTTTTCTTGATGTCAAAGATCTTACCAATATCCTCCAACATTAAATCAATATAATGTGCCGCACATAGAGTCCAATATAATTATTATCTTTTTGTTTCAAGTAATTTACCTAAACCAAAGGATAACAAAAAAGATAAGATTTAAAAGTTTAAAATATTTAATTAAAGATAAAATAATTAAAATATTAAAAATTCAAAAGATGAATATTACCAGTTAATACATAGTTGCTTCTATTATCGGTTATGACTTGAATAACATTTTATTCTCTAATTTCTTCTACAAACTTGTTAAGCAAATCATATATCTTGTCTCTAGATTTCATAAAAGATGAAGCTTTTATTGACTTCATAAACATGGGCCCTAATAAACAATTAATCATAAAATTGGATTATATAAGCATTTGACATAATAAAGCAACCATGTATTGCTCATGATGAGTCTTTATAGCTCTTTAGTAAGTTATTTGTATAATCCATTTTTTTTTCACAATGTAACTCACATCTTGTAATAACTTAAAGGTTTTAATACTGCACCATATCATCCAATAACTTCAATCATCTCCTTAAAATTGCTAGAAGAAGCAAGCAATGTGTTGAATTATTCTTCCTCTTATTTTTTATCACAAACATCACTTATATTTGCTTATCTTAATTTTGAACCTCTTGCTTGCCCATGTTGCTTCTGTGATACTTAAAACATATATAGATCCATCGGTCTCTTTTTACCCTTCTTAGTACTTATAATTTTTTTCCTCTTCTATTATGTATATTTTTTTCACTTGGTTGACATTAATAGAATAATCTTCTTCATCATCCTTGATATATTCAACATTATATTTTGGTAAATTTTCATAAGATTCATTCTTTTACATTTTCTTCTTATTCATTTAAGTCAGCAACTCTTCTCTTACCTCAGGTGGATACTTCTTGTAAGCTACTGCATTTTTAAAATTTTTTATCAGATGTTGCTTTACACGAAAAATCCTACCTCAGGTAGTCTTATCACAGAAGATACAAGTAACTACATTAGGATCCTTTGGAAATTATACTTCCATGCATGATCCTTTTTTTTATGTTATTGGAGAATCTATTGAGTTACTTTGTACACTTGCCATTTATCTTGGAACCCTAACAATAATTTTAAATAAATAAAGATTAGCATTATTGAGATCAAAATAATATATTATTAATCTAATAAGTAAAAATATTATCAATATATTATTAATATACTGTTAATAGTATACTGAGTCGAGCAGAGTTGATGCGAGAGAGTGAGAAGAGTAGAGAAGAGATTGCTGACTGAGAGCGTAAGTTGCTTATTGAGAGCAACGACAGCGGTGAGCAGTGATAGTGGCGAGCAACCACAATGGCAGTGATAGTGACGAATAATAACAACGACAGCGACAACACAACGAAATTACGAGTAAGATTAAGGTTGAGGAAGCCACGAGCGGGAGGTGGGAAGCTGATATTGCTGCATTAGTTGGTTCCATTGAACTAACTAACGCGAATGCGACCGAATCAGAATTAAAAACCTGGTTTAATTACTTGGTTTAACACGAAGTGCCCGACGCTTGGGCTTGGGCGAGCGCCCAGGCGACGCCTCTTTATAGCACACCACCTGAACATTGAGCAAGGTGCTTGGGCCTTGCCTCGCCTCGCCCAAGCATCTTTTGTACTCACTAAGGTAGAGGCTATTCTTAATTGGCCAACACCTATTTCATTACATGATGTGAGGAGTTTCTATGGTTTAACTTCTTTTTACAGAAGATTCATCAAAGATTTTAACTCTATTATTGCTCCACTCACCGATTGCTTGAAATGTGATAAATTCAAATTGACTAATGAGGATGATGATGCTTTTGACCTGTTAAAAAGAAAGGTAACAAAAGCTCTTATCTTAGTTCTGCATAATTTTGATAAGGTGTTTGAGGTTGAATATGATGTCTCTAATGTGAGTATTAGTGTTGTTTTCAATCAAGAAGGAAAGTCCATTACCTTTTTTAGTGTGAAGCTGAATGATTCAAAGAGATATTCAACCATGATAAGGAATTCTATATCATTTATAAAGCCTTATCTCATTGGAGTCAATATCTTTTTATCAAGTCATTTGTCCTATATTCTGATCATGAGGTGTTGAAGTTCATTAAACACCAGCACAAGCTAAACAAGAGACATGCAGCTTGGGTAGAATTCTTGTAATCTTATAACATTATGATCAAGCACAAATCTAGTATTCAAAACATAGTTGCTGATGGATTAATATAAACTATTCTTTATCATGAACCATGAAAGTCAAAATGGTTGGATTTGAGATATTCAAAGATCTCTATGAGAATGAAATGGATTTAAGTTCAATATGGTAGAATTACAAATCAGATTCTTTTCAATAATATTATATCTTTGATGGTTTTCTTTTTGAGCTAATGTCATATATGTTCCATCTTGTTCTTTGAGACAAGTAATCATGGCTGAAACTAATAGAGGTGTTTTAAGAGGACATTTTGGTGAGGACATTTTGGTAAGGATAAAACTTTAACTCTTGTTCAATCAAATTTAATTGGCCTAAGATGTTCAAGGATGTGAAGAGACTTGTGAAGCATTGAGTGATGTGGTATATTATCATAAACTACTCAAGTTTTATAATTTATGAATAGTGTTTAAATATTTTTTTAGTTTCCTCAAATATTAGTTTGGATTCTCGGTTTAGAAATTAGGAATTATAATATTTCTGATTTATGATGGGTTCACGCCTTTCGAATGCGAATATTCGAGGGGCATGACAGAGATTGTATCAGAGTAAAATTTGAGGATTACTGATATTTGATATGTTTGACGTGCAAAGTATATTGAGACTTTATTAATTATATAGTGATTGATAGATGTATGATAAATTTAGAGGACTAATATTTTTGAAGGATGGGAGAGTATAGTATCTCTCATTTTTGAAATATTTATAATGATTTATTTTAAGTTATCTATAAGGACCTATAAGTAAAAATAAAGATTTGTTTAATAATTATCTTGATTAAATAATTTTATATTAAAAGCTTATTGCTAAGAACCTAAATATGAAGTTGGCTTAGCCTATCTTTTAAATGTGAAGTTGATGTTGATATGCTCCAATTGTATAATTACAATCTTTAAAAGAGAAATAGTTTTGGCTTGGTCTAGCCAGGAGTATATCAATAGGGAAGTTTTGAGATTTTGATCAAATCCACACATTTGGGATCAAAATCTTCAAAGGTAAGTTTTCTAACCCTACCTTATGGTTCTTTCAATCCTTGATTTCATCTCAATTTTGAAATAAATTCTATAGATTGCAGCTTAGAATAAAATTCTCACATGTTTAAGTGTGAAACTAGGAATCTGAAAATTTTTGAGGCTTTGACCTTTCTGTATTGTTCTAGCCATAACTTTCAATACACAACTTTGATTTTGATAAAATCTAGTTCATTAAAAAATAGACTTATAAATTTTTATTTTGATAGTAAATTGAAAGATTTGAAGTCCAAATGGCTGCTCAAATTTATATTTCATTTGACCTTATGAATTCTGCAAAACAGAGACCCTAATTTTTGATCTTTTGATACTAAATTTCTTATATCTTCATGCTGGGAACTCTGATTTGGGAAAAACATATTTTGTTGGAAACTAGACACCTATATTTTCTTTAGATACTAGATTGAAAGATTTAGAATGCAATTTCTTAACCGGTCATCTATTAAATTTGATCCTATAAATTCTGTTAAAGAGAGCTTTTGTTCTATGACCCTTGTTTACCAAATTATTTGTAACTCCTTGTTAGAAACTTCAATTTTTCTTTGGATACTAGATTGAAAGATTTAGAATGTAATTTCTTAACTAGTCATCTATTAAATTTGATTCTATAAATTCTGTTAAAGAGAGCTTTTGTTCTATGACTCTTGTTTACCAAATTATTTGTAACTCCTTGTTAGAAACTTCAATTTGTATGAAATTTATTCTATCTGAAATTTGATTAATTTAGCTTTCCAATGACATATTTCTTAAGTGATTTGGAGCATAATTGATTGTCAAAACATTTTATACAATATGCCTCTCAAATTCTATTTGGAACCAAGTGTTTAGTGATCTTTGCCTATTTTTGTTCTTGGAAAATTGATTTCATCTAGAATCTTTTTTTTAGTTAAGCCTTATATTATTACTTTGAATTCATGTATACTCTTGTTTTTATTCTTTGCCTATCTGAATGCATATTATGAATGTTTATGTATTTATCATATTATTCATATTTGGCACATATATATTGTGAACAACCCCAAAGGTAGGCTTGTTTTATGACCTTTGGCACATGCATAAGTAATCAAGTGTGGTTAATATTTTTGTTAAGTTGGCTTTGAGTTTTATGGATTATCGAGTGATGTGGTATATTATCATAAGTAATATAGATTAATTTGGGAGTTTTGAGATTTTGATCAAATCCACACATTTGGGATCAAAATCTTCAAAAGCAAGTGTTCTAACCCCATCCTACATAATGTCTTCAACCTTGATTACTTCTCAGTTTGATATAATTTTAAAAGATTTATGTCTTAGAACATGATATCTCTCTTATTTAATTATAAATTTATGAATCTATGAAATTCAATAATTCTAACCTTTCTATCTTATTTTTACCATAACTTTCTGCATTGAACTATGATTTCGGGAAAAATTTATTTATAAAAATTAGATTCATAAATCTTTCATTTGATACCAAAATTAAAAACTTTAGAGTTCATACACCTATCTAAACTCTTGTTTCAATTGACCCTGTAGAATCTGTAAAATAGACTTATAATCTCTGACCTCTTAATACTAAATTCCTTGTAACTTTCTATTTAAAAATCAAATTATAGTAAAACCTATTTTATTAGAAAATAGAGTCAAAGACCTTTATGTTGATACCTAGATTAAAAGATTTGGAGTCCAAATGACTACCCATATTTTTATTTCAATTAACTTTATGGATTCTGCAAAATAGGGACCATAATTTTTAATCTTTTAATACTAAACTACTTATAACTTTATGCTGGGAACTCTAATTTGAGTAAAACATATTGTGTTGGAAACTAGACAATTACATATTTCTTTGGATTATAGATTGAAAGATTTAGAATACAAATACCTAACCAGTCATCTATTGAATTTAATCCTATAGATTCTACAAAATAGAGCTTTTGTTCTATGACCTTTAGTTACCAAATTATTTGTAACTCTTTGTTAGAAGCTTCAATTTGTATGAGACTTATTCTATCTAAAACTAGATTGATTTAGCTTTCTAATGACACTTTCTTGAGTAATTCAGAGTATGATTGACTATTTAAATAATTTATGAAACATGTCTCTCTAATTCTACTAGAATTCAGCCTTTGTCGATTTTGCCTATTCTTGTTCACTCCTTTGAAAATTGATTTTTAGCTAAAATCCTTATTTTTATTATGCTTTAAATTATTGATTTAAAATCTTGAATACTCTTATCCTTAGATAATTTATATACCTGAATATTTATTTATAATATTATTGATGTGATTATCATTTATCAGCTAACGTAGATTATCGAGTGATGTGGACTAAGCCAGAAACATTTCAGAGTATGTCAATGGCAATTAATATATTATTTCATATTTATCTATAATATTTCATTACATGTAAAAGATTCTTATACATTATCTCCCAACAAGACTTGCCTAAATCTATAGCTTTCCACTGCCTCAGCTTAGTTCTAACTTTTTCTGTAACTAATAAGCTAACTTGTAAAATTTATACAGCAATAGAGTGAGTATATAGAGCTCAGCAAGCAACTAACATATCTAAGACAAAGAATGATATTTTTCAAAACAAACTTGATATCAAATAGCAAAGCATGTGTATAAGAATCTATAGATAGTATCTTGTTAGATACGTAACCACAAATCACTTCATTCGAAACATACTTTGATCATAACAGTAGAGTAAGAGTAGTTGGAGCGTATCATTGGTATAAAATATCTCAAAATATGTTAATGTCGTATAAAACAACTCGGAGCATATCAATAGAATATGAAATAATTCGAAGCATATCAGAGGCGTAAGAATGTCAAACAACATATCAATGGCAAATGAAATGTTTTGGAGCATATCAATGAGAATACAAAACATTTTTGAGCATATCAAAGATGTATAAAGTGTTTCGAAATATATCAAAGGCATATGAAACATTTCAGAGCATATCAAAGATGCATATGACATATTTTGAAGCATATAAATGGTGTATGAATAATCTCAGGGCTTATTAAATGAATAATTAAGGAACAAGAGCTCAAATATCATATCAGACATAACATTAATTTCATTTTTATCTAAAGTGCACAAACAAACTCATAAGTAATACTTTGGATATCATATCAAAGACATAGATGGTGGCGTGGGATTAGACATAATATGATCAATCTATTTCTGGATGACCATCAAACAAAAGTCTCCCACATCTAGGAGCTCCATCCACCCACGTTTGAGTGAAGTCAGAGGGGGCCGACAGAGCATCGCAGGCTCTAAGCATAACTCCCTTTACTATTTCTTGTGAAGGTTCACATTATCTCATAAACACCAGAGTACAAAAAGACACGAGCAATAAAAGTGGAATATATCGGAAGCACAAGCGGAACAATAAAATGTACATGTGCTAATATGAAATAACACGATATAACATAAATTTTTCATAATAGATTCAAGTATGCAATTAATTTAAGGATAAGATAAAATAAGGATTCAAAACAATAATATAAGGCTCAAATGAAGAAATGACTTTAGTGATGTCATATCAAAAATATGATAAAAAATAAGGATTCCAAACAAAATATGATCCGATATCATATCAAAAACATATAAAGTGATGTGGGATCACAAACAGAATATGGTTCATCCATTTCTGGATGACCACTATACAAACGAGAAATTGATATCATTCATCAAATTAGATGAAAAGTTATAATTCATCAAATGTGAAAACAAGATTGATCAAGTGTTCTATGACCTTTGGCACATGCATAAGTCATCAATAGACCATACATCTTATGGATGGGGTATCAAATGCACGACTTATAGAGTTTCAGTATCCTCAAATGTAGCAAAGAGTTATAAATGATTTGGTAACCAAAGGTCATAAAAGAAAAGCTCTATTTTACAGAATTTATAAGATCAAATTCAACAAATGATTGGTTAAGTATTTGTATTCCAAATATTTCAATCTGATATCCAAAGAAAGGTCCAAGTATCTAGTTTCCAACAAAATATGTTTTGTTCAAATTATAGTACCCAACAGAAATTTATAAGCAGTTTAGTATTAAAAGGTCAGAAATTACAGTCCTTATTTTGCAGAATCCATAAAGTTAATTGAAACAAAAATCTGGATAGTCATTTGGACTTCAAATATTTCAATCTAGGCATCAACAGAAAGATCTATGAATCTATTTTCTAATAAAATAGGTTTTGCTATAATTGGATTTTTCAACAGAAATTTACAAGGAATTTAGTATCAAGAGGTCATATATTACAAAGTCTATTTTACAGATTCTTCAGGGTCAAGTGAAACAAGTTTAGATATGCATATGAACTCCAAAATTTTTAATTTTAGTATCAAATAAAAAATCTATGAATCTACTTTAGATAAAATAGGTTTTGCCTAAATCAAAATTCAATGCAAAAAGTTATGACAAAAATAAGACAAAAAGGTCATAATTCTTAAATTTCATAAATCGATAAATTTACAGTTGAATGTGAGAGATATCATGTTCTAAGCCATTATGGAATCAAGGATGAACGATGAGATGTAATCAACGATGAAGACATTATGTAGGATGAGGTTAGAACACTTGCATCATATCAAGCAATTTGTTCTGATACAAATGACTAGTGTGGTGCATGTGAGGCTTAGCCCAATAGTGGCTCCATGTTGTATTGAGTTTAAAGCACTCCATCCACAAGTAGCCTTTTCCGACTAGGGTCCCCTCACCATGCCCGAATAGTAGCTCAATTTATTATAACAATATTAAAGCAAATATTGGAATGAAATAGAAAAAAATTAGAATACTTATAAGGTTATAATAGCTCAATTTATCATAACAAGATAAAAGCAAAGATTTGGATTGCAATAAGAAAAGATTGGAATACTTGCCTTACAAAGATCCTATTCTGGCATAATTGAGGAGGCATATGGCATAAATTATATGAAAAATCAAATATGCTCCAAATTACTCAAAAAGGGTATATTTGGAAAGCTAAATATTACCTATGCACATTGATAATCACATCATACGAAGCTTTTGAAATCTATAATATATCAAAATTATTCATATTTGATTCACAAATTAATGAAATGATGATTTAAATCATGATATTTTGTTCATAGAGTCATTATGAACATAGAGTCAAAATTATTGATATCATACAACAAAATGGATCACATCAAGTTTATAATCACATCACATCAAGTTATAATCATATCTAAATGTTTCGGAACATAATCACATCATAAATATCTCCCTCATCAATAACATTATAATTCAATAATAATCTAATCCTAACATTGGATGATATTGAGAAACACTCAAACTTCAAAATTCACATCTATAAAACTTATGCAGTTTATAATCAATCATATATCACATCCCTCAAACGTTTATGAAACCCAAAACCAACTTAACAAATATTAACCATACTTATAATTCATCAGCAAGAGAATATATACAATCGT
Source organism: Ensete ventricosum (assembly GCA_029747655.1). NCBI lineage: Eukaryota > Viridiplantae > Streptophyta > Magnoliopsida > Zingiberales > Musaceae > Ensete > Ensete ventricosum. Next base: position 29,638,739 of record JAQQAF010000007.1, read on the forward strand.
AAAACCAACCATTTACCATAAATTTACTTTATCATAGATTAAACTTAATATTCCAAAATAACTCCATGTGAACTCGAATATATACATGTGTCACTACCTTGTTTAAAGAGTGCCACTTGTGCATGTGCATGGGTGACACATAAGTATATTGCATGCATGTTTGCCACCTATTAACATATATGTTAGCTTAAACAATTAACAATTAGAGAAAAAAAGGGGTGTTTTGGCTACAATGTGAACTTGAGGAGAAGAAGAAGAAAGAAAGAAGAAGAAGAAGAAGAAGAAGAAGAAGAAGAAGAAGAAGAAGAAGAAGAAGAGAAGGAAAGAAATTTAGAGATTTTGAGATTATGATCTAATCCACACCTTTGGGACTAAAATATTCAAAGGCAAGTGTTCTATCTTTCTTCTACTAAAATTTATCTTTGTTTTTGCCTTAATTTATGAAGAAAATTTTGAAACTAATCCGAAATCTTTTGTTGGTTGCCTAAGTATGAATCTGTAATATTATCAAGATTATGACCTATCTATCTTATTCTTGCTGTAACATTTAGTACAGACCTAAGATTTAGATAAACGTTTAAAGAATTTGGAGTTCATTTGCTAGCCCAAACGTTTACTTCAATGGAGTATACAAAATCTATAAAATAGGAATCTATATCTCAAGACCTTTGATCACTATATTGCTTATATCTTCGTGTTGGAGTTCCTGATTTATGTGAAACTTAAGTTTTTAGAACATAGGCTTTGAGACCTTTCCGTTGAACCTAAGAGTGAATGATTTGGAGTCGAAATGACTGTCAAAACCCTATTTTGATGGACTATATGAATTCTGCAAAACAGAGACTATGATTCCGGACCTTTGGTTATAAAATCATCAATAACTCTTTGTAGAGACCTTCAATTTGTATGAAACTTATTTCATATAAAACTAGATTGATTTATCTTTTCAACAATATCTTTCTTGAGTAATTTGGAGCATATTTGATCATCTAAATAACTTTGTATTTTGCCCTCAGAATTCAATTGGAAAAGGGATTGTATCAATTCTGCCTATACTTGCTTCTTCCATTTCAAAACTGAAATCTCTAATGCTTTTGTCCTTGACTTCCTTACATATCAGAATATGTTATATATTAATCAATGTTATATTCTATTATTCTATTTAGGCCCATGCATGATTTATTATTCCGCATATGCTTCCGATATATGTCAAATTTATTGCTTATGTCTTTTGTACTCCTGTGTTTGTGGGATAATGTGAACCTTTGCCAGAAATGGTAAAGAGAGTTATGCTTAGAGCCTGCATGCTCTGTCGTCCCCCTATGACTTTACTCAGATGTGGGTGGATGGAGCTCCTAGATGTAGGAGACTTATGTTTGGTGGTCATTCAGCGATGGATGTTCTACATTATGTTTATGGTCCCACTTCGCCCTCTATGTTGTTGATATGATTTCCAAAGTATTGCTTTTGAGTTATTTGTGTGCTTTGGATAAGAATGAAATGAATGTTATGTCTGAATGACATTTGAGCTTCTGTTCGTTACTTGTTCATTTGATACGCTTTTGAGAATATTCATACACCATTGATATACTTTCAAAAATATCCTATACCTCCTTGATATGCTCCGGAATATTTTGTATTCTCATTGATAGACTCCAAATTATTTCGTTTGTCATTGATATGCTTCTTGACATACTTATGCCTATGATATTCATCCAACTTCAAATGTGTCATACGAGTTTAAGTTTGATATTTTTTCCTTTGACATGTTCCTAGGTATTTCATGTATTATTGATATGCCCCTAACAACTTTAAATGTCATTGATATATACCAAAATACTTTTGATTGCCATATATGCTCCAAATATCTTCCCAAATTGTTATGGATTCATGTATGCTTCGAATGAGATGAACCTTGTGGTTGTGAATATGATTTGATGCTATATGTGAAGACTTATGTATTCCCTACCTTGCACTCTTATATCAGGTTCAACTTGAAAACATCTTTCCTTGCTTTGAACCTATTTGATACTTGCTGGGCTTTTTAGTTCAGTCTATTGCTATCTAATCTTCTTCAGATTAGCTCAGCATTTATAAAAATACTTGATACAGGCTAATGCAATGGAAAAGCAAGAAGTTCTTGGGCTAAATGTTCATTTGACAATATGTTATCATTGTATGTGTACACCTTGGGTCTAAAGTAAAGTTGTAGACGTATTTTGAAGAGGGATAACTATATAATGTTTTTAAAACTACCCTCTTGTTTGGGATCTTGAATGTTAAACTTGCTGTATAATATATGAAGTGGTGGTGTATGGTTGTTTTTCCAAAGTCATATGGATTTTATCGCATTGGTGGACTTTATGAATGTGGATTATATTTAGCCGTATTGGTTTTGGATCGATTTGTGATTCCTTAAGAGAATATGAAGAGATTATAATTTGCATAGGTTTCTATGAAAGTGGTTGAATGACTCTAAATGATATTCTTAGTATCCTCAAATGATTGTTTAGATCCTGGATGGATTATGCAGTTGATAATATTATCGATTTATGACATGGTCACATCTCTTGAATTATGATATAATTCGGGGGGTCATGATAGAGATGGTTACTTTACTTCTAAGTAAAGTAAAAAACATAGCAAAGTGGGAATTGAGCTGTGACTAACAAGGCTGATATCATAGAAAATACATATCCATATGATAATGAGAAAACACATTCCAATATATGATATGATAATGAGAAAACACATTCCAATATATGATACTGAGAGACAGGGCAGTAAGGCTTAGCTAGAGGATAGGTGGGCTATTAGAAATAGGGGACATTCTCTTAAGCAATAAAGTCAGAAACATGCTACCGCTACACTCTTCTCAATTCTTTCTATTGGTTAAGTAGTTTGAGACCAGTATCCTTTATTAGGTATTTCATTATTACCTCGCAGTAGAGCTGGGAGAGCAACAGCTTCATCTATGCGATAGGGAGAAAGTCCTAGTGTCAGCACTGTTATTCGCAAGGTATTAGTTTTGTTCCATTTGGCCCGTATCGTAATCCCTAGTTTCCAATTGTATTCCGATTAGCATTAGTCATAGACTGAAGTGCAAGAGGAGAGGCTAGCAGGGAAACATATAGGAATGGATGTTCAAAGGGGCAGGCTACAAAGAGCGTGAAGGTGCCAAGGTAGTAAGAATTAGATTTAGATATAGGAGCATAAGGGCGAAAGGCAAGGCTAAAAGCCAGTAATGACATACTTAAAGTTAAGAGTGTAGGGGGCTAACTAGGTATTTTAGTTCAATAGGGGAAGTTTGAGAAGCACTTGTATCATTCCTTCTATTAGTGGTTATGTTCTTTCTATGGTAGTATTTGATTTCTTATTATCGGTAGCTTGGTTTTGAGAAGTAGTAGTTGGTTTCCAAGTTTAGATGTTGGTTCTTGTACACTGATGTTCACTTCTCTATTTAGAGTTTGAAGTCCTATTAGCTATGGAGTCCTATGCTACTAATAAGTGCATTTCTGAATCCGTGGATTAATTCCCTACGTAAGAGCTATCACTCCCTTCTACCAGTATCACTTTCTTTGCTTTACAACTCAAACTACCTTCTTTAACTTCATGCTTTTAGTCTACAATAGCGCCCTAACAGAGGTACTTATGATAATGAAACAAGTAATAGAGAGTACAGTTACAGTGTAGCACATCTAACAATTGAATAAGAAACTTTCAATCCAATCCGTTGTCTGTTCTTCTACTAATGGATTGAGTCCTGTATTCCCTTTCCAGTATACCTCTCCTTTCTTGCATTCTATACCTATTGCTTCTAAGAACAACGCTAGTAATAAAAATAGTAGAGTTACTATAAGAGGATAGCTTATCTAGAGAGAGAGACTTATAATAGTAAGCACAAGGGTCAAAAAGGCAAGTAACAGACCTAAGCCCATAAGTAATAGACCTAAGCCCATAAGTAGGAGACCTAAGCCCAGTAGCCCAAGCTTTTCCTCTGGTAATTATTTCGAATTCGGAGCTCCCCCTATACCAGATCTTTGCCTTACATGCCTTTAAGCTTATATTGATGATAGTTAGTTCGCTCTTCCTTGTATTCTGAAACTCACTACTATTAGACTCGTTCTACTGACTTCACATTAAGTTAAGAAATGGGAATCGAACCAATGCTCTAAGGGCTCTATCTCTCACAGGAGAATCCATACTTCACTACCAGATACCGATCTGTAACTACAATACTACTAGTAGAAATAAGGACTTACTCCACACTCGAACCTAGGAATAAGGACTTAAGCTTCTAACTCAGATGCCCTAGGTGTCTAACATATAGGAATTGAACTACTAATGGCAAGGTAACAACTGCTACCAATAAGAGCTCCACTCATAAGTCACAGAACGAAACCCAGTAGGAAAATAATCAAGCTACGCAACAACAAATATAACTTATAGTCTAAAAACGGGCCTCCCGCTTTCGAGGATGAAACTATTGTCACCCACTCTTACTTGCATAATGGAAATTCCTTATTGAATATGAGAAATATAAGAACACACAAAGAATACCTAATTGAATAATGAAATAAACAAGTCAAAAGGAGAGGTAGGCCTGAGCTCCAACTATAGAATCAAGGCAAGTAGTTAAGGTATGATATCTGATTTGAAGTAAGAGCAGGCTTACAAGCGGTACTTCTAGTATAAGCCCTAGTACTAGAGAATAAGATATAGCAATAAGGGACTCAAAGTAAGGGGAGGGTATAGTGCTTTATACTGATAGGCGGGAGCGGAAGAGCAAAGATAAGTCTTTTATTTGGTAGTAGCAGGCTTATAGTTACCTAAGAACGAGATACGGGATAGGTAGGCCTAAACTGGAAATCTAGAATGAAAGTTGTAGTTAGTGTTCCTTAGTTTTAGCTAAGGTCTTATCGGATACTAGTTGGATTCTTTCCGTTACTAATTCAATTCCTATATAAGTTAGTTAATTCTATTCCCGGATGCTCTACATCGTACCCATGAGTAGAAGAATAGTAGTTGAAATGCATAATGTAAGTTAGGAGCCTAAAAGCTATCCTCCCCGGGGCAAGTCAGAATCAAAGCAAGGGGTGGTGGTCTACTTAAATAAAGACATTAGTTTCAGTTGGAAAGTAAGATTTAGATCAAGGACTGGCGTAGTTAAAAGTAAGTCTGAGAGACAGTAAAGTAAGGTTCATAGGCATATTAGTTAAAGAAAGAAAGGCGAGAGGCTCGGAATGCAGCTAACGATTGGCAGGTCCATAGTTAATGGTGAGTGTCGTTATCGGTTGACAACTATATATATATAATGCATTTCTTACTTTAGAGCTGGGTAACAGCAGCCACCTAAAGCTGCCCTTACTATAGGAACAAGTATTAGAAGCGGTCTTGTCAACACCGGTTACTTTCTTTCCGGTAGTTTTTAAAGCCGCCAAGCAAGAGACAAACAAGTAAATCAAAGAACGAAAGCAGTTGACTTAATCTCTAAAGTAACAAGAGCTGTGCCTCTGGGGGTGAATAACAGAACTCGAACAAGCAGAATCAAACAAGTCAAAGAATTGATTCGTCGGGGCGTAGTTTCGTTCTCAAGTAAGGATACCCGGGCATGGGATACTGATATAATAAGCATTAGAAGAATGATCGGTTAACACACGTACAAGGGATTTCATTCATTAGCAGAAGATCTAGATCCAGCAAAGTCGTATTCACCATTAGCCCAAGCCTTATTGACTCTTACTTATTGCCCCAAGGAAGGAGACTCATACGGTGCTAACAAAAAGGAGATTGATACGCCGCTAACAAGAATAGAAACACTACCAACGAGGCCCGAACTACTCTTGATGAGAACTTGACTTGGAACCTAACTACGGATAACAAGGGTAGCGAACGATGGCTCACAGGCAGGGATGCAAAGAACAAGCGTAAGACACGTCACCTGTATTTACTACTTGATTCTTACTGGACCAAACAAACCTATCTCTATGTTCGGAGGGTTAACTATTCTATTGTATCGAAGGTGAACCATTATAATGCCAGGTTGGGGCTAACCTCTAGGAATGGAAGTATGATAGTTTGGAAAGATTTTGCAGTATTCTATTCTTATGATGACCTGGTCCAGAGAGTACGAAACATCGGTGTAAAAGATTTAGTGGGATCAGTGAGGTTTCTTTTAGTAGGAAAGAGTGTGATTGGTTAGAGAAAGATCCTATGTGCAGTTTTATAGCCTTGAAAGCATTGGTTCGATTCTTTCTAGTGGTCATTCCAGTCTTGCTCCTACTAGTTATATTCTAGTACACCCCCGGTGCAGTCTTTCTTTTGCCAGTGAAATTCCTATAATTAGTGGTTGGGTTCCCTTTCTCCTGTTTCAATACTAGAAGGCACTACTCAATTCCAATTTTCTTGCTGAAGTCCTGTTCGTCCGGGTTCGATTCCTTATTAATAAGATAAAAGATTCGAATAAGTCTTTAAGGAACGGAATGTCACAGACTTAGCTGATTTTGCCTAAGCCATGCGGCACCCGTGCGTATCCGTCCGCAAAGGTCAGCCTTCTCCAAGATCTCCTAGAGTCCCTTAGACTTACAAAAGACAAAACAGGCCAGAAGAAACAAATTACATCCATGGACATTACAAACTCAGAGAGGTTGCACACAAAGGATAATGGTCTATTACAGACCGAAGTTCCCCACAAGTGCTTACAAGACATACTTGTATTTACAAGCCAAAATTGGCTATAAAGCAAACCAAACTCGGGCTGCTAAGCCTATTGTAAGCCCGCTACTTGCTGTACAAGGTATGTACACAAATCGAAGGACACAGACAAACACGAGCATTTCATCAAACACATTGTTTATATTATTGTCCGTGACATTCTCCCCCACTTATTCCTTCGACGTCCTTGTCGAAGTCGCTATAGATGCTGCATCTCCTTGCATTCTGCTAAATCTTTAATCTTTTGCTTTAGCTACAACATGCCCCTTTGGCTCCCAACTGCTCTCCGTCGCTGTTGTTGAGTAGTCGAACTCTGATCCGCCATGCTGCTTCAACTCACTAATGACTGAATCTGGTGTGGGGTTGGCTGAGTTGTGCTGATCCTTGTTGGTTCTTGCAGATCCTGCTGATGAAGGAAAAGACCTACCTTATTATGTGCCAGTATCGGAGTACACTCATGTTGCTTGAAATGTGTGGATGCTTGTTGGAGCTTTAACGAGCATCGCCTCGCAGACTTTGAAGTTTTTAAGGTCTTTCCTCCATAATGTTTGCCCATTAATCCTTCCTCCATGTTTAGTTGTCACTTCCAAGTAGGTTCGCATCACTTCCGCTTTTGATTGACATTCAATTGGAAAATGAAGTGGACAATCTACTCTCAGTAGTACCGATCACCAATGGTGAGGATTTGACAACTATTGTCTTCCGTAAGCTTTCTCCGAAGGGTCACTGAACTTATGTAGAGCTCCTCTGCCGGATAAGTAAGAGAACTGGGATACTTGACTTCACCCATTCTCTTAGTAGTTGAGAATGCAAGGTTACTTGGCTTCGCTCACCTCCTCGAGTTAAGAGGATTGGGGTACTCGATTTCGCCCATTCTCCTGAGTTGAGAAGGTAAAGGTTACTCGATTTCGCCTGCCTCCTTGAGTTTGTACTTCATGCATTGAGCTGGTTACTAACATTCGCCCGCTCTTTGCTCACACTTCTAAAGCACTTGAAGTGTTTGCACTCCTTGTGTTGAGTTAGCTACTATGATTCACCTTCTCACTATCATTGAAATTTTGGAAAGCAAGAAGTTTCGCACGAAAAGAGCAAAAAGTTTACCCCAACTTAGAGTCCCCCAATTGGGAGTAAGTCTTTGATAGATTTGGTCGCCTCTGGGATTGTACCATCTTCTCCATCACCTTTGTCGCCTACTCCTCTGAGTAGAAAGGTACAGTACCATATACTGTCTACTTCGTTCCTTGGTCGAGCACTCCTGCATCAACCCGAAGTCCCTCGCTTTCGGCTATCTTGATGAGAAGCCCATCGACATTGGTCTTATGAAGTTTTTTGGCCTCTGCCCTTCTGCCCTGTCTTGGTACTTGAAGTTTGCCTTTGCATTCTCCACCTCCTCGGCCCCTTTTACGACCAATGCTCTCCCTCCATGAGAGCAAGGGATCGATGACTCCACGGAAGTCCCGCTTCTGCGGTACCATGGTGCTGCTAAGCCCATAGCCCTACTATCCGTTGACTTGCATCTGCATCCCTTCCTTCGCGATCGGTAGATCCGCCTCTACGGCACTGTGGTGCTCCTCCGAGTCCACCTCCGAGTCCGCTTTTTGGGTAGCTGAGCCCCACTGGACTCGTCGTCGCTTCCTCGCCCCTTCCGACCACCTGCTTCGACACCACTGTGTCCTCCTAGCAGATCTCCTTGGTCGATGGAAAGACAGACTGCAACTCTCATGCATGGCCTCTGCCATCTTGTTGCAGGGCTCGCACCGATTCTGTTCTTCTTAGCTTCCTTGGTAGCAAACGTTCGCTTACTCAGCTTTGTCCTCTGACTTCCCGGGCTCCCTTAAGCGAATGTGAGCACTGAAGCAGTCCAACTCCCCAGCTGCTCTGATCATACCTTGGTATAATCAAGTCCCCTCCATGGGACTCACTGGTACTTGTAATCTGACTACTCCCTCGGTGGTACACAGCTCCCATATGCTGATGACCAAGGCTTTCATCTAATGCAAGCTTCGATGCATACACACGGAAGACTCAACTCTACGGTACTGTGGCATTCACTCCTTGAATCCACAGCCCTTCTTGCCATTGCATTATTCACCAAAGTGGAGCTCCCAGTAGCTCCTGATCATTCACATGATCACGTCCCCCTCCATGGGACTACTTGTACTTGCACTTGGACTTCTTCCTCGGTGGTACACATCCCCCATATGCTGATGACTAAGGCTTTCATCAAATGCAAGCTCCGATGCACACACGAAGACCCGCCTTTACGGTACCATCACATTCACTCCTTGAATCCATAGCCCTTCTTCTTGTTGTGTCGTACACCAAAGTGGAGCTCCCAATAGCTCCTGATCATACCTCCACATGATCTTGTCCCTCACGAGACACGATCGCCTGTGTTGCATTGCCACGAACTATTCCACCATGATCCGCTGCACCATGTCGCCTCCTGGTGACACTCCATTGCATACAGATTCTCGTGTGATGAACTCAGACTATAACTTCTCTAAGTGTGGCCTCTGCCAACACATCGTAGGGTCTCTGCCATCTCCGATTTTTAGTTCACTCCCTTGGCAATTCACCTTTGTCCACCTACTCTTGGGTCACACCTGGATGAAGCATAGCTCTAGGACAGTCCGTCGCCTAGTAGCTCATGAAGTCCCCTTGACTTCGCTAGAATTGGTGCACCATTGTCTGGATCCTGGTCCTCTATCTCCTACCAGCACAATCTTTGCTATGCACCTCTTGTTCCTGACAACTCGAATGATAACACTATGGCATATTCTTCAAGAGTACCTGCCTCTGCGTCCTCTTTCCCCGTGCTAAGGTATCCTGATCCCAACTTTGACTCCGCAAGTTGAATCACGTTAGTTACTCCGTCAAATGCATCTCTGAGGTAGCTTGCATGTGCCTTGAAGCTCCCTTCATCTTTGGCACCATGGAAGATAAGTCCGCCCAATCAGAATGAAGAACTCATGGAACGACATGATCACTCTTGCCTCTACAAGAGTTCATGCCCTTGACCTCCGTCCAAGGAAAGCTTTGTGCCTCTGCTCCATGTTCCATCTTCTATGTCGACTCCCTTCATGTGACTTGGATACTTCACCAAGTTCCACCCAAGTCGTTCCGCTTCTCGATTTGCATTGAGTTGATAGTAGCCCATCGCGTCCACCATTCCATGGGTCAGCCCTCCGTTGACTTCGATTTTCACATCGACTCGAAGTGTGCCTTCATATGATGTTGCTTTGGATTACTCCCCCACTTGATCTCGAAATGCATCCACTAATGCATTAGCTCATTCGAGATCATGCGATGACTCTTCGTCGCTCGCTTGGTCCATTGAGCTTTGTGGAGATATTACCTTGAGAAACTCTTCCTCAATATGTGCGATCTATTGCACATGATTCTCCCTCTGGAGAACTAAGACTTATCCCTCTTGGATATCTGTCCTATTGGAGCAACTTGCATGAGTTTCAAATCCTTCGAGTTAGCAATTCCCCTCACCTCTGTGAGCTTTGTACAACTCTTTCGGTCATTACGCAACACCTCCCACTTTGCACGGTCTCATATATCACCAAGCGCCCCGCTTTGCCTTGAGCACCGTCAAGTTTGGTTGCCAACGTCGAGCCATAGCTCGAACTCCACCATCTCAATCTTTGTGTGCTATGCATTCTTCTTCGCTTGCTTGTCCTCGTGGTGCCTCTCGCACAAAGGGTTGGCCATTCCTCTGAATACCAAACCTGGATGCCCGCTCCTCTGAGCGACTCCTTTCCCTATATCTCAATGTCCTTTTTCCCGCAAACGGTTGCGCGTGCTGGCTATCCTCCACACAGTCTAGCTAGGTCCCCCATGTTTGTATGACAAATGTTTCTACGTGTGCTTGTCCCGCTCTGATACCACATTGTCACGGGCTTAGCTGATTTTGCCTAAGCCGTGCGGCACCCCTACGTATCCGTCCGCAAAGGTCAGCCTTCCCTAAGATCTCCTAGAGTCCCTTAGATTTACAAAAGAGAAAACGGGCCAGAAGAAGCAATTCCCATGAGATCCACAAGCAACTGCTCAAGCAAACACTTCATAAAGCCATATGCAAATTACATCCATGGACATTACAAACTCAGGGAGGTTGCACACAAAGGATAATGATCCATTACAGACCGAAGTCCCCCACAAGTGCTTACAAGATATACTTATATTTACAAGCCAAAATTGGTCATAAAGCAAACCAAACTCGGGCTGCTAAGCCTACTGCAAGCCCGCTACTTGCTGTATAATGTATGTACACAAATCGAAGGACACGAACAAACACGAGCATTTCATCAAACACCTTATTTACATTATTGTCCGTGACAGCAAGGCAGGCAATGTAGGCTTAACCCCCGGGCGGGGTGTCAGTTGCTTATCCAATAAACTAAGCCCAGCGAGTAGGGATCTAATGTATGTGTACAAAGAATCTAAGTAAGTAGCGGCAGGTCTATAGTTAAAGGGGTTTTAGAATGTGAGAAGGGGATGGTAGGGAATTGAGCTAAAGTAAAAAGCATAGCAATATATGATACTGAGATTAAAGTCCTTTACTAGAAGGATGATACTAACAAGAAGGCACTACTCAATTCCTATTTTCTACGTGAGAGATCATTTAAAGCTTTTACATGATACATTACTCAGATTTATCGACAACATTTCATTACATACAAATATACTTATACAAAAACTATAATACATCATCTGATAAAACTTGCCCAAAATCTGAATAGCTCTCCACTGCCTCAGTCTAATCTTAATAGTTCAATGAGTGTCAAGCTAATTTGAAAAATTTATCAAACAACAGGGTGAGCTATAAAGCTCAGTAAGTATTTAATATATGCAAGACAAGAGTGGATGACTTCAAATAAGCCCGATAACAAGATACAAAGTAGAGATACAATAATTCATGGATATCACATTAGATATAGAATTACAAATGTCATTTCAATTAAAGCATACTTGGTTTATAACAAATGGAATAAAGAGTAATTGAAGCATATCAATAACGTAAGAGGTATTTTCGGAGCACAGCAAAGGCACATAGGATATTTTGAAGTATATCAATAGCAAATGAATTCTTTTGGAACATATCAATGGCAAATGAAATATTTTGGAACATAACAGTGGCAAGTGAAATATTTTGGAACATAACAATGGCAAGTGAAATATTTTGAAACATATCAAAAGCGTATGAAATGTTTCGGGATATATCAACGATAAATGAAATATTTTGGAACATAACAATAGCATTTGAAATATTTTGAAACATAACAATGGCATATGAAATGTTTCCGAATATATCAATGACAAATAAAATATTTTAGAATATATCAAAGGTATATAAAATATTTTGAAACATATCAATGATAAATAAAATATCTCAGAACATAACAATGACGTTCAAAATATTTCAGAACATAACAATAGCGAATGAAACATTTCAGAACATAACAATAGAATACAAAATATTTCAGAACAAGTCAAAGATGTAAACATATTTCAAATGATATCAATGGTGAATGGATAATCACAAAGCTTATCAAATGAACAAATATGGAATAGAAGCTCAAATATCATAATGACGTCACTTTCATTTCATTCTTATCCAAAGCGTATATATAAACTCAAAAGCAATGCTATGGATATCATATCAAAAACATAGAAGGTGAAGTTGGTTCACAAACATAATATGGTTCGTCTATTACTGAATGACCACCAAACATAAGCCTCCCACGTCTGCAAGCTCCATCCACCCACATCTAAGTGAAGTCATAGGGGACCGGCAAAGCATCGCAGACTCTAAGCATAACTCTCTTTACCATTTCTAACAAAGGTTTATATTATCCCACAAACACCAGAGTAGAAAAGGACATGAGCAATAAAAGTGGCATATATCAGAACCATATGCGGAACAACAAAATATACATATGCCATATATGTAACAATACGATGAATACAAAAACATTCACAATATATATTCAGAAAGGCAAGGAATATAGAACAAGAGTACACAAGAATTCAAAGCAATAATGTAAGACTCAATTGAAGAAAGGACTTTAATTGAATCATAAATAAAATATGATATGATATTGATTTCATCTCAACTTTGAAATAAATTCTATAGATTGTAGCTTAGAATAAAATTCTCACCTGTTTAAATGTGAAACTAGGAATCTAGAAAATTTTGAGGCTTTGACCTTTCTGCATTGTTCTAGCCATAACTTTCAGCACTAAACTATGATTTGGGCAAAATCTAGTTCATTCAAAAATAGACTTATATATATTTCCTTTGACACTAAAATTGAAAGATTTGGATTCTAAATGTCTACCCAGATTTTTGTTTCAATTGACCCTATGAATTCTATAAAATGGGGACCCTAATTTCTGACCTTTTGATACAAAATTGCTTATATCTTCATGTTGGGAACTCTAATTTGGGCAAAATATATTTTGTTGGAAACTAGACACCTAGATCTTTCTTTTAATACTAGATTAAAAGATTTAGAATGTAAATACTAAACCAGTCATCTGTTGAATTTGATCCTATAAATTCTACAGAATAGAGCTTTTGTTCTATGGCCCTTGTTTACCAAATTATTTGTAACTATGGCCCTTGTTTACCAAATTATTTGAAACTTATTTTATATGAAACTAGATTGATTTAGCTTTCAATGACATCTTTTTTGAGTCATTTGGAGTACAATTGATTGTCCAAACATTTCATACAATATGCCTCTCAAATTTTATTTGGCACCAAGTGTTTGTTGATGTTTCTTATTTTTGTTCATCCCTTAGAAAATTGATTTAAGTTTATTTCCCTTTTTAGTTGAGTCTTATATTATTACTTTGAATTCATATATACTCTTATTTTTATTTTTTGCCTATATGAATGAATATTGTGAATGTTTATGTATTCATCGTATTGTTTCATATGTGGCACATGTATATTTCATCGTTCCGCTTATGCTTCCGATATATGACAATTTTATTTCTCATATCCTTTTGTACTTTAATATTTATGGGATAATGTAAACCTTTGCCAGAAAAGGTAAAGGGAGTTATGCTTAAAGCCTGTGATGCTTTACCGGCCCCATATGACTTCACTCAGACGTGGGTGGATGGAGCACCCAAACGGTGAGGCTTATGTTTGGTGGTCATTCAGCAAAGGATGAACCATATTATGTTTATGATCCCACTTCACCATCTATGTCTTTGAAATGATATATAAAATATTGCTTTTGGGTTTATATATGCACTTTGGATAAGAACAAAATGAATGTTATGTCTGATATGATATTTGAGCTTATGTTTCCTTATTTGTTCATTTGATAAACTTTGAGATTATTCATACACCATTGATATGCTTCGAAATATATACTATATCTTTGATATATTCTAAAATATTTTAATTGCCATTGATATGTTCTGAAATATTTCATATATTATGAAAGGTTTCATTTGCTATTGATATACTTTGAAATATCCTACGTGCCTGTGCTATGCTCCGAAATACTTCTTATGTCATTGATATGCTCAAAATGCTCTTCATTCCATTTATTATGGATCAAATGTGTTTTGAATGAAATGACAATTGCAATTCTATATCTAATGTGTTGATATCCATGAATCCTTGTATCTCTGCCTTATATTTTGATACCAAATTTATTCGAAACTAGCCTCCTTTATCTTGGATATGTTTGATACTTATTGAGCTTTGTAGCTCACTCTATTGATATATCAATTTTTCAAGTTAGCTTGTCATGTACTTAAATGCTTGAAACTGGGCTGACGCAATGGAAAGCTAGAAGATTTTGGGTAAAATCTTTATTATATGATATGTTTCTGTTATATAAGAATACTTTATGCCTGATAGAATATTGTTGATAAGTTTTGAAGTGACGTGTCTTGTAAATGGTTAAAAAATCTCTTATGTTTAGGATTTTAGAATGTTAAGTTAACTTGTATAACGATATGAACTTGTGGTAAATATTAATTTTGTGATCGTATATATTCTCACCCTTGTGGATTTATGATGTGATTATTATTTTGTAGAGTTGGCTCAAATTTTATAAATATTTGGGTGAAGTGCTATATTATAAACTGAACAGGTTTTATACATGTGGATTTTAAAATCTTCGATGTATGATCCTCTCTTGTAGTATATTGTCCAATCGACATGTTGACCTCTGCAACATCTAATCTCCTTGGTGCAATGTCCGATCATTTTGGCCCGAGACCTGAACTCATGTTATAAAGTCCTTCTGCTGGCACGTTAACCATTCCTCCGGCATGACGTCAAATCTTTTGACATGTTCAATTCGGGCCCAACATCTGATTCCTATGCTTTAATCGATTTGCCTCTCATCGAATCTAGCCCTGCATCACTCAAATACATATTAGATCATAACTTTATAAATTGGTTTCATTATCAAATCCGAGATTCAACACTTCTTACTAATTTGATTCTCCTAGAGATCTAGGATTTTGATATTATACTTAGTATAGATTGGCTATCTACATATCATGCTAGTATTGATTGCTATAAAAAATATGATCATTTTTTTGTATACCAGCTCAACCTATCTTTTATTTTGAGGGTATTAGGTATGATTTACCCCCTTATCTGATATCGACACTTTAAGCTCAGCGTCTTATGCAGAAGGGTTGTTGATACTATATTGTAAGTATAATGGAGCATTCAAACCAAGAAACTCATATAAATGAAATTTCAATAGTTAGGGAGTTCCTTGATGTATTTCTAAATAAATGACTTGCTTGGATTACCTCGAGACAAATAGGGTGAATTTGCTATTGATTTGGTCCTCGGGATGACCCCAATATCTAAGCCTCTATATAGAATAACACCACTTGAGCTAGTGGAATTGAAGAAGTAACAACAAGAACTATAAGATAAGGGTTTCATCCAACTCAACATGTCACTATGGGGTGCTTCGGTGTTGTTAGTTAAGAAAAAAGGATGGAACGTTGAGGCTTCATATCGATTATAGACAGTTAAATCAAGTGACCATAAAATAAAAATAAGTATCCTCTATCTAAAGTTGATGATTTGTTTGATCAATTACAAGGTGCACATGTATTTTCTAAGAGTAATATGAGGTCTGGTTAGTATCAATTGAAGATCAAGGAGGAGGATATCCTAAAAATAATAATTTTTAGAACTTGATATGGTCACTATGAATTCCTAGTAACGCCTTTTGTCTTGACTAATGCCCTTGTAACTTTTATGAGACTGATGAATAGGATATTTCAGCTACTCTTGAATGACTATGTAATTGTATTTATGACATATTAGTATACTCGAGGAGTAATCAGGAATACTTGAGAAAAGTATTGTCCATACTAAGAGAAAAGAAGTTATATGCAAAAATTTAGCAAATGTGAGATCTGAATGAAGTTGCTTTTTTAGGCCATGTGATTTCAAGGAAGGGCATCTTTGTTGACCCAAAGAAAGTAGAAGTGGTAGTTAAATAGGAAATACCAATGAATGTGACAAAAGTTAGAAGTTTCTTGGGTATGACAGGTTACTACAAGAGATTACTTTATATGTTTCAAAGTATTTAACTTATCAGCTAATTAAAGTAGAACATCAAAAACCTGGAAGTTGTTATAACCTTTAGACATTCCTAAATGAAAATGATAATTTGTTATCATGAAATTTGTTTTATGTTTGTCCAGAACCTCTAGAAAGCATGATACCATTTGGGTCATTATTGACAGGTTCAATAACATCTGCACATTTCGTACCTATCAATATTACTTATTCTCTTGATATACTTGTGGATTTATATATTGATAAAATAGTAAGACTTTATGGTATTCCAAATAAGATCATCGCTGATAGAGAATCTAAATTTTCTTTAAAATTATGGAGAAGATTTCAGGAATCTATGGATACTAAAGTTATGTTTAGTACTTCTTATCACCCTTAAACCGATAGTCAATTAGAAATTTTATATCAGATCCTCTTATATAATTAAGTATGAACTGATTGTGATCGATAAAGACTTGCTTTATGTAGAAGAGCCCATATAGATTATTGAAAAGAAAGAATAGATCATAAGGAATAGGATCATTCCTCTAGTTAAAATGATTTGGAAGCATAATTTTATGGATGAAATAATCTCAGAGCTAGAGGAGGAAATGGAGAAAGTTTATCCTCATTTTTTCATCGATGGAGGTATGATAAATTTAGAGGACTAAAATTTTCTTTTTAGGGGGGCAGAGTGTAATATCCCTTTGATAGGACCCTAGTAGAGTTGGCTCATACTCAACCAAGTAGTCAATAATAAAAACCCTATGAGATTATAATAAACCCTACCTAGCCACCTTTATCCTATAAAGAAGGTTGGCTAGGGTTTATATCTGGGGCCTTAGTGCTTCCTAGCCGTCGCTCCCTTTATTGGGCAAGTCGGCTAGAGTTTTAGCAGGGGGCAGCTAGCTAGTTGCAGCCCCCTAAGCCGCCGCCCCTTATGAGGGCAATGATGGCATTTGACTTGGGAGCAGCCTCCCTAGGGTTAGGGTTTTGAATCCCTATATAAGTATGTAGCCTCCACCACTATTAAATAAGAAAATATCAATCTTCAATTCAACCTTGTGACCGAGTACTAGGAGGGAGGAACCCCTATAGCATTCTAAGGGTTGATCCCCCTCAAAGATCAAATCTACATAGAATTCCTCTGGGATTCTATCATCTGGTATCAGAGCAGCGATCTTGCTGCTTTTGCTGCCCTTCCTGCCTGTCACGAACTTAGCTGAATTTGCCTAAGCCGTACGACACCCTAGTGGCAACTTGAAGACTTATCTGAAATTGCCTAACTCGCGAAGCAACCTTTATCCAATGTTTCGGACTTAGCTGGGATTGCCTATGTTATGAAATGCTGAAGCGTATTTGCCTGCAAAGGGTCAACCTACTTGCAACCTCGTGCGAGTCCCGAAGGACTTGCAAAAAAGAAGTTGATTAGTTTTAAAGACGAGTAATGGACAAGTCACGACGTCTCGCAAAGAGGGCATCTCTTACAAGCAATTCATCGAACACCCTAAGTGCAATAGAAAAAGAGAGAAAGAGAGTGAAATAAGACTTTAGAGGGCTATAAGAATAGTTGTAAGTCCACAAACGATGGTTCCCAAGGTATTTGACGTAAGTCGAGTTTAACTCTTCATGAATGCTTATGCCTGATACTATCCTGAATCCCAGTCTAGCCTTGTGCCACCCAAGGAGTTCCAAGGGGCTGAGATGGCTGATGTTTTGCACCGTTCAACTAGGTTATCGTAGCACACAAAAATGACCCAAAACTGGGTAATTTTGGCCTATTTTGGCTCCACGCAGTGAGTGGTCGTTCTACAGCGTTACAAACTATTTTTGCTCACATTTCTTAGGCAAAACCACCCAAAACCAAGGTAAACCATGTTGCCAAACATCTGTATAAGAAAATAAAAGCGATGAACGGTTCGCTAAGCAAAGAGTTGTGGTTGAGTGACAACCATTTGTGACATTCTCCACCACTTAAACTGTTGACGCCCTCGTCGATGCTTATTGGTAGGCTTTGACGCTGGCTTCTTCATGTCGTAGGACATCTTCTGGCTCCCAACTAGCCTCTGTTCAAGGAAGCTTTTGCCACTTCACTTAG
This sequence comes from Ensete ventricosum, assembly GCA_029747655.1. Classification (NCBI taxonomy): domain Eukaryota; kingdom Viridiplantae; phylum Streptophyta; class Magnoliopsida; order Zingiberales; family Musaceae; genus Ensete; species Ensete ventricosum. The sequence continues at coordinate 29,657,119 of JAQQAF010000007.1, forward strand.
TACTCAGTTTGCTCTGCTCCATTGGGTAGCTTAGTCATGCGATCTGCTAGAATAGTCTTAACTCGCTTCTCATAGGAGGCTTTGATTGGAGGTAGTCGAGTTGAAATATTTCATGAAGCATCTTGCAGATCTGGATGGTAGACTTTCAAGTTGCTTGCATGGAAGACATTGTGAATTTTGAGCCATGTCGGCAGTTGCAACTTGTAGGAGACGTTACCTACCCTGCTGATAATTGGGAAAGGCCCTTCATACTTGCGCACCAATCCTTTATGCACTTTGTGCCTAAAGAACTAGAGTGATACTAGTTGGAGCTTTACAAACACCAAGTCATCAACTTTAAACTCCTGTGGTCGCCTTCCCAAGTCTGCCCGTTTCTTCATCTTTTTGGCTACCTTCTCCAAGTAGGCCCGAACAATATCTGCATTTTGATGTCATTCATTTGTAAAGTGATATGCTGACAGACTATATATGTTGACGGACTACTCCCCGTATAACCAATAGCCAATGTGTGACGTGTCGACGGCTGTTGTCCCATGATAATTTTGATGGGGCTCTTATTAGACTCAGGCTTCGCTATAAGTTGTAGGAGAATTGAGCTATATCCAACAGCTTCACCCAATCTTGTTAGTTAACACTCACGTAGTGACGAAGATACTGCTCCAAGAGCGAGTTAATTTTTTTAGTTTGGCCTTCCGACAAAGAGTGGAGGCTTGTGGAGAAGTATAACTTAGATCCTAGTAGCTCGAATAACTCGGTCCAAAATCATCCCAAGAATCGAAAATCTCGATCACTAATGATGTTGTGTGGGACTCCCCAATACTTCATCATATTCTTCATCATCAACTTGGCCGCCTCCTCTGCGGAACAATGTAGGGGTGCAGTAATGAACGTTGCATACTTTGAAAACCAATCGACAACCACGAGTATCGATCCGAGTCCCCTTACTATGGGCAAGCTTGATAGAAAGTCCAAGGAAATGCTCTCCCATAGCCTTTCTGGTATGGGTAGCAGCTCCAAAAGTCCCATCGGCTTTTGCTGCTCTACTTTATCCTGTTGGCAAGTAAAGCATGTAAGAACGTAATCCTCCATATCTGCCCCATCTTCGATCAATAGAAGACCCTCTCAACAAGAGCCATTGTTCGATGAATACTCGGATGTCCCACCTAGAGAGAACCGTGACACTCCCTCAGGAGTTCACGCCTTAAATTATCCGCTCGTGGAACATAAACTCTATTCCCTTTGTGTAGATGAGTCCCTCCTGGACCCAAAATCGTCGTGCCTTGCCTTCTTTGATGAGTTGCATCAGGGTTACTACCTGAGGATTGCTATACATTCTATCCCAATTCCTAGAAAGAAAGTTAGAGTGCAACTGACTTACTTGGCCTCTATCTTCCAACTATATAGCATTCACCAATTCAACTTTCTGGCTCAATGTATCGACCATGGCATTTGCCTTTCCGGGCTTATACTCCATTACCATGTCGAACTTGGCCAAGAAGTCCCGCCATTATGCTTGTGTCGAGCAGAGTTTCTTTTGAGTGTAAATATAACCCAATGCGACATTGTCCATCCTTAGCATGAATGGTGCTCCCAAAAGGTAGTTTCGCTAGACTCATAGACATTGGACCACCGCTATCATCTCCTTGTCATGCACTGGACATCGCCTTCTCTTGTGACTCTCATAGGCCACTAGATGACCCTCTTGCATAAGTACTCCCCCAATAGCGAAATCAGAAGCATTTGTATAGATTTCAAAAGACTCCCCATGGTCTGGTAATCTGAGTATAGGTTCCTCCAACACAACAGTCTTTAGGTCTTAGAATGTCGCTTCGTATTTGTCTGACCATCTCCACGAGTACTCCTCCTTTAGCAACTCCATCACTGGAGCTGCACGCTTCGAGTATCCAGCTATGAAGTGCCGATAATAGTTGACGAACCCAACAAAGGATCTCAACTCTAACACCTTCTATGGTGTTCATCAGTCCACCACTGGTTGGACTTGTCCATTCAGATAAAACCATTACCGATTCGATGCCCCAAGAATAGAATTTCCGTCTGAGTAAACTAGCACTTCTTCCTCTTCATAAAAAAAGTGTTTCTCTCTGAGAACTTTGAAAATGGTTCGAAGGTGCTCAATATGCTTCTCAAGTGTTTGACTATAGATGAAAATATCGTCCAAGTAGACGACCACAAACATATCCAAATACTCCTTGAAAAGCTAGTTCATTAGAGTTAGAATATGGTCGGAGCATTGATTAACCCGAAAGGCATCACCAAGAATTCAAACGCTCCATACATGGTCACACAGGTAGTCTTCGCTTCATCGCCTTCTGCAATGCACACCTAACAATACCCCGACCGAAGGTCGAGTTTGGAGAAATACTTGGCCTTGGCCAGTTGATCGAAGAAGTCCATGATGAGCAGGATGAGATACTTATTCTTCACCATCACCTTGTTGAGGGCTCGATAATCTACGCATAATCGAAAGCTCCCATCTTGTTTCTTCTGGAAGAGGATTGAAGCTCTGAATGGTGCTTTTGAGATGTAGATGAGACCACTGCTTAGTAGTTCATCTAACTACTTCCTCAGTTCTACTAACTCTAGAGAGGCCATGCGGTATGGTGGTCTCACTGGAGGATTAACTCCTGGCTCCAACTCAATATTATGATCCACGCTTCTACGTGGGGGCAGAGTCTTTGGCAACTCAGGTGGCATGACGTCTGTGAACTCCTTGAGAACGTTTGCCACCATAGTCGGTTTGTGAATGGCCTCCCCGTCAAGTGGCTCTAGCTTCACAGCAGCCACGAAAGTTAATTCATCTTTTCATACCCCTTTCTTCAATTGTAGTGTCGATATTTGCTGTGTCCTTGGTTTCTCCTCGAGAAATTGGAACAATGCAGGGGTCATCACCTTCCATTAAGTATAGAGAGTTTAGGAACGACATCAGCACCAACTTCACCGCATGCATGAACTCCATTCCATGGATCACTTGGAAGTCATCCAATGGCACCATCATCATGTTTGTGCACCCACTCCACGTTCCAATCTTGGTAGGAACCCCTTTTGCTAGCCCAGAGATCCGCTGAGTCTCCGAGTTCACAGCCTTCATACGACTTGGGTTCTTCTCCAAGATCAGTCCAAGTCGCTTTGCTTTATGATCGGCAATAAAATTGTGGGTAGCGCCTGTGTCCACCATTGCATGGGTTGTTTGGCCATTAAGCTGGATGTCTACGTACATCAACTCACTACTTGCTGTCTTATGAGCCTTTGTCTTTGTGTTCTCCCCCACTTGACCCCGTAATGCATTCAATAAATGTATTACTCCCATTCAGGGCCCTTGCGACTCATCTTCATCGCTGCTGGATTTAGAAATGCTCGAACTAAAGGTGACGGCTTTGCCCTTGTCCGATTTATGGGGCTGTATTGATGTAGTTAAAGAATTGAGTGCATGTTTCTACGGGCACTCCCTCACTATGTGTGATCCTAATAGGACTCCAATAGGGTTGAGTCCTAATCACATAGAAGTAGTCAAATAAAATCCTGTGAGATTGTAATAAAACCCCACCTAGCCACTTCTATCCTATAAAGAAGTATGGTTAGGGTTTAGATTGAGGCCTTAGGGTTTAGTAGCCATCGCCCCCTTTACTAGGCTGGTTGACCAGGGTTTCCCCCTGCTTAGGTCGACTATAGAGCCAACCTAGCCGGTTCCATCTAAGGTAGGAACGCTATGGAAGGGGCAAAGGATAATAAGCACCCCCTAGGGCTAGGGTTTGGAGCCCTATGTAAGTATGTATCCTCCACCTCTTTTTATCAAGCAATTATCAATTTTATTTCAGCCTTGTGTCGAATCTAGGAGGGAGAACCCCTACAGCGTTCCAAGGGTTGATCTCCCTCATGGGTCAAAATCTATAGAGCTCCTTCTAGCATTCTTTCATCTGGTGTCAGAGCAATGATCTTGCTATCCCTATTGCCATCTCAACCACCTCCACCTTCCCAAATAATTCCCACAATTACTACGACATGCGCCTCCACCTTCCACCCTAACCGCAGATCAAATCAATCTGCCGCTGCCCCCTGCGTTTGATCTAGAGATCTGGTATATTTTTATCACCCATGTCTCTTCAATACTATAAGATCCTTTACCTTACACATTGAAGAATTTCTCCAAATTTTATTCCGCTGCAAATTTCATTCGTCGCAAACATCATTGTTGTGGCGAATGTGAAACGCTGCAGAAATTTTTGGCCGCTTATTTGCCTTTTGAAACTAGGTTATTTCTTCTCTTTTTTGGCTGAAATTTTCACACAATTCCATAGATAAACTCAGATTTCATTTGAGATTCAATTCTGGAAAAAATTCCTTCTAGAACCGGTTTTATTGTGCCTTCTTTCATCATCATGCAATGCTGGAATTTTTATGACAAAGAATCTACCCTCCGCATATTGGCATCTTGAAACCAAACTTTTCTTCATCCTTTTTGGCCGAAATTTTTACACAAATTCATAGATTGTCTTAACTTTTATTTAAGACTAATCTCTAGAAAAAACTCCTTCTGGATTTGGACTTATAGTGCTACAATCCTTTATCATGTAGTACTAAAATTTTACGATGAGAATTCTGTGATCTTGTTTGCAATAATTTTTCTACCGTTACATTACCAAAATTTTCTTGATCCACATTACTACTACTATCATTATTTGAACCAAGAATCTGGTATTGAAATTCTCCATAAACTTCTTGGATTTTTGCTAGAATTAACGTCAAGAAACTGCTGCTTCCTCGACGGGAATTCTGTTCGGTAGTACAACATATACCGCAGTGATCTTTCATCAAAATTTTATCGGATCTCACTGCCATCTTTTCTACATTTGAGACTCCCCCTCTTATCTTTAATTCCTACAATTACTCCCCAAAAAACCCTAACAAAACCGCAGCCAAATAGCCATCCCAATCAGCCCTGACCGCAACCTACTTCCTTATCGATCCACTTTCATTTTCAGCCAACTTTCCTTACCGATACACCTACCTTTACTGTCATCTATCCCAGATCTAAAATCTATTTTCCTAACCTTCATCTACTACTATCATATCCCTAAAACCACACCAATTTGTAGCCTAAACTCCACAAAACCATAGCCCTAAATCGTACCCAAAACAACCACAAACCGCACCTCGGTCCACCAACCTTTCAGCCACCCAATCTTCCTTATCCCTTTAATCGGAGCATGCATCTTTCACTGCCCAATGCTATCAATAGCGACCTCTTGCTACCATCCTCCTTGATCATAGCCAGCAGCGATCCTTGCGGCAAAAAGCTAAGCAGCAATCTTTCGCTATAATCTATTTACAACGCAGCCCACAACAATGATTCGTTGCCAACTATCTTGATCACGGCCATCAACAAATTGAACACAACATCAGCCATCTCTTGCTCCATACTGCTATTACCCTCCTCCGCAACAACCGTGTACATCACTGCCCCGTCTTTCTCATATTGCAGTCGCACTCCTGCTACAATCGACGCCACCTATAGCCACGAAGTTGCATCGCAGCTGTAGCCGACGTTGCTGCTGCCCTCTTCTTCCTCCACCATCGCTGTTGCCTTCTGACTTTGATCTCTTGGCTGTCATCTTCCGACAAATATCAGCCACCTAAAAAATCATAGCCTCGATGACATTGAAGCGTCAACATTGCAGCATCATCGAAGGACTGCAACCGACGTTACTGCTACCATTTTCTTCCTCCACCGTTGCTGCTACCCTTGGCTGCCATCCTCCACTTGGAGACTTCACCACCGTAGCCCCAACATCGCTGCCATTGTTGCCTACAACTTGAAGATTGCAACTACACTCTTTAATCGGTTTGATTTGACAGGTTGGAGATCCTTACGTTATGACATTTGAAGCTAAATTGGAGGCTCTTGAGACACGTATGGATGTTAAATTATGCGCTCTCTTTAAGGAGTTTAGATTGGGCCAATCACCAAGCCTAATAAGATCACAATGTGGTATAAATTTGGATTATATAAAGAACCATAGCGAAGAACTAGCGATGATCTATCAAACCTCCACTATCAAAGAGTACCAAACTAGGTTTGAAAGGTTATCTAATCAAACTTATGATTGGTCTGAAAAATAGATATTGAGGACTTTTATTGAGAGCTTGAAGCCAGAGATTCAGGAAGAAGTTAAAGCGCGACAACCGTACACATTTAAGGCAGCCATCTCCTTTGCGCGACATCATGAGGAGCGATTGAACTATGAAGCTCGGAAGACTAGAGTTGCTCCCTGATCAGCAACACCAGAGCTTTCACCTCCTCCTACTATCAGTCGACCCCCTCAGCCATAGAAATTAACAAGAGAAGACCTTCATGATGGATCGACAAAGGGCCTATGTGGGTATTATGATAAACTGTGGAGCCTAGAACACAAATGTAAAAAGGAGACACCATCGATGATTGTGCCCACTAACGAATCCAAACTTGACGATATGACTCTCGAGACCAAGGAGAAGGATACACCACAACCGGCCACCCGCACGGTCCCTAACTTTGTCGGCTACACCAACTTACAAAAATTAAAGATCGAAGGGTTTCTTGAGCAGTAGTCCATCATCATCCTCATCGACGCTGGGAGCACACACAACTTCATGAGTAGTAAGGTTGCTGCCCACTTAATGCTCCAAAAAGAAGATTACAGTGGGTTTGAAGTCAAGGTAGCTAACGGCCAAATTCTGAAGTGCAACCAGAAGTGCCGCGGGTAAAACTGATCCTACAGGAGCAAGACATAGTTGCTGATTTTTTTCTCCTCCCTCTTGATGGTTTTGATATAGTGCTTGGCATTGATTGGTTGTCCATGATTGGAGATATTTTTTGAAATTTTTTGAAGCTAACCATGAAATTTTTTATAAAAGGAAAGCAGGTGATTCTACGAGGGAGCCCAGGGACTACAACCACAACACAACACTTGGAGGTGGTACCAAAAGAAAAATCCAATGGTTTTCCAATTCAAATTCAAGGGTTTCATGAGATTGAAGATAAGAACCCTCTTTCATAGCTTGTTAAAATTTTGAGTGTCTCCACTAAACCGAGCCGATTACCTCCTCTGAAGTTGTCCGACCCCCCTATGCTGAACAGGCCGAAACTTCTACCAGTTGTTGCTCGGCCAGATTGCTTCCTACAACCTTAGAAAGTCGAAGAGAAAAGGGTCGTCCAAGAGATGATAGAGACATGGATTGTTCGGCCATGCTTATTTCCCGCTACGATATATCCCTACATCCTTTTCCTGGAGATAAGCTACTTCTAAAGTGTTACATCCTGTCGAATTCACCATGGTTGTTGATCTCAGGTGACTTCCATGACTTTCCCCAGGATTAGACCATGATGCTTAAAGACTTCCTTGATGATTACCTTCGATTTATAGCCCAAGATCGTGAGAAAATTGAGCCCCTCTAGTGGCGAAATCAGAAAAGGGGAACGATCATTCACAGGACTCAACAAAGTATGAACATCATCCCTCTCATTATAAAAAAAGATGCACCACCTTGGCCAAGTGGAGCTATAGCCCTCACGACCATGATGTTGTCCACACCAAATCGTGGCCAGATGTTTATTATTGGAGCAGACACATCCATAATGGGGGTCAGCACTATCCTTATGCAAGATGGTTAACAGCACGAAGAAGTGAAAATGGGCCTAAAAAAATATCACTCCTACCCACCTCAGACTCAGATCAGGTTCACACTACTAGAAATTTTATCATAGGATAGCCCTCACTCCAAAAAAAGGCATGACTACTATTATAATGCAACCACGTGGCAACCCATGCAAGGAAGAAACTTCCCCTAACAAACGTCATAGCAGAAGAAAGTTTCTTGAGAAAGATCAAGTCCCCCTTCATCTCCAACTCCACAAGCATGAAATTTAAGTCTTACGAAAGTGGTCTCCCTATTTCGTTAGGCCTTGCAAAATTGGGGATCATATTGAGACCCTAACCTGGAGATCATATCCGCATATTAGATCAAGATTACATTTGTTCCTCTTGGTATCCCATATCAAATGAAAATTTAAAGACGATGACTCAACCCATATTCTTCCAACTGACACCCAACCTGATGAGGAGCTGAAGACCCGGTTCCCTGAGTTTATGGAACCTCAACCTTGAGGACAAGGCTGATTTTAATAGGGCGAGTTTGATAGGACTCCAACAGGGTTGAGTCCTAATCACCTAGAAGTAGTCAAATAAAACCCTGAGAGATTGTAATAAAACCCCACCTAGCCACTTCTATCCTATAAAGAAGTGTGGTTAGGGTTTAGATTAGGAACTTAGGGTTTAGTAGCCACTGCCCCCTTTACTGGGCTGGTCGGCCTGGGTTTCCCCCCTGCTTGGGTCGGCTATAGAGCCAACCTAGCCACCACCACCAGTTCCCTCTAAGGCAGGTAGGCTAATAGAAGGGGCAAAAGAATAATTTTAGTTAGGCAAGCACCCCCTAGGGCTTGGGTTTGGAGCCCTATATAAGCATGTAGTCTCCACCTCTTTTTATCAAGCAATTATCAATTTTATTTCAGCCTTGTGCCGAATCTAGGAGGGAGGAACCCCTATAGCATTCCAAGGGTAGATCCCCCTCAAGGGTCAAAATCTATAGAGCTCCTTCTGGGTTCTATCAGGTCCACCGCATAAGAAGCATCTGCCAGACTTTGGGGCCTTGACTTTTGAGCTTGGTCCCTTATGAAAGTTCTTCTTCTTTTGTTCGCCCCCAGATTCCTTCATGTGAGAGTATTTTATTGGGCGATTACCCAAGGATTATTTTTTCTTACCCAAGTCCTCTGAAGAAACAAAGTCAGTCACAATCAGTCAGCCTTTCTACGACTGTAATTGCCTCGACTACGTTTGGGTCTCGAAGGACCTACAAAAGAGAAGTTGATTAGTTTTGAAGATGAGTGATGGACAAGTCCTGACATCTCACAAAGAGGGTAGCTCTTACAAGCAATTCGTTGAACACCTTGAGTGCTATAGAAAAAGAGAGAAAGAGAGCAAAACAGGACTGTATAGGGCTGTAAGAACGATCGCAAGTCCACAAACGATGGTTCCCAAGGTATCCAATGTAAGTTGAGTTCAACTCTTTATGAACGCTCATGCCCGATACTATCCTGAAGCCCAATCCAGCCCTATGCCACCCGGGGGGTTCCAAGGGGCTGAGATGGCTGACGTTTTGCACCACTCAGCCAGGTCACTATAGCATGCGAAAATGACCCAAAACTTGGTAGTTTTGGCCTATTTTGGCTCCGCACAATGAGCGATCATTCTGTAGTGTTATGAACTATTTCTGCTCACATTTCTTAGGCAAAGTCACTCAAAATCAAGGCAAAATATGCTGCCAAACATCTATACAATTAAACAAAAGAGATGAACGGTTCACTGAGCGAATACCACCCACCATCAGCCAAACAATTCCTACAATTGCTTTTAATGACGTCGTCTCTACCATCATCTACTTGCCGTAGATCAAATCAATCGAATGCGCCACCACTAGTTGCATTAGAAATATGTTATTTTTCTATCACCAATATCGTTTGTTGCTACAATTTTCTATCCCAAAAATACCAATAAAAAGCTTTTATATATCGCTTGCTGCAAATTCCTTTTGTCATAAAAGTTATCATATTTGCGGACGAAGGATTGCTGCAGAAAAAGTTTAGCCGCCTATTGTTGCCTTTGAGTCAATCAATTTGCCATCCTTTTTAAACAAAATTTCTTTTAAACTCCGTAGATTGTCTTGGCTTTCATCTATGTTGATCTATCTTAGAATTCATCTCTAAATAATGTTCTTGTGTTCCTACAAGTTTTCGTCACAAACTGCTAAATTTTTCGACGAGATTCTGCTATCGCAACTTGCAACGTTTCCTCACAGTTATGCTACCAAAATTTCCTTGATCTAATTTATCATACTTATTGATATTTAAACCGTGATTTTGTTACCAATTTCCTCCATAAATCTCTTAGTTTTTACTGGAAATTTCATCGAGAAACCATTGTTTCTTCGATGACAATTCTGCTCCTATGAGACAACACCTATCCACGGCAAACCTCCGCCGATTTCTATCAAACCTTTGCTGCCATCTACCACAGATCTAAAACTCTTTTTCTAACCTCCATCAATTACCATCACAGCCCCAAACTCCACCAAACCACACCCAAAATAGCCACTAAACAAGCCTAAACTGCATCCTACATCCATCGATCCACCAACCCTTTTGGCCACCACTTCTCTCAATTGTTACATGCCTTTAACCCGATAACAAAAGTGAGATCTTAACATTACAGATTTGGAGGCATATACTATGGCATCTGAGGATGCAATCAATGCTAAATTTGAAGCCTTCGAGATGCAAATAGAGGATAAGATATGAACTCTCTTTGCCGAACTTAGTTTGGGTCAACCACAGAGCCCGAAGAAATCACAACAAGGAGAAAGCTCAACTCGAAAAGATGAATTCTAAGAGAGAGGAGGCTCTATGACTTATCCCTACTATCTATGCATGAGGGTAGACTTCCCTAGATGGGAAGGAGACCCGATTGGTTGGATCTCGTGCGCAGAGCGATATTTTCAATACCACAACCGCGGATGCATCTATGGTGGAACTTGCGGCTATACATCTTGAAGGGGATGCCATATAATGATTTGATTGGTATGAACATACTCATGGAGTCAATTCAAAAAAGGACTGTTGATCTGCTTCAGACCAACCAATTACAAGAACGCTGACAAACAACTTACGAAGATCCATTAAACCTCCATCGTCCAGGAGTACCAAACCAGGTTTGGAAGGTTGTCTAATCAAACTCATGATTGGTTTAAAAAATCACTGAAGATTTTTATTGAGGGCTTGAAGCTGAAGATTTAGGAAGAAGTTAAAGCGCGATAGCCATATACACTTATGACAGTCATCTCCTTTGCATGACTTCAAGAGGAGCGATTGAACCATGAAGCTTAGAGGACTAGGGTCGCTCCCCGACCAGTAACACTGAAGCCCTCAGCCCCCCTACTATCAGTCGAGCCCCTGAACCAAAAAAGTTGACAAGAGAAGAGCTTCGGGAGCGATATGCAAAGGGGTTATGTTGGCATTGCGATGAGCTGTAGAGCCACGAGCATCGCTGTAAAAAAGGGAGACTTCTTGTGATCGAACCCGTGGAAGAAGAGGTCATTGAACATCCATAAGAGAGCCGTGAACATGAAGAAGAAGATGTGGAAGAAGAGCCATAACCGATTGATTTTATGGTGCACGCGCTAGCCGGCTACGCAAATATGCAAACGATGAAAGTTGTAGGCCTACTCAACCAACAACCTGTCACTGTTCTCATCGACACGGGCAGCACTAATAACTTCTTAAACAATAAAGTTGCTACTCGGATGGTACTCCACATTGAATACTATAGCAAATTCGATGTAAAGGTTGCAGACGGTCGAATCTTAAAGTGCGACCAAAGATGCCCACAAGTGAAACTACTGTTGTAAGACCAAAACATTAGTGCCGACTTCTTCCTCCTACCAATTGATGACTATGAGGCTATGCTTGGCATATAATGGTTAACAATGCTAGGTGACGTATCCTAGAACTTTTCCAAATTAATTATGAAGTTTTACTACAAAGGCAAACATGTCACCCTACACAGGAAGCAACGCTTCTTGATGGCTTCTTGATTCAACAAATGAAGAAAGTCCTACACAAGACACATGGTGGCTTCTTAATGCAACTCCAAGAGCAACTAGAGGAGAAGAAACTAAAAATTGAAGATCAAAACCTTTCTCATCTACTTGCTAAATTTGCCAACGTTTTCGTCGAACCGCATGGTCTTCCTCCTACCCGGCAGCATGACCATCAGATTCCAATTCTTCCGAGCAAACCACCAGTGAACACTCGGCCGTACCACTATCTCCATCTATAGAAGGATGAAATAGAGAAGATTGTGAATGAGATGCTTGAGACGGGGGTCATTCAGCCAAGCTGCAGCCCTTATTCTTCGTCGGTGCTACTTGTACGAAAGAAGGACGGAACATGGCGGATGTATGTTGACGATCGAGATTTAAATGGCATCACCGTCAAAGAAAAGTACCTAATACCAATGGTAGATGAACTTATTGATAAGTTAAAGGGAGCTCGAGTCTTCACCAAGGTGGACCTCCTATCTAGTTATCACCAAATTCGGGTATGTGAAGATGATATTCCAAAAACTGCATTCCAAATGCACAATGGTCACTATGAATTCTTGATAATACCTTTTGAACTCATTAATGCTCCTTCAACCTTCCAAAGTCTCATGAACAATATTTTTTGGAGATTTCTTCACAAATTTGTGTGGGTATTTTTTGATGATATTATCATTTACAGTCCTTCACTTGAGACCCACTTTCAGCACTTGTGGTTTGTTTTAACAATCCTTCGGGAGAATATTCTTTTTGTCAAGCCATCAAAGTGTAACTTCCTTCAACAAAAAATAGAGTATCTTGGGCACATAATATCAAAGCAATGAGTGGTGGTAGACCTATCAAAAATTGAAGCAATTCAAGGTTGGTCGAAACCTAAGAATGTGAAATCGCTGCGCGGTTTTCTTTGACTAATGAGCTACTACCGAAAGTTTGTGAAAGATTATAGGAAGATCAATACACCCCTCACCTCTCTACTGAAAAATGATGCTTTTCGATGGTCGGGCAAAGCCTCTGCTGCCTTCAACAAACTCAAGGCAGCCATGACGACGATGCTGGTGCTAGCGCTACCCGATTTCAGCCGAACCTTCATCATTGAGGCTGATGCATCTGAAGTCAAAATTGAAGCCATTCTCATGCAAGGCATTGCCTCCCTCCCATAAAAAAATGTCAATATATGATAAGGAGGTGCTCGCATTAACAAAGTGGAGACCCTACCTGATCGGCCGTCACTTTGAAATTAAAACTGACCATAGAAGACTTAAATATTTTTTGGAGCAGAAGATATCATCCCTTGAGTAGCAAAAATAGGTAAACAAACTTCTTGGATTTGATTATAAAATTATTAACAAAAAGGAGAAAAAAATATTATTGCAGATGCACTTTCACGGCTACCGAGCAAGTCAAATTTTCAGCCATCTCCCTTCCTACCAGCGGCTTCCTCGAGGATATTAGGGAGGAACAGAAGAAGGATCCAGAGACCAGCAACATCATAAAAAAATTAGAGGCGGATCCAAGCGCAATAGCTCACTACACTTGGAATTTGAAGGATCTACGCTACAAAGATCGCATTGTGGTTTTACCCGACTCCTCTTGTATCAAAACTGTCTTGCAAGAGATGCACTCTACACCTTCAGTAGGGCACTCTGAATTTCCAAGAACCTACAAAAGAGTGAAACAAATTTTTTATTTGAGAGGGATGAAAAAAAATTATTTTTGAATTCAAGAGATGCATTCCACACCCGCGGCTGGGCATTCCGATTCCTTAAAACCTATAAGAGAATTAAGCAGAATTTTTATTATAAAGGGATGAAAAATATTATCACTAAATTTGTGACACAATGTGATGTATGACAATGATATAAAGGTGAAACTATGGCAAGCCCAGGAAAGATGCAACCTTTACCCATCCCAAACTCAATATGGACTGATATATCAATGGACTTCATCGAAGGGCTTCCCTCATCACAAGGAAAATGTATGATTCTTGTTGTTGTTGATCGCCTTATAAAGTATGCTCACTTATATGCAATTCACAATCCCTACACTATTTCCAGCATTACCCAAATTTTTATAGAAAATATTATAAAATTACATGGGATGCCGAGATCTATTATAAGTGATCGTGATAGGATCTTCATGAGTAAATTCTAGATAGAATTATTCCAGATACAAGGCACTAAATTGAAGATGTGCACAGCATATCGCCCATAAACTGACGGCCAGACTGAAGTGGTGAACAGATGTTTAGAGATATACCTCAAATGCTTCACCAGTGACCAGCCAAAAGAGTAGACAAAGTAGCTCCTTTGGGCCGAGTGGTGGTATAACACAACTTTTCATTTAACCATGAAAATTACACCCTATGAGGCTATGTATGGTCAACCTCCTCCAGTAATCCCAAAATATATAAGTAGCCTTGTAATCCTCCACTTTTTATCATGAATAGAAGAGTATTTTCTGCAGCCTTTGAGCAACAATTTGGAGGAGGGAAATCCTATAGAGTTCTAAGGAGGTCGATCCCCTATAGTGATCATCCCCAAGCTTAGAATCCGCAAGGGTTCTAACACTATCACTCATCCTCCTCTTATGTTTAATGGGACAGACTACACTTATCAGAAAACACAAAAGGAAATTTTCTTGATTTATATGAATTTTAATTTATGAAATGTCATTGAAAGTGGTTTTCAAAAATCTTCTAATCCAATGAATGAATAGAATGATTTTTGAAAAGAAAATATTTTCCTTAAGCACTAAAGTTTATTAATGTTTTCTTTTATATTTTAAATAATAATAAGTTTAATCATGTTTCTACTTATGACGCTGCACATGACATTTGGCACACACTAGATGTTACTCATGAAAGCACAAGTAGAGTAAAAGAATAAAAAATTAATCTCTTAGGACATAGTTATGAACTATTTAATCAAGCGAAACCATTTATGACAACTTGAACTCATATATCCCTATTGTTTACCTAGGGATATATATAGACACACACACACACATATATATATATATACATATATATATATATATATATATATATATATATATATATATATATATATATATATATATATATATGTATATATATATATATGTATATATATATATATATATATATATATATATATATATATATATGTATATATATGTATACATATATATATATATATACATATATATATGTTTATATATACATAAATATATATACATATATATATATATATGTATATATATACATAAATACATACATATATATATATATATATACATACATACATATATGTTAAATATATATGTGACACATTATATTTAACTATAAGACTAAATCAAATAAAAAATCCCTTTAATAAATATATTAAGTCAGTATACATGAGGCAATGAGATTGACCCATGTGGCCTTTCATTATTATAGGCAAAAATTATTTTTGGTTATAGACTTAATTGGTTGAGCCCCTCGAGGCTCACCTATATTGGGATTTAAAATCAGGCATATGACATAGAGATGTCATCGGTGATATGAGGACATGGTATAATTGGGATTTAAGATCAGGCCTATGACACAAAGATGTCATCAGTGACATGAGGACATGGTATACTTGGTCGAGTCCCTCGAGTGTATATCATCGAATCAAACTCATCTAATAATAATGGTGTTGACTTAATTGAATATCATGGTTGGTCGAGTCCCTCGAGATCATGATGGTTTAGAGATCGAATAAGACGAGAATTACAAGAAGTTGTGATTGATAAAAATTACCTACTTTTTGGGTTTAGTATGATTGGTCAAGTCTCTCAATGTCATGCTAAGATGCTAATTAGATCCTAACACTAGAAATCTATTAAAGATTTTTGGTTAACATGCCAGAAGGTATCGTGTGTTTCACGAGAAAAAAGTGGGAGTATATGAAGATAAATGTCTATACCTTAATTTTAAAAAAATCTAAAAATCTACATATTATTGATTATTTGTTACATCTTTATTTTTCTAAAGAATATTGCTTACAAAACCCTTATGTGGCACAATTGATATCAACTATCTCACTGATCTAAACTATATAGATTAGCTTAGCAATTTAAGAATTATTCTCATGATGGAGAAAATCACGTATGTCCTTGATGTGATGATACCCGAGCCTGTGGTAGGGGCGAGCGAGGATGAGATTGCTCGCTATGTCTCTCGAGCTACAGAGGCAACATGAACAGATGGACGCTAGATCCATCCTCCTTCATCATTGCAAATTATTTGAGGAAGAGGGAAGGACTCAGTGATATAAGATATCTAGAAATCTCTTTCGCACTTTGACGACTAAGGGAGCATTGGTTCATAACCATATCCTTAAAATGATTTAGTGGGTAGAAGAAGCTAATGGGTCTTGGAATGGTCCCAAAAGATAGCATGTATATATATCATACTTCAGTCCCTCTCAGATTCTTTTCTGTAGTTAATTCTTTTCTGTAGTTAATTTTTTATATATATATATATATATATATACTCTCCCTAAGCTCCTCAATATGTTGAGGGAGGCTGAGAGCTCTATCAAGAAGAAGAAGACAATATTCTATGTTGGTGAGAATAAAAAAAGGAAGGTAGAGAAGTCCCTTAAGAAGGGCAAGAGCAAGGGCAAACCGGGCAAGGCAAAGGTTGCTATAAAGGACCTAGTGAAAAACAAAGGCTTCCATTGTGGGAAAGACGAGCACCGGAAGAGGAACTACAAGGAATATCATGCAGAAAAGGTGAAACAAAAGCTTAGAGAACCTTTATGTACATTCATGATTGATCTCTATTTGTTAGAAAGTTATGATAATGCATAGGAATTGTATACCAATACTGTATATTATATCTGTAATTCGTTACAGGTTCTGACAAGGCTTAAGAGATTAGCGAGAGGCAAGGTGAACCTAAGGATGTAGAATGGTGCAAAGGTTACTGTTGTAATCGTTGGTGAAGTCACCCTACATTTGCATGGTGGAGTTGTTCTTGCATACATGCATGCTACTTCATTTCTTCAATCATCAAAAATATTATTTTCATTTCTTGTTTGATAAATAATAGATATATGTTAGTTTTATTAATAATGGTTGTTTACTTATTTTAGATGATGAGATCATTAGTAGAGGAACATTAAATAAAAGCTTATTTATGCTATTATTGCTCCACATGTCATGAATGTGGTGTGTCTAGGATAAAGCGAGATGAGGTGATAATGCATACTTTTTATGTTATTTATTTGATTATGAATCATTTACAACCTGTTAGTCTTATTTTTAAGGGAAATTGACCAACTCTCCATTTAGTGAAACTAGAGAGAAAGCCATTGAGTTGTTACAAGTCGTATATACTGATGTGTGTGGTCCTATATTAACTCAGGCCATAGGTGGTTACTCATACTTCATTACATTCACTAATGATTTCTCTACTTATGGATATATGTACTTAAAAAATATAAGTTCAAAGCATTTGAGAAATTCAGGGAATATAGGAATGAGGTGGAAAACCAGACTAGAAAGAGTATCAAAACTCTTTGATCAGATCATGGAGGAGAGTACTTGAGTACAGAGTTCACCCAGTTCCTCAAAGACCATGAGATTCTATCCCAAGGGACTCCTTATACACCTCAACTCAATAATGTATCGAAAAGGAGGAAGTGCATACTATTGGACATGACGTGGTCCATGTTGAGTTTTGTTGACCTACCCGTCTCTTTATAGGGATACGCCCTAAAGTCTGTAACTTATCTTCTAAATAGAGTTCCGTCTAAAACGGTAGTGTCTATACCATATGAAAAATGGAAAGGAAAAAAGCCCAATCTTAATGTTGTTAAGATTCGAAACTGCCCTGCCCACGTTAGGAAACACAATCCCAATAAGTTACAATCAAGGATGGAATAGTATAAATTATTGAGATTGATAGAACCTCAGAGGAGCTCTATGATAATTTGATCTTTAAGGGGGATCAACCCTTGGAATGCTATAGGGGTTCCTCCCAACTACAGTCAGCCAGATGGCTGAAATAAACTAATATATTGCTTGATGAAAAGAGATGGAGGCTACAAGCTTAGATATGGCTCTAAACCCTAGCCCTAGGGGGGTGCTTCCTAAGTGAATTCTCCCTTTTGCCGTTCCTATATCCGACCTGCTCAAATAAAGGGGGCGACGGCCTAAGTGGCTATACACGCCCTGCGCCCCTGCTAGAAACCCTAGCTGACCAGTCTAGTAAGGGGGGTGATGGCTAGAAAGCCCTAAGGCTCCAAAATAAACCCTAGCCACTCTTCTTTATAGGATAGAGATGACTAGATAGGGTTTTATTACAATCTCAGAGGGTTTTATTAGTTGCTACTTGGTTGAGCAGGATCGAACCCTACTAGGGTCCGATCAGAGATACCCCAAGGAGACTTGTGGGTTTTTATTTATATCACATCGAAGACCAAAAGGTTGTTGTTACCAAGAGGGTGGTGTTACTTAAGAAGGAACACATTCTTGATGGAAATAATGAGAGCGTGATAGAGTTGAAGGAGGTTGGAGAACCTAGCTCAAGTACTATTTTGCAAGAGAGTCTGTGTAGGTACCTAGCACATATATTCTGACTTTACATAGGTCCAGTGTAGTGTCTAACTCTCCTAAGAGATATATTGGACATATTAAGCGAGATCACATTGAGGATATCGATCCTCAGACATACGATGAGGTTATTACGAGCATAGACTCCAGGAAGTGGAAAGAGGCTATGAGTTCCAAGATAGATTCCATGTACTCTAATAGGATTTGGAACCTAGTTGATGCACTTGAGGGAATTTTATCCATTAGTTGCAAATGGATCTTCAAGAAGAAGATCAGAATCGATTGAAATGTATAAACCTATAAGGTAAAGTTAATAGCTAAAGGGTATAGTCAAAGGTAAGGTGTTGACTATGATAAAACCTTCTCACTCATACAATGTTGAAATCCATCTGAGTCTTATTGGCCATTGTAGCACACTATGATTATGATATCTAGCATATAAAAGTGAAAACTGTGTTTCCTCAATAGCAACCTTGAGGAGGAGATGTATATGATATAGCGTGAGGGATTTGTGTCCAAGAAAAGTCCAATAAAATATGTAGATTGCTTAAGTTCAACTATGAACTAAAGCAAGCATCCCGAAGTTGGAACATCAGATTTGATGAGTCAATCAGATCTTATGACTTCATAAGAATGAAGATGACCCTTGTGTGTACAAGAAGGTTAGTGAGAGCACTATCACCTTCTTGGTATTATATGTAGATGACATCTTAATCACTGAGAATGATGTAGGATCTCTCTATGGTGAAGGCTTGATTTTCTAGACAATTCTCTATGAAGGACTTAGGGGAATCATGTTAAATCTTAGATTTTGATGATAAAATCAATTAATAAAGTTATGCTCTAATATATTTTTCGAACTGAAGTGATGTAGGACTATCTTCAATCCCAAAAAGGCAAAATGATTGATGTAGTAAAATCATACGTTGGGTCGGAGTCAAAGATCGGGCATCAGGCCAGAAAAATCGGACATTGCATCAAGATAGAATGTTGTAGGAATCAATATGCCGATGGATCGAGTAATACGCCGAAGGAGAGCATGATGCACCGAGGGTTCGGATGAACCAATGACATGTCAGACAACAAAAGATTTACACTTAATCATCTTTGTCATGATCATAATAGTTTTAGTCTTAATTGAGTTAGTTTTTGGTGTAACCATGCTAATTTAATTAAGGGCCCATTGGGCCTTAATTAAGACTTAATTAAGACTGATTTGAGCCCATTTGGAGGCTCATTTCATTGACCTGGGAGAAGGTACCACCAGGTCAAGAGATGGTACAGCCTAGGGTATGAAAAGTACTAAAACATATTATTTTAGGTTCTAAAGCGGTGGTACCGCCGGCTGCGGGTGGTAGTACCACTAGTCAGTTGGTTAGTATTGCCTATTTTGGGTGGTGGTAGTGCTACAAGCCAATCACGTGAGTGATGACATGTGTGACATACCGTACGATCTTTTTGCTTATGATTATTAATGACATATTCTCACATTATATTATTTGTTGCATATATATATTATGATGTACTTGTTTCTGTGCAGTGAGAATCAAATCATGATGAGATCATGATAATGAGATCAATTCACCTTTAAACACAGATCCCAAATAATTCCGGTAATGAGATCAATGAGAATCAGATCGTGATGAGTTCACTTATTGATACACTTATGGAATGTTATATGCTTGATGATACCTAATTTCAAACAGCGATTCCATAGTCCCAGTTGTATATCTGGTCCTTAAAATTGAGACACCAAGGATCCCTTGTTTGAGTACTCCATTCTTTGACACCAAACTTACATGTTTAGAAAGTTTCATATCTGGTACAACTAGTTATCGGGATTGGTAGTCAACTTTATGAAGGCAATTGAGTGTCAATAAAGGATCATCCACTGTCAGTATCATGAGAGGAATATCCCTTGTATGCTTGCTCAGATAAATCCCTAGTCGGGTCATTCAGATTGAGAGAGAAAATATTCTCCGAGAGAATCCGATTAGAGCGAGACTCGGATGGATTCCATATGTGTCCAGATAGTACCTTGTCCAATATACGATCTCTAGGATATTAGTTGGATAATGGACTATAGATACACGGTAACTATGGATAGACAAATCTGATGAATTTGATCCCTCTGTACCGTTTGGGGATTATGGCGCAATGGCCTAGTACGTCCATAGTCGATGAGTCGAGTGAATTATTATGGGGATAATAATTCACTATATCATAAGGAGTTTTGATGGGAGTGACTCATGGCTAGCTCGGTATCAGGCCTAGAGGGTCACATATATATTGTGGATGCTTCAGCGAATAGACGATTGAGTATGAATTATCCAATTAGCCCTGTCCTCATCAGATGAGACCCTACATTGATGGGCTCCTTGTATGAGGCCTAATTAGATACCAAAGGAGATTATTAGATAGAGATCCTATAATCCAAGGTTAGTGGATAATTGGATAGAGATCCAATACCCCCTAAGGTAGGATCCCTTAGGGTTTTTATTGGTGGCTCTCTATAAATAGGAGGGACGGCACACATAGGTGATATGTTGCACCCTTTGCAACCCCTCCCTATTCTCCTCCTCTCCTCACATTCTCAACTACCAGCCCCTCTTAGGCATGCGAGGGCAACGAAGAGGATAGAGGATCTTCTTCCAAGTTTGTTGTTAGAAGCTGCGCAAGAGTTATGAAACTTGGGGCTACAATTGAAGGAGTATCGTTGCAGCGATCCATCGTGTTGATACCAGTAGAGAGGACACTTGACCTCCATCATCTTCTCCATCCAGATTTGGAAAAAATAGGTATATATGATCTCCCTAGGTAAATAATGTCACATATGATGCCGTTTTTTTGGTTTAACGATTTTTCTCGCACCAATCTTTACATGATGATTTTTGATCTACCTGGCAAACCATTTTTGTTTTGATCTTCTACTACGTATGTGATGCTTCCACTTAGTTTCCAAGCAATAGTATAAGAGCCAATGTTGTTCATGTAAAATATTGGTTTTAAACTACGTGTGATGAGATTGATACGTTTAAATTATTTTCTACATACCTTGCTATAATTTTTTATGGTTAATCATATTTAGATAGCGCTTTTTTCTTACTGTAAAAAGGTATTGTAGAGAGGTGTTCTAAGGTCTTTTGATGTTAAAATTGTTAGCACAACGAAAAGGGAAAAGTGTAGCAACTATTACTGCCCTGCGGCACGGGCAAAGGGTACTTGCAGCCATAGCCGAGAGCAAGGATGTTGCTCTTGGCCTAGCCAAAGGTTACAAGGCCGAGAGCAATAAGCTCTTGGCCATGGTAGCAGCCTCCCATGCAGCCAAGAGTCCTAGCTACATAGGCAACCCTGGCGACTAGGATTTCCTGGGCGCTAGAGGTAACCCTACGGCTAAGGTTTCCTAGCCGCAAGAGGTGTTTTGGGCGGCCAAGGTGTGTTGGCCGTCCATGGCAGATTGCAACCATGGAGAGGGCTGCAAAAGATTTCCTTGGGGGGCTAGGATTTCCTAGCCTCACAAGGTTACCCTATGGCTGGGGACTCTTAGCCGTAAGGGACTTCTAATGGCTAGGGTTTCCTAACTACACAAGGAGTCCCAAGTTGTCATTTTAGGAACCCTATGGAAGGGTATCTTAAATTTTTTAAAAATAATTAATTAAATAGTTTAAATAATTATTATATATCTAGTAATCCTACATGTGATGTGATGTGTACATGTGATGTATGATGTGGATGGATGATCATGAGCCATGTGATGTGATATATATATATGTGATTATTTTTATTATTGGGGCCCACATTTTATTTTGTAATTATACGAAGAGGCATGGTGGGAGCGTGGAGGTGATAACAAGACCTATGATGCTGTGGTGAGAGATCACAACGTATGGTGATGCAGCGAGGATCCGACGGAACCGATGATGATGAGATCAACGATCATAGGGCATGAAGATGCACCGATATAGACATAGATCCTATTATGAGTGATTAGGCTCATTGGCTCGGGCTTAATCATATTAAGCGATGGCTCATGATTATCTAGTGTTGCTTGCATATGTGATATGTGATATACACCTACTATATATATATATATATATTTGCATATGATATAGATATATATTAAATATGTATATGTGTGACACGACATATTAGGAGACCGATACAAAACAAAAACCCCTCCTACGATAATATTAAGTTGGTGAGTGTGAGGTAATAAGATTGACCCATATGGCCTTCCATCATTAAAGGAAGAAATTGAATCACGACATAGGTTAAGTTAGTCGAGTCACTCGAGACTCACCTATCTACGTGATCGAGATCTTACCTATGGCATAGAAATGTCACCGGTGACTTGAGGATATGGTATGCTTGGTCGAGTCACTCGAGTGCATATTATCGAATCAAACTCATCTTGTAACGATGGTGATGACTTAACTAAACTTCATGGTTGGTCGAGTAGTCAAGACCATGATAATTCGAAGGCCAAACATGACGGGAATCACAAGAAGTTACGATTGGCAAGAGTTGTTTATCTTTCGGGCTTAGTATAATTGGTCAAGTCATTCAAGGTTGCACTAAGATGTCGATTGGATCCCAATCCCCACTAGAAGTTTATCGGAGACTTTCGTTTTCACATGCCAAGGGTGTCACATGATTTGCTAGAAAAATAGTGGGAGTATATTAAGATAGAAGTTCATATCTTAATTAGTATTTCTGCAAACTCTATATGTTATTTATTTGTGCTATATCTTATTTGTCATAAATATATCGCTCACAAACCCCATACCTGGCATACTTGATGCCAACCGCCTCACTTGTCCAAACTACATGGATTAGCTCTAGAATTTAAGAATTGTTCTCATAGTAGAGAAAATCGCTTACGTCCTTGATACAATTATGCCCACGCAGAAAGAAGGGGTAAGCAAGGATGAGATCGCTCACTATGTGAAGTATATAGATGATTCCATATTGGCAAAATATTACATGTTGGCCTCTATGACTCCTGAGTTGTAGAGGCAACATGAGAACACGAAAGTCAATTCTATCCTTCTTCATCTCCACCAATTATTTGAGAAACAGGGAATAACTCAAAGATATAAGATATCCAAGAATCCCTTCCAAGTCAGGATGATAGAAAGTACATCAGTTCAGAACCATGTCCTAAAATGATAGAGTGGATTGAGAAATCATAGGTTTAGGAATAGTCCTAGAGGATAACTAGTGCATTGATCTTATACTTCAGTCCCTGCTATATTCATTTTCTCACTTCATCATGAATTTTAACATGAGCAAGTTTGAGGTGACTCTCCTTGAGCTCCTCAATATGTTGAGGGAAGCTGAGAGTGCCATCAAGAAAGAGAAGCTAGTTCTCTATATTGGTGAGACCAAGAAGAAAATGAAGGCTAATAAGACCCTTAAGAAAGGCAAGGGCAAAGAAAGATCGGGTAAAACAAAGGTTGCCAAGAAAGACATGACAAAGGACAAAGGACAATGCTTCCATTGTGATCAAGACGAGCAATGGAAGAGAAACTATAAGGATTACCTTGTATACAAGGCGAAATAAAAGCTTAGAGAAGCTTCAGGTATATTCATGATCAGTCTCCACTTGTCAAATTTTCATGATAACACATGTGTATTAGATATCGGGAGTGCTTATCAAATCTGTAATTCGTTGCAGGTTCTGGCAAGACCTAGGAACTGGCCAGAGGTGAGATGGACCTCAAGATGGGCAATGGAGCAAGAGTTGCTATAATTGCCATTGAGGATGTCACCCTACATCTGCTTGGTGGAGCTATCATCGCATTGGATGTATGTTATTTTGTTTCCTCTATTATCAAAAACATTATTTCTGTCTCTTGTTTAACAATTGGTGGATATGAATTGGTTTTTGAGAATAATAATTGTTCAATAATTATGGATGATTAGATCATCACTAGAGGACTCTGATAAAGGACTTACATGTGTTAAACACTTCTCCACATATCATGAATATAAATACATCCAAGAGGAAAAAAGATAAGGTGAAGAATGCATACATTTGACATTGTAGGCTAGGTCATATATTTGGGGGAATGATTAAAAGGTTGTTGAAAGATGGATACTTAGATCCATTTGACTATGAGCTGTATACAACTTAAAAACCTTGCCTTCGTGGGAAGATGACCAACTCTCCTTTTAGTGGAACTAGAGAGAAAGAGAGACAATGAGTTATTAGAACTTGTACATAGTGATATATATAGTCCCATGTCGACTCAAGCTATATGCGGTTACTCATACTTTATTACATTCACTGATGATTTCTCTAAGTATGGATATGTGTACTTGATAATTATAAGTCCAAGGACTTTGAGAAATTTAAGGAATATAAGAATAAGGTAGAGAACCGAATTAGAAAGCGTATTAATACTCTTTGATCATATTAAGGAGGAGAATACTTGAGTACCGAATTCACCCAATTCCTTAGGAACCATGGGATTCTATCCCAGTGGACACCTCCTTATACACCTCATCTCAATGGTATATTAGAAAGGAGAAATTGCACGCTGTTAGACATGCTGCAGTCCATGATGAGTTTCGCTGACCTACCCGTCTCATTATGGGGATACGCCCTAGAGACCGCAGCTTCCTTTCTGAATAGAGTTCCATTAAAATCGGTATTGTGTACTCCATATAAGATATGAAAAGGAAAGAAGTTCATTATTAAGGTGTTTATGATTTGGGGTTGTCCTGCCCACATCAAAAGACAACCCCAACAAATTCGTAAGATACCCTAAGGAAACTTCAAGAGGGCTGAAAGGTCTTTATTGCCAAGAGAGCTGTATTCTTTTAGAAGGAACACATTCTTGATTGAAACAATTAGAGTGAGATAGAGTTGTGTGAGGTTAGAGAGCGTAGCTAAGCACTATTCCAGAGTCTGAATATGTTCAAGTACCTAGCACATAAGTTTCAACTTTGCATAGGTCTAGTAGAGTATCTCAACCTCTTGAAAGATATTTGGGATATATCAGTGGAGAGGACTCTCAGGATATTGATCTTCAGACCTACGAGGAGACTATGTAACACCATGATTAGTCCCACATTGGAAGTGGGCAAGATTTGGATTGGCTTATAAGGGTTTAATGAGTGTACTACTATTAACTTTAGTTTAAGAATTTTGGCTAGTGGTTTGGGTCAAACAAAATTGATAGGCCAGTTAGCCTATTAAGCTCATTCTACGCGTTGATCCCCCTCTCTCTCCGTCTTCCAAGCAATTCCCACAATTGCTTTTGACGTTGCCTTCATCCACTGTCACCCACCAAGCTGCAGATCCATCAATCTGCTGTCGTCCTCTACGTCAACATCATAGATCTAGTAAAAACTCCAAAGCCCGAGAAGTTTTTCCAAAGTTTTCTTGCTGCAAAATTCTATCGTCGCAAACGTTATCATCGTTGCAAAGGGGAAACGCTGTAGAAAAATTTCAACCAATTGTTGCTTCTTGAACTGAAACTTTTGATCATTCTTTTTTAGCTGAAACTTTTATACAAATTCCTAGATCATCTTAGCTTTCATCTAAGATTAATCTCTTGAAAAAATTCCTTCTAGATCCAGACTTATAGTGCTGCAATTCTTCGTTGCGCAGTGCTGAAATTTTATGACAAAGAATCTGTCTTCCGCCTGTTGGATTCATGAAACCAAACTTTTATTCATCCTTTTTTGCCAAAACTTTTACACAATTTCATAGATCATCTTATCTTTCATTGAAGATTGATATCTAAGAAAAATTCTTTATGAAACTGGAATTATAGTGTTGCAATTCTTCATTGCACAGTGCTGAAATTTTACGATGAGAATTCTGCGATCTTGTTTGCAACAATTTTCCTACCATTATGCTGATGAAATTTTCTTGATCCAAATTACTACTAATATCAACATCTGAACCAAGATTCTGATATTGAAATTCTCCATAAATCTCTTGGATTTTTACTGGAATTAATGTTGAGAAACTACTACTTCTTCGATGGGAATTCTGTTCGGTAGTACAGCGTATACCGCAGTGATCTTTCATCAAAACATTATCAGATTTGCTGCCATCGTTTCCAGATTTGAAACTCTCTTTTCCTCATCTTCATCCCCTAACACCATAGTCCCAAAGTTCACATTTTTTGGCTGGAATTTTTATTGAGAAATTGCTATTTCTTTGATGACAATTCCACTTCTGCAAGGCAGCATACGTTGTAGTGAACTTTATCGAATTCTATCAAACCTTCAGAGCCATCTCTTCCAGATCTGAAACCATCTTTCCCTAACCTTCACCCTCTACTATCACAGCCCCAAAACCCTACCAAACCATAGCCAAAACTATACCCAAATCAGCCACAAATCAACATAAAACCGTAGCCTCTTACAACCAGCACCTATTGTAGCATACCCTTATCGATCCCTATCAAACCCCTACTGCCATCTATCTCAGATCCAAAATCCTTTTTCCTAACCTTTATCTACTGCTATCATAGCCCTAAACCACACGTAGCCAAAACTTCACAAAACCACAGCCTCAAATCGCATCCAAAACAGCCACAACCCGCACCCAAAAATTCTAGCCTTCGGTCCACCAACCTTTCAGCCACCTAATCTCCCTTATCCCTTCAACCACGGCATGCATCTTTCATTGCCCAATACTACCAATAGCAACCTCTCACTGCCATCCTCCTTGATCATAGCCAGTAGCAATCTTTGCGACAAAAAGCTACCAACAGCGATCTTTCGCCGTAATCTGTTTACATCGCAGCCTGCAACAATCATTCACTGCCAACTATCTTGATCGTGACAAATTAAACATGACAACAGCTGTCTCTCGCTCCTTACTGCTACTGCCCCCCTCCATAATAGCCGTGCACACCACTACTCTGTCTTCCTCCTATTGCAGCCTCACCCTTACTGCAACCAATGCCACCTGCAGCCACAAAGTCGCACTGCAACCGCAGCCAACATCGCTGCTGCCCTCTTCTTCCTCAGCCATCACTGCTAACTTTCGACTCAGATCTCTTGGCTGCCATCTTCCGACAGATATCAGTCGTCTGAAAAATCACAGCCTCGACGACATTGTAGCATCACCATAGAACCGCAGCCGATGTTACTGCTGCCATCTTCTTCTTTCACCGTTGCTGCTACCATTGGCTACCATCCTCCACTTGGAGACTTTACCATTGTAGCCCGGACATTGCTGTCATTTGTTACCTTCAACTTGAAGATTGCAGCTACACTCTTCAATCGATTTATTTGACAGGTTGGAGATCCTTACGTCATGATATCAGTGGGCTTATTTGAAGCAAAATTGGAGGCTTTCGAGACGCATATGGATGCTAGACTATGTGCTCTCTTCGAGGAGTTTAAATTGGGCCAATCTCTAAGCCCAATAAGATAACAATATGGTGCAAATTCAGATTGTAAAAAGAACCTTAACGAAGAACTAGTGATGATCCATCAAACCTCCATCATCCAAGAGTACCAAACCAGGTTTAAAAGATTATCTAATCAAACTTACGACTGGTCTGAAAAATAGATATTGAGGGCTTGAAACTGGAGATTCAGGAAGAAGTTGAAAGTGCAACAATCGTACACACTTAAGGCAGCCATCTCCTTCGCACGACTACACGAAGACAGGCTGAACCAAGATGCTCAGAGGATCAAAGCCATCGCACGACCAGTAGCACAGAGACCCTTGGCCCCATCTACCACCAGTCGGTCATCTCAGCCAAAAAAGTTAACAAGAGAAGAGCTTTGTGACAAATCAGTAAAGGACCTATGAGGGAATTGTGATAAAGTGTCGAGCCTAGAACACCAATGTAAAAAGGAGACACTGCTGATAATTACGCCCAATGAAGAACCCAAATTTGAAGATATGACTCCGAGCCCAAGGAGAAGGATAACCACAACCAACCACCTACACAGTCCCTACCTTAGCACGCTACACCAACTTATAAAAATTGAAGATCGAATGGTTTCTTGAGCAGCAGTCCGTCATCGTCCTCATCGACACCGGGAGCATACACAACTTCATGAGCAGTAAGGTTGCTGCCCACTTAATGCTTCAAAAAAAAGATTACAGTAGGTTTGAAGTGAAGGTATCTAACGGCCAAATTTTAAAGTGCAACCAGAAGTGCTCGTGGGTAAAACTGATCCTACGGGAGCAAGGTGTAGTTGTTGAATTTTTCTTCCTCCCCCTTAATGGTTTTGATATAGTGCTTGGCATTCATTGGTTATCTTTGATTGGAGATATTTTCTAGAATTATTTGAAGCTAACCATGAAATTTTTTAGAAAAGGAAAGCAGTTGATTCTACGAGGGAGCCCAGCGACTACAACTACAACACAACACTTAGAGGGGGTACCAAAAAAAAATTCTAGTGATTTCCCAATTCAAATTCAAGGGTTTCATGAGATTGAAAATAAGAGCCCTCTCCCACAACTTGCTGAAATTTTGGGCGTCTCCACCAAACTGAGCCACTTACCTCCTCTGAAGCTGTCCGACCCCCATGCTGAATAGACCAAAACTTCTACCAGTTGTTGCTCGGCCATATTGCTTCCTACAACCTTAGAAGGTCGAAGATAAAAGGGTTGTCTAAAAGACATAGATTGTTCGGCCATGCTTATTTCCCACTACGACACATCCCTATATCCTTTTCCCCGGAGTAAGCTACTTCCAGATCTCAGCATGGTTACTAATGCAGCACTTTCAGATCTCAGGTGACTTCCACGACTTTCCACAGGATCAGACCATGATGCTTAAGGACTTCCTTGATGATGATCTCCGATCTACGGCCCAAGACCATAAGAAAATTGAGCCCCTCCATTAACAAAATCAGAAAAGGGGAAGGATCATTCATAGGACTCAACAAAGCATGAACATCATCCCTCTCATTATAAAGAAAGATGCACCACCTTGGCTGAGTGGAACTATAGCCCTCACAACCACGATGACATCCACACCAAATCATGGTCAGATATTTATTATTGGAACAGACACATCAAGAGTGGGGGTCAGGACCATCCTCATACAAGATGGTCAACAACACGAAGAAGTGAAAATGGGCCCCGAAAAATCGCCACTCCTACCCACATCAGACACAGATCAGGCTCACACCAGTAGAGATTTTATCAAAGGACAACTCTCACTCCAAAAGAAGACATTGTTATGATCAATTGGCACTAAGAGGGGGGGTGGGTGGGGGGTTGTGAATTAGTGTAAGCTAAGATTTTTCTTTCTAAAGCAAAAGCTTTTCGAATAAGATAGAATAGGAAATCCGAAGCTTTTCATTTTTAATAAAACAAGTGAGTGATGAAAAGTAAGAAGCTGGAAAGATAATCACATTTGAGGAAAAGAACTTATCGACTTGCTTACAAGGAGTTTAGTTAAGTTGGAAGCATCAATTCAACAACATTCAAGCAATGCAAGTATGAAACACTTACAATTTTATAGTGGTTCGGCACCAATGGCCTATGCCCACTTTCGAGTCCTCCTTTTTGAGGCACACCGGCATCCACTACCAATTTTCTTTGGGTGAAGATCAAACCCTTACACTTGAGCTTACAAGGGAGACTAAATTTACAACTCTAAGCTCTCTCCCTTACCCCTTTTCTTATTCTTACAATTCTTACACAATATTTTCTGAGAATATAATCCCCCAAAAGTGTTGTTCTAAATGTAAGAAAACTTGGGTATTTATAGACCCCAAATTGGCTTCAAAACCGGAGCCAAAATCCAATCGTATCCAGAAAATTTGGGTACGAGCGATTTCTGTGGTAGTTTGTCCACTGAAAGCGGCTGCCCACCGCCCGGATTCTGTGGTACGGGCGATCCAGCTGCCACTCACCAACGATTTACCCATCAAAATTTTCGCAAAAGTCGTTCCCTCCACTTTTCAAATTCTGACTTCTTTTACGTTGACCAACTCTTTGGTCAACTGATTGAGCTCAACCTGAGCTCAACCAAACCCAGTAGTGGATCCGGTTGCCTAATTGTGTTGATTTGGATTCCTTCCAAATCTAACTCAATTAGAACTCTAACTTCTAACTACGACTCAATGATTATAATACTTAATGACTAATTAAGCTTAATTAAGAACTAACTCCCGTATACTCCGATAATCTTGCGGTAAGTTATCTTGTCTTCTTCCCGATGATCTCCCTTCGCATTCCCAGCGAGCTTCCCGATTCCTTCGGCAAATCTCCTAGCGAACTACCAGTGAGATCCCACCGCATCGTTCGAACTCGGCCCGATGCCTAGGCTTTATCTTGGCCCATCATTTGTTTGTAACTTCATTGATTCTGCTATAGTTAAACCTGCACGATGCTAATTATGACTTAATTAAATAGAATCATAATTACCAAAATATCCATTATAAGACCATCCCGACTCCCGGTAAGCTTTTCGACTATCCTCGATAATCTTTCGACAAGTCTCGGTCTTCTTTTGGCGCACTCCCTTGCGCCATCCTGGCAAACTCCCGATACCCTCGGCAAGCTTCTGACACACTCCTGGTGAGTTCCCAAATGATCGACTCGATGCATGGACTCTACCTTGGCCAACCCTGATTGTAATAATCCTTCTATCGTAATTAATCTTGCATCAATCAATTCTAACAATCCTATTAGATAAATAATCCATTAATTGATTTCATCATCAAAATCTGAGATTCAACAGACACAACTACTATTACAGAGTAACCACATGGCAGCCCATGCAAGGAAGAAACTTCCCCCTGACAAACACCGAAGCAGAAAAAGTTTCCTAAGAAAGATCAAGTCCCCTTTCATCTCCAACTCCAGCAACATGAAATTCAAGCCTCAAGAAAATGGTCTCTTTATTTCTTTGGACCTTGTAAAATTGGGGATCATATTGGGGCCCTAACATGGAGATTAGATTCGTGCATCAGATCAAGATTATAGTTGATCCTCAAAGTGTCCCACCTCAGATGGAAATTTAAAGATGACGACTTAGCCTAAATTCTTCCAACTAACACTCAAGCTGATGAGGAGCTGAAGACCCTGTTCCTAGAGTTTATAAAACCTCAGCCTTGAGGATAAGACTGATTTTAAGAGGGCGGGTTTGATAGGACTCCAGAAGGGTTAAGTCCTAATCACCCTAGAAGTAATTAATAAGAATCCTGTGAGATTACAATAAAACCCCACCTAGTCACTTCTATCATATAAAGAAGTGTGACTAGGGTTTATTTTGAAGCCTTAGGGCTCCCTGGCCGTCGCCCCCTTCACTGGATGGTCGGTTAGGTTTTCTAGCAGAGCGGCATGGCTTGTGCAGCCACTTAAGCCGCCACCCCCTTTATTTATGCATGGTAAATATAGGAGGGGCAAAAGGGAAAATTCACTTAGGAAGCACCTCCCTAGGGCTAGGGTTTGGAGCATTATATAAGCATGTAGCCTCCACCTCTTTCTATCAAGCAAGATCAATCTACAATTCAGCCATATGGCCAACTACTAGGAGGGAAGAACCCCTATAGCATTCTAAGGGTTGACCTCCCTCAAATATCAAAATTTATAGAGCTCCATCTAGGGTTCTATCACCTTAGTTTCCCTACATAAGTGGCTATCACATCTGTCACCTCTATCATATGGATTGGATACAGTATACTGGTCTATCCGGTTATCTCGATGACCCTCTAGAGTAACCTATGACCGAAATTATTTAGGATCTATATCTAAAGGTGAATCAATCTTATTATCATTATCTTATCATGATCTGATTCCCATTGTACAAAACCAAGGACATCACAATATACATATTTAACAGATAATATAATATGAAAATATACCAATAATAATGTAAAAAGACTATGCAGCGTGTCACACATTTCATCACTCACATGATTGGCTTACAGGGCACCTATAACTAGCAAGAAGCTCACAGATCCAGGCTTTAGTTGTACTATTACCGACTTAGTTGGTACCATCATCGCTGGGCAGTCCCACCACCAGCATGGGGTAGTACCACCACCAGAATACCCGAAAAAGCACAAATAGTGCTTTTCGACTAACTAGGTGATACCATCGCCCGGGCCTGCCAGTACCACAACCTAGGCCAATTCTAGGTCACCAAATTGGCCTTCCAACAGGCCTAATTTAGCTATTGTTTAGGTCCAATGGGCTCCAAATCAAGTTATCATGCTTTCAACTCAGTACCAGCTTAATTTAACTATAAATCACCATGATCAACACTTAGCCACTTTAATTACAATCACAAAGCTTTCAATATATTGTCCAGCATTCTGAAATATCATTTAATCATCTAGCACTTCGTTTGATCCTCCTACACATCTTCCAACCTGATTTCCGAACTCATGGCACGAATTCCATCCCACCACACATCGACCAATTCTCATTTAAATTTAATTCTAGCTTTTGTTTGGAGATATACCTATAAGAAAGAGGGGTTTACTTTAGGTCCATTTAACTTTGGATCCTTTATGGTTAGATCTACCTCTCCTAAATTTTTATATCAATCATTGATTATTCTATTAGGAACCCAAACTAATTTATGATAGTTATATTTTTTGAAAGAGTAAGTATAAACATAATAACCAAATCATCCACAAAAATCACATTTATCTTTAGGGGAAATATGTAGTGTAGATCTTTTTATAAATCTTGTTTGCTTTTGTTGAGTGTTACTATTTACGAAGCTGATTATTTCCTTTCTATATACACAACTTTGGTTAGCAAGAATAATATTTAATGGTTTATTTCTAATTTTAAAATTTTCCAAAGTTTGTTGTAAAAATATATTTTCTTTTTTAGGCGAATATAACCCTGCACATTTAGAGCAAGGAGTACAAGATGTTGATGTTTCATGCATAATTTTTAATTTTTTAAATTTACTAGTAAGTAATGCAGGATCCCTTTTTAGTGACTTATATTTTTACCAATGTTTTTGAGTTCATCATATAAATCATAAAATGCATCAAATAATTAATCATAAGATAGGAATATTTCAGAAGATTAACAAACCTCATTAAAGGCCATCAATGCATAGTTTGCCACTTCGTATTTATTGATTTGTTTTTCGTCTTAAGATGCACTTTATTCATCTCAACCTAAAAAGTTACCTTGAATGATTTCTTCTTCATTTGGGTCGGCAATTTCTTCAGTTGTGGACACTCATTTTTTTAAGTGTCATAGCTTTTTACATTTATGACATATTATAGTATACTTTTTAGGTTCACTTTTATTCTTAGAGGTTTTGTTCCTTCTCATAAATTTTTAAGTCTTATTATGAGGAGTGTAATGTCATCATCGTCATCATTTGAGCATTCGCTCAAGTAGACTTCTTTGGTTCTAAGGCAATATCTTTCCTATTCTTTAGAAGGTTTTCCTCTTGTTCATCATGTGTTTTGCAAGTTATTTCATAGGTCATTAAAGATCCAATGAGTTCTTCAAGAGAAAAATAATTCAAGTCCTTTGCTTCTTGGATAGCCATTACTTTTGGATCCCAACTTTTTGGAAGAGATCTTAAAATTTTATTTATCAATTCAAGGTTAGTATAGCATTTACCAAGAGCTTTTAAACCATTGACAACATCCACAAAATGGGTGTACATGTTACTAATGGTTTTGCTTGGCTTTATTTTATATAACTATGTACCAAAATATTAATTTTTTATTCTTTTACTCTGCTTATGTCTTATGAGTAACTTCAAATGTGTGTCAAATGTCATATATAGTGTCACGAGTAGAAACTATTGGTTACAAGTGCCCTGCAAGCCAATCACGTGAGTGATGACACATGTGACACGTTGCACAGTCTTTTTATATTATTATTTATTGGCATATTCCCACATTATATTATCTATTGAATATATATATTGTGATGTCCTTGGTCCTGTACAATGGGAATCAGATCGTAATGAGATCACGATAATAAAATTGATTCACCTTTAAATATAGATCCTAAATAATCTCGGTTATAGGTTGCTCGAGAGGGACATTAAGAGAACCAAATAAACTAGTGTGTTGAATACTTGTCCAGATTATGGAGGTGACTAGTCTCATAGCCACATGCATGGAGACACTAAGGATATAGTACAAGTGCTCATTGGAAAATGAGTTCGCTTACGTAATGTTGTATGGTTAATGATACCTGATGTTAGACCATGATTCCATAGTCTCAGTTATATATCCGGTCCTTAGACTTGAGACACCAAGGATGCCTTATTTGAGAACTCTTTTCATTGACGTCAGACTTATAGATTTGGAAAGTCTCAAATCTAGTACAACTAGTTATCAGGATTTGTAGCCAATCTTATGAAGGCTATTGAGTATCAATAAAGGATCATCCACTCTCGATATTATGAGAGAAATATCTCATATGCTCTCACTCAAGTAAATCTCTAATCAGGTTGGTCGGAATGAGAGAGAATGAGTTCTTCGAGAGAATTCGATTAGATCGAGACTTAGACAAATTCTGTATGTGGCCTGACAGTACAATTCCCGATTTATGGTCTATGGGATATTAGATGGATGAGAGACTATAGATATATGGTAACTAAGGACAGACAGGTCCAATGGATAAGATCCTCTACACCATCTAGGGACTACGTTTGTGGCCTGGTGCGTTCATAGTCGATTAGTAGAGTGAATTATTATGAGTTATAATTCATTGAGTTAGAAGGAGTTCTAACAGGGAGGATTCATAGCCAGCTCAGAATTGATTCTAGAGGGTCACACACATATGGTAGATGCTTCAACGGATAGAGGATTGGATAGAGATCTAATTAGCCCCTATTATCATTAGATGAGACCCCATTGATGGACTCCCTATATAAAGGCCCAATTAGAGGCCAAAGGAGATTATTGGATAGAGATCTAATAATCCAAGGTTGGATAGGGAGATGATGAACTCCCTACATAAGGCCCAATTGTTGTGCTGGTGGTTCCTCCTATAAGATCAACATACAAAGGTCGTACAGTCTGGTAGGAAGAAGTCGGCTCGGTTCGGCGGAGGTGCCTAAAATTTTAGCAAGCTTCTCCAAGCGCTGTGTCTTTTCTTCGCTCTCTCATTTCCCGCATAAGGTCACTTATTTTCCTTTATCATTCATAAGGTCATTGGAGCTCATGGTGTCAGTGAGGATGGTGACAAGCTAATGCTTGATGAGGTCATCAACGTTCATTATTTGCGAGTTTGCGTAGCCAGATGAAGCATGAAAGGTGCGGGCGATCGGTTGTAGTTTTTCCTCTGTATCCATCTCCTCAAGCTCGAGAGATGCATCTTCGAGTTTCAGTTCTTTAATGGGATCAATCAGGAGAAATCATCCCTTCTTGCATCGGTGGTCGCGACTCCACGGCTCGTCGCAATGCCGACACAATCCCTTCGTGGATCTGTCGCGAAGCTATTCTCTCGTAAGTTTCTTTGGCTGAGGGGGTCAGCTAGAAGTGGATAGAGGTTTGTATGCTACTAGTCGTGGTGTGATTCTTGTCCTCTGAACATCTTAATTAAGCCGCTTCTCTTGAAGTCATGGGAAGGAGATCACGACCGTCAATGTATAGGGTTGTTGCGCCTTATCTCTAACTTTAATCCTTCGATAAAGGTCCCTAGCAATTGTTTCTCAGACCACATATGGGCTTGTTTAGATAATCTATCATACATGCTCTGGTCTTCCTAAACCATCGAGGTTTGTCAGATCTTCGCGAGTTGACCGTTGATGTTCTCATACTCAAACGGTCCAAAGCGGATTAGCAGCCCACTTTTGAATTGCCTCTATGTTGGGACTCCGTGGGTGTGCTTATACCAATTTTACCATTGAATTACATCTCTCTTGAGGTGGATGGCAGCGATCTCCACCATGAAAGCCTCCAATGTCGGTGATAATGGAAGTAGCGTTCCGCATGCGAAAGCCATCCCGTCGGGTCTCCTTCTTCCTATCGAGGGAAGTCCACCCTTAGGTATGGCTATATCAAATCAGTGGCTTGTTCTTCCTTCTTGGGAGGCCTCTCTTTGTGACCTAAACTTTCACCTTGCTGCGATTTCGTCAGGCTCGGTGATTGTCACAATCTGAATTCTACAAAGAGAGCATCCTCCATGCGCGTCTCGAAGGCCTCCAACTTAGCACCGATCAGATCTTCAGATGCCATGGTGTAAGACCCTAGATCTATGGTGTCAAGATCATTCTCTTACTGTTGGGGCAATGGTATGAACTAGTTGAGTGGATTGGTGGCTGAAAGAGGTGGTAGATTAAGGATAGATGGGTGCGGTTTAGGGCTAATAGATTGCTATTTTTGGTTGTTGTTGGGGTTTTGGTTTGGAGCTACTGTAGGGGCTATAAGGGGGATTTGGGATAGAGGTTTAGGGTTAGAGGGGTGGCTTAGGGTTGGTATTGATGGAAGCAACTGGTTTGGTAGGGATCAGGTGTGGATGCAACAAACAGTGCTACGGGTATTGCAGTAGAATTTTTCATCAAGAGGAGATGTTATTGATACTATTTTTTGGGGCTGTTGTATAGGTTGTAAGGGAGGTTTGATGGTAGTGGTTTAAGGATAGGATAATTGGTTAGGGTTGTTGTGGGTGGTAGCAACCAGTTTGGTAAGGATTGGTGGCTGAAAGGGTGATGGATTAAGGTTGCAGTTTAGGGTTGATAGCTTGCGGCTTAGGTTGCTATTGGTGCTATGATTTGACGGTGTGGTGGAGGTTGGAAAGGATTTCAGTGGCAGTGGTTTGAGGTTGGGAAGGAAGGTTTAGGGTTGCGGCTGGGGGTAGCAACCAAATTGGCAAGGTTCAGGTGTTGGTGTAACAAGATATGTCGAAGGGTAATGCTGCAGGGTTCTTCATCAAGGAACAGTAGTTTTACGATGAAAGAATTCCAACAGTATGTCAAGGGTTTTGGGATGATTTTGTCAGCAAGAAATAGATGATGATTAAGGCCACATCAATGCAAGTATTAAAGAGAATATGGCAATAAAATATGACAGCGAGTTTTTGGTTAAAACACAACAACAAAGTAGTAGGATCTGGGGGTTTACGAGAAGAAGAATAGCAATAGGTACAGCGGTAGAATTTTTCATCAAAAATTTCAGCAATATAGACTAATTTTTTCTAGAAGCTCGTAACAAGGACTCAAGTAAAATTCAATGAGAATCTGTTGGTAAGGGAAAGGTAATGCTATTAAAAAAATTGTGGAAGAATATGACAGCAATAAATTCGATAGAGATCAAGGAATACAAGAATATATTGTTGTATATTTTTACGTCTGAAGTCCATAGTTTGGACATAAAAGATCAACAGTTTGTATCAGCAACTTTTACACAAAACCTAAGGGAAATCCACTGATAAGGAGTGCCAAAGCCATTGTAAAAAACTCGTAGAAGATAGGGCAAAAAATAGTGGCAGTAAGATTAAGATGGGTAATGGTAGTATGCGGGTGAAATCCACAGCGTAACTTTCATCATAAAGATGGTTACCTTGCAATGATAAATTTATATAGCATAATAGTGAATATTTTTTTGGGTTTTTGGGTTGAGGATAACTAAATTGCAGCAGCAGTAAGGTAGATTACTAAGCTGATGCAATTTACAAGGATATTGAAGGGTGATCTGTGGTAGTGGAGATGATGATGGAGTTTGGTGATGATCTTAGCAATTGTAGAAATTGCTTGTGCAGCTAGATAAGGATGATGAATGCCTGTCGAAAGGTAATGAGGCACCAAGAATGTTGTTTTGTTACCAAGTGTTAGAACCCTTGCGGATTCGAAGCTTGGGGTTTGATCTCTATAGGGGATCGACCTCCTAGAACTTTGTAGGGGTTCCTCCTCCAAGGTATTCGACATAGTGGCTGAAGAAAGATTGATTTTATTCATGATAAAATAGTGATGGCTACATGAGTTTATATAGGGTTTGAAAACCCTAATCCTAATCGGACTCCTACTTTACTAAACCTCTCATACTTCGACTAACTTAACCAAGACTCTAACTCCTAACCAACCCTAGAGAGAGTCTCATCTAAGTGAAACTCCTCCTCTCTCTTACCCTACCTACCTCCTTTTAACCCTAGCCGACATTCCCAAGATGGGTGGCCCATTGGGTTGATTACAAGCATGACCCGAATCTGACTTCGACTCCAATTCAATCGAATCCTAACCCTGCTAGGATTTGGGTTGATTTATTATAATTGACTCAAATCTCCTCCTAGCCGACCTAATGTCAGGTCTAGGCTGGCCAACAAGGCCCAATCTAAGGACTCAACTCGATTGACTAGGACCTAACTCAGCTAGGTCCTAACATGATCACTATAGGGGATCGACCCTCCTAGGGTTTTAGCTAATGGCTGAAATAGTTCTTCTTGATGAAAAATAAGATGGTTACATGCTTATATATAAGGTTCCACTAAGAGCCCTTCTAACCCTGGACTTCTACTAAGAGTCCTATTGAACTAGGACTCCTTATTAATGGACTTCTAGCCAACTAAATTATCCCTTAACTGGTCTGACTAGACTGACCAATATAACTTGACAAGAGACATGACTCAGTGGAATAAGACTCGACTAGGTTAGGGTCCTATTAAGGCCTCACGTCTTTATGCCAAAGGTGTACAACTCAAGAGCACGTAAGCTCAATCAAGGTGTAGTCCTCGGGTTTTCAAGTCGAGATGCATGGCTTGAGAGTGCGTAGGCTCGACCGAGGTCCAGCCCTTGGGGCTTGACACCAAGGTGTCACAGACAACAATGTAAATAAGGTGTTCGATGAAATGCTCGTGTTTGTCCATGTCCTTTGATTAATCAATGTAAACAAGAGTTCTTCAAGGTAATATCTCCACAAAGCTCAATGGACCGAGGAAGTGACAAGGAGACATCACATGATCTCGAATGAGGTAATGTATTGGTGGATGCATTTCGAGTCAAGTGGGAGAGCAATCCAAGGCAACATCATATGAAGGCACACTTAGAGTCGATGTAGAAATCGAACTCATTGGAAGGCTGACCCGTGGAATGGTGGACACGAGGGCCACTATCAACTCAATGTAAATCGAGAAGTGGAGCAACTTTGGAGGAACTTGGTGAAGTATCCAAGCCGCATGAAGCGAGTCGACATAGAAGATGGAACATGGAGCGGAGGCATGGAGCTTTCCTTGGACAGAGGTTAAGGGCATGAACTCTTGTAGAAGCAAGTGTGGGACCATGTCGTTCCATGGGTTCTTCATTCTGATGGGGCGGACTTATTTGGCATGGTGCCAAAGATAAAGGGAGCTTCGAGGCACATGCAAGTTACCTCAGAGATGCATTTGACGGAGTAACCAAGGTGATTCAACTTGCGAAGGCAAAGTTGGGATCAGGAGACCTTAGCACGGGGCAAGAGGATGCAGAGGCGGGTACTCTTGAAGAACATGTCACAATGTTGCCATTCGAGTTATCAGAAACAAGTGGTGCATAGCAGAGATTATGCTAGTAGGGGATAGAGGCCTAGGATCCAGATAATGGTGCACCAATTCTAGCAAAGTCAGAGGGACTTCATGAGCTACTGGGCGATGGACTATCCTAGAGCTATACTTCATCCAGGTGTGACCCAAGAGTGGGTGGACTAATGTGAATTGCCAAGGGAGCGAACTAAAAATCGAAGATGGTGGAGGCCCTACGAGGTGTTGGCAGAGGCCACATATGGAGAAGTCGTAGTCCGAGTTCATCACACGAGAATCTGTATGTAATAGAGATGTCACTAGGAGGCGACATGGTGCAGCGGATCATAGTGGAATAGTTCGTGGCAATGCAAGACATGCGGTCTTGTCCCGTGAGGGACAGGATCATGCGGAGGTATGATCAGGGGTAAACTGGGAGCTCCACTTTGGTGTACGACACAACAAGAAGAAGGGCTATGGATTCAAGGAGTGAATGCCATGGTACCATAGAGGCGGGTCTTCGTGTGTTCATTGGAGCTTGCATTGGATGAAATGGGGGCTATATACCACCGAGGAAGAAGTCCAAGTGTAAGTACCAGTGAGTCCCATGGAGGGGGACGAGATCATATGAACGATCAGGAGTTGCTGGGAGCTCCACTTCGATGAACAATTGACAAGAAGGGCTGTGGATTCAAGGGGTGAATGTCATGGTACCGTAGAGGCGGGTCTTCTGTATGTGTGCATCGAAGCTTGTATCAGATGAAAGACTTGGAGCATATGGGGGCTGTGTACCACCAAGGGAGAAGTCAAATTATAAGTACCAGTGAGTCCGATGGAGGGGACTTGATGATACACAGGTATGATCAGAGCGGTTGGAGAGTTAGACTGCTTCAGTGCTCACATTCGCTTAAGGGAGCCTGGCAAGTCAAAGGACAAATTCGAGTAAGCGAACGTTGCTACCAAGGAAGCTAAGGAGAACAGAATCCGCACGAGCCCTGCAACAAGATGGCAAAGGCCATGCATGAGAGTTTCAGTCTGTCTTTCCATCGACCAAGGAGAACTACTAGGAGGACACAGTGGTGTTGAAGCACGTGGTCGAAAGGGGCGAGGAAGTGATGACGAGTCCAGTGGGGCTCAACTACCCAAAAGCAAAGTGTCGGTTAGAAGGAAGGGATACAGATGCAAGGCAACAGATAGTAGGGCTATGGGCTTGGCAACACCATGGTACCGCAGAGACGAGACTTCTGTAGAGTCATCGATCCCTTGCTCTCATGGAGAGAGAGCATTGGTCATAAAAGGGGTCAAGGAGGTGGAGAATGTAAAGGCAAACTCCAAGTACCAAGACAAGGTGAAAGGGCAGGGGCTAAGAAACTTCATAAGACCGGTGTCGATGAGCTTCTCAACAAGATAGCCGAATGTGAGGGACTTTGGGTTGATGCAGGAGTCCTCGACCAAGGAATGAAATAGGCAGTACGTAGTATTGTACCTTTTCTACTCAGAGGAGTGAGCGGCAATGGTGATGGAGAAGACGGTACAATCCCAGAGGCAACCAGAACTATCAAAGACTTACTCTAAGTTGGGGGACTCCAAGTTGGGGTAAACGTTTTTGCTCTTTTCAAGTGAAACTTCTTGCATTCCAGAAGTTCAATGGCAGTGGGAAAGCAAATCATAGTAGCTAACTTAATGCAAGGAGTGTAAACACTTCAAGTGCTTCAGAAGCGTGAGCAAAGAGTGGGCAAATATTAGTAAAATGCTCAATGCATGAAGTATAAACTTAAGGAGGCAGGCAAAATCGAGTAACCTTTGTCTTCTTAACTCAAGACAATGGGCGAAACTGAGTACCCCATTTCTCTTAACTCGAGGAGGTGAGCGAAGCTAAGTAACCTTGCTTTCTCAACTACTAAGAGAATGGGTGAAGTCGAGTATCCCAGTTCTCTTACTTATCCAGCAGAGGAGCTCTGCATAAGTTCAATGACCCTTCAAAGAAAGCATATGGAAGACAATAGTTGTCAAATCCTCAACATTGGTGATCCGTACTACTGAGAGTAGATTATCCGCTTCATTTCCCAATTGAATGTCAATCGAAAGTGGGAGTGATGCGAACCTACCTAGAAGTGACAACTAAAAGTGGAAGAAGGTTCAATGGGCAAACATTATGGAGGAAAGACCTAAAGAACTTCAAAGTCTACGAGATGATGCTCGTTAAAGTTCCAACAAGCATCCATCCAGTTCAAGCAACATGAGTATACTACGATACTGGCGCATAATCTGGCAGGTCTTCTCCTTCATCAGATAGATTTGCGAGAGTCAACAAGAATTAGCACAACTCAGCCAACCCCACACCAGATGCAGTCATTGGTGAGTTGAAGCAGCATAGTGGATCAGAGTTCGACTACTTAACAACAGCGGTTGGGAGCCAAAGGGGCGTGTTACAGCTAAATCAGAAGATTGAAGATTCAGCAAAATACGAGGAGATGTAGCGTCTACAGTGGCTTCGACAAGGACTTCGAAGGAATAAGAGGGAGAGAATATAATGGACAACAATGTAAACAAGGTGTTCAATAAAATGCTCGTGTTTGTTTGTGTCCTTCGGTTTGTGTACATACTTTGTACAGTAAGTAGCGGGCTTACAATAGGCTTAGCAGCCTTAGTTTGGTTTGCTTTGTGGTCAATTTTGGCTTATAAATACGAGTGTGTCTTGTAAGCACTTGTGGGGACTTCGGTCTATAATAGATCATCATCCTTTATGTGCAATCTTTTCGAGTTTGTAATGTCCATGGGTGTAATTTGTATCTGACTTTATAAAGTGTTTGCTTGAGCAGTTGCTTGTGGATCCAATTTGGAATTGATTCTTCTTGCCCGTTTTCTCTTTTGTAAGTCCTAAGGTACCCTAAGAGATTTCGGGGAATGCTGACCTTTGCGGATGGACACGCATAGGTACCGCACGGCTTAGGCAAAATCAGCTAAGCCCGTGACATAGGTGCATGGCTCGGGATCGAGTACTTTTTGACTCCACTGATCCGAGTTGTAGGTTTCGGGTCTTCATGCCGAGGTACATAGCTCAAGAGCATGTAGGCTTGGTCGAGGTGTAGTCCTTAGGGCTTCATGCCAAGTTGCACAGCTAGGAAGTGTGTAGGCCTAGGTATAGCCCTCGGGGCTTCATGTTGAGGTGCATCGCTCGAGAGCGAGTCCTTTTTGACTCAACTCATCCATGGTGCACACATCAAATCTTCATGCTGAGGTGCATGGCTTAGGAGTGCATAGGCTCAACCAACATGTAGCCCTCGGGGCTTCATGCTGGGTGCACATGTTGGGAATCCTTATCAGAAGCATCACATGCATAGTGAGAAAATAAAACAAGAAGGTCTCCCACATTTATCATGTCATTGTGTGATAATTGGTGCATGAAAAAATAGTAAAACTAAAATACTATGTAACACATGTTTGAAGTTTTATCAAGAGAGATCGTATATCCCTGAAAAACTATATCTAAATGAGAGGATGTTAGGACCCTAGCTAAGTCGGGTCCATTTATTCAGGTTGAGTCATGTTAGCTAGAGTCAGTTATGGGTCGGGTGAATCTCATCAGGTTGGTTATGAGTAGATTGAGTAGTTTTTATCTTCAGTTGGGATTGAGTCAGTTATTATTTTCAGTTAGGAGTTAATCAAGAGTCAAAGATTAGTAGGACTCTAGGTAGAGCCCTATAAATAAGGTTGTAAACTCTTCCATGGAGATCAAGCAATGAGAAGTATTAGTTTTGGCCAAAAGGTAAAACCCTAGGAGGCAGGTCCCCTCGAAGTGATCTAGGAGGCCCTATCCCCTCGAAGAGATCATTTATCCCCCTTATCCATCCTCTTCCACCACGATAGAATCCTAGGGTTCTACCATTTGGTATCAGAGCTATGATTCTCGGTGTTCCTGTTGTGATTCCGCAATCGCTTCTCTCATCATCGTCATCGTCGTTGCCATCGTCGTCAACGTCGTTATCACCGCCATCATCGTCATATTGACCACCTTGTTGCAATAAAAGAGAGAGAGAGAGAGAGAGAGAGAGAAAGAGAAAGAGAAAGAGAGAGAAGAAAAAAGAAGCAGTAGCCACCCCTCCTTTCTCCTCATCTTCCAAAAAAAAAGGAAAAAAAAGGGAGAAAGAAAAGAGAGAGAGGGAAGAAGAAGAAGGGGCCATAGCCGCACCTTCCCCCTTCTTCCTCCCTTACTACTATCGCCGGCCACCATCTCCTCTCCTCCTCTCCTACCGTAGCAGTCGCACATCGCCACTACCCTCTCCCTCGGCCGCCTCTTCCTCTGTCGGCCACCTCTATTCCTCTCCTCCCTACTGCTGCCATCGCCACCATATCCCCATCTCCCCTGCCGCAGCAGCTGTCTCAAACGTCAACGCACCGCAGCGTCCTCCCACCGGCCATCATTGTCCTTCCCCATCTTCCCCACGCAAGCCGTCGCCACCTCTGCTACCAGCCCTCATCGCTGCCTTTCTCGTAACCGCAGCTTCTACCTACTGTCACAGCCCACCCACGCGACCTTGCTGCTCTGGCCACCTACCGCAGCAACTGCACATCACCGTTGCCTTCTCCTCCTCAACCACAGCTGCAGCCACACCCTCCTCGGCCGCTGCTCCACCCGCGCACAACCCCCTTCTTTCCTCCCTACTCTTACCGTCGGCCAACGTTGTTGCCTCCCTTGCTCTCAGCCGTAACCACCGTTGGGCGCTCCTCACACTGACGCCACAGCCTCCTCCCTCTCCCGTTGCCGCAGCCCTCATCGGACTACCACTGTCCTCACCTTCCTCCCTCGCTTCCTCTCCGGACCCTGCTGTCGTAGCCCTCGCCAGACCCCCACTACCTCCTTCTCTTCCCTTGCCGCTGCTGCCTTCCAGCCCTCAACCGCGTCACCGCCACCTATTCTTCCTCCCCATCGTGCAACCGAAGGCGAAGGCTGCAACCATCCTCCCTTGCTGCCATAGTCGCCTCCAACCGCACCCTCCTCATCTTCTTCCCTCTGCAGCCACCTCTATCTCAGCCTTGCCCAACTGTCGCTAGCAGCCGCAGCCACCCCTCGCCGGACCCCGTTGCTTACCGGACCCTGCTGCTCCCACTTCCTCTTCCTCACTGGACCCCACCGCTTGTTGGACCCTGCTGCTCCCACTTCCTCGTCCTCGCCGGACCCTGTTGCTCGTTGAAACCCACTGCCCCTCCTTGTTGTTAGCATCTCCAGCAAGAAGGAACACCACCACTACCTCTTCTTCAATTGCTGCCTCATTTGCTGCCGCAGCCGCT
Organism: Ensete ventricosum; assembly: GCA_029747655.1. Taxonomy (NCBI): domain Eukaryota; kingdom Viridiplantae; phylum Streptophyta; class Magnoliopsida; order Zingiberales; family Musaceae; genus Ensete; species Ensete ventricosum. The sequence continues at coordinate 29,702,048 of JAQQAF010000007.1, forward strand.
TCCAGTCACGTTATCTCCCTCTGCAGCAACCGTTACCCCTTCCCTACAATGCAAACTCATACCCCTGACTTGGCAGCAGAGAAAAGAATTGAACATCACTGATCTACAATCCTACACGATGACTACAAATGATGCACTTGATGCAAGGTTTAAAGCCCTGGAGGCTCGCATGGAAGATAGATTTCAAGAGCTCCTCCACGAAATTAGAAGAAGCCAATCAGAGAGTCCCAAGAAAACTCAACATGGTGAAAGTTCCAAAGGGAGTCAATTTGAAAAGTATGAGGGTGGAGTTTCCCAGATGGGAAGAAGGAAACCTGATTGGTTAGATTTCACGTGCTGAAAGATTTTTTTATTTTCACAGGACTCCGGAGGAATCCAAGGTGGAGATCGCCTCCATTCAACTTGAAGGATATGCGATCCAGTGGTATGATTGGTCCGAGCATACTCATAGAGAACTCTCGTGGGAGCAATTCAAAAGTAAACTTTTGATTCTCTTCGGACCATTGGAGTACGAAAACATAGATGGATAACTCGCCAAAATCCGTCAGACCTCTACCATACAAGAGTACCAGAGCAGATTTGAGCGCCTCTCAAACCAAACCCAAGACTAGTCCAAAAAACAACTATTGGGAACATTTATTGAAGGGCTCAATCCAAAGATTCGGTGCGAAGTTAAGGCTCGACAACCTCGTACCGTGAGGGCTGCCATATCATTCGCTCGGATATAGGAAGAAAAGCTCAATAGGGATAATCGTAGAAATAAAAGCATAAATCAACCAGTAGTAAGCAAGCCAACAGCCCCACCTCCCTCCACTCTAACCCCTCGAAGACTTACCAGAGAAGAGCTCTAGGAAAGATCAGCAAAAGGGTTATGCTGACATTGTGATGAAAAATGGAGTAGAGGACATCGATACAAACAGGGCCATCTTCTGATGATAGAACCAATTAAAGAGGAACCAGAGAATGATGATGTGGACTCTGATCAAGAAGGTACAAATTCTGACAATGCTATTGGACCTTTTGTATATACGGTAGGCTACTCTAACCCACAAACAATGAAAATCGAGGAAATTTTGAAACAACACCTTGTTATTATTTTAATTGATACTGGTAGCAATAACAATTTCATGGACAGAAAGCTTGCTGACCGATTGGCCTATTAAATTAAAGACTATGATAGATTTGAAGTCAAGGTTACTGATGGTCGAATTCTAATTTGTAATAGTAAGTGCTCAAGAATCAAACTAATGGTACAGGGCTAAGAACTACGGTTGAATTTCTTTCTGATACCACTGGAAGACATCGAAATAGTACTTGGAATTGAATGACTATCAACCCTAGGTGATGTCACCTGGAATCTTTCTAAACTAATTATGAAGTTTTTTATTAATGGAAAGCAGGTGATCCTTAAAGGAAGACGTGGAAGCAAGATCACAATAGCTAGTAACTATCGAATGGAGAGGCTTCCTTACAAGACTTCAATAAAAGCTGCACCAAAAGGCCGACCTATTGCTTACACAAAGTGGAGACCTTATTTAATTGATCAAAAGATTATGACACGTGGTAAACATCCTCGACTGAAGTACCCCCGAAGTTTGAGGCTGCTCAACCTTGAGGACAAGGCTGATTTGAAGAGGGCGGGTCTGTTAGGAGGACATAGCTAAGTCGGGTCCATTTATTCAGGTTGAGTCATGTTAGCCAGAGTCAGTTATGGGTCGGGTGAATCTCATCAAGTCGATTATGAGTAGATTGAGTGGTTTTTTATCTTTAATTGAGATTAAGTCAGTTATTATTTTCAGTTAGGAGTTTATCAACAGTCAAAGATTAGTGGGACTCTTAATAGAGCCCTATAAATAAGGTTGTAAACTCTTTTATGGAGATCAAGCAATGAGAATTATTAGTTTTAGCCAAAAGGCAAAACCCAAGGAGGCAGATCCCCTCGATGTGATCTAAGAGGCCCGATCCCCTCGAAGAGATCATTTATCCCCTTTATCCACCCTCTTCCTCCATGATAGAACCCTAGGGTTCTACCAGAGGATGAAGGTGGTTGAAGAGAATTAAAGAGGATGGCCAAAGGTACAGCCTATCACCTTTCTTGGCTGCACCTACCTCCTATTTATAAAGAGACTCTTTAAACCCTACTGGATCTTGCCTTGGTGGTTATTGGATCTCTATCTAATTACCCTCACCACTTGGATTATTGAATCTTTATCCAATAATCTCAATTTATCTCTAATTAGGACTCATACAAGGAATTTATTAATACTTGGTCTCATCCAATGAAATAGGGGCTTATTAGATAACTCATACCTAATCCTCTACTCGTCGTAACATCCACCATATGTGTGTAACCCTCTAGGCCCAATACCGAGCTGGCTGTGAGTTGCATCCGTCAGAACTCTTTTTGACTCAGAACTCTTTCTGACTCAGTGAATTGTTATCTCACAACAATTCACTCAACTCATCGACTATGACATACTAAGCCACTATGCAATAGTCTCCAAATGGTATAGGGGGATCTAATCCATTAGACCTATTTGTCCTCAATTATCATGTATCTATAATTCTTTATCCATTTAATATACCAGAGGTTGTATATTGGGCATGGTACGGTCAGGTCTCATATAGAATCCATCCGAGTCTCACTCTAATTGGATTCTCTCGTCCTTCTCTCTGAATCCGAATGACCTTGGCTAGTGATTTACCTAAGCTAGAACACAGGATATTTCTCTCATGATACCGAGAGTGAATGGTCCTCTATTGACACTCAATTTCCTTTCTGAGGTTGGCTACCAATCCCAATAATCAGTTGTATCAGATTTGAAACTTCAAGACCTATAAGTCCAGCATCAAAGAAAGGAGTACTCAAACAAGACATCCTTGGTATCTTAAGTCTAAGGACTAGACACACACTGAGACTACAGAATCGCTGTCTGATGTCAAGTATCATTAACCATCCAGCATTGCAAAAGCGGATCAATCACTGAACTCATCTCTAATGAGTAGTTGTACTGCACTCTTAGTGTCCCCACACATGTGGCTATGAGACCAGTCGCCTCCATCATATGGATGGGTATATAGTACACTAGTCTGTTTGGTTATCTCGATGTCCCTCTTGAGTAACCTATGACCGATATTATTTAAGGTCTATATTTAAAGGTGAATCAGTCTCATTATCATAATCTCATCATAATCCAATTCTCATTGCACAGATCTAAGGACATCATAGTATATTCAACATGTAACATAAAGTGAGAATATGCCAATAATAATAATAAGCAAAAAGATCATGCAACATGTTACATATGTCATCACTCATGTGATTAGCTTGTAGGGCACCTGTAACCAGCAGCACGACTAGGGAGCACATAGGCTCGACCTAGGTAAAGCCCTTAGAGGTTTATGCTGAGGTGCATGGCTCGGGAGCGAATCCTTTGTAGTCCACTCATCCGAGGTGCTAACCTCGGGTCTTCATGCTGAGGTGAACGACTCAGGACCATGTAGGCTCAATCGAGGTGCAGTCCTTAGGGCTTCACGCTGAGGTGCCTTCACTTATCCAAGGTGCAGGCCTTGGTTAGTTGAGCTTACTCACATCAAGGTAGAGAACTATGCCCATCTAAGGTCGAACTTGATTGCATTGAGGCAAGGGTCTAGATCCATCTAGAGGTTCAACTCAACACATTAAGGTAGGATACTGGATCTGCCTAGGGTTGGATTTGTCTGCATTGAAGCGGGGCTCCGTATAGGTGGTTTTTGCTATTATGATGTGCCACCTTATCCAGAATGCTTACGACCCTCTTTCTGGGGTCCTCATCCATGGGCTTGATTTGTTTAGGGATTAGAGCACCACTTTTTTAGCTTCTGATGCTTCTGTAGTTGCACTGGGGCAAGCGATACGATCTTCGCCATCATTGCTCGCGTTGTCCTTAGGTGTACCATTATGTCAAACTGACTTGGCAAGGAGTTGCCTTTATACAATATTTTCCTATTCTTCTTCCTCCATCGCTGCTTTTATTGTTAGATGTAAAAATACTCCAGTGCGAACTAAGATGTCTCTCTCTTTCGACAAGACCCCATCTTATCCCGTTGGGATGTCTTCTTCTAGTGACTCCCTTCTTATTGCTTTCCGCTCGGTTACTTAGCGTTGGTAGGATGTTGGTAGGTCAACCACCTCCTCTGGAAGGATGGTTCAGGTGAACTCCTCGTCCATAATGTCACGGACAATAATGTAAACAAGATGTTCGATGAAATGCTCATGTTTGTCCGTGTCCTTCGGTTTGTGTACATACCTTGTACAACAAGTAACAGGCTTGCAGTAGGCTTAGCAGCCCTATTTTGGTTTGTTTTGTGGCCAATTTTAGCTTGTAAATATGAGTATGTTTTGTAAGCACTTATGGGGACTTCGGTCTGTAGTGGACCATTATCCTTTGTATGCAACGTCTCTGAGTTTGTAATGTTCATGGGTGTAATTTGTATCTGGCTTTATGAAGTGTTTGTTTGAGCAATTGCTTATGGATCCCATTGGAATTGCTTCCTCTGGCCTGTTTTCTCTTTTGTAAGTCTAAGGGACTCTAGGAGATCTCGGGGAAGGCTGACCTTTGCGGACGGACATGCATGGGTTCCGCACGGCTTAGGCAAATTCAGCTAAGCCCATGACAATGTGGTATCAGAGTGGGACAAGCATATGCAGAAACACTCACCATACTAATGTCGGGGACTTAGCTCGCTATGTGGAGGATAGCCAACACGCGCAATCGTTTGGGGAAACAGACATTGAGATGCAGGGAAAGGAGTCGCTCAGAGGAGCGTGCATCCAAGTTTGATAATCAGAGGAATGACCAACTCTTTACGCAAGAGACCACGAGGACAAGCAAGCGAAGAAGAATGTAGCACACAAAGATTGGGATGGTTGAGTTCGAGCTATGGCTCGACGTTAGCAACCAAACTTGACGGTGCTCAAGGCAAAGCGGGGCACTTAGTGAAAGATGAAACCGTGCAAAGTGGGAGGTGTTGCATAATGATCAAAAAAGTTATGCAAAGCTCACTTGAGGGGAATTGCTAACTCGAAGGATTCAGTACTCATGCAAGGGCTTGTACACGTACGACGGAGTGTTCATGGCCATCCTATGGAGCAATCGGAACTCAGTGCCATGGAGCATTAGAATTTTCTCTTCGACATGAAAAGGATACGTCTGTAGGTGGCCGAAATATACAATATGTTCATCACATTGCTAGACCTTGAAGGGTGCAGTGGAGACTGTATTGACGAAGGGTCGCAATCTAGCAAGTGCATTTATGGGGGCAAAACAAGGCACAAGTTGTTCAGCAAGCCAGAGTAGTCCAAAGGGGTTGGTGGTCTCCGAAACTTCTAGTGGGAAGTATGTAAAGAGAAAAGTTGCTCCAGCATGACAAATGTCCAGGAGGGATAAGTCCTAGTTCTCTAGAGGGAGAATCATGTGCAACGAACTTCACAAATTGAGAAAGAGTTCCTCAAGGCTATATCTTCACAAAGTTCAATGGACCAAAAGAGTGGCGTGGAGTTGTCACATGATCTCGAATGAGGTAATGCATTGGTGGATGCATTTCGAGATCAAGTGGGAGAGCAATCCAGGGCAACATCATATGAAGGCGCACTTCGAGTCGATGTGGAAATCGAACTCAACGGAGGGCTGACCCGTGGAATGGTGGACGCGAGAGCCACTATCAACTCAATGCAAATCGGGGAGCTGTCACGAACGGACGTCGCTCAACCGCAACATCTTCACTCCGTGAACCGTTCGTGCTTTTTCTTGCTTGTACATATGTTTGGCAGCTTGTTTTGCCTTGAGTTTATGTGTTTTTACCTAAGAAATGTGAGCGAAAGTAGTGTAGAAGGCTGCAGAATGGTCGTTCACTGCATAGAGTCAAAACAGCCCAAAACAGCTATGTTTTTGGGTCTTTTTCGGGTGCCACGGTAACCTTTCTGAGCGGTGTGAAATGTCAACCATTTCAGCACCCTGGAACCCCCCGGGTGGCACCGGGTTGGATGGGGCTCCGGGTATATATCGGGCGTAGGCGTTCATCAGCAATTGAACTTGTCTTACGTCCGATACCTTGGGAACTGTCATTTGTGGACTTATGACCGTTCCTACAACCCTCCAAAGTCCTATTTCGCTCTCTCTCTTTTCTCAGCTGCACTCAAGGTGTTCGACAAATTGCTTGTATAGCTTTTCGCTTTGCGAGACGCCGGGACGTGTCCGTCGCTCACTTTCAAGCTAATCAACTTCTTCTTTGCAGGTCCTACGGGACCTTAAGAGGTTGTAAGAGGGCTGACCCTGTGCGGACAGATAACGCTTTGGGTGTTTCATGACTTAGGCAATCCTAGCTAAGTCCAGAACAGTGGGCAAGGTTGCTTCACAACTTAGGCAATTTCAGCTAAGTCTTCGGAGGGCCGCAAGGGTGCCGCACGGCTAAGGCAAATTTAGCTAAGCCCGTGACAGAGCGGAGAGACTTGGGTGGAACTTGGTGAAGTATCCAAGTCAAATGAAGAGAGTCGACATAGAAGATGGAACATGGAGCGGAGGCACAAAGCTTTCCTTGGACAGAGGTCAAGGGTATGAACTATTATAGAGGTAAAAGTAGGATCATGTCGTTCCATAGGTTCTTCATTCTGATAGGGCAGACTTATCTTGCATGGTGCCAAAGATAAAGGGAGCTTCGGGCACATATAAGTTACCTCATAGATGCATTTGACGGAGTAACTAATGTGATTCAACTTGTGGAGGCAAAGTTGGGATCAGGATACCTTAGCACGGGGCCTGAGGAGGGTACTCTTGAAGAATATGCCATAGTGTTGTCATTCAAGTTGTCAGGAACAAGTGGTGCATAGCAGAGATTGTGCTAGTAGGGGATAGAGGCCCAGGATCCAAACAATGGTGCACTAATTCTAGCAAAGTCAAGGAGACTTCATGATCTACTAGGCGACGGACTATCTTAGAGCTATGCTTCGTCCAGGTGTGACCAAGAGTGGGTGGATGAAGGTGAATTACTAAGGGAGCGAACTAAAAATCGGAGATGGCGGAGGCCCTATGATATGTTGGTTGATGCCACACATGGAGAAGTCGTAGTCCGAGTTTATCACACGAGAATCTGTATGCAATAGAGATGTCACCAGGAGGCGACAAGGTGCAGCATATCGTAGTGGAATAGTTCATGGTAATGCAATGAAGGTGATCATGTCCCGTGAGGGCCGAGATCATGTAGAGGTATGCTAAGGAGTTACTAGGAGCTCCACTTTGGTGTACGACACAACAAGAAGATGGGCTATGGATTCAAGGGGTGAATGCCATGGTACCGCAGAGGCAGGTCTTCCATGTGTATGCATCGAAGCTTGCATCAGATGAAAGCTTTTGTCGTCAATATATGGGGGCTGTGTACCACCGAGGGAGTAGTCAGATTGCAAGTACTAGTGAGTCCCATAGAGGGGACTTGATTATACTAAGGTATGATCGGAGCAGTTGGAGAGTTGGACTGCTTCAGTGCTCACATTCGCTTAAGGGAGCCCGGCAAGTCAGAGGACAAAGCCGAGTAAGCGAACATTGCTACCAAGGAAGCTAAGGAGAACATAATCGGTGTGAGCCCTGCAACAAGATGGCAGAGATCATGCATGAGAGTTGCAGTCTATCTTTCCATCGACCAAGGAGAATTGCTAGGAAGACAGTGGTGTTGAAGCAGGTGGTCGAAAGGGGTGAGGAAGCGACGACGAGTCCAGCGGGGCTCAGCTACCAAAAGCAAAGCATTGGTTAGAAAGGAGGTGGACTCGGAGGAGCACCACAGTGCCATAGAGGCGGATCTACCGATCACGAAGGAAGGGATGAAGATGCAAGGTAACGGATAGTAGGGCCATGGGCTTGGTAGCACCATGGTACCATAGAGGCAAGACTTCCGTGGAGTCATCGATCCCTTGCTCTCATGGAGGGAGAGCATTAGTCATAAAAGGGGCTGAGGAGGTTGAGAATGCAAAGGCAAACTCCAAGTACCAAGACAGGGCAGAAGGGCAGAGGCCAAGGAACTTCATAAGACCGGTGTCGATGGGCTTCTCATCAAGATAGTCGAAAGTGAGGGACTTTGGGTTGATGCAGGAGTGCTCGACCAAGGAACAAAGTAGGCAGTATGCGATACTATAGCTTTTCTTCTCAGAGGAGTAGGTGACAAAGGTGATGGAGAAGACGGTATAATCCCAGAGACAACCAGAACTATCAAAGACTTACTCCAAGTTGGAGGACTTCAAGTTGGGGTAAACTTTTTGCTCTTTTCGGGCAAAACTTCTTGCATTCTAGAAGTTCAATGGCAGTGGGAAGGCGAATCATAGTAGCTAATTCAACGCTAGGAGTGCAAACACTTCGAGTGTTTCAGAAGTGTGAGCAAAGAGCGGGCGAATGTTAGTAACCAGCTCAATGCATAAAGTACAAACTCGAGAAGACAGGCAAAATCGAGTAACATTTGCCTTCTCAACTCAAAAGAATGGGCAAAACTAAGTGCCCCAATTCTCTTAACTCAAGGAGGTGAGCGAAGCCAAGTAACCTTTCCTTCTCAACTACTAAGAGAATGGGTGAAGTCGAGTATCCCAGTTCTCTTACTTATCTAGTGGAGGAGCTCTGCATAAGTTCAGTAACCCTTCAAAGAAAGCTTATGGAAGACAATAGTTATCAAATCTCAACATTGGTGATAGTACTACTGAGAGTAGATTGTCCGCTTCATTTCCCAATTGAACCAATTGAAAGCGGGAGTGATGTGAACCTACTTGGAAGTGACAACTAAATGTAGAAGAAGGATCAATGGGCAAACATTGTTGAGGAAGGACCTCAAAAACCTTAAAGTCTGCAAGGCGATGCTCGTCAAAGTTTCAATAAGCATCCACCCAGTTCAAGCAACATGAGTATACTATGATACTGGCGCATAATAAGGCAGGACTTTTCCTTCATCAGAAGGATCCACGAGAACCAACAAGGATCAGCACAACTCAGTCAGCCCCACACCAGATTCAGTCATTGGTGAGTTGAAGTAACATAGCGGATCAGAGTTCGACTACTCAACAACAACGACTGAGAGCGGCTGGGAGCCAAAGGGGCATGTTGCAGCCAAAGCAGAAGATTGAAGATTCAATAGAATATGAGGAGATGCAGCATCTACAATGGCTTCGACGAGGACGTCGAAGGAATAAGTGGAGGAGAATGTCACGGACAATAATGTAAATAAGGTGTTCGATGAAATGCCCATGTTTGTCCGTGTCCTTCGGTTTGTGTACATATCTTGTACAGCAAGTAGCGGGCTTGCAGTAGGCTTAGCAGCCATATTTTGGTTTATTTTGTGGCCAATTTTGGCTTGTAAATATGAGTGTATTTTGTAAGCACTTGTGGGGACTTCGGTCTGTAATGGACCATTATCCTTTGTGTGCAATATCTCTGATTTTATAATGTCCATGGGTGTAATTTGTATCTGGCTTTATGAAGTGTTTGCTTGAGCAATTGCTTATGGATCCCATTGGAATTGCTTCCTCTGACCCGTTTTATCTTTTGTAGGTCTAAGGGACACTAGGAGATCACGGGGAAGACTGACCTTTACGGACGGACACGCATGGTTGCCGCACGGCTTAAGCAAATTCAGCTAAGCCCGTGATGATAGGGAGTGAACCTTCTAAGGCTCCCAAGGTCTCGCACGATCGGGCTCATATGAAGGAGGCCCATGATTGTAGTTTTGTGGTAACCTCGCTACAATTAGAGGAACTACGCAGTCGCTTCCAGTTTCCAATGGAATTTGTTTTGTCTATCTCCTGGGGATGAGGTTCGCCTGTTCCACCAGCTCTCCAAGGGGTTTTGCCTCTGGTCGACGGTGTGGAGGCAGGATTATGCCTCCCTCTCCCTTCGATGGTGATCTCCTATCTGGGATATTGGTGGATCTCGCCTTCCCAGATAGTGCCAAACTCTTGGTGCTTCATAAGGGTCTTCCTCAAGGCATGCAATGATGCAGGGGTGGCACCATCTCACGACCACTTCTACTCATGCTTATGACTAAGTCTGGGGTCATGTAGTTACTACTTTCCCCCCTTCTATGGGGTTTTAAATAAGTGGAGTGGGCCCTGTAATAAGGGATGGATGAGCCACTTTTTCATTGTCAATGAGAGCTAGGACTGGGGCTTCCTAGTGGTGTGGGCAATGCACATCAGTGACAACACACTACCCCCTTTGTCCTCAGGCAAGGCCAAGGCCTTAGAGAGGATACGGGGGTTCTTCTCATCTGAGGCCGTGAAGCATGTGGAGGAGGTACATTTGGTGGAGGCCACTCCTCCTCTGACCCCATCTGTTATGACTCTTTTATTTTTGTCAGATCTTTCTCACTTATTTCTGTCCCTTGTTATATGGTCTTTTGGTAGGCATGAATCTTCAGGAGCTAAATTGGCACTACCTCTTTGCTCCCCTTTCCGGGTCCGACGAGGGCTCGTCGACAAGCGAGCAGCCATCGTGGGCCCGGGGTTCCTCCTCAGGGGCTCCGGGGCCGACATCGACTATTTTTGGGGGATCTACAACCCCTGATGAGGAGCTTGGCTTCGTCAGGGTCCTCGAGTCGGCACGACATGTTGGGCTTATGCTCTTGCAAGAGGTGCAGGGGTGTTCTTGTCGAGCCCCCGAAGCCATTGCTCATAGAGGAGTTATTGCCGATGGAGGCAAAGCTGGCTCCAGCTCCTAGGCTAGGATCATCTATGGGGTTGGGGGCCTCTCAAAGGCCATCCCTCTGTCTCTCACATGGGGCCCATGATAGGGAGTCCTAATCTTGTAGCTATCTCTTCTCCAGGATAATTTTTTGGGCTGACCCCGAACCTATATAAAGAGGTTGCCTCCATGTAGCTAGCATTGCCAATCTAACCCCACATTACTCTATCACCTAAGGCTATGACTCCACAAATAGAACCATCTATTGAAGAAGATTTTATCCCTCAATCATCGGGGGGGGGGGGGGGGGGGGGGGGGGAGTTGGGTGGGTGGGAGATTGGAAATGGTGCCACCAAGGGTCTGCAGGTCATCCCTTCGCCTCCTCCCTCTACTGACTCTTTGGCTGACTAGAACTCCTTTTTAGGATCGTCCATTGCTGCTGCGCTCGACCGTATAGCCCTGACCCCAAGCACCCCCATGAAGCCATAATGGGAGGGGCTAATGAGGACTAATGGCTTTGGGAGGAGGCCGGGCCAACTGCCACCTACTGTCGGGGGTCACTCAATTCCTGGTCGACCTGGTATAACACTACTTGCTAGAGGAACTGGCTAACCTCTATTCTCACAATGAAGTTCTAGTAAGGCCTCTTCCCTGAACATATCTATTATTTTCATTGGTCTTCCTCTTTAACCACCTTGTTCCTCCCTTTATGCAACACCACCACTATATGATGGCACTCGTCGATCGTTTGTAGGATGCGGATGCCCTGATTAGCTGGCTCTCCCAGGCCAACTTAACCGTGTGAGCCCATGTAGAGTGACCAAGAGAAGAGAGGAGCATAGTGGTGGCCCTAGTTGTAGTGCTATCCTCGTAGCTAAATCGGGCCCACCTCCAAGTGGAGGAGGTGAAGCAACACCTTGCAACGACACATAGGAGGGCGGAGGTCAAGACCTCCAAGCTAGCCTTGGAATTGGGTTTGGCCCTCCACTGTACCGAGGAAGCTGAGGCGTGGATGGAGGAGGCACGGATGTGGCGGCTACTGCTGAAGATGAGGTAGTAGAGAACGTGGCGAAGGCCGATGAGTTGGTTGAGGACCTACATCGAGAGTTAAGAGATACTCGTTGGCAGCTAGGTGAGGCCATCAAGGAGGGTAGGTAGCTGAGGGAGAGGCTATCAACCAACTCTGATGAGTTGGTGGTTGCTCGTCTGGTAGTTGAGGCGTCGAAGGGGGCTGTTAGAACCCTTACTTCTAAGCTTTAGGTGATCTCCATAAGGGATCAGCCTCCTTAGAACTCTATAGAGGTTCCTCCCTCCTTGATTTTCTACACAATGATTGAAAGATAATTGATCTATTGATGATTAAAAGAGAGGAGAATACAAGCTATTTATAGGGCCTCTAAACCCTAACCCATATTAGGACTCCTACTCCAACAAACTTCCACTTCTAATCAACTTCTACTCCAAGCTAAGACTGCTACTAAACCAAGACTCCTCTTCCCCTCAACTCCCAACCCCTAGCCAACTCCTAACCATGATGTGGCGAGTGGCTATAGGGGTCTCCAACTCCTAATTTTATTCTTATTCCACCCTAGAGAGAGTCCAAGCTAAGTGGGACTCTCCCCTCTTGCCCTAACTGGCCTCTCTTAAGAGGAGAAGATAGCTAGGAGACTCTTATCCGATAAGGACTCCTCCCCAACCCTAGCCAACCACTTCTTTACTAGGGGGTGGTGGCTAGATTATGGTTATTACATTCATGACTCAATTGACTCTGATCCGTATCCAACTCCAACTCATAATCAGACTCCAGTTCAGTTGAATCCTAACCCTACTAGGATTTGGGCTAATTTATTACAATAGACTCAAATCTTCTCCTAGCCAATCTAATGTCGGGTCTAGGTTGGCCAACAAAGCCCAATCTAAGGACTCAACTCAATTGGCTAGGACCCAACTCAACTAGGGTCTTAAAAGACCTGCCTCTTCAAATTAGTCTTGTCCTTGAGGCTAAAGTTCTATGATCTCTGAGTCCAAGTCTGTAGCTTGTCATGAGGCTTCGTTGTTCTATTTGAGGTAGGTGTGTCACAATATCATGATTCAGCTTCGTCTTGTATTTGTTCATCGGTGGTTATATCTGGATGGTGATGCATCGTGATCTCATGATGCCATGCAATTTCTAGGTGGAAGGTGGATAGATCTCGGCTGAGTCATCCTTTCTAAACTTTCATTTACAGTGAGATTCCTTGAGGATCAATTGTAATTTTGAATTAGTGCGCAGAACCGATCTGCAAGTTACGACTCCAATGTGATCTTTGATTTTTGGGGTCTAAAGGAACTGGGAGACCACTTTTGTGAGGCTCAAGTCTTCATTGATTCCTATTGGTAGGGCTGAAGATAAAGAAAGACTCGATCTTCAATAGCAAACTTCCTTCTACTCCGGCATTTGTCGAATGGTTGTTTCTTTCTTGTGTGGGCTGGCATGTGGTTGTTCTTTAATGGTAGCCAGGCTTTCCTCTGAGATTGTGGCTGCCTCCAGCAGAGTCCATGGCAAAGTGAGCTCGATCTGAGTTTGGAGAGAGTAGAAGCTATAATTTTTTAGGACTTATTTTCATCTCTTTGTGTCGCTAACCTGTATCATGCTAAGCCACAAATTCAGCATTAGTCAGCATTTCCTCATCGTAGATTTATAGCTTTAGGTGATATGGAGAGAGAGCTTTGCTGATGTAGGCTAGGGGTCTGCCATCTTACATGTGGATAACACAAATTCTAGCTCCTGATGCGTTAATCACAAATACTTTGTCGAAGTTGGGTAAAACTAGCACCAGCGAAGAGTAAGAGCTACAACTTGGCCGGATGACCCCTGTTTCAAGCATCTTATTTTCAATCCTCTCTATTTCAGCTTCTTGGAGGTGAGGATAATGATATTACCAAGTATTTGCTGTTGGTTTGCCCGGGAGAATCAGAATTAGGTGGTCATACCGTCAGGTAGGAGGTAGGCTGCACAGTTCGACGAAGACATTTGAAAATTCAGGAAGCAAGTGGAGTAGGTTTGAGTCTTCAATTTTTGTTGGCTCCCACATAGATTGCTACTGGAGTTGCATTAGGAAGCTGTTGTTCACTTTTTGCAAGACTTTCTCCATTCGCTGCGTTGAAACCATCATCACGTTGCTCCCGCGTTGCCCACGTCGGATCACCTGTTTACCATGGCTGAAAACTTTATGATAAATGTGAAAAAATTCCAGGGAACATCACCTAATGTCATCAGCCATTCGATGCCAAGCACGGCCTCATAATCATCGAGCGGGAGGAGGAAGAAATCTGTAATTATCTCCTGGTCCTGCAGTAATAGTTTCACCCGCAGGCACCTACGATCACACTTTAAAATTTGTCTGTCGGTGACCTTAACATCAAACCTGCTATAATCCTCAATATGTAAGGTTATCCGAATAGCAACATTGTTGTTCATGAAGTTATTAGTGCTCCCAGTGTCAATTAGAATGGTGATTGGTTGTTGTTTAAGAAGTCCTCCCACTTTCATCATCTGCGGGATTGTGTAGCTGACAAGAGTATGCATCGCAAAATCAATTGGCTATTGTTCTTCCTCCGTGACCTCCTCCTCATGCTCTTGGACCTCCTCCTCCATGTCTTCAATTGGCTCGATCAGTAGAAGGCATCTCTTTTTGTAGCGATGGTCATGGCTCCACGGTTCGTCACAATGCAAATAAAGGCCCTTCGCTGACCTGTCATAAAGTTCTTCTCTCGTCAATTTATTTGGCAGCGAAGGATGGCTGGAAGCATGGGGTATTGGAGGTTTATATGTTGCTGGTTTAAGAGTAGTTCTCATCCTTCGAGTATCTTGGTTGAGCCACTCCTCTTGGATTCGAGCGAAGGAAACTACAGCCATCACGGTGCGGGGTTGCCGCGCTTTAATTTCTCCTTTTATTTTTGGCTTGAGTCCTTTGATGAATGTCCCTAATAATTATTTGTCAGACCAATCATGAGCGAGATCAGATAATTCCATAAACCTGATATAATATTCTTTGATCATGGAGGTTTGTCGGATCTTCACGAGTTGTTAATCAATATTATCGTACTTGGTCGGTCCAAAGCAGTTTAGCAATGCGCCTTTGAATTGTATCCATGTCAGGACTCCATGGGTATATTTAAGCCAATTGTACCACCAAATTGCATCTCCTTTAAGGTGGTTGATAGCAGTGTCCACCATGGAATCCTCCGATATTCAGTAATAGTGGAAGTAGCATTCTACACGCGAAATCCATCCCGTCGGGTCTTCTTCTTCCCATCGAGGGAAGTCCACCCTCATACATGGTTGTATCATGTATGAGGGCTGTTTCTCCTTCCCTGAAAGCCCCTCTAAACTTTCTCCTTGCTGAAATTTTGTTGGGCTCGGAGATAAGCCCAATACGAATTCGATGAATAAAGTACATAATTTGTCCTTCAAGCGTGATTCAAGCTGTGATTCAAGCCATGATTCAAACACCCCCAACTTAGCATCGATTGAATCTTGAGATGCTATTGCATATGCCTCCAGATCTAATATGCCAAGATCCTTCTCCTGCTGTTGGATCAGTGGTATGAAACGGTTAGGTGGATTGGTGGTCGAAAGGGGTGGTGGATCATGGGTACATGGCTGCGGTTTAGGACTGACAGGTTACTATTTTTTGGTTGTTGTTGGGGTTATGATTTAGGGCTACTATAGAGGTTGTATAGGGGGTATGATGGCCAAGGTTTAAGCTTAGAGTAATGGTTTAGGGTTGCTGTTGATGATAGCAACGGATTTGATAGAGATCGGGTGTGGATGCAGCAAGTAGTACCGAAAGTAGTGCAGCAAAATTTTTCATCAAAGAGGGTACTATTGATGCTATTGTTTCGGGCCATTGTAAAGACTGTAAGGGGGGTTTAGTGACATAGGTTTAGGGTTAAAGGGGTGGCTTAGGATTGTTGTTGATGACAACAACCGATTTGGTAGGGATTGGTGGCCACGGAAGATAGATTCAGTGGTGGAGGGTTGTGGCAGCGATAGGTCACTATTTTGGGATACAGTTTTGGGTGCTATTAGGGTTATGGGAATAGGATACGATGGCTACATCTTAAGACTAGATGGGTGCCTTAAGGGTGATGTGGGTGGCAGTAATAATTTCGGTAAGGATTTGGTGGGTTGAGAGAAGAAGAAAGACAAAGGTACAGTAGCAGATTTTTTTCATCGAAAAAATTTTAGTAGTATAGATGTAATTTTTTCCAGCAATTTGCAACAAAGATTCAAGTAAAATTTAAAAGGAATCCACTAGTAAGAGAGAGGTAATGCCATCAAAAAATTCATGAAAGAAAATAGTAGCAAAAGATTCGACAAGATTAAAGATCACAGGAGGGTATGACAGTATATTTTTACATCTAAAGTGCAACAGTTTGGACATAAAAGATCAGCAGTTTATATTACTAATTTTTTGACGAAACTAAAAGGAAAGATGCTATTAAAGAGTGTCAAAGTTGACATAAAAAATTCATGGAAGATTGGATAGAAAAATCGCAATAGTAAGATCAAAATAGGCAATGTTATGCAGCTGAATTCTACAGCACGACTTTCATTGTAAAGATGGAGACTTTACAATGAAGAGTTTATGTAATGAGATACGAACAATTTCTTTTGGGTTTTTGGAATAAGAGTAACTAAATTGCAGGAGCAGTAAGGTAGGAAACTAGAACCTATTGCAATTCACGGGGAGATCAAAGGATGATCTGTGGTAGTGGACATGATGGTGAAATTTAGCAATGATCTTAAGCAATTGTGGGAATTGCTTGGGCGGCTGTGCAGGGGAGATGGATGGCTATGGAAGGGCAGTGTGACGCCAAGAACGCTGCTCTGATATCAAGTATTAGAACCCTTATAGATTCTAAGCTTAAGGTGATCTCTATAGGAGATCAACTTCCTTAGAACTCGGTCTCCTTGCAGATTCTAAGATTAGGGTTTATTACATTCATGACTCAATTGAATCTGACCTATTTCCAACTCCAAATCCTAATCAGACTCTAGTTTAGTCAAATCCTAACCCTACTAGGATTTGGGCTAATTTATAATAGACTCAAATCTTCTCTTAGCTGACCTAATGTCGAGTCTAGGTTAGCCAACGAGGCCTAATCTAATGACTCAACATAATGATAGGACTCCAGCAGGGCTAAGTCATATTCACCCTAGAAGTAGTCAATAAAAACTATGTAGAAGTATAATAAAACCCCACATAGTCACTTCTATCCTATAAAGAAGTGTGGTTAGGGTTTAGATTGGGGCCTTGGGGTTTAGTGGCCTCCACCCTCTTTACTAGGTTGGTCGACAAGGGTTTCCCTCAATTAGGTCAGTTATAGGAGGGTAAAGTGAAAATTTTACTTAGGCAAGCACCCCATGGGCTAGGGTTTAGAACACAATATAATGATGTAGTCGCCCCCTCTCTTTTATCAAGCAAGATCAATCTTTTATTCAGTTTTGTGCCGAGTTCTAGGAGGGAGGAACCCCAATAGCATTTCAAGGGTTGATCTCTCTCAGAGATCAAAATCTATAGAGCTCCTCCTAGGGTTCTATCATCTGGTATCAGAGCAGTGTTCATACTAATTGCTGCGACACGTGCCTCCACCTTCCACCCAAGCCGTGGATCAAATCAATCTGTTGTAGACCCCTGCGTTTGAAATTGGAGATCTGGTATATTTTCATCACCCATGCCTATTTACTATTGCTATTCCTTTATCTTACATGTTGAAGAGGTTTTCCTATACTTTCATTACTGCAAATTTCAACCGTCGTAAACATTAACATTATTGCGAAGAAGAAACACTATAGAAATTTTCAACCATCTATTTGCCTCTTGAAATCGATTTTATACTCTCTTATTTTGGTCAAAATTTTTATATGATTTCATAGATCATCTTAACCCTCATCTAAGATCGATCTCTGAAAAAAATTCTCTCTAAAACCGATCCTATTGTACTCTAATTCTTCGTCACACAGTGTTGGAATTTTACGACGAAGAATCTGCCTTCTGTCTTTTTTCATATTTTCCTACCATTACTCTACCAAAATTTTATCAAACTTTTTGCTAATATTGACCACATATGAACCAAGGATTTCTTAATATTTTTCTCAAGTTTTCTTCTAAGATTTATGTCTAGAATTCATCGTTTCTCTGACGTAAAATCTGTTCGACAAGACAGCACATCGCAGCACCTTTCTTTGTCAAATTCCATCAGATTTAAGTGATGTTTTCTTACAGGTTTTTGGACTCTCTTTCTCTCATCTACAAACCCTACAACCCTCACCAAGAACCCCTCCAAACTGCACCCTAAACCGATCCCAAACATCCACCCATATCAGCCCTAAATCGCAGCCTACTTCCATTAAACCGATCCACCTACCTAACCGGCCACCTCTTCCTTAAAACCTCTTATGCCCCTAACATGACAACAGAAAAAATACCTCAACATTACAGATCTAGAGGCCTACACCATGGCATCGAAGGAGGCCATTAACGCCAAGTTTGAAGCCTTTAAAAACCACATTGAGGAGAAGATGTGATCCCTTTTCGTCAAATTCAGCATGGACCGACCACCTAGCCCGAAGAAATCGCAACAAGAAGAAACTTCAGATTGGTGAGATGATTCTCAAGAGTATGGTCACATCATCCCTGATCCAAACAATTCACGCATGAAGGTTGACTTCCCTAGTTGGGAAGAAGGAGACCTGATCGGATGGATTGACGTGGGGAGCGCTATTTTTTATTCTGCCGAATCGTCGATGCTACAAAGGTGGAGATTGCTGTCATCCACCTCGAGGGAGACACTATTCAGTGGTTCAATTAGTTTGAGCATACCCATGAAGGTCTCTCTTGGCAACAATTCAAGGAATGACTACTAAATTACTTTAGACCAACCGATTTCGACAACAGTGATGGACAATTGGCGAAGATTCAACAAACCTCTACAATACACGAATACCAAATAAGGTTTGGACGTTTATCTAACCAAAGTGTGGATTGGTCTGAAAAATAACTTTTATGGACTTTTATTGAGGCCCTAAAGTCAGAGATTCGAGGAGAAGTAAAGACGCGACAACCGTACACTGTTATGGCGATGATTTTCTTCGTAAGAATTCAAAAAGAACGATTGAACCACGAAGTATGTGTAATAACCCCATTGTTCTTGAAAATTATATAAGGATATATTTTGAGATCCTTCGAATAATTTAATTATAGATATAAAGATCTATTTATAAAATATAAGGATCTAATTATATAATATGATTTCTTTATAAAATTTGAAGACTTATTTATAAATTTTGAGGATCTAATCATAAATATAATTCTTTAAGAGAATAAATTATAAAAGTTATAAAAATAAAAAAAATTAAAAAAATAGTAATTCTTATCCTATCTCCTACCTCCTTTAACGTATCCCTATTTACTCCAGGTCAAGGTCACTACGTTTTGGGAAGATAATAGGAGAAGGAAAGGAGAGGGGAAGAGGAGAAAGGAGAAAGGGAAGAAGGAATAGAAGGGGCTGCACCCCTCTGCTTCCGCAAGAGGAGATGCGTCGGTGGTGAAGGGAAAGAGAAGAAGAGAAAGAGAGCAAGAAGAGAAGGGGCTGCGTCTAAGGCTGTGGCCGTGGGAGAAGAAAGAACAAGAAGAGGAGAAAAGAGGAGAAGAAAGAAAAGGAAGATAAAAGAAAATAGAAGCTACGGCTAGGGCTGCAGCTAGAAGAGAAGAAGAATAAGAAGAGGGAAAAGAGAGGGAAGAAGAAGAAGAGAGGAAGGAGGCTATGGCAAGTGTTGCTGCACCTCTATTTTCTGCAGAGGAAACAGAGGAGGTGTAGTGAGTTGGGGAAGAGAAGGGAAGAAGAGAAGAAGAATAAGAGAGAAGAGAAAGGGGGAAAGAAGAGAAATGATGGGAATAAAATAGGAATCAACTTTGTATATGAACAAATACTAGCAGACCGTCACACACAGCGGAATGAAACAGAAATCACAATCAGATGAACACAAAGATTTACGTGGAAAACCCCTTCAACTCGAAGGGTAAAAACCACGGGACAAGCCAGAGAAAATCCACTATCAAAATAATGAATATACAGATCTCAGGCTTCTTGCCCAAGCCCAAAGCAATAGCCACAAGAGAATCTCAGGGATACAAGGACTATAATCCTAAGCACAATATCCAAAACCTTCCCAAGAGATCACAGTAAGAATCCACTGTAAACTGATCTAACTTGAGATTTGAATGATTGAGAATAGTCTTTTCCTGCCCTTGTCTTCTTCCCTTTCCTGGATCTCTTGTTTTCTGGCCTCTACTGTCAATCTGCAGTCTGCTTTTTCTCCCCCACGTTTTCAGCCGCCGCTGCTCTCTTAATCTCAACCCTAGCCACCTAATCTAGGTTTTAGGTTAATATATGTGAGGTTTTGGGCTGTGGGCTTCACTAAAGCCCATTATGGGCTGAATCTGGGCCATCTGCCCAACAAGAAAGAGGTGACTGCGGTGGTGGCTACAGCTATGGCAGCTGCGGTAGGGAAGGAAGAAGAGGAAAAGAAGAAGTGGAAGGAAGAAGAAGAGAAAGGAAAGAAGGAAGGAAGAAAGGGGGCAACACCTCTGTTCCCTGCACGGGGAAACAGAGGAGGTGCTGTGCGATGGGAAAGAGAAGGGAAGAAGAGGAGAATAGAAAGAAGAGAAAGGGGGAAAGAAGAAGAGGAAAGGAGAAGAAGAGAAAGGGAAGAAGGGGTTGCAGCTGTGGCAGCTGTGGCTGGGAAAGAAGAAGAGGAAGGAAGAGGAAGAAGAGAAGAAGAGAAAGAAGAGAAAGGGAAGAAGGGGCTACAGCTGTGGCAGCTGCGGTTGGGAAAGAAGAAGAGGAAAGAAGAAGAAGAGAAGAAGAGAAGAAGAGAGGAAGGAGAAGAGGGAGAAGAGATGAAAGGAGGAGAACAAAAGGGAGAAGGCTGCAGCTAGGGCTACGGCTGGGAGAGAAGAAAAGAATAATAGAAGGGGAAAAGTAGAAGGGGAAACAAGAGGAGGCTGCTACTGGGCAAAGAAGAAGAAGAAAAGGAAATAAGGAGGGAAGGAATAGAAAGATGGGTGTGAGAAGAAAGAGAGGTTGAGTAGGTGATTGTATCCCTAGTACATTCTACATGAGCTGTCATTGTGAAGGAAGAAAGAAGATGAGAAAACATAAAGAAGAGAATGAAAGAAAGTAAAGAGAGAATGTAAGAGAAGAATTTGGACTTAGGTCTTCGGATCAAAATCATTGATAGGCAAGTTTCTAATCCTTTTTATTGTTATCTCAATCTTTGAATTCTGGATATAATCAATTAAATTGTTACAACCTTGCCATTGATGTCTTTCCTGCCTAGATGTAAAGAATTGAGTCTAGTTTCAATATTCTGATTTTTGTTTACTAAATTACTTATAATTTCATGTTAAAAACTCTGATTTATGTAAAAACTTGTTTCATGAGAAACTAGACTCGCATACCCTTCTGTCCATACCTATCTTGAGTAATTTGGAGCATAATTATTTGTCTAAATATTTCATAATGTTTGTCAATCTTTGCCTATTCTTGTTTATCTCTTGGAAATATATTTTAGTTAAAATCTCTTCTTCAATTGAGCTTTGAGCTCTTTACTTTTATTCCTTACCTATCCAAATGCAAACTGTAAATGTTTATGTTTGCATCATATTGCTTCATATCGGCATATGTATATTTCGTTGTTCCGAATGTGCTTTGATATATGCCCATTTTATTGAACATGTCCTTTGTACTCTGATGTTTGTGGGATATTATGGACCTTTGTCAGAAATGGTAAAGAATATGATATGTTAGGAGCCTGAGATGCTCTATTATGTTATGCTTGGAGCCTGTGATGCTCTATTATGTTTGTGGTCAGATGGACCACATTATGTTTGTGATCACACTTCACCATTTATATTTTTGATATGTTATCGGATCATATTATGTCTACGATCCAATTAAAGCCCTTCCTTCAATTGAGTCTTATATTATTGCTTTGAATTCTTATGCACTCTTATTCTTTATTCTTTGGCTCTCTGAATGCAAATTGTGAATGTTTATGTTGACATCGTATTGCTTCATATTGGCATATATATATTTCATTGTTCCGCATGTGCTTCTGATAGATGCCACTTTTATTACTCATGTGCTTTTTGTACTTAGTATTTGTGGGATAATGTGAACCTTTGCTAGAAATATTAAAGGGAGTTATGCTAAGAGCCAGCTTTGCTCTTGCAAGTCCCTATGACTTCACTCAGACGTGGGTGGATGGAGCTCCCAGACATGGGAGACTTATGTTTGGAGGTCATTTAGCAACGAATGTTCCTCATTATGCTTATGGTCCCACTTCACCCTCTATGTTTTTTATATGATATCCAAAGCATTGCTTTTGAGTTATATGTGCGCTTTGGATAAGAATGAAATGATTATTATGTCTGATATAATATTGAGCTTCTGTTCCTCATTTGTTCACTTGATAAGCTTTGAGATTATCCATTCACCATTGATATGCTTAGCAATGCATTTACATCTTTGACATGCTTCGAAATGTTTCTTTTGCCATTATTATGTTCCAAAATATTTCAATTGCTATTGATATGTTCCAAAAACATTTCACACTCCATTGATATATTTTGAAATGTTTCATTTGTCATTGATATGTTCTGAAATGTCCTATGTGCCTTTGATATTACTCTGAAATACCTCTGACGTCATTGATATGCTCCAATTACTTTGTATTCCATTTGTTATGAACCGAATATGTTTTGAGTGAATGACATTTGAGATTCTGTATCTATTGAGTTGATATCCATGAATTCTTGTACATCTGCTTTATATCTTGATACCAGTTTATTTGAATGTCATCTGCTCTTGTCTTGAAATTTGTTAAACACTTGCTGAGCTTTCTAGCTCACTCCTTTATTATCAAATTTTGCAGGTAAGCTTGACACTCATTAAACTGTTAAGATTATCTGAGGCAATGGAGAGCTATATAGATTGAGGCCATGTATTATCAAATGTTATATGATAGTTTTTGTATAAGTATATTTTGTATGAAAATATAATATTATCGATAAGTTTGATTAATGTATCATGTAAAATTTTTAAATGACCTCTCACGATTTGGAGATATTTTGGAATGCTAAGTTTTGTCTATGATGAAGTGAATTTATAGTAAATGGTTGGTTTGGTGATTGTATAGATTCATTCACTGATAAATTATTAGTGTGGTTAATATCTGTTAAGTTGGCTTTGGGTTTCATAGATGTTTGAGTGATACGATGTATAATTATAAACTGCATAGTTTCATATATGTGAATTTTGAAGTTTGAATGTTTCTCGATATCCTTAAATATTTGTTTGGATCCTGGATGAATTATGTCGATGATAATTAATAATATCGATGATAAGATAGGGTCACACCTCCTAAATGTGAATATTTGGGGGGCGTGACAGTATGAAGGACAAGGGTCACTCTCCGACCAGCCATGCGGAAGCCTTCAGCCCCCTCTACTACCATCCGAGTGCCCACACCAAAAAAATTAATAAGAGACGAGCTTCATGAATGATCGGTCAAGGGGTTTTGTTAGCATTATGATGAACCGTGGAGCCGAGAATATCGCTGCAAAAAGGATCGGCTCCTCGTGATTGAACTAGTAGAGGATGAGGACAGTGAACCATCTGAAGAAAGCCTTGAACACAAAGATGAAGCCATGGAGGAAGAGCTCCAACCGACCGACTATGCAGTGCATGCACTGGCCGGCTACTCCAACCCGCAGACAATAAAAGTTGGAGGACTCCTTAAACAACAACCCATCACTGTTCTTATAGATACGGGCAGCACCAATAACTTCTTCAATAGCAAGGTTGCTGCATGTATGACATTTCAAATCAAAGGTTGCAACAAGTTCTATGTAAAGATCGCCGACGGTCAAATCCTCAATTGCGACCAGCGGTGCCTGTGGGTAAAATTGCTCCTACAAGACCAAGAAGTAGTAGCCGACTTCTTCCTCCTACCCATCGATGACTATGAAGCCGTGTTCTGGATTGAATGGCTCACAACATTAGGTGACTTCTCTTGGAATTTCTCTAAATTAATCATGAAGTTTTATTGTAAAGGGAGATAAGTCACATTGCAAGGTAAGCGCGAGAGCTATATCTCCATCGTTTCGACACAGCGAATGGAGAAGGTGCTACACAAAACAAATGATAGATTTTTGATGAATATCCAACAACCATCAAAGGAGGAAAAAGTGCAAAATTCATATGCTAAACTTATCCTATTGCTGGACGAATTCATGGATGTTTTCACGGAACCGCATGGGCTACCCCCTAACCGACTACATGATCATCATATCCGTATTTTATCGGGCAAACCTCCAATAAATTTGAGACCGTACCACTATTCTCACTTACAGAAGGACGAAATTGAGAATATCATTAAGGAGATGCTCGACACTAGAGTGATTCGACCAAGCTGCAGCCCTTACTCCTTGCCGGTGTTGCTAGTGCGCAAGAAGAATGGTACATGGCGGATGTGTGTTGATTACCGGGCTTTGAACACCATCACCATTAAAGATAAATATCCTATACCAGTAGTAGATGAGCTCTTGGATGAACTAAAAGGAGCCTGAGTCTTCACTAAATTGGATCTCTATTCCGGATACCATCATTTCGCACTGAAGATGTTCCGAACACTGCATTCCGCACACATAACGGCCACTATGAGTTTTTTGTAATGCCCTTCGGACTTATAAATACTGCTACTTTTCAAATTTTGATGAATGATATTTTCTGGAGGTTTCTTATGCAAGTTTGTGTTAGTATTTTTTGATGATATTCTTATTTATAGTCTTACACTTGATATGCATTTTTAACACTTGCGAATTGTTCTAACAACTCTTCGGGAGAATACCCTTTATGTTAAACAATCAAAGTATAGCTTTTTGAATTGTAAAATGGAGTATCTAGGGCACATTATATTAGAGGACGGAGTGGCGGTATACCCGATAAAGATCGAAGCAATGCAAGGATGGCCGAAATCTACGAATATAAAATTACTGCGTGGCTTCCTTGGACTCACGGGCTACTACCAAAAATTTGTTAAAGATTATAGCAAGATCAGTGCCCCGCTCACATCTCTACTGAAGAAAGACTCCTTCTTATGGTTGGATAAAGCTTCCATAGCCTTTGAACGACTCAAGGCAGTCATGACGATGATGATGGTCCTAGCACTGCCCGTTTTCAACCGCACCTTCGTGATTGAGGTCAACACGTTCGGAGTTGGAATTGGGGCTGTTCTAATACAAGATGGCTGACCTAATTCTTACACCAGTAAGCCTTTGTCTCCCTCCCATCTTAAAATATTCATGTATGATAAAGAAATGCTTGTCATCGTATACGTAGTCATGAAGTGGAGACCCTACTTGATCGGTCGATGCTTCCAAATTAAAACCGACCACCGAAGCTTCAAGTATTTTTTTGGAGTAGAAAATATCTTCTCTAAAGCAATAACGATGGGTAACTGAACTTTTTCGTTTGATTATGAAATTATTTATCGAAAGGAGAAAAAGAATATTGTTGTAGATGCTTTATCTCGGCTACCGGGACGAGCCAAAATTTTAGCCATCTCCATTCCCTCCACCGATTTCCTTAAAAATATTAGAGAGGAGTGGAAGAGCGACCCAAAAACCCAAGGCATCACAGAAAAATTGGAGTATAATCTGGGTTCCATGGGCCACTACACTTGGGATTCGAAGAACCTACGCTACAAAAACTGAATTGTGATTGTTCCTTCTTCCCCATGTATCAAAATTATTTTGCATAAGTTGCACTCTTCACCTTCAGCAGGGCACTTCAGATTTCTAAGAACATATAAGAGGGTGAAGCAAAACTTCTTTTGGAAAGACATGAAAAGATTGATTTATGATTATGTATCTAAATGTGATGTATGCCAGCAGCAAAAAGGTGAAACGGTGGCAAGTTTGGGAAAACTACAATCACTACCTATACCAAACTCAGCATGGACTGACATCTCCATGGACTTCATCGAAGGGCTGCCACCATCTCAAGGTAAAAGCATGATTTTTGTGGTGGTAGATCATCTAACCAAATATGCTCATTTCTGTGTTGTGAGACACCGTTATACCATTGCCAGTATTGCTCAACTTTTTATGAAAAATATCGTAAAACTGCATGGGATGCCAAGGTCGATTATGAGCAATTGTGATAGGGTGTTTACAAGGAAATTTTGGACCGAGCTCTTCCAACTACAAGGCACCCAATTGAAGATGAACACAGCCTATCATCCACAGACGGACGACCAAACAGAAGTGGTGAACAGATGTCTTGAGACTTACTTATGGTGCTTCACCAATGAGCGGCCTAAAGAGTGGACAAAGTGGCTTCCTTGGGCCGAATAGTGGTATAACATAATTTATCATTCATCAACTAAATGTACCCCCTTTGAGGCATTGTATGGCCAACCGCCTCCTGTAATACCTAAGATGTAATTAGTGCAACCAATGTGGATTAGGTCGACCAAAACTTAATTGACAGGGATAAGCTTTTGCAGCTGCTAAAAGATAATCTAACTGCTGCCCAGGCCCACATGAAGCAACAAGTAGACACTTAGCAGAGCGAGCGAGAATTTTTGGTAGGAGATTGGGTCTACCTTCGCCTACAATCATAAAAGTAATTGTCAATCAACACTAGAGCATCGATGAAGCTATCTCCACGATTCTATGGACCATATCATTTTGGAGCATATTGGGGCCATGGCATACAGATTAAAGCTCCCAGATGATGCTAAGATCCATCCCATCTTCCACGTTTTCTTGCTAAAGCCGAATTTGAGAGAACGTGAGTTGGTTCAGACTCAGCTGCTGAGCACTACTAATGATGGTGAGATTTAAGCTCAACCTGAAGCTATACTTGGTCAGAGAATTATGATGCACCGTCGATGCCCTTCAACTGAAGTTCTCGTGAAGTAAAATAATTTACCATCCGAAGATGCAACGTGGGAGTCTTACGAGGAGCTAAAAACCTAGTTCCTAGAGTTTATGGACCCTCAGCCTTGAGGATAAGGCTGATTCAAAAAGGGTGGGCTTGATAGAACTTCAGTAGGGTTGAGTCCTATTCACCCTATAAGTAGTCAATAAAAACCCTATGAAATTATAATAAAACTCTACCTAGCCACTTCTATCTTATAAAGAAATGTGACTAGGGTTTAGATTAGGGCCTTAGGGCTTAGTGGTTGTCGCCCCCTTACTGGGCTGGTCAGCCAGGGTTTCCCTTAGTTAGATCGACTATAGGAGACAAAGGAATAATTTTACTTAGGCAAGCACCCAATGGGCTAGGGTTTAGAACCCTATATAGATATGTAGCTGCCCCCTCCCTTTTATCAACCAAGATCAATCTTTTATACAGCCTTGTGTCGAGTTCTAG
The DNA here is from genome assembly GCA_029747655.1 of Ensete ventricosum. Taxonomy (NCBI): domain Eukaryota; kingdom Viridiplantae; phylum Streptophyta; class Magnoliopsida; order Zingiberales; family Musaceae; genus Ensete; species Ensete ventricosum. The sequence goes on from JAQQAF010000007.1 coordinate 29,729,230, forward strand.
GAGGGAGAAACCCCTATAGCGTTCCAAGGGTTGATCTCCCTCAGAGATCAAAATCTATAGAGCTCCTCCTAGGGTTCTATCACTCAATTAGCTAGGACCTGACTCGGCTAGGGTCCTAACAAGGGCTTGGGAGGAGGAGAAGAGCCAAGCATCTGTTAGGAAATATCAGCGGGTGCATCACATGCGCAGTGGAAATCAAAACAAAAAACTGATTTCCCACGTAGATCAAATCATCGTGCAAAATATTGGGGTCATGAGAAAAACGTAAAAACTGATAAAATCGCTATGTGTGAGAGATTGATTTTACCTAGGGAGATTATATATCCCTGTATTCCAAATCTGGAAGGAGAAGATGAAGGAAGTCAAGCGTCCTCCTCACTAGTGGTATCCACATAATGGATCTTTGCAGTGAAACTCCTCTAATCTAATCTCGCAACTCTTGCACAGAGGGAGGGAGGCGAATAGGAGGTGGTGGCTAAAGCTACGATCTATCAACCATGAGTCTCCTCTCCTATTTATAGAGAGCCACCGAAAAACCCTAGGGCTCCTGCCTTAGTGGGTATTAGATCTTCATCCAATTACCCACTAACCTTGCATTATTGAATCTATATCCAATAATCTCCTTAGGTCTCTAATTGGGTCTTAATCAAAAAGTCTCATCTAATGAGAATAGGGGCATATTGGATCTCCATCCAATCCGCTATTCGTTGAAGCATCCACCATATGTGTGTGACCCTCTAGGCTCGATATCGAGCTGGCCGTGAGTCACTCCCATCAGAACTCCTTCTGATATAGTGAATTATTATCCCCATAATAATTCACTCGACTCAACGACTATGGATGTACTAGACCACTACGCCATAGTCCCAGACGATACAGAGGGATCGAATCCATCGGACCTGTCTGTCTACAATTACCGTGTATCTATAATCCCTCATCTAACTAATATCCCAGAGACCATATATTGGACATGGTACTGTCAGGCCACATACAGAATCCGTCATAGTCACACTCTAATCAGATTCTCTCGGCGAACTCTTTCTCTCTCAATTCCAATGACCCTGGCCAAGGATTTGTCTGAGCAAGCACATATGGGATATTCCTCTCATGATACCGAGAGTGGATGATCCTCTATTGACACTCAATTACTTTCATAAGGTTGGCTACCAATCCTGATAACCAATTGTACCAGATCTGGAACTTTCCAAACCTATAAGTCTAGCATCAAAGAAAGGAGTACTCATACAAGGTATCCTTGGTGTCTCAAGTCTAAGGACCAGATACATAACTGGGATTATGGAATCATTGTCTGACATTAAGTATCATTAACCATATAGCATTCCATAAGCGGATCAATCAGTGAACTCATTCTCCAATGAGCACTTGTACTATGTCCTTAGTATCTTCACACAAGTGGCTATAAAACCAGCCGTCTCCATCATATGGACGGGTATGTAGTACACTAGTATGTTCGGTTATCTCGATGTCCCTCTCGAGTAATCCATGATCGAAATTATTTAGGATCTATGTTTAAAAGTGAATCGATCTCATTATCGTGATCTCATCACGATCTTATTCCCATTGTACATAACCAAGGACATCACTATATATATGCAACAGATAATATAATATGAGAATATGATAATATTAATCATAAACAAAAAGATCACATAACATATCACACGTGCCATCACTCACGTGATTGGCTTGAAAGGCACCTGTAACCAGCAATCTCCCACTTGACCAAAAGCCAATCACCTATATGTCTGATCCCCATCAGACCCTTATGACGCTCAAATACAATCTGAACCAACGGCTTCGTTAGTGGATCTATCATGTTATCTTCGGATGGAACTCTTTCCATTGTTATATCATTTCGGGTCATAATCGCTCTAATCAGATGGAACCTCCTTAGAACAATTATAATGAGACCTGGGTTTCCTTGTTAGAGTTATTGCCCTATCGCTATCACAATATATGGGAGTCAACTCCATATTGCTTGGTATGACTCCCAAATCCTTGATGAACTTCTTCATCCACACCCCTTCCTTTGCTGCTTCTATTGCAGCAACATATTTTGCCTTTGTGGTTGAGTTAGTAGTAGTATCTTGCTTGGAACTCTTCCAGCTTACTGCTCCTCCATTCATGGTGAAAACATACCCTGAATTTGACTTGCTATCATCAATGTTAGACTAAAAACTCGAGTTCGTGTAGCCCTCAACCTGGAGACTACCTCCTCCATATACCAATAAAAGATTCTTAGTCCTTCTCAAGTACTTAAGGATACACTTTACTGCCTTCCAGTGTTCTAAACTTGGATCTGTCTGATACCTGCTCGTGACACTCAGAGCATGTGCTATATCAAGCCTGGTACATAGCATCACATACATGATAGACCCTATCGCTGAGACATAAGGTATCTTATCCATGTCTGTCATTTCTTTAGGAGTCTTTGGGGACATACTCCTAGAAAGTGATATTCCATGTCTTATCAGTATGAGTATGAGACCTCTCATGGAATTCTCCATGCCAAACCTTTTGACAATGGAGTCTATGTACCTAGACTGCGACAAGTCAAGCATCATTTTGGATCTATCTCTATAGATCCTGATCCCCAAAATATAGGATTCTTCCCCTAAGTCTTTTATGGAGAAGTTTCTGAATAGCCGAGCCTTTACTGTAGAGAGCATTCCTACATCATTCCCAATGATTAGGATGTCCTCCACATATAGCACCAAGAAGGTGATAGAACCCCAGATGGAGCTCTATAGATTTTGATCCTTGAGGGGGATCAACCCTTGGAACGCTGTAGGGGTTCCTCCCTCCTAGATTTAGAACAAGGCTGAAATAAAATTGATAATTGCTTGATTCAAGAGAGCGGCTACATCATTATATGAGGATCAAAAACCTAGCCTAAGGGGGTGCTTGCCTAAGTAAAATTATCCCTTTGTCCCTCCTATAGCCAACCTACCTTAATAGGAATAAGGGGCGACTAGGTTGGCTCTATAGCTGACCTAAGCAGGGGGAAACTCTGCCAACCAACCCAGTAAGGGGGCGACGGCCACTAAGCCCTAAGGGCTAATCTAAACCCTAGCCATACTCCTTTAAAAGATAAGAATTGCTTTATTATATTCTAGCTAAGTTTTATTGACCACTTCTAGGGAGATTAGGACTTAACCCTGCTGGAGTCTTATCAAACCCGCCCTCTTAAAATCAGCCTTGTCCTCAAGGTTGAAGTTCCATGAACTCAGGAAATCGGGTCTTCAGTTCCTCATCTACTTGGGTGTTAGTTGGAAGAACTTGAGCTGAGTCGTCGTCTTTAAATTTCCATTTGAGGTGGGATACTTGGAGGATCAACTGTAATTTTGATCTAGTGCATGAATCTGATCTCCAGGTTGGGGCCCCAATATGATACCCAATTTTGCAAGGCCCAAAGAAATAGGGAGACCACTTTTTTTAGGCTTGAGTTTCATGCTGGTGGAGTTAGAGATGAAGGGGGACTTGATCTTTCTCAGGAAAATTTCTTCTGCTCCGGCGTTTGTCAGGGGGAAGTTTCTTCCTTGCATGGGCTGCCACATGGTTTGTCTTTAGTAATAGGCAATCTTTCTTCTGGAATGGTGACTGCCCTCTGGTATGGTTCAGGATGATGAAAGCCCAATTTGGCATGACCATGGATTGTAATTCTTCTAGTTTAACTCCTCTTTCGTGCCATGAACCTGTATCCAACTATATTTTAAATTTTGTAGTAATTAGTATCTCCTGTAAAAACCTCATATGAAGTGTGGGGGAAGCCTCAGTGTAAATTAGGAGTCAACCATCTTGCATAAGAATAGCCCAAATTCTAACTCCTGACGCATCGGCCTCAATGACCAAAGTGCGATCGAAATCGGGCAGCGCTAGGACCGACGTCATCGTCATGGCTGCCTTGAGTCGTTCGAAGGCTGCGGAGGCTTTATCCAACCACAAGAAGGAGTCTTTCTTTAGTAAGAACGTGAGTCGGGCACTGATCTTGCCATAATCTTTCACAAAATTTTGGTAGTAGTCCGTGAGTCCAAGGAAACCGCGTAATGATTGTACGTTTATATGTCTCGGCCATCCTTGCATTACCTTGATCTTTGTTAGGTCTACCGCCACTCCATCCTCTATTATAATGTTCCCAAGATACTCTAATTTATGCTGTAAGAAGCTACACTTTGACTGTTTAACATAAGGAGTATTCTCCCGAAGAATCGTTAGAACAGTTTGTAAGTGCTGAAAATGTATATCAAGCGTAGGGTTATAAATAAGAATATCATCAAAGAATACCAATATGAACCTGAGTCATTCATCAGGCTTTGGAAATTAGAAGGAGCATTGGTAAGTCTGAAATGCATTACCAGAAACTCGTAGTGGCCGTTATACGTGCGGAATATAATTTTCAGAATATCTTCAGTACATACCCAAATCTGATGGTATCCGGATCGGAGATCCAATTTAGTGAGGACCCGGGCTCCTTTTAATTCATCCAAGAGTTCATCTACGAATGGGATAGGATATTTATCCTTGACCACGCACATCCGTCATATACTATCTTTCTTACGCACTAGCAACACCGTTGAGGAGTAAGGGCTACAGCTCGGTCAAATCACCCTGGTGTCAAGCATCTCTTTAACAATATTCTCGATCTCATCCTTCTATAAGTGAGGATAGTGGTACGATCACAAATTTTCTAGAGTTTTGCCTGGCAAAATAGGAATGCAGTGGTTATACGGTTGGTTAGGGGGCAGCTCGCGTGGCTCCAAGAAAATATTCGCAAATTCGTTCAGGCAAAGGGCAAGCTTAGGATCTAAGTTTTATACATTCTCCCCCATAGATGGCTGCTGAATATGCATCAAGAATCCACCATGTGCTTTGTGCAAAACTTTCTCCATTTGTTACGACGAAACGGTGGAAATTTGGCTCACGCGCTTGCCTCGTAACATGACTTGTCTCCCTTTGCAATAAAATTTCATGATTAATTTAGAAAATTTCCAGGAGATATCACCTAGTGTTGTGAGCCATTCGATCATAAGTACAGCGTTATAATCATCGATGGGTAAGAGGGAGAAATCAGCTACCACTTCTTGGTCTTGGAGGAATAGTTTCACCCGCGAGCACCGTTGGTCGCAATTAAAGATTCGACCGTCGGTGACCTTTACGTCAAACTTATTGCAACCTTCAATTTGAAGCGCCAAATGTGCAGCAACCTTACTGTTTAGGAAGTTATTGGTGCTGCCCGTGTTGATGAGAATGGTGATGAGTTGTTTTAGAAGTCCTCCAACTTTCATCATCTGCGGGTTGGAATAGTCGGCCAATGCATACACTACGTAGTTGGCCGGTTGGGATCTTCTTCCATGGCTTCTTCTTTAGGTTTAAGGGCTTCTTCAAATGTTTCATTGTCCTCATCCTCCGCTAGTTCAATCACGAGGAGTCGGCCCTTTTTGCAATGATGTTTGCGGCTCCACGATTCGTCGTAATGCCAACACAACTCCTTGGCCGATCGTTCGCGAAGCTCGTCTCTTGTCAACTTTTTTGGCGCAAGGGCTTGGATGGCAGTAGAGGGGGAGCAGGCCTCAGCATGGCTGGTCGGGGAGCGACCCTTGTCCTTCGTACCTTGTGGTTCAATTGTTCTTCCTGGATACGCGCGAAGAAAATCGCCGCCATAAGATTGTACGATTGCCGCACCTTTACTTCTCCTCGGATCTCCAGCTTTAGGCCCTCAATAAAAGTACCTAAAAGTTATTTCTCAGACCAATTCTCAGTTTGGTTAGATAAATTCTCAAACCTTGTTTGGTATTCTTGTATTGTAGAGGTTTGACGAATCTTTGCCAATTGTCTGTCGATGTTGTTGAAATTGGTTGGTCTGAAGCGGTCTAGTAGTCCTTCCTTGAATCACTGCCAAGAGAGTCCTCCATGGGTGTGCTTAAACCAATTAAACCACTGAATAGTATCTCCCTCGAGGTGGATGGCAGCAATCTCCACCCGTGTGGCGTCGGCGGTTTGGTAGAACCGAAAATAGCACTCAGCGAGCGAGATCCACCCGATCGGGTCTTCTTCTTCCCATCTAGGGATGTCAACCTTCATGAGTGGATTATTGAGATTAGAGTGATGTGGCCATGTTCTTGAGGATCATCTTGCCGATCTGAAGTTTCTCCATGTTGTGATTTCCTCGGGTTCGATAGTCGGCCAATGCTGAATTCGGCGAAAAGGGATCACATCTTCTCTTCCATGTGATTTTCAAAGGCTTCAAGCTTTGCATTGATAGCCTCCTCTGATGCCATAGTATACACATCTATATCTCTAATATTAAGATTTTTTTTCTGTTGTCGGGTTAGTGCCATGGAAATTTTGGAGAAGGGTGTGGCCGGTTGGAAGGTGAATCGGTTTGGATAGAAGTAGGCTGTGGTTTAGGGCAGATTTGGGGCTGCGGTTTTGTGGAGTTTAGGCTGTAAATTGGTGTGGTTTTAGGCCTGTGATAGTAGTAAATGAAGGTTAGAAAAATAGATTTTAGATCTGGGATAGATGGCAGCAAAGGTATGTGTCTCGGTAAGGAAAGTTGGCTAAAAAGTAAGTGGATTGATAAGGAAGTAGGCTGATTTGAGTGGCTGATTTGGGGGCTGTTTGGATTCGGTTTAGGGTAATATTTGGAAGAGCTTTTAGTGAGGATGGTAGGGTTTGGAGAGATGAGAAAAAGAGAGTCTAAAATCCCACAAAAAATAGCACTCAGATCTGATAGAATTCGGTTAAATGAAGTGATGCGATGTGCTGTCCTGCTGAACCAATTTTACGTCGGAGAAATGATGACTTTTCGATGTAAATTCCAAAGGAAAGTTCAAGGAAATTATACAGAAACCCTTGGTTCAGATGTTGGTAATACCAGTAAAAAGTTTGATGCAATTTTGGTAGCATAACAGTAGGGAAATAGGGCAAAAGACGAAAGGCAGATTCCTTCATCGTAAAATTTCAGAACTGCGTGATGGTCAAAGATTGCACAAAAAAACTAGTTCCAGAAGGAGTTTTTTTGTGAAATTAAATCTAGATGAAAGCCAACTTGATCATGAGAATTGTGTAAAAATTTCAGCCAAAAAGGATGAACAAAAGTTCAGTTTCAAGAGGCCAATAAACGGAAGGCAAATTTTGCATTGTAAAATTTTAATACTGTGCAATGAAGAATCACAGTGCTATAAGTCCAAATCCAGAAGGATTTTTTTCATGAGATCAGTCTTAGATGAAAGCTAAGATGATCTTGAAATTGTATAAAAGTTTTAGCCAAAAAGGATGATTAAAAGTTTAGTCTCAAGAAGCAACAATCGGCTAAAAATTTCTGCAACGTTTCGCCTTCGCAATGATGATAACGTTTGCGACGAACAAAATTTGCAGCGGATAAAATTTGGAAAAAAATTTCAACATGTAAAGTAAGGAATCTTGCATAACTGAAGAGGCGTAGATAATGAAAATATACTAGAATTCCATATCAAACGTAGGAGGCAGCGGTAGACTAATTTGATCTACTGCTGGGGTGGAAGGTGGAGACGCGTGTCGTAGCAATTGTGGAAATTACTTGGGAAGGTGGAGGTGGTTGAGATGGCTACAAGGGCAGCAAGATTACTGCTCTGATACCAGATGATAGAACCCCAGATGGAGCTCTATAGATTTTGATCCTTGAGGGGGATCAACCCTTGGAACGCTGTAGAGGTTCCTCCCTCCTTGATTCGACACAATGCTGAAATAAAATTGATAATTGCTTGATTCAGAGGGGGCGGCTACATCATTATATAGGGATCAAAACCCTAGCCTAAGGGCTTGCCTAAATAAAATTATCCCTTTGTCCCTCCTATAGCTAACCTACCTTAATAGGAATAGGGGCCGACTAGGTTGGCTCTATAGCCGACCTAAGCAGGGGGAAACTCTGGCCAACCAACCCAGTAAGGGGGCGACGGCCACTAAGCCCTAAGGGCTAATCTAAACCCTAGTCATACTCCTTTATAAGATAGGAGTTACTTTATTACAATATAGCAGGGTTTTATTGACTACTTCTAGGGAGATTAGGACTCAACCCTGCTGAAGTCCTATCACAAAGTCATAAGATCTGCACCTCATCAAATCTTATATTCCAACTTCAAGAAGATTGCTTTAATCCATAAATAGATCTAAGAAATCTGCACACATTATCTGGACTCTCTTTAGATACGAATCCCTCTGATTGTATCATATACACCTCCTCCTCGAGGTTGCCATTGAGGAATGTCGTTTTGACATCTATCTGCTAAATCTCATAGTTATAGTGTGTTAATGGCCAAAAATTCTAATGGACTTAAGCATGGCTATAGGTGAAAAGGTTTTATCATAGTCAACTCATTGTCTTTGACGATATACTTTAGCTACCAGCCTTGCTTTATAGGTCTCTACCTTTCCATCCACTCCAATCTTCTTCTTAAAGATCCATTTGCAGCCGATGGGTATAATACCCTCAGGTGCATTCACAAGGTTCTAAACCTTGTTAGAGTATATTAAATCCATCTCAGAATTCATGGCTTCTTGCTACTTCTCGGAGTGTATACTCATAATAGCCTCCTCGTAGGTTTGAGGATCAACATCCTGAGAGTCATCTCCACACTGATATATTTCACATATCTTTCAAGAGGGTGAGATACTCTACTAGACCTACGTAAAGTTGGAACTTGTTTGGTAGGTACCTGAACAGACTCGGGCTCTAGAATAGTGCTTGAGTTATGTTCTCCAACCTCACTCAATTCTATCTTGCTCCCATTGTTTCCACCAAGAATGTGTTCCTTCTTAAGGAACACGGCTCTCATAGAAATAAAGATATTTTGGTCCTCGGGGTGATAGAAATAATACCCACAAATTTTCTTTAGGTATCCCACGAATGTGCACCATTCTATCCTTGATTCCAACTTATCGGGGTTGTGTATTCTAAGGTAGGCAGGACAACCCCAAATCTTAACAATCTTAAGATCATGCTTATTTTCTTTCCATATCTCATATGGCGTAGACACTATCGACTTCGATGAAACTCTATTCAGAAGGTAAGTTGCGATCTCTATGGCGTACCCCCTGAATGAGACGGGTAGGTTAGCGAAACTCATTATGGACCGTACCATATCTAACAGCGTGCGATTCCTCCTTTCTGATACACCATTGAGTTGATGTGTATAAGGAGGTGTCCACTAGGATAGAATCTCATTATCCCTGAGGAAACAGGTAAACTTTGTACTCAAGTACTCTCCTCCTCGATATGATCGAAGAGTCTTAATACTCTTTCCAATTTGGTTCTCCACCTCATTCTTATATTCCCTGAATTTTTCTAAGGTCTCGGATTTGTACTTCATTAAATACAGGTATCCATACCTAGAGAAATCATCAGTGAATGTACTGAACTATGAGTAACCACCTATAGCCTGAGTTGACATAGGACCACATACATCACTATGTATGAATTCCAATAACTCGATGGCTCTCTCTCTAGTTCCACTAAAAGGATAGTTGGTCATCTTCTCACAAAGGAAAGGTTCGCAAGTTGCATATGACTCATAGTCAAATGGATCTAAGTATGCATCTTTCAATAACTTTTGAATCCTTCCCTCATGTATAAAACTTAGCCTACAATGTCATAGGTATGCATTATTCACCTCATCTCTTTTTCTCTTAGACATATTTATATTCATGATATGTGGAGAAGTGTTTAACACATATAAGTCATTTATAAGGGTCCCTCTAGTGATGATCTCATCATCCATAATTATTGAACAACTATTATTCTCAAAAACTAATTTATATCCACTAATTGTCAAACAAGAGATAGAAATAATATTTTTGATAATAGAGGGAACAAAACAGCATGCATCTAATGCAATAATAGCTCCACCAAGCAGATGTAGGGTGACTCTCCAACATCAACTGTAGCAACTCTTGCTCCATTGCCTATCTTGAGGTCTATCTCGCCTCTAGCCAATCTCTTAGGTCTTGCCAGAACCTGCAATGAATTCCAAATATGATAAACACTCCCGGTATCGAATACCCATGTGTTATATGAAAATCTAACAAGTGGAGACTAATCATGAATATACCTAAAGCTTCTCCAAGCTTTTGTCTCACCTTCTCTGCAAGGTAGTCCTTACAATTCCTCTTCTAATGCCCGTCTTGGTCACAGTGGAAGCATTATCCTTTATCTTTTCCCAGGTATTTCTTGGCAACCCTTGCCTTACCTAGTCTTTCTTTGCCCTTACCCTTCTTAAGGGTCTTGCTAGCCTTCCTTTTCTTTTTGGTCTCACAATATAGAGAATTGGCTTCTCCTTCTTGATGGCACTCTCAGCTTCCCTCAACATATTGAGGAGCTCAGGGAGAGTCACCTCAAACTTGCTCATGTTAAAATTCATGATGAAGTGAGAAAAGGAATCTGGTAGGGACTGAAGTATATGATCAAAGCACAGGTTATCCTCTATAACTATTCCTAGACCTGTGAATTTCTCAATCCACTCTATCATCTTTAGGACATGGTTCTCAACTGATGTCCCTTCTGTCATCCTGGCTTGGAAGAGTCTCTTAGATATCTCATATCTTTGAGTTCTTCCCTGTTTTACAAACAGCTGGCGGAGATGAAGGATAAAATCTGCATCCATGCTCTCATGTTGCCTCTGTAACTCAGGAGTCATGGAAGCCAACATGTAACATTTTGCCAATGTGGAATCATCTATGTACTTCACAAAGCGAGCGATCTCATCCTCGCTTGCCCCTTCTTCTAGCGTGGGTACAATTGTATCAAGGACGTATGCGATTTTCTTCGTCGTGAGAACAATTCTCAAATTATGGAGCCATTCTGTATAGTTTGGACCAATGAGGTGGTTGGCATCAAGTATGCCACGTAGGGGATTTGTAAGCGATATGTTACTGACAAAACAAGATATAGCAAAAATAAATAACATGCAGACTTTGCAGAAAATACTAATTAAGATATGGACTTTTATCTTAATGTACTCCCACTATTTTCCTAACTAATCATGCGACACCCTCGACATGAGAGATGAAAGTCTTTGACAGACTCCTAGTGGGGATCGGGATCCAATCGACATCTTAATGCAACCTCGAGTGACTCGACCAATTACACTAAGCTCAAAAGGTAGACAACTCTTGCCAATCACAAGTCCTTATAATTTCCATCATGTTCAACCTCTAAATCATCATGGTCTCGAGGGACTCGACTAACCATAATGTTAAGTTAAGTCATCACCATCGTTACAAGATGAGTCTGATTCGATGATATGCCCTCGAGGGACTTGACCAAGCATATCATGTCCTCAGGTCACCAGTGACATCTCTATGTCGTAGGCAAGATCTGATCACGTAGATAGGTGAGCCTCGAGGGACTCAACCAACTCAACCTATGTCATGATTCAATTTCTTTCTATAGCGATGGAAGGCCACGTGGGTCAATCTTATTATCTCACACTTACCGACTTAATATTATCATAAGAAGAGTTTTCGTTTTATATCGGTCTCCTAATATGTCGTGTCACACACATACATATTTAATATATATCTACATCGTATACAAATAAATATATACACAAATCTAGTAGGTGTATAACACATCACATATGCAAGCCATACTGGATGATCATGAGCCATCACCTAATATGATTAAGCCCGACCCAATAGGCCTAATCACTCACAATAGGATCTATGTGTGAATTGACACATCTCCATGTCCTGTGATTGTTGATCTCATCATCATCGGTTCCATCGGATCGTCGCATCACCATGCGGCGTGATCTCCCGCCATGACATCGTGGGTCCCGCTATCCCTTCCACACTCCCGTCGCGCCTCTTCATGTAATTACAAATAATCACAAGCACGCAGGCCCGACAATAAACGAGAAAAACGGAGACTTGCAGGTCCCAATAATAATAATAATCATAATTATACATATAACAACACATGGCTCATGATCATGCATCCACATCATACAACATATGCACATCACATCATATATAAGATTACTATATATATATTAATTAATTAAACTATTTAATTAATTATTTTTTAGAAATCAACATATTCTTGGAATTTCTACAATTATCAAGGGTATTTTTATAATTTTGGATGAGATGACAGTCCTCGAAATTTTCAGAATTATTGAGGGTATTTTTAGAATTTTATACACAAGGATAGTCTTCGAAATTTTCTAAATTTAGAGGGGTAGGATCATCCTTTTCTCAAAAAAGGATGCCCTAGCTCTCCCCTTCTGCCCTCATCCAGCGGCCGCCTTGCCCATAGGCGGCCCCCTTTGCGGCAGGCGTCGCTGCCCCAATAGGCGGACGGGCGTCATTGCCCCTCGGGCAGCAGCTCTTGCGGGCACTGTGCCCACAGGCACCTCCCTTGCGGGCGCTGTGCTCGCAGGCACCTCCTCGGGGATGCCTCCGTGGGTGCCGCCCCTGCAGGCGCTAGCTATGCTTGTGGGCTACCGCGCTTGCTAGCAGTAGCCCTGGCCGCGGGCGGCTACGCTTGCTAGCGGCTGCGCCTATTGGCGGCCTGGCCACGTGCGGCCACCCCTATGGGGCCCTTGGCCATAGTCGGTCGCCCCTGTAGGGGGCCTGGCCATGGTCAGCCACACTTGCAGAGGGCTTGACCGTGGCCGTCCACCCTCATTCCTTGTTGCCTTTGCTGTGAAAACGCAGCAATAATGCGTAGAACAATTCTACGTGATTCAATATCATCACATGCAGTTTTAAACTAATCTTTTACATGAAAACCTTAGCTCTGATACCACTGTTGGGAAACCTCAGCGGGTGCATCACATGCGCAGCGAAAATCAAAATAAAAAACTGGTTTCCCATGCAGATCAAATCATCATGCAAAATATTGGGGTTGCGAGAAAAATATAAACACTGATAAAACCACGATGTGTGAGAGATTGATTTTACCTAAGGAGATCGTATATCCCTGTATTCTAGATCTGGATAGAGAAGATGAAGGAGGTCAAGCGTCCTCCTCTCTAGCAGTATCCACACGATGAATCTTTGCAGCAAAACTCCTCCAATCTGATCTCACAAGTCTTGCACAAAGGGAGGGAGGAGAATAGGAGGTGGTGGCTAAAGCTGCAGCCTATCAACCATGAGTCTCCCCTCCTATTTATAGAGAGCTACCAAAAAACCCTAGGGTTCCTACCTTAGTGGGTATTGGATCTCCATCCAATTACCCACTAACCTTGCATTTTTGGATCTCTATCCAATAATCTTCTTAGGCCTCTAATTGGGCCTTAATCAAGGAGCTCATCAGCATAGGGTCTCATCTAATGAGAATAGGGACATTGAATCTTCATCCAATCCTCTATTCGCTGAAGCATCCACCATATATGTGTGACCCTCTAGGCCCGATAACGAGCTGGCCATGAGTCACTCTCATCAGTCTCTGAGTAGGAGAGGAGGGTCGTGGCCTCCTAAAGGGAATTTGATGAGTTCCAATGCGGCCTCCGATGCTCCAACCAGGCCACATACGAGTTCGAGTACCAGATCACCACTAGTCGCTTCAAGGCGAGGTATTCTAAACTCGAGGTCGACCAAGACCCCTATACGGAGCTCCCCTCGGACATTGAAATGCCAGCTCCCACGGAGTTTCCATTTGACGATCACCTAGTCACTCCTCCAACTTTGCCTCCTCCTGCCTGATGTAGTTGGGTCTTGGTAACCCTCCCCTTTTATTTTTATTAATTCCCATTTTGTTGCCTCCCCTTCGGGATGGCATCCGCTTTTAAAACTCATTTTAGTCACTATAACATAAACCTCTTCAGAATGTGTCATTTGCCTTTGGAATGATTCTTGAGTGGGGGTTGAAAATATTTGGAATCCTTTTTCCCTCATTTCATCTCACTACTTCATGGGGCGGGAGCCTTTAATTCTCAATCGTCATCGGAGCATCATTTGGGTGGTTGTCAAGGGAATGCCTCCGACTCTCCCATAAATAAGGGAGGCTAAGTGCTAGCTTGAAGGGGTTAGGGGGTGGCATTGCCAAGGTGTGGCAGGAGTGTGGAGCCGCAGGTGCCTAGCCCCTTGACGTCGAGGTTGAGGAGTGCCTCTGACAAGGTAAGCAAGGGGCTCCCCTCTGCCCTTTGGGAAAAGGAGGGGTCATCCTCGCTTTGGATATTCACCAAGAAGAGTGACAGAAGGGTGTGTCTGCGATGTTCGACCCTCCTTCTAGCGCTAGAATGATGGTGTCATGAATACCATCGATTGGTAATCTACCTGATTGATCCATTCCCAAAGGTACAGGCTCATCCTAGTGCTTCTTCCTAGCTAACATGGGGAGACTTGGCAAGGTAAAACCACATGGGGAGTTTGTCAAAAGCCATTCTATCGGTGAGGACTCAGTCCGAGATTGGCGTGGTCGGGTAGGTAGATTGAGCCTTCCCAGTTTCAAGGTTCTTCCCCAGCTGCTAGGTCATTCTTTGGTAATTGGGTGTCTCTGAGATGATGATCCTACATGACAAGCTGGCGCTAGGGGTTGCCCGGCACAGCCCCTCTAATGCTTAAGTTAATGGATATAAGAAGACAATAGGGTAAGCTATATGACTGAGTTAATGCCTCAAGCTACCCTTAGCATGAGATGATGGGTGACTTTTATACCTAATCCTAGGGCCTTTTTACTAGTGCTTGGGATAGATCAAGTTAACTGTCTGATCATGATAGGAGGAATCTCTCTAGCCCCTGATCCTGATAAGGTAGGGAGGTTATTTGAGAATGTATTATACTGTCAATCAATGATGTCGGGTAGATCGGGATGCACTATGGCATTGTTTTGGGACCGATGATTTAGAACCCTACTTAGGTGTTGACTTTTGTGACTGATGAGCTGGCATGGAATAAAATCGTCCCTATCATAAGTTGTATAGACTATACCCATCTATATTATGAATATAACTTATTGACATATTGCAAGCATGATACGTAGGTCAAGCTTGATAAAGATTTTGAATTGGATTATCAAAAACTTTAAGCACTTAAGCTACTAAAAAAAAGGCTTAATCTATAGTAAACTATGATGGGTCCCTGATAGGACTCCAGTAGGGTTGAGTCCTAATCTCCCTAGAAGTAACTACGTCAGAGAGAATGTGACAATCAGGTTTGACCAGAGTCAAGTCCATGCATTGGGCTAGGGTTCAGATGGTGCGGTTGGGAACTCGCAAGGAGTGTGTCGGAAGCTTGTCGAGGGTATCGAGAGCTTGCCTGGATGATGCAAGGGAGTTCGCCAGAAGAAGATCAAGACTCGTCGGATGATTGTCAGGGGTAGCCGAAAGGCTTGCTGGGAGTTAGGAAGGTCTTGAAGTGGACTTGTGGCTATTACGATTGAAATTAATTAAGTCATAGTTAGTATCATGCAGGTTTAACCATGATAGGAGGAGTTACAGATAAGACATTGACCTAGGATTAAGCTTAGGCATCGGGCCAAGGATTGGACGATGCGGTGGGAGCACGCAGGGAGTTTGCTAGGTGATTCGCCGAAGGGATCGGGAAGCTCGCTAGGAACACGTCGGAAGATCGCTGAAGGAAGACCGTGAGACTTATCGCTGGAGATTTCGAAGGTTGTCGGAATGCGGGAGTGAGGTCATTAAGCATGGTGGTCATGTTTGATTATAATCTTTATGTCGTAGGTTAAGAGTGAGTCTGATTTGAGTGTGATTTGAAAATCAACTCAAAGAGACAACTGGGTCCATTATGAGGTTTGATTGAGCTCAGGTTGAGCTCAATTAGTTAACTAAAGAATTGGTCAACATCAGGTTCAAGTCAAAATTCAAAAAGTGGAGGGAACCACTTTTGCGGAGACTCCAGCGAGTAAGCTGCTGGTAAGGGTGGTTGTACCGTCGTACCCAGGATTTCGGGCGGCTATTAGTGGCTGAGTCGCCTAAGCTGGGCGACTGAACCTCCCGTACCCAGGAATCTGTGCATTTTCAACGGTTGACCTGCCCAGGTCGGCAAGTGAGCCGCTCGTACCCGGATTTTTTAGATACGGTTGGATTTTGGCTCCGATTTTTAAGCCAATTTAGAGCTTATAAATACCCCAAGTTTTCTTACATTCCACACAATAATTTTTAGGGATTAGATTCTGAGAAAATATTATGTGAGCATCCTAAGAAAAAGAAAAAGGGTAAGGAGTGATCAAAGAGTATAATCTTGTCTCCCTTGTAAGCAAAGTGTAAGGGTTTGGTCTTCACCCAAAGAAGATCGGTAGTGGACGCCGGTGTGCCTCAAGGAGGACTTGAGAGTGGACGTAGGTCATTGGCACCGAACCACTATAAAAATTGTTAGTGTTTTCTTGCTTTCATTGCTTACATATTTTTGTATTGACGCTTCCGATTTAACTCAACTCTATGAAATTAAAGTTTTCACGATAAGTTCTTTCCGTCAAATGTTGCTTATCTTTCTGGTTTGATTATTAACTTAGCAACTTTCTTTTACACACTTACTCGTTTCACTAATAACGAAAAGCTTCGGATTTCCTATCTTGGTTTAATCGAAAAGTTTGCATCTAAACTTAAAATTTACACTTGCACTAATTCACATCACCCCGCCTACCCCCTCCTCTTAGTGCCAATTGATCCTAACAATTGGTATCAGAGCAACATTTTTCTCATTTGGTTTAACACCCAAGAGAATGACTCTTTTTGGCTTTTAAGATGATTTTTCTATCGTTCACACTCCCATATTCAATGGGACGGACTACACTTATTGGAAAACTCGGATGAGAGTTTTCTTGCTTTCTTTAAACCTTGATTTATGGACTATTATTAAAAACGGATTCGAAAAGTCTTCTCTTCCAATGAATGATTGGAATGATTTAGAGAAGAAGACTTTCTCTTTAAATACCAAGGCTATGAATGTCTTGTTTTGTGCCTTAGATAAAAATAAATTTAATCGGGTTTCTTGTTTTGATTCAGCTTTTGATATATGGCATGCATTAGAAATAACACATAAAAGCACACTAAATCTAAATGAATCATTAAACAAAATATCTTACAAAAATAAACAAGAATAACACATTCCAAGGAACTGGAAGGAACTTGAACTGAGAACATATGACTCATCGAGTGAAATCTCGAGTGATGAGGACCTTGAACCCTTGACAAATAAACCGGATAAATTAATAAACATGAACCTTAAAAATGATCTAAAGATGAACAAAACCTCTTGCTATGAACGCAAGAAGCCGATGAGCTCCAAAGATGAAATGTTCAACCAAGAAGTGGAAAACCTCGCTCTTATGGCCATCGATGATGAGGTTAGTGATTCATTAAGCATTTTTTTTCAAAATTATTAAACATGTTCCATGATTTGTTTGATGAGTTTAGAAAACTTAGCAAATCTTTTAAGTTGCTTAAAAATGAACATGATTTGTTAGTTGGTAAAGTTGATGAAATGCATAAGTTATTAGCATCACATAATCTTAGTTCTAAATATAAAATGCTAGATAACATTAAAGAAGAAAATATCATGCTTAAGACAACATTCGAAAAATTTGAAATTGAAAATAAATCCTTGAATATGATCCTTGCCAATAAGGGTCATATTAATAGAAGAAATGACATAAGCTTTATTGGTAACATTCAACAAAAGCCAATCATTTTTGTTAAATGATCAACCTTAAATGTGCCACCAAGAATCAAGTGTAATTTTTGTAGAAGATTAGGACATATGGCTTACAAATGTCCATTTAAAAATTATAGTCCTCACAAGTTAGTTTGGGTTCCTTAAGGAACTATAAACAATCTTATGCTATTAGAGAATATGGGAAGAACATGTCATGAATGATCCAATATTAAATGGATACCTAAATAAAAACATCCCTTAATATAAAGTTATCTTCTAACAATGCTAGGAGTAATAAAAATATTTTGAAAGTAGAAACTCAAGTTATATTACTTGAGATCCAACACTCCTTCAAGTTTACTAGCCTAAGTAGTAATAAGAAAATTATCATAATTAAAATTATTCATAATAAATCTTTTAATGGTTCATCATTATATAATTAATATTGATAATGTAGCTAGAGTATACAAGTATGAAACTGTATTATAACCAAATAACCTTAGTTATTAAAAAATATATTATTTATATTAAAACTATAAAAATGGATTAAAAACTTTAGCTATTGAAAAACAATCTATGATGTCTTCATCGAACTTTTCGAAAAGTAATTTTTTATTATGATTTTGGATAAGTTTATAAATGATTTTGTTTTAAAATGAGATTGATGAATTTATCCAATGTTATTGATATTTTGATGATTTTATCTTGATAAGTTAAAAAAAATACACTTTGAAATCCCTATATAAATTCGTTCAAAGAAAGTTATATGAATGAATTATAATTTGTTTCTTCGGATCTATTACTTGAAAATCTTATTATGAATCATATTCTTGAAAACTTGAAGTTTCATATATATAAATCAAGATCTTCTACTTTTTATTCCTTGAAATTAACTCATGATCTTGATATCTATGATATGATATCTTTATGAATAAAGACTCCTCTTTGATCTCTTAAGATTCTATTTTATCATCTAAGAGGAGATTTATTAAAGTAAATCATGTCTTTAATATTCATGAATGTCTTTTGATATCTATATCTATCTTAACATGATTTATTTTAAAAACTCATGAATGACATAACTTATCATCCAAATTAGTATTTCTTAAATTTATGATAAGTTGAAAATTATATGAGATTTATTTTATTATGAACAATTTCCTTGATTCCTTGACTTTATCCTTTAGGGAATCAAGTTTAAATCTATACAATTTTCACTTTTTAATAAAAAAGAGATTTATGATCTTAACAATTATAATTAAATTTTTTATCAAGATCATTCTTTTATTTTATTAAAAGATTTATCTTGGATGAATTAAGATAAACCCCTAAGACTCATTGTTATTATTTACAAAAAGGGAGAAAGAAACTTATTAAACAAAATAATATCTTTTGATATTCAAAATTTTGATTTTATCTTTAATGACATGATATTCTACTTTTTGGCGTAATTTGAATATTGATATTAAGAAGAAATTATGCAATCATATTTTTTTGATATTAACAAAGGGAGAGATAAAATTATCAATATGATTGGAAGCAAATTGGATATGATAACTTTGAATGAGAAACAATATGCTTAGAAGAAAATTTAGAATTTTCTAAATACATGTGAAATGCATATTTCATAATTTGAGCTTGATATATTATCATTTTTTTTTATTTCTTGGATTTTATAAATTACACTTCTTATCAAAATATGCATGCAAAATTCTTGATTAACAATTTAAGCTATCATGTTTTCTTTTGAAATTTTTCATGCTTATTATCAAAATATAAATGAAAGGTGATCTACAAAAATACATAATTTCATATTTATGTTAGAAAATCACACAATTTAAATGCATAAGTGGCTCTTAATTCTTCTTGGATTTCTTAGATTTTGGAGCTCACTTTCGAAATCACTCTTGTTAAAATGAACATAAGAAGACGATTCAAATTTTTGTGATAAGATAGTTTTAAAATATTATTCTTGTTTCATGAATCTTAATGAAAGTTTACAAAGGGAAATATATATAACATAAACTTATATGATGCTTGAAATAAGTCTTTGATTTTAAATCTTTGATGAATCACTTGATGTGCTACTCTTGATTTAAATGAATTAAATTGCATGGGTAGATATCGATTCTTGGATTTTGAAATTTACATCTAAAAGATTGAGCCCTATTTTTGTGATACAATGTCGCTCACCCCACTCCCTTGTTTCTTATTTATTATTAAAAGAAAGGGAAGAAAATTCTTTCATAAAAAAATTATAGGGGGGAGCAAAACTTATTTGCTTACATGATGTAAATTGCAAGCTTGAATATTACAAAGGAAGTAAAAATCTGCAAGCTTGCACTTCTCAAAAGAGAAGAAAGAACTCACTAGCTTTATTTGCTACGTTTTCTTGAAATTTATATAAGATAGATTTGTTGAGCTCATATTCAAAATTTTTAAAATCTTATATATACAAGATTGAGGTTGAGAGTTAAAAAAGCTAAATTATGAAAATATATAAATTTTTAATCTATATTTCATGATATTAAGCCTTTTGTGATAATATTTTGAAAATATTCTCCATGTTTTTATCTTATTGTTTACAAAAAAATGGGAGAAAATTTGCATGATGTTACCTTACAAATTTATTTGCTACCCTTGCTTGAAATTATATGAGATGTTTTTAAATACATGAGTAGTGTTGAGAAACCTCAGCAGGTGCATCACATGCGCAGTGGAAATTAAAACAAAAATTGATTTCCCACGCAGATCAAATCGTCATGCAAAAGATTGGGGTCGCGAGAAAAATCATAAAAAGTGAAAAATCACGATATGTGAGAGATTGATTTTACCTAGGGAGATCGTATATCCCTGTTTTCCAGATCCGGATGGAGAAGATGAAGGAGGTCAAGCGTCCTCATCTCTAGCAGTATCCACACGATGGATCTCTGCAGTAAAACTCCTCCAATCTGATCTTGCAACTCTTGCTCAGAGGGAAGGAGGAGAATAGGAGGTGATGGCTAAAGATGTAGCCTATCAATCATGAGTCTCCCCTCCTATTTATAGAGAGCCACCAAAAATACTAGGGCTCCTGCCTTAGTGGGTATTGGATCTCTATCCAATTACCCACTAATCTTGCATTATTGGATCTCTATCGAATAATCTCCTTAGGTCTCTAATTGGGCCTTAATCAAGGAGCCCATCAGCACAGGGTCTCATCTAATGAGAATATGGGCTAATTGGATCTCCATCCAATCATCTATTCGCTGAAGCATCCACCATATGTGTGTGACCCTCTAGGCCCGATACCGAGCTGGCCGTGAGTCACTCCCATCAGAACTCCTTCTGATATAATGAATTATTATCCCCATAATAATTCACTCGACTCATTGACTATGGACGTACTAGGCTACTACGCCATAGTCCCCAGACGGTACAGGAGGGATCAAATCTATCGGACCTGTCTGTCCACAGTTACCATATATCTATAATCCCTTATCCAAATAATATCCCAGAGACCGTATATTGGACATGGTACTATCAGGTCACATACAGAATCAGTTTATCTTGCTCTATTCAGATTCTACCGGAGAACTCCTTCTCTCTCAATCCGAATGACCCTGGCCAGGGATTTGTCTGAGCAAGCACATATGAGATATTCCTCTCATGATACCGAGAGTGTGTAATCCTCTATTGACACTCAATTGCCTTCGAAAGGTTGGCTACCAATCCCGATAACCAGTTGTACTAGATCTGGAACTTTCCAAACCTGTAAGTCTGACATCAAAGAAAGGAGTACTCATACAAGGCATTCTTGGTGTCTCAAGTCTAAGGACCAGATACACAACTGGGATTATGGAATCGCTGTCTGACATTAGGTATAGTTAACCATACAGCATTCCATAAGCGGATTAATCAGTGAACTCATTCTCTAATGAGCACCTGTACTATATCCTTAGTGTCTCCACATAAGTGGCTATGAGACCAGTAGCCTACATCATATGTACGGGTATTTAGGATCTGTGTTTAAAGGTGAATCGATCTCATTATCGTGATCTCATCATGATCCGATTCCCATTGCACAAAACCATGGACATCACAATATATATGTAACAAATAATATAATGTGAGAATATGTCAATATTAATCATAAGTAAAAAAGATCACACAGCGTGTCACACGTGCCATCACTCATGTGATTGGCTTGCAAGGCACATGTAACCAGCAATCTCTCACTTGACCAAAAGTCAATCACCTATGTGTCTAATCCCCATCAAACCCTTGTGACGCTCAAATATAATCTGAGCTAGTGGCTTCGTCAGTGGATCTGCGATGTTTTCTTCGGATGGAACTATTTCCATTGCTATATCTTTTTAGGTCATGTTCGCTCTAATCAGATAGAACCTCCTCAAAATAATTCTGTTGAGACCTGAGTTCCTTTGTTAGAGTTATCACACTGTCACTGTCATAAAGGGGGAGAAACATACATTGATGACACATGATATTAATGATATATATTAATATATTATTAATTTAACAGGATTGTTAGAATTGATTGATGTAGGATTAATTATGATAGAATGATTATTACAATCAGGATTGGCTAAGGTCAAGTCCATGCATCGGGTCGATGTGGTTGGGAACTCACCAGGAGTGCGTTGGGAGCTCACTGAGGGTATCGGGAGTTTGCTAGGATGACGCAAGGGAGTTTGTCAGAAGAAGAACGAGACTCACCGAAAGATTGTCGGGGTAAGCCGAAAAGCTTGCCGAGAGTTAGGATGGTCTTGTAATGGATGTTTGATAATTATGATTATATTTAATTAAGTCATAATTAGCATCATGCAGGACTAACTATGACAGAGGCAATGGAGTTACAACCAGATGATGGGCCAAGATCAAGCTTGAGCATCGGGCCGGGGTTCGGATGATGTAGTGGGATGTCGCCAGAGTTCGCTAGGAGATTCGCCAAAGGGATCAGGAAGCTCACTGGGAATATGTCGGGAGATTACCGGAAGAAGACCAAAGGATTGGCCGCAAGAATATCAGAGGCTGTCGGATTGGCGAGAGTTAGGTCTTGATTTAGCTTGTTGGTTATTAAGTGTTATAATCATTGAGTCATAGTTAGGAATTGAGTCCTAATTGAGTTAGATTTGGATGAAATCCAAATCAACTCAATAAGACAACCGGGTCCACTACAGGGTTTGGTTGAGCTCAATCAGTTGACCAAGGGAATGGTAAACTAATGGTTCCAGCCAGAATTTGAAAAGTGGAGGGAACCACTTTTACGAAAATTCTGGCGGGTAAACTGTCGATGAGCGACGAGTCTATCGCCATCACCCAGGCTTTTGGGTGGCTGACGGCGATTGGCCCGCTTAGACTGGGTGGTTGAACCGCCCGTACCGAGGAATCTGGGTACTTTCAACGATTGACCTACCCAGGATCGGCGGGTAAACCGCCCGTACCCTGGTGTTCGGTCGACTGAGCCGCCTAGGTCGACGGGTAAATCGCTCGTACCCGGTTTTTTTTTTTGTATGTTTAATCTTTGGCTCCAAAAATTTGAAGCCACTTGGGGCCTATAAATACCCCAAGTTTTCTTGCATTCTACACAATAAATTTTGGGGATTATATTATGAGAAAATATTATGTGAGAATTATAATAAAAAGAAAAGGGGTAAGGGAGTGATCAAAGAGTATAATCTTGTCTCCCTTGTAAGTAAAGTGTAAGGGTTTGGTCTTCACCCAAAGAAGATCAGTAGTGGAC
The DNA here is from genome assembly GCA_029747655.1 of Ensete ventricosum. Classification (NCBI taxonomy): domain Eukaryota; kingdom Viridiplantae; phylum Streptophyta; class Magnoliopsida; order Zingiberales; family Musaceae; genus Ensete; species Ensete ventricosum. The sequence continues at coordinate 29,752,589 of JAQQAF010000007.1, forward strand.
GCCGGTGTGCCTCAAGTAGGAGGACTCGGGAGTGGACGTAAGCCGTTGGTGCCGAACCACTATAAAAATTGTAAGTGCTTCCTTACTTACATATTTTTGTATTAACGCCTCTGATTTAACTCAACTCTTTGAAAGTAAAGTTTTCATGATAAGTTATTTCCTTCAAACGTTACTTATCTTTTTGGTTTGCTTATTAACTTAGCACTTTCTTTTAATCACTCACTCGTTTCACTAAGAACGAAAAGCTTCGGATTTTCTATCTTGGTTTAATCGAAAAGTTGTCATCTAAACTGAAAATTTACACTTGCACTAATTCACCCCCCCCCCGCTCTCTTAATGCCAATTGATCCTAACAGATCGGATCCACACTCTCTTATTACTTTTGTTTTGTAGCTCCTTCCTCTCTCTTCCAGTTCTCTATAGGTTCCTCTTGTTACTGAATCATTGCCCTTGGAAACATAACCATTATCTTTACCTTCACCTAGACACGGTACCCTTGACGTCCCTCAGCCTAACTCAAACCATGATGACCCACTGCCTTTACCATATAATAATATAATAGCCTCCGAGCATCCCATGCAAGCCTGCTCCAAAAGTAGTATTTTTAAATCACGTCATGTTCTTGATTTACATGCTAGCACAAAATCTTTGCCTGAATCTATTGAACTGATAGGACTCCATCAAGGTTAAGTCCTAATCTCCCTAAGAAGTAGTCAATAAAATCCTACTAGATTGTAATAAAGTCACTTCTATCTTATAAAAGAGTATGACTAGTATTTAGATTAGCCCTTAGGGCTTAGTGGCCGCCACCTCCCTTACTGGGTTGGTCAGCCAGGGTTTCCCTCTGCTTAGGTCGGTTATAGAGCCAACCTAGCCGCCCCCTGTTCTTATTAAGGCAGGTCGGCTATAAGAGGGGCAAAGGGATAATTTTACTTAGGCAAGCACCCCCTTAGGCTAGGGTTTTGATCTCTATTTAAAGATGTAGCCGCCTCCCCCTCGTGAATAAATCAATTATCAATTTTATTTCAGCCTTGTGCCAAGTTTAGGAGGGAGGAACCCCTATAGCATTCCAAGGGTTGATCCCCCTCAATGATCAAAATCTATAGAGCTCCTTCTGGGGTTCTATCATCTAGTATCAAAGCAGCAATTTTGTTGCCCCTGTAGCCATCATCTATGCCTCCATCTTCCCAAGCAATTCCCACAACTACTTTTGATGTTGCCTCCATCGTCACCCACCAAGCCACAAATCCATCAATCTACTGCCTTCCTCTACGTCAACATCAAAGATCTGGTAAAAACTCCAAAACCCACGCCTTTTGCTACTTCTATTCCTCTATCTTATATATGGGAGAAGTTTTTCCAAAATTTCCTTGCTGCAAAATTTTACCGTCGCAAACGTTATCATCGTTGCGAAGGCGAAACGCTGTAGAAATTTTTAACTGATTGTTGCTTCTTGGAACTGAACGTTTAGTCATCCTTTTTGTCTGAAACTTTTATAAAATTTTGTAGATCATCTTAGCTTTCATCTAAGACTAATCTCATAAAAAAAACTCTTTCTGAATCTAGACTTATAGCACTACAATTCTTCATCGCGCAGTGCTGAAATTTTACGATGGAGAATCTGCCTTCCGTCTATTGGCCTCTTAAAACCAAACTTTTGTTCATCCTTTTTGGCCAAAATTTTTATACAATTCTAAAGATCAACTTGGCTTTCATCTGGGATTGATTTCTCAAAAAAAAAATTCCTTTTGGAACCGATTTTCTTGTGCAATCTTTCACCAGCACGTAGTTCTGGAATTTTTATGACGGAGGATCTACCTTTCATCTTTTGCCCTATTTCTCTATTGTTACGCTGCCAAAATTTCGTTAAACTTTTTATTGGTATTCCCAACATCTAAACCAAGGGTTTCTGTATAATTTTCTTAAACTTTCCTCTGAAAATTACGTCGAGAAGTCATCATTTCTCTGACATAAAATCTGTTCTGTAGGACTGCACATCGTCTCCATCACCAAACTCATCACCAAGGGATTTTAGACTTTCTTTTGAGTGCTATTTTTTGTGGGATTTTAGACTTTCTTTTCCTCATCACCAAACTCTACCATCCTTACTAAAAACCCTTCAAAATCCTATCCTAAACCAAAACCAAACAACCACCCAAATCAGCCCTAACCGTAGCCTACTTCCTTATCGATCCACTTACCTTTTCAGCCAACTTTCCTTACCAATACACCGACCCTTGTTGCCATCTATCCCAGATCTAAAATCTATTTCCCTAACCTTCATCTACTGCTATCATAGCCCTAAAACCATACCAATTCGCAGCCTAAACTCCACAAAACCGTAGCCCCAAATTACACCCAAAATGGCCACAAACCGCACCAAAAAACCGAAGCCTTCGGTCCACTAATCTTTCAGCCGCCTAATCTCCCTTATCCCTTCAGTCGTAGAATGCATCTTTCACTGTCCAACACTACCAACAGTGACCTCTTGCTACCATCCTCCTTGATCACAGCCAGCAGCGATCCTTACGGCAAAAAGCTACCAACAATAGTCTTTCACTATAATTCGTTTACATTGCAGCCCGCAACAATCGTTCGCTGCCAACTATCTTGATTATGGCCAGCAACAAATTGAACACAACAACAGTCGTCTCTCACTCCATACCGCTGCTGCCCTCCTTTGCAACAGTCGTGTACATCACTGCCCCGTCTTCCTACTATTGCAGCCACGCCCTTGCTGCAACCGACGCCACTTGCAGCCACTAAGTCGTAGCGCAGTCACAACCGATGTTACTGCTGCCCTCTTCTTCCTCCACCATCGCTGCTACCCTTGGCTTCCATCCTCCACTTGGAGACTTCACCCCAGCAGTCCCGACATTGCTGCCATTCACTACCTTCAACCTGAAAATTACAGCTACACTTTTCATTCGGTTTGTTTTACAGGTTGGAGATCCTTACGTCATGACATCGCTGGGCTTATTCAAAGTCAAATTGGAGGGTTTCGAGATGCGTATGGATGCTAAATTACGTGCTATCTTCAAGGAGTTTAGATTGGATCGATTACCAAGCCTAAGAAGATCACAACATGGAGCAAATTCTGATTGCAAAAAGAACCTATCAGAGATAAGAAGCGAAGATAAGACATGACAGCCCTACACCTCGACGACATCAATCTCCTTTGTACAACTTCAAGATGGGCACCTCAATCAAGATGCTCAAAGTATGAGAGTCACATCCAAACCAAAAGCATATAAATCTTCAGCACCAATCAATTATAAGAACCTTAACGAAGAACTAACGAAGATCCGTCAAACCTCTACCATCCAAGAGTACCAAATCAGATTTGAAATGTTAACTAATCAAACTCGTGATTGGTATGAAAAATAGATATTAAGGACTTTCATTGAGGGCTTGAAGTCGAAGATTCAAGAAGTTAAAGCGCGACAACCGTACACACTTAAGGCATCCATCTCTTTCGCATGACTACACGAAGACAGGCTGAACCAAGATGCTCGGAGGAGACTCTCGGCCCCATCTACCACCAGTCGATCACCTCAGCTGAGAAAGTTAACAAGAGAAGAGTTTCATGATAGATCGGCCAAGGGCCTATGATGGCATTGTAATAAACTGTGGAGTCGAGACCACCATTGTAAAAAAGAGAGACCTCTATTGGTTGAGCCCACTAAAGAACCCAAACTCAAAGATATGGCTCTCGAGTCCGAGGAGAAGGATGTGAAGGAAAAACCACAATCAACCGCACCTTTCATGCTCCACCACAGATATTGGACATTGATGGCTTCATCAAGCATCAGCCCGTCACCATCCTTGCTGACACCAGGAACTCCAACGACCTTATGAATGACAAAAAAAAAAAAGGTGACCTTATGTGGGAAAGGAGAGAACGAAGAAAAGATGATCTCGACACAGTGCTTGGAGAAGCTCACTGAAATCTCAGGCACGTCCGCTGAACCAAGCCGACTCCTTTCTACCACACTGCACGACCCCTGTATGTTGGTCTTACAAGGGAAACCACTAGCACATATTCGACCATATTGCTGTCCATATTTTCAGAGGACCGAAGCTAAAAAGATCGTCCAAGAGATGCGAGAGATACGGATCATTCGACCACAACCTTCCCTTGCAATGACACTTTATCTCCAAAAACTTTGCCTCTTTGTCTGCAGGGATAAGCTCTTCCTGAAGTGTCATATTCAGCTGAACCAGCTATGGGTTCTGATGCAGTGCTCCCTCATCTCGGGCTACTTCCATGACTTCACCGAGGAGTAGACCATGATGCTAAGAGTCTTCCCTAATGATGACCTCGGATCCACAGCCCACGATCGTAAGAAGGAATAGGAGAAAGGCATCCACATGACCCCCACAGCCATGATGCCATCTATATCGATGCTAGCATTACCTAAACGTGGCAATGTGTTTGTACATGGAGCAGACACATTCAGAGTTGGGATCGACGTCACCCTTATACAAGACGGTTCATGGCACGAAAGAGGAGTAAGCCCAAAAGAATTACACTTCATGCTCATGGCAGCATATGCAAAGAAGAAATGGCCTCCCGATAAACTTCAGAATGGACAAAAAATTGAAGATCGAGTTTTCTTACACCTCCAGCCCGATCAGTGGGAAACTCGAGCCTTAAGGAAGTTGTCTCTTTATTTCTTTAGGCCTTGCAAAATTGGGGACCGCCACCTCCCTTACTGGGTTGGTCGGCCAGGGTTTCCCCCTGCTTAGGTCGGTTATAGAGCCAACCTAGCCGCCCATGTTCCTATTAAGGCAGGTCGACTATAGGAGAGGCAAATGATTAATTTTACCTAGGCAAGCACCCTCTTAGGTAGGGTTTTGATCCCTATTTAAAGATGTAGCCGCCCCCCCCCCTCTTGAATCAAGCAATTATCAATTTTATTTCAGTCTTGTGCCAAGTCTAGGAGGGAGGAACTCCTATAGCGTTCCAAGGGTTGATCCCCCTCAAGGATCAAAATCTATAGAGCTCCTTCTGGGGTTCTATCATGAACCTACCTCATTTACTCAAGCCTAACAATCTCCACATTGGCGTAAAGTCATGTGCGAGGAATATGATGCTCTCCTCCATACCTCTACATGGACTCTTATTCCCTCTCATCTCACACAAAATATCATCAGGTGTAAGTGGATCTTTTGAATTAAGAGGAACCCTGATGGTTCGATTGCTCAATATAAAGCACACCTCATGGCCAAAGGGTTTCATCAACGACCTGGTGTTGACTTCATGGAGACATTCAGTCTCGTTGTCAAACCTACCATAATCTGACTTATCCAAAGTCCGACCATCTCTAAAGGCTGGTGCTTACGACAGTTAGATGTTAACAATACCTTTTTACAAGGGGCTTTCACTGAAGACGTTTTAATGGAGCAACCTCCTGACTTTATATATCCTCAGTATCCATGGCAGGTCTGTAAACTCAAAAAGCTATTTGTGAACTTTGTTAGGCTCCACGAGCCTAGTATATTAAACTTGGCTTATTCTTGACTTCTATTAGCTTAATCAACTCTAAGTTTGATATCTCATTATTTCTATGCCAATAACATAGAGGCACTATCTATCTTTTGATGTATGTGGATAATATTATTGTCACAGTTGATGATCCTATAGAGGTCTCAACATTCATCAAGCAATTGATAAATTGATTCTCTCTCAAAGATCTAGGAGACTTGAGCTACTTTCTCGGTGTGGAAGTAATATTTACATCCTTTAGACTCTTTCTCTCACAGAGAAAGTATATTCAAGATTTATTATCAAAGATAAATATGTACAACGCAAAAGAGGTTACAACTCCCCTATCTACTAGTGAATCACTTAAATTTTGTGATGGTAGTCCTGCTACAAACCCTACTCAATATAGGCAAGTAGTTGGCTCCTTATAGTATTTAGCTCTTACCCATCCAGACATCTCATTTGTCGTCAATAAATTATCATAATTCATGCATTAGTCGTTTATCCAAATCAAGTTGGTATAGTTTTGGCCCAATACTAACTCAATTTGACTCAAAATAATAACGATCAATACTTAATCACTCAATCACATTTATAGCACAATCATGAAGTAATCAACATGTTGTCCAACATTCCGTCATGTCATATGATCATCTGGTACTTTATCTGAACCTCCAACACATCATCATTTTCTTCAGCGTATCGTCTGATCTATCGGCATGTTGACTTCCCACAACATCTGAACTTTTGGCGCAATACTCGATCCTTCCAACCCGATGCCCGAACTCATAGCACGAAGTCCATCTTTCGACACATCCACCAATCCTCCGGCCCAACGTTCAATCTTTGACATGACGCTTTCCAACCTAATGTATGATTTTCTTGCTTCGATAATTTGCTCTCTGATGGTTTGAATCTATGATCGAAGTTTTTCTTGCGTTACTTATCTTCAAAGTATATTAGTTCATAAATTCATCAATTTATTTCATCATCAAAATATAAGATTCAACAAATCAAAGAGGAGTATTATACTAAATATTTGAGATACATAAGTGAGACTGAAAGATGAGTTTAGACCAAAAAATTATCTTTGTCAAACCAAACTAAACTAGATTGAAGTTGCTACAATATTAGAATTATATTAGTAAAAGAAAAAAAGAAAAACTTTAAATGAGGCTTAGTAGGATTGAACCCTAGATCTCAAGGCAACCTCTTATGCACCTTTATCTTAATTTGGCCTCATGTTCTTTATCAACCTTATAACCTACCCTTCATTTTTCCTCGGTCTTTTTCTCAGTTTTTCTCGTGGAAGCTAGAAAACCCTAGCTCTAACTAAGATTGAGGTGAGGAAAACCTAGTTCTTCCCTTATTATACCTATGGTTTTAGTTTTACATATTATAAGCTAATCTTTTCAACTACTTTTGAGTATCTAGGTTTTAAATTTATCTTTAATTTTTGGATATATTTTGTATGAATCTCTTATCATTTTAAGACCTCTGGTATGGCCTTAATTAAGACCAGTGTATAGAGTTGTGATTGTCTCAATCTGAGGTACTCAAAATTTTTTATTTTCTGAGGAGTTCTATTCGAGCTGAATTGATCCCGTAGGGATATAATTAGGCTTTGTCCTTTTGATATGTTTTAAAAGGTTCCTTTAAAATTCTGTGAGATTTAGAATTACTTGAATATCACCTTTGTGTACTAAGATATAAGGTTTATAAATTCAAACAGTCCCAACCCAATTTCATCTTAACAAAATAGATTATGATAGTAAAATTAAGAGCGTAGTTTAGCCTCCAAATAATTTTGTTTTAAGCTAAGATTTGGTGTATATTTAGTTTTATATATTTTTTAATTTTTTATAAAATTTTATGATAATTCAAGGTCAGAATAGTGAAGTAAAATTTCTTCAAAAAATTATGCTATGGTTTGATTGATACTAACTAGTTCATTTGGTCATAGTGTAAATTGTTAGAAAATTAGTGATGAAATTTAGATGAATTTTTAAGTTGAGTATAGTTTATTTTATAAGAGATTTTATCAAACTTTTTCTATAAATTCTTACTATAAATTATTATAAGTCAATAATTCAAGAGATTGAGTCCTTAATTCAAGATATCTTATGACCCTATGCTCTCAATCTAATAGGAGTGTCACTTCCTAGTATACTCGATCATTAAGGGATGTTATCTTTTATCGAAATCTTCATTTTCGAGTTCAATCATGTAAGTATAAGTTTAATTCACTACAAAATAGTGATTGTATAAATTATCATATGAAAAATATATTTTGGAAGACATGTTTCAACTTATATGATTGTCATGAGCTAGTCTAAGTTAAATGCAAATGTATCTATTTTGTATGTATAAAAATTTATGAATTATGAAAAATATCTTGTATGCATGCATATATGATGATGTATAATGGGAGTTGTATAATGGGAGTGCATGTGTTTTCTATGACCGGTGGGAGTGCATAGATATGTTATGATGTGTAATTAATATATATTCTATGATATATGGTATGAGAGTGCATGTATGTATTATGACACATAATATAAGAGTGCACGTATATGTTATAACGTGCGATATGGGATGCACGTATGTATCATGATGTGTGGTATAAGAGTGCATATATATATATATTATGATGTACGGTGTGGTAGTGCACGTATATATTACAGTAACATGCGGCATGGAGGTGCACGTATATATTATGATGATGCATAGAAGTCCATGAAGTTGCCATACTTTTTACTTGTGCATATAATTAATTTAAATTATTTCAACGTAAAATTTTACCTCTTTATTTTGCATATATTATGTTATATAGTTATGCTTGCTAAAGAAGTCACAGGATAAGGGGTCTATTGTTAAATGTCTATGCCAATGATTTTAAAATATTATATACATGACATGTGTATGCTCACTTGAACAAAGCTATAAAGACTTATATTTATTGAGTGATTACTCACTATAGGCCCTATTATACTAGTAAGGATACTGGTACTCTATCTAAGTGATTAGGTATGAAAGTAAGCATATGTATGACCATGCCAGTATAGAGATGGATGATGACCTATCGACATTTTATTTATATAATTTTTATACATATTATATTTATATCTTTTTCTTTTGATTAGAGTACATGTACAAAAAATATTATGTATAGGGGAAAGCCTATCATTTTGTTTAGTAAGTTGACATGTTTTAATTTTAGGATTACCTAATTTTTGTTGCACTCTTATTGATAATAATAAGAAAATTTAAAAATGTAACATTTTATTTTAATCATAAGGATTTGAGTGGAACTAGAAATATGGTGTTACAATGTTTTACCCAAGTAGAGTGGGTAAAATTTTTTTTATTCAACAAGAATGGATCAGATATTTTTTAACCAACAAAAATGGGTCAGGCATTTTTTAATCCACGAGAGTGGGTTGCATATTTTTGCTTCACAAGAGTGGGTCATATATTTTTTTGTCTAAAGAGGTTGGGTCAATTTTTTTTTGCTTGCAAGAGTCAATTCGAGTATTTTTTTCACTAACGACAGTGTATTTGTACTTTTTGTATAATGAAAGTTAGTCTAACATTTATTGATCGATTAGGATGGATCAAATATTTTTTGCCCAAATATAGTATATATTTCACTTTTTTCTCTGTGAGAGTGGGTGGGACATTGCTTGAAAAGTGTGGATCAGACATCTTTTGCCTTACAATATCTGCTCAACAAAACACTTTCTTTTTTTCCAATAAGAGTAACCAAACAATTTTTGCTTGACGAGAGTGGATCAAATATTTTGTTCTTGAAAAAAGTAGGTCAAACATCTTTTGCATAGAAAGAGTGAATCACACTTTTTTTTTCAAATAAGAGTGGATCAAATATTTTATGTGGATGATATGTTTGGGTGAAGAATTCGGTAATCTCAATCATTCCTCTGAGCAGATTTACACTTTGTGGGACGATTGATAGATTTGCAGGAATATTAGCGAACATGAAAGAGAAAAATGAATCTAAATTGCTTCTTGAAGAAAAGAAATACCCAATCATGCAATTACAAAGAGACTTCTTGAGCAATAAGCTCTGGCATCTTGAGCTGTAGTTCAAACTTTTGTAATTTGCTATCGCCTCCCACTTTTTCTTTTTCTCTCTCTAGGGCTAGTTGTTGGTTGCCCTCTCCTCCCCTGGACTCTCAATTGGAGCCTCTCCTTTCAATCTAAGTCCAATTCGGATTTAGTTGAGTTGAGACTTTAAGTTAGTTTAACGTGACCTTTGAGCTTGGGTTTGAGTTGGCCATATCTAAATTAAATGAGAATATGACTCATACTCAGGTTGAGCTGAATTATAATATGACTCGGACTTAGTTTGAACTGAATATGACACCAATTAGGTTTGACGGTCCCTAATCATTTGATGAGAGTGGGTCAATTTTTTTTGCTTGAAGAATGCTAGGTTGGTCAGGCTTTCTTTGCATGAGGAGAGTGGGGCAAAGCATTTTTTTTTGCTCGATTAGAGTGATCATATACTTTTAGCCCGATGAGTGTGGGTCATACATTTTTTAACCAAAGAGAGTCAGACATCTTTCGCCTGCTAATATCATGTTAGGAATTTACTTCCTAAAGAGAGTGGACAAGTGGATTCTAGCCTGAATCAGAAATCTTTTGCTCAATGAGAGTTAATTGAGTATTTGTTATCAAAGAGAGTGGGTTGAGCATTTTGCGCCTGATAAGAGTGGATCAAATAATTTTTGCTTGATAAGAATGGATCAAGTATTTTTAATCCAAAAATAGTGAGTAAAACTTGTTTATTTCCAAAGAGAGTGGAGCGGAAATTTTCTACTAGATGATAGTGTGTTGAGCATTTTTCACATGATAATTAACAAAATGATAAGAAGAAAATTGGATATGATGAATCTTATAACATTGAATAATGAACAATTTACTTAGAAGAAAATTTAGAATTTTAAATAATCTAAATGCATGCAAAATGTATTATTTATAATTTGAGCTTGATTTACTATCATATTTTGTTTTGAATTTCTTACCCTTCACAAATTGATCTTCTTATCAAAATTTATATGAGATGATTTCAAAATATATTATTTATTATTTTTTGAATTTCTTGATTTCCTATTTATATTTAAAAATTACATAAGATGAATGCATAAGTAGCTCTTGGATTTCTCAAATTTTTTAGCTCATCTTCAAAACAATTCCCGTTAAAATTAACATTTATAAGAAGGGGATTCAAGATTTTTTGATGAGACTTTATCTCGATTCATAGACCTTATATGAATATTTTTTAATGTACCCTTTTTCCTTACTTAATATCTTTGGGACACTAAATGTTTTGATCTTTGATTTCAAACCCTCCCCCCCATGTCTCTTATCCTTTTTTTTACTAGGGGGGAGCAATGAAATAACTTTTTCACACATTTAATGTTTAGGTATATAATCTATATTTAGCCTTTTTGATAACAAATGGGGAGAAACTTGAAATATGATGAACATTTATTTTGAAATTATTTATTGAATATGTCACTTTTTTGTTGATGACAAAGATAAAATGGCATTTCTCCTTTTTGTTGATGATAAAGGGAGAGAAATGGTCCGTGACTTAATGGAGAGAATTAATTATTGATGATTTGAAATTAATGTTGTTTCACAACGTAGTATTGTATACTTGAAAATCTTTGATGATTTGGTGATTGATGATTTAAGGTAAAAATGCTTAATATTGGTGATATATCATTTCTAAATTTGATAAATAAATATTATGATACTTAAATTCAAGAGTGTGTGGTTCTCTTTAATTTAAGTTTTCCTTATTTGGATAATAGCATGGATAAAGAGGGAGTAAAGGTTAACTCTCATCATCAATTGATTATCATCATCAAAAAGGGAGAGATTGTTAAATCTAAGATTTTGATGATAAAAGCAATTAATGGGTCTATTGATCTAACATATGTGTTAGAGATGTTTGATGCAGGATTAACTATGATAGAAAAAGATAATTACAATCAGATATTAGGCTACAGTAAAGTTTGGGCATCAAACCGAAGTTCAGATGATGCAGTGGGAACTCACTAAAAGACTCGTCGGAAGCTCGCCGAAGGTATCAAAGGCTTGTTGGGAGTTTGTCGGGAACTCGCCGAAGGTGATTGGGAGCTTGCCAGGAAGGCGTCGGGAGTTCACCGGAAGAAGATCAAGAGACTCCTTGAAAAATCATCGAAAATTATCAAAAAGCTTGACAAAAGTTAGGAGGGTCTTGTTAGACTTGATGATCATAATGATTTAATTAATTAATCATAGGTACCCTTAGTTAGGTTTGAGTTATACTTGAGTTAGATTTGGAATGAATCCAAATTAACAATTAAGGTAAATCGGGTCCACACTTGGGTTTGGATTGAGCTCATGTTGAGCTCAATTGGTTGACCTAGAAAGGGGTCAACTGAAGATACAAGTCGGGATTGAAAAAATGGAAAAAAGACTTTTTTGAGATTCCTGATAGTTGTACCACATGTGGGCGATGGTTGTACAACCCAAGTGATAGTTATACCATCGCCACCTTATTTTTTGGGTAGCTTTTGACGGTAGTATCGTCGGTGCTGATAATTGTACTGCCCATACCCAGATTTTTTGGATATATTTAAATTTTTAGCTTCAATTTCTGAAGCCAATTGGGGTCTATAAATACCCTAAGTCTTCTTACATTTAACACAACAATTGAGCTAGAAATTCTATGAAAAATTATGTGCTAAAATTGTGTAAGAAAAAGAAAGAGGGCAAGGGAGTGAGCAAAAGTGTTGTAATATTTATAGAGATCTCTCTTGTGAATTATAAGTGTAAAGCTTGTAAGGTTCCTCTCCTAAGCCTGTGAAAAGGAGAGTGGGAAGAGTAAGAGTTTGATCTTCACCAGAAAAAGATTGGTAGTGGACACCGGTGGACCTCAACGAAGAGGACTCGGGGAGTGGATGTAGGTCAAGTTGTGGTTGAACCAGTGTAAAGCTTGTAAGGTTCCTCTCCTTAGTGTCTCTACTCTTTGCTAGTTACAGGTGCCCTACAAGCCAATCACGTGAGTGATGGCACGTATGACACGCTGTGCGATCTTTTTTTCTTATGATTATTATTGGTATATTCTCACATTATATTATATGTTGCATATCTATTGTGATGTCCTTGGTTCTGTGCAATGAGAGTCAGATCGTGATGAGATCATGATAATAAGATCGATTCAACTATAAACACAGATCTTGAATAATCTCGGTCATAGGTTACTCGAGAGGGATATCAAGATAACCAGACAGACCGGTGTACTATATACCCATCCATATGATGAAGGTGACTGGTCTCATACCCACTTGTGTAGAGACACTAAGGATATAGTATAGGTGCTCATTGGAGAATGAGTTTACTGATTGATCTGCTTATGAAATGCTGTATGGTTAATGATACCTAATGTCAGACAGCGATTCCATAGTCCCAGTTGCATATCTAGTTCTTAGACTTGAGACACCAAGGATGCCTTGTATGAGTACTCCTTTCTTTGACGCCAGACTTACAGGTTTGGAAAGTTTCAAATCTGGTACAACTGGTTATCGAGATTGGTAGCCAACCTTATGAAGGCAATTGAGTGTCAATAGAGGATCATCTACTCTCGGTATCATGAGAGGAATATCTCATATGTACTTGCTTAGACAAATCCATGGTCAGGGTCATTCGGATTGAGAGAGAAAGAGTTCTCCGAGAGAATCCGATTAGAGCGAGACTATGATGGATTCTGTATGTGGCCTGACAGTACCATGTCCATTATACGATTTCTGGGATATTAGTTGGATGAGGGATTATGGATATACGGTAATTGTGGATAGACAGGTCCGATGGATTTGATCCCTCCTGTACCATCTGGGGACTATGGCGTAGTGGCCTAGTATGTCCATAGTCGATGAGTCGAGTGAATTATTATGGGGATAATAATTTACTATATCAGAACGAGTTTTGATGGGAGTGACTCACGGCCAACTCGGTATCGGGCCTAGAGGGTCACACACATATGGTGGATGCTTCAGCGAATAGAGGATTAGATGAAGATCCAATTAGCCCCTATTCTCATTAGATGAGACTCTATGCAGATGGGCTCCTTGATTAAGGCTCAATTAGAGACCTAAGAAGATTATTGGATAGAGATCCAATAATACAACGTTAGTGGGTAATTGGATGGAGATCCAATACCTACTAAGGCAGGAGCCCTACGGTTTTTGGTGGCTCTTTATAAATAGGAGGGGAGACTCATGGTTGATAGACTGCAGCTTTAGCCACCACCTTCTGTTCTTCTCCCTCTCTCTGCTCAAGAGTTACAAGATCAGATTGGAGGAGTTTCGCTGTAGAGATCCATCGTGTGGATAGTGCTAGAGAGGAGGACGCTTGACCTCCTTCATCTTCTCCATCCGGATTTGGAATACAGGGATATATAATCTCCCCAGGTAAAATTAATCTCTCATACATCACGATTTTATCAGTTTTTATATTTTTCTCATGACCCTAATCTTTTGCACTACGATTTGATCTGCGTGGGAAATCAATTTTTTGTTTTGATTTTCGCTACGCATGTGATGCTCCCGCTGAGGTTTCCCAACACTCTTATCTTATTCATTGCATTTAATTGTTCTCAATTAATTTGAAGAAAAACACATGCATCATCTTTTGACATTTTCTTTAAATTATTTGTTTACTCGATTTAAACGGATTCCAAGAAACGATTTCAATTCTCTTCTTTACTTCAATCAAGTTTTTCAAATCGAATCTTTTTATATGTACACTAATTCTATCTCTCCCGCATCCCCCTCCCCCTAGTGTCAATTGATCCTAACACCCTCCTCCCCTCCCCCTAGCGTCAATTGATCCTAACACCCTCCTCCTCTCTTCTTTCGAACATCGGCTACTCCTTCCTTTTTCCCGTCGCTGGCTTCTCTTAGACTCAAGAGTGTCAGCAACAGCTTTCGGATGCCATCTCTCCTCCTTTGTGCTCCCTCTACTGTAGCACCCTGCGGCCAGGAGGAGAAGAACTCCACGGCCCTCTTCAAGTGGCTCTTCAGCGGGAAGGCAACTTCCGCCCCCCTTGAATCTGACGATGTTTGCCGCCCTACTGTAGTGGGTGGAGCAGGGGTACTAGTTCCTCCTCTGCGTCCTCGACGCGCTACACCGGGACGAGCCATGGTTTGGCGCTCTTGGCCTCGACGTCTTCCTCGCTTTCTTCACCGTCGTCATTCCTCTACTTCAGCCTAGAACAATCCAAAGAGCTCGTGAGCTCAGCACACTTATCATGTCCAACTCACAGCACTATTGTTTCAAAAAGGTGCTACTTGGAAGACTCTGGATCAATAAGTGCTTTCACATCTTCCAAGAATATTATCAGTCAACACATCTATGCAGAAGACTACGTGGCTTCTGTTATGACGGCATCTCCCAATTTCGCAACTGTATTCTCCATCTCGTGAATGACTTGAGGCTGCCTCTGTTGCTGTTGCTGCTACTGACAAAGAGGTTGTCCGGTGTGCCATCTCTGCACTAGTCGTATCACTCATTCCATAATACCTATTTGCTTCCTTGCAAGAACAGCAGCTACAATTTTCATCTCAATAGCTATCTACTTGCACCTTTCCAAACTAGCTATTTGATGAGGCACTACTGATACAAGCCACTGCAAGCCAATTCCAACCAGCTGCTAAGCGTTAGCTATCAAAGTTTGGACCTCTCCTCCTCCCCACTGGTCACCAAAACCTCCAATCTGTCAGCAAGGAGCATTCCCCTTCTCTATTTCCTACATAGGCGTAGCATGCCTCTTCAACGACGATCTGCCACCTTCAGTGATGTTGATCAGCTCACTGCTCTCCTCCTCATCGCCCTAAGCAATACTGATCTGCATCGATACTTTATTGTTGTCTCTACTTCCCGTCGACAGTGTCCCAGGAAGAAGCATGACCCGTCACACCTGGGAGCCATAACACATCAGTTGTGTTTTCTCCTCCTCTTGTTGGACCCCGAAGATATCAAACTATTCATCTTGATTTTGCGTCTACACCAACGCACCCATCACTGTCTACAACTCGCCTTCTTCCTACTGTGGTCGCTACAACAATAGCATCTCCAAAAGAACCACAGCTTATCGCACTCTTGCTTCAATCCAATTAACAGAATACTACGATCCAATTAACGAAAACGCTTTCAATCAAGAAAACGACGTACTATTAAACAGGAGGTAAAAGAAACAAGAACACTTACAAGATTGTCTCCAAATCCACACACTCTCTTCTCTACACACACTCTCAGCACTCTTGCTTCATTCTCTAAGGTCCTATTTATAGGACATAATAATAACTACCTCACACCACTTCCTTCATCCCACTATCTCACTATCTCACTATCTCACTCATGATTAATAACTACCCCCACTAACTCCTAAACTACCTCCACAACTCTTAAACATGAGCCACTACTCCTAAACATGTTAACTACCTATGTAACTATCATGAATCAATTCTCAACACTTCCCCTTGATTCATAGTTATATACACCAATTTGAGATATAAAATAAACATGCTTCTCAATTGTAAGTGACTTGGTGAGAATATCTGTAACTTGTTCATCCGTGCCATAAATACTTCATATTATGGCTCCACTTGCTACAAACCAAACCTTATACTTTTGGATATTTCCATCTGCATTATACTTTATTTTGAACACCCATTTCAATCCAAAAGATTTCTTTTCTTTCGGTTGATTCATTAGCTCCCAGATTTCATTCTTCTTAATTGACTTAATTTTCTCCTTCATTGCTTTTCGACATTCCTCAACTGCTTCTTCAAAACTTATAGGATCTGAAATAGATAAAGCAAATGTTGAATCATAAATCTCTGTTAGTGATCTAAACCTTCCTGGAGGAGTTTCATCTGAGGAATCATTTGTTGAATTTGAACTGCTACTGGGTGAGGTTGACGTTGAACTTGTTGGAGCAGGATCTATCACTTGATTCGATAGAGTGACTAGTTCTACCAGAATATGAATTTATGTTTCATCTTCATTGATCTCCCAATTCCAACTTGCCCTTTCAACAAATACAACATTTCTGTTAATAATAACTTTGCCACTTACAAGATTATATAATCGATATGCTTTGGATTATGCAGAATATCCAATTAATATATATTTTTCTGATTTTTCATCAAGCTTATGATGATTTTATGAATTTACCAAAGCATAAGCAATACAACCAAAAATTCTTAGATGGCTTACACTTGGCTTTATACCATACCAAGCTTCAAAATGAGTTCGATTCATAACAGCCTTTGTCAGTGAAATATTTAACAAATAAACTGCTGTTGCAACTGCTTCTGCCCAAAACTGATTCGGAAGATGCTTTCCTTTAAGCAAACTTCTTGCCATTTCGACAACAGTTCGATTCTTACGTTCAACTACACCATTTTGCTCCGGTGTATATGGTGCTGTCAATTCCCTACGAATACCATTTTTTTCACAAAAGGAATTAAACTCATTAGACATAAATTCACCACCTCTATTTGTCCGAAGTGTATTTATACATCTACCACTTTGCCTTTCTACAAGTGTCTTGAATTTTTGAAAGTTACCAAATGTTTCAGATTTTAATTCCAGAAAATATACCCAACTTATGCGGCTATAATCATCAGTAAATAACAAAAAATATTGACTTCCCCCAAATGATTTTGTATTCATAGGTCCACATAAGTCAGCATGAATTAATTCAAGATAATAAGATGCTCTCCATGCTTTTCCAATAGGAAATGGTTTCTTATTTTGTTTGCCATAAATGCATCCTTCACATACATTAAGTGTATTAATTTTAGGCAATCCATAAACCATTTCTTTTTTATTTAACAATCTTAAACCCTTAATGTTAAGGTGTCCATATCTCAAATGTCATAAATTTGTCTCATTCTTTTTATTTGCAATAAGAGCATGTTTCTCAATATTTGAAACATCAATTGGAAACATCTTATTTTGCGTCATGCAAATATTTGCTATAATCAAGCCAAATTTCTTATCTTTAATAGTGCATGAGCCATCATCAAATATAATTGAATATCCAATATCTATCAATTGTCAACACTCAACAAGTTATGTGATAAGCTAGGAACATAGAAAACATTATCAATGTGTTTTACCTTCCCTTGATTTGTCTTCACCTCAATTGTTCCTTTTTCTTCTACTTGAATTTGCTTGCTATCTCAAAGTTTAACTTTCAACTTGCGAGTTTCATCAATATCTCTAAATATTGATCTTATGCCTAACATATGATTAGAACATCCACTATCCAAAAACCAAATGTTATTTGAGATATCATTAACTTGTGAATGAGTCATAAACAACTTACTATTGTCTTCATTTTCTTCCACATAGCTTGCTTGCTTTTCTCTTTTCCAGCAATCTGCCTTCATATGACCAAACTTCTTACAATAGTGACATTGAATTCCACTCTTATAATTTTTCTGATCATAGTTTGATTGTCTTTCATCATGCCCATCAAAGTGTCATCTTCCTCTTCCTCTTCCTCTTCTATTTTCTCTACCACGAAATCCTCCTCTGCCACATCCTCTTCCTGTTGATTTTTTATCTTCTTTTGAAGTCGAAGACTCCCCCTTAACCTGAAATATTTTTTCTTCACTTTTTTAAGTGACTTGTTCAACCTTGCTTCATGTGCTTGCAAGGAACCCATTGGTACATTAAATGAATAAGTAGATAAGTCATTTGACTCTTCAATTGTCATAACAACATGATCAAATTTTGGAGTTAAACTTCTCAAAACTTTTGCAACAATTATTTGATCATGAAGATGTTCACTATAGGATTTCATTTGACTAACAATTTTAGTCACTCGAGAAAGATAATCTTGCACTGATTCATTATTTTTCATAAACAAAATTTTAAACTCACGACGAAGGGTTTGAAGTTTTACCGTAATCACCCTTGATGAGCCTTGAAATTCATTTTGAAGTATTAACCAAGCTTGTCTTAAGGTTGTCGCTGCTGCAATTCTTGAGAATATTATCTCATGCACAGCTTCTTGAATGAATAACAATGCCTTTGAGTCCTTCTTTCTATTATCCCTCAGCTTGGTTTCTTCATTTGGATCTGTATATCCATTCTCTATCAAGTCCCAAAGATCTTGAGACTTGAACAGAGTCTTCATCTTGATACTCCAAAATTCGTAAGATTTACCCGAGAAGATGTGTATAAGGGGTTGGGATATAGAATTATCATTAAAAACCATAATGCCCAATTCAGATTGAAGCAAGGCTCTGATACCATAAATATTAGGGAAGGAGGAGCAAGGAAACGATAAAATAGAATACTATGATCCAATTAACGAAAACGCTTTCAATCAAGAAAATGACGTAGTATTAAACATGAGGTAAAAGAAACAAGAACACTTACAAGATTATCTCCAAATGCACACACTCTCTTCTCTGCACACACTCTCTGCACTCTTGCTTCATTCTCTAAGGTCCTATTTATAGGACATAATAATAACTATCTCACACCACTTCCTTCATTCCACTATCTCACCTATGATTAATAACTACCCCCGCTAACTCCTAAACTACCTCCATAACTCTTAAACATGAGCCACTACTCCTAAACATGTTAACTATCTA
The DNA here is from genome assembly GCA_029747655.1 of Ensete ventricosum. NCBI lineage: Eukaryota > Viridiplantae > Streptophyta > Magnoliopsida > Zingiberales > Musaceae > Ensete > Ensete ventricosum. The sequence goes on from JAQQAF010000007.1 coordinate 29,771,768, forward strand.
TGTAACTACCATAAATCAATTCTCAACTTATCAGGACTACCCGCAGAGGTGATGCCCACGCTGGTGATGGACCTCTCTACTTCTTCTTTACTCAAGATGCAGCAACAATCTCCCAACACCAACCCCCCAAAACACAACCCCCCCCCCCTCTCCTCCTCCTCTTCTTCTCAACTCAATAGTGTGACTCTCATCGACGACGGCCAGGGCTACCACATATCATTATCACCCCTTGTGATAATTTTATGCTTGGTCTCCAACTCAGCTTTGGCCTCCCACCTAACACTGAAGTCCTTCATGTCGGCATCCTCCTTGTTGTAATCTCTCTTCTTTGCTACGACTGTGGACCCACACCCCACACAGAGACTGCACTACCCGGTGCTCCAACATAGAGCGCTTTCTCCATCTATTTCCCTGCAGTGCTTCCAAAGGGTCGTACCTCCTCTCGATAGTACCCGACGGAATGAGACGAGAAGGAATCTCCGATAGCCCGGCTCTATAGTCTCTTTCCTCCCCAATGTCTTTCTTATCTACCTCTGCTTTAACTCCTTTTCCTGCAAGGAATCCTGATGCTTCTCTGCATATAGGACTTATTTCCATCAATGCTGCCTCCCTCATCCCCCTTTAAGTTATCCAAAGACAGCAACTACGCATCCTAGCATGCTCAATTTTCTAACCTCTTGTCTGGCTATGATTTATTAGATTATATTGATGGCTCAATCAATTGTCCACCAGTACTGGTCCACATTCCAGGGGAACCCAGTCCAGTACCAAATTCAGCCCACAAACTATGGTTACGTCAAGATCGTCTTATTCTCCAAGCAATTCAAGTCTCCGTCGTTGGATCCATCGTCCCACTCCTGTCCTCCGATGCTACTGTTGTGGAAGTTTTGAACAAATTACAAACTACATTGGTGAATTGCTCGCGTACTCGCATACTCAAACTCCTCTCCAATCTCATGAAATCAAAGCAAGAGGGAAGTACTATCGCTGACTATCTATAATATATAAAAATCATTATCGGTGACCTAGCTTTGAGAGGTTATTCCCTTAGCGATGAGGAAGTTCTTGTCCACACGCTTAATAGGCTGAGTGAGGAGTTCAAGGAATTGATAATAGCAATTCGAGCTTGTGACACTCCAATCTCCTTTGAAGAACTTTATGACAAACTGATCGACTATAAGGCATACTTGAAGCATGACGAGCGGTTGCTAGGACCTCCCACCATATCTCATTTCAACCATAAATCTAAAAAGCAAAGCAACAAATATAGCAAGAATGCTAAAAAAAGGTGTGGCCAAATTTTCTCCTAATGCTATGGGCACCATTCAGTCCTTTCCTCCCCCACATCCTTCATACTTCAACCATCATCAAAATGGTTATTCCAACTATGTCATCCTACTCCTTTGACTCAGCAATAAGTTGTTAGTCACTTGTGTGACAAAGTCGGTCACTCAGCAAAAATTTATCGGTCCCGACCTCGACCTCCTGCTCCATCAAGCTAACCTCAGGCAAATGTTATGACTTCTTCAATTGATAGTCAATCAAATTGGATCACGGACTCTTGGTGCTTCCCATCATATCACTTTTGATCTTTAGAACCTGTCGATCCACAACAATTATGGAGAAAATAAGGATATCATTATCGGTGATGGTAAAGGCATTCCTATCATTCACACTAGTTCTACAACACTTAAATCAAATACCACTTCTTTTACACTCGATGATGTTTTGTGTGCACCCCAAATTAAACGAAACCTTATTTCCATTTCTTAATTCTGTAAGCAAAATCATACTTTCATTGAATTCTTTCCTGATTATTTTCTTGTTAAGGATTTGAGCATGGGGGCATCCTTGGTTCGAGGCCAGAATAAAGACAACATCTACGAATAGTTGTCAGCCTTGTATCTCACTCAGCCTACTACTAACTCTTCAACTGTTGCTCTGGTCGACGTATGGTATCGACATCTTGGTCTTCCCTCGCCTTCTGTCCAACAAAAATTACTTACTCGCTATTCTCTTCCTGCTTTTAAATCAAGTAATGTTATTACCCATTATGATGCTTGTCTTAGCAATAAGAATCATCAATTACCTTTTAAAAAATATTTTATATCATGCTCTAAATCGTCTGAAGTTATTTATACCGATGTTTGGGGCTCTGCCTCAATTATTTCTTTTGACAAGTTTAAAATTTATGTTATATTTGTAGACTATTTTACCAAGTACGCATGGTTATATCCTCTCCATCATAAATCTGAAGTCCCTACAATCTTCTATAACTTTAGGAACTTAGTCTAGAACTACTTTCAAACTACAATTAAGATAATATATTCTGATAGCGGGGGTGAATATCAGCCCTCGTATCTTGTTTGTCTATTTGTGATATTCAACATCTCAAGTCACCTCTATATACCCTTGACTGGTTGGCTCCGTCGAACGTAAACATAGACATATCGTTGAAATTGGTCTAACATACCTCCATCAAGCTTTCATGTCGCCAATTTTTTGGTCAGTAGCTTTTCAAACTATAGTTTATCTTATTAATCATATGTCCACTCTCATCCTACAATATCAATCACCATTTGAAAAGCTATTTCATAAATGTCCTAATCTGCAGACATTAAAAGTATTTGGTTGTTTGTGTTATCCATGGTTACGTCCCTATATCTCACATAAAATGTAATATAGATATCGACCATGTATTTTCATTGGGTACTACTCTCTTGAACATAATATCTTATGGTGCTATGACCCTCATACTACTAAAGGTTTTTGTTTCACGACATATCAGTTTTATGGAGTCTATCTTTCTGTTTTATGATCACAAGCTACCTGTCGTATCCTTGGATCACTGCAATACACCTTCATCCATAACACCCGAACCCTCCAACATATCTCCTCCGAATCCACACTCTCTTATTACCTTTACTCCACGGTTTCTTCCTCCCTCTTCCAATGCTCCATAGATTCCTCCTGTTCCTGCACCATTGCCTCTAGCACCACAGCCTTTACTTCGACAAGGAACTTCTGTCATCTCTTAACCTGCCTCAAACTATGATGTCTCTCAACCTTTATCACCTAATACTATTACACTCCCCAGGCATCCCATGCAAACTCGTTCCAAGAGTGGTGTCTTTAAACTATGATATGTTCTTAACCTATATGCTAGCTCTAAATCTTCGCCTGACTCTACTGAACCAACATCATTTACTCAGGCCCAAAAGCAATGTGCGAGGAGTATAATGCTCTCCTTCATAACTCTACTTGGACTCTTATTCCTTTTCAACCCACACAAAATATTATCGGGTGCAAGTGGGTTTTTTGAATTAAACGAAACCACAATGGTTCGATTGCTCGCTATAAAGCACGTCTAGTGGCCAAAGGATTTCATCAACGATCTACTATTGACTTCATAGAGACATTCAGTCTTGTTGTCAAACCTACCACAATCCAGCTTATCTTATGTCTGGTGTCTCCAAAGGCTAGTGTTTATGATAATTATATGTTAACAATGCCTTTTTACATGTGACTCTCACTAAAAATATCTTTATCGAGCAACCTCATGGCTTTATACATCCTCAGTATCCATGATATATTTGTAAACTCCAAAAAACTATTTATGGACTCCGCCAGGCTCTACGAGCCTGGTATACTGAACTTGACATATTCTTGTCTTCTATTGGCTTCATCAACTCTAAGTCTGATATCTCACTATTTCTACGCCAATAACATGGGGGCACCATCTACCTTCTAGTCTATATGGATGATATTATTATCACAGGTGATAAACCTATGGAGGTTCAGATATTTATCAAGCAATTGATCGACCGATTCTCTCTTAAAGATTTTGGCGACCTGAGCTATTTTCTCGATGTTGAAGTATATTTACGTCTTTTGGACTCTTTCTCTCATAGAGTAAGTACATTTAAGATTTGTTATTTAAGACAAATATACATGACACAAAAGAGGTTACCACTCCCCTCCAGTGAATCACTCAAGTTATGTGATGGTAGTCCTACTATAGACCCTATTCAATATCGGCAAGTAGCTGGCTCCTTACAATATCTATCTCTTACCCATCAAGATGTTTCCTTCGCAGTCAATAAATTATCATAGTTCATGCATCAACCATCTACTTTGCATTGGAAAGCTATTAAATGCATTCTGCGTTATCTTAAGGGGACCATCAATCATGACATATTTCTTCGAAAACACTCTCCCCTTCATTTTCATGCTTTTGCCGATGCTGATTGGGCAGGAAATGTTGATGATATAACTTTCACATCAGGGTATGTTATTTTTCTTGGTGCTAATTCAATTAACTGAAGTTCCAAGAAGCAAAAGACAATAGCCCGGTCTACAATTGAAGTTGAGTATCATGCCTTCGCCACAGCTGCTGTCAAACTCAATTGGATCATGAATTTACTTAAGGAGCTTCACATTACCTCTACTCTTGCAGCTATCATTTATTGTGATAATATCGGTGTTACTTACCTTTGTGTCAGTCTAGTCTTCCGGTCCTGCATGAAGCATGTTGCTATCAATTTTTATTTCGCGTGAGATTAAGTTGTCCGTCAATAGCTCCATGTTTAGCATGTATATACGGCTGATCAACTTGTCGACTCCCTCACGAAGCCTATAGCTCGTAAAATATTTTCTTTGCATCGATCCAAGATCGACGTCCTTGACAAGAGATCGATCTTATGGGGGCATATTAACAAATCAGATTTTTTTAACTGAACGAGAAGATCTCATTAATTAGTTGAGATAAATTTTTCTTCCCAAAAATATATAAATATATGTGAGACTAAGATATCAAGTGTGCCTTTTATCTTCACTTCTATTTTTAATACTCTTTTGGGTGGAGTTGCAATATAATCCAGCAAGCGAAGGTTAAAGTGGGTTGAGCTGTTTTTTGCTTGACCGAAAAACCCTTTTACAAATTTGTGTTTAAAATAGAACTGGTAGTGCTCTTTGGGTGGAGTTGCATTGTAATCGAGCAAGCGAAGGTTAAAGTCTTGGTTAGAGCAGTTTTTTTCATCTTTTTCAGTATCTTATGCTACTGTCACTGCCATCTTGAATACATAATCATCTTGAAGGTGTGATCAAACAAAATATGATATGTTCATCTTCAAATGCTTGAAGATATGTTCATCTTGAAATGCATTCATCTTGAAGGTGTTGCCTACTTGAGGACACAACTAACTTGGTAATATATTCATATTGCCAATTTGAGAATATGAATATATTTAAGGATGTGACAACTTAAGAATACTATATCTTTATTGACTTGGTCATTAAAGAAGTTATGGATTGACATAGAAGGGTGGGGATCAATGACACACCCTTACATTGTGTGGGGATCAATGCCCAAAGAATTTATGCATCATGTCTTGTTGTTGACATGATGCAGTTGACTAAAGACTCATCCTTACATTGTTGGATGGCCAAGAAGGCCATTATAGACTTCTTTGGGCATCAACTCCTAATAAAATGGAGCTCAAACTCTCTTATTAGCTGCTCAAAGGACATTATTAAGGTGAGAGAAAAATGAAAGTACATCTCTTTGGAGTTTACACAGTGTGATAGAAGATAGGATTTAGATATGATTTTTTCAACTGAATGAGGAAATTACGTACGTTAGTTGAGGAAAATCCTTCTATCTTTACCTATATAAATTGATGATAAATCAATAAACTCAATAGACATTTCTTTACTTCTTCCTATTTTCAACATGGTATCAGAGCCCCTTCCTCCTCTACTTTAATCTTTCAGCCGCCAGCACAGCCCCTCGCTACAAGCCGCTGCTACACCCTCCCTGCCGTCGACGTCCGGGCACCTCTTCCTCGTCGGAACCCGCTGCTCGGCAGCATCGACGCCTTCTTCCTCGGTAGTCCACCCCAACTCTATCAGTTCTCCACTCTGCTGTCCAACGACAGCTTATGCTCCATTCTTTTTGCTACGTGTGCCCCATGCCGGACCTCCTCTCAGCCATGCTTGTACCCTCCTTCTCAGCCAGGCTTACATAGCCGCCAAAGTCAACTGCTGTCAAACCTTCACCGTGGTTGACAATACAGCGGTCTCCTTCCTTCAGGTTCATTGGCATCTGTTCAAGATCTGCGTCCTTCACAGGAGTTTGATCTTACGGGAGCATGATAGTTCAATGATAGTTCGAGCTCCATTAGAATCATTTGCTCTTGATCAACCAGGCTGATATCGCTGTCAAAGTCAATCGCCATCAGATCTTCACCGCGGTTGACAACACAACGACTTCCTTCTCAACTACGTTGACATTGCCATCGAAGTCAACCGCCGTCAGATCTTTTGTGGTTGACAACACAACGACTTCCTTCATTCAGATTTATTATCATTGGTTCAAGATCGACGTCTTTACAGGAGCTCGATCTTGCGGGGTATGATAGAAGATATGATTTAGATATGATTTTCTCAACTAAATGAGAAAATTACGTACGTTAGTTGAGGAAAATCCTCCTATCTTCACCTATAAATTGATGATAAATCAATGAACTCAAGGTATTTCTTTAATTCTTCCTATTTCTAATAGAGTGATCATAGAATCCCGTACTTAAAAGGACATCAAAAGTGGCATATACGGACATTTGTACTTTTGTTAATAGATACACGGAAGAGTTTTTTCACGTATCATTTGGGTTAAAGGGAACTAGTTCTAGAGATCCACTTAGTGGAGCTTTTTCTTGATTCTAGTTTTCACCTCATGTCATCCAAACGCTTGTTCATTTCTTATAACTTCTTATGCAACTTATTTTAGTAATATGTGTCTTAAGGTTAGGTAAGGTCAATTGGGGTCTAATCATATCATTGCCCCCTTAAGGAAGTGATTATGGTATCAGGTCGATCTTGGCATGACCAACCTAGGGTTTCCTACGGTACGTGAAACTGATTTCATTTGACTTGAAATAGGAACTTAATGTTGTTATTATGAGCTGTTAGGTTTTGTGTTGTGGCTAGCTATGTTAGTTATGAGAAAAGGATGATAATGGTCTATATCATCTTTATCAGAGTTTAGACATACTGAGTGACGCTAAAAAAGGCTACAACAAGTAAGATGATATGAGCCGGGCTGCATGTTGGGAAGGAGATGTGATCATGAAGGAACATTAGTGGTTGTGTGGGTGTGAGATAGACTCAAATGCTCATGTGAAGGAGAAAGTAGGGGTCCTCGACTCTAGATCAATGGTTATAGTGAAGGCTGAAAGAAGGATCCTTCAACGATATATTCTTGTGAGGTTTCTTATATTCAAGTTTTTTATAACATTTTTTTAAAGACCTTTCTACTAATAGTTTTTTGATATAGTCAACTTTGATCATCAATCCCAATATGGTGAATTGATTTAATCGGTCCATATTTCGAGTGTTGCGTCAAGAAGGTGGAAGTTTTCACTTGAGAGCCAAAAAAAGCCCATATATATCTCATCTCCTAAAGCTTCAGTCTAGGGATTATTGATGCCTGTATAACTTATTTTATTCAATCTATTTTTGCAATAGGCTATGTTGTGGTATGTTGAATAAGAATCTTCCATTGGTTAAGCCAATTTCTGTTTATTATGGATGAAAAAGGCTCATACAAAATTTGAGTGTTCATATAAAATTACTGAAGTTTAGAATTGAAACTTAACTAGGAAGATTATTTTATTTATTGTTAGTTGTGTAACCATCATCGATTAGAGAATATTAAGTGGCTTAATAAGACAGTGTTCTCATTTGATGTCATAGTAATGTGGTATCCTCAGTTTATTCTTTTCCATCTCCAAGATATGAGGTGTCATGTTAGTCGACACTTTGTTGACTGGCTTCCTCACATATCAGTTCCTGATTAACCAAAAATAATAATATCATTTACCTAGACAGATTGATGTACTTTCACTGACGAAAATTCTTATTTTTTTTGTGACGAATTTATCGGTAAGTTCAAGATTAGGAAGAGGATATGTTTCAAATGAAGTATTAGTGCTAGTCCTCCTCACCATCCTTGCTTTTACCTTTTGTTCTTCTTCAGTAGATTGTAACACTGCCGTTATGAGTTTGAAGCCAAATCCTTGGAACTTCATATCCATCAATTAGGAGAAGAAATTTGAAAACTAAAAAAAAAATAAAATCGAGACTAGCTAATTTGGATAGAGACACATTTTTACAAACTTCTATGATGCATTTTGAAAGAAAAATGGGATTCTAAGTGAGGTTTCAGATACATGGGGATCCATCCAAGGATTTGAAGGTGTTCCTGCTAATGAGCTTGTAAATTTGATGCCTGTATAACTTATTTTATTCAATCTATTTTTGCAATAGGCTATGTTGTGGTATGTTGAATAAGAATCTTCCATTGGTTAAGCCAATTTCTGTTTATTATGGATGAAAAGGACTCATCAAGAATTTATATATATATACCTTTGTTGGTCAATAAACCAACATTGGTGAATAGGTTTTTTATTTTAAAAAAATGGTAAGTGATAAAATTTGTAAGATGCGGTTCAGAGTCCTCGATCTTTTAGCAAGTAGGTCTATACATCACTATCAGACCAATATTTTAGATGATAAATATGAATTGATAAATAGATTATTTTTTATAAGGAGAATTATAAAGTAAAAGTAAAATTAGTAAGGTAATTAGAGAAAGAAATAATACTATGAATTTTAATGCCATGAAGCCGCCAACTCATGTAGCAAGCACCACGATGGAACATAATATTTTTCAATTGAGCTAAAAGCGGTGCGTGACAAGACTTGATGTTCCTCAAGAATTTGAAATCCTCCCTATCAGAATTAGAATTAAAATCTCATTCATAATTATTGAATAAAAAATTTTCAGATGGAAAAAATATACAACAAAATTATTTGTTTACTCATTATCATCATCTTGTTCGTTGTATGTGGAGAGGTCAAGTACAGACGGTAAATGGGTGGAGTGAAAAACGTTGATACAATTAATTGCATAATACTTGTGAGACCCTAAGGGCTCACGTGGAGTACAAGAATGGCGGCTCAGTTAGGATTGATATTATGAGCTGTTTTAACATACCAAATAAGAAAGTTGGGTACATTTAAAATATGATACACAATTCATCAAGTATTAAAACCATTCATTTAAATCTATAATCACATTGGTAAAACCAGTCCTTGTAGTCGATAAAATCATGATCCTTACAGCTGGAATTGTTTCCTTAATGAATTACCATCACTTAATCCAACGACTTCCTTTTTGACCTTGAACGCACCCCTTCATGACCTTTCCTTTCTCTATATAAGGGCACTGCAGTGGCCACGAGCACGTCTTCACGTTGTCACCTGGCTACATGGCTCGGAAGAAGGTAAAACTTGCATGGATTGCCAATGACTCCACGAGGAAGGTCACCTTCAAGAAGAGAAAGAGGGGTTTGATAAAGAAGGTCAGCGAGCTCGCCACTCTCTGCGACGTCAAGGCGTGCTTGATCTTGTATGGGACGCAGGACCAGCACCCCTCGGTGTGGCCCTCCTTCCAGGAGGCCGCACGCGTGCTCAATGAATTCAGGAGCATGCCGGAGATGGAGCAGTGCAAGAAGATGATGAACCAGGAAGACTTCCTGTTCCTACGCATCGCCAAGCTGCAGGAGCAGTTCCGCAAGCAAGATCGCGAGAATCGCGAGCTCGAGACGTCGCTGCTCATGTACGAGGGACTCGCCGGGAGGAGCCTGCACGATGTCGGCATCGAGGACGCCACAAGCCTCTCGTGGATGGTGGAAATGAAGACGCAGCTCGTGTACGATAGGATGGAGCATCTTAGGAAGGAGAACTTGGCCTCGCGGGAAGTTGAGCCGAAGATGCACGTCCCGCAAACGGTGGCGACGGAGAAGACTCCGATGCAGGTGGCGATGGAGGAACTTCAAAGGCAGAACTGGTTCATGGAAGTTGGGAGCACAAGTGATCAGAAAGTGAAGTTCGGCAGCGGGGACGAAGTGCTGCCACCCTACAACGGCCACTGCAGCCCGTGGCTTGATCCTTACTTCCCTTTGAATTAAAAGATGACAATCTCATATTGTCTGTACTCGTTTTCTTCTCTGTTTTTTTTTTTTTTTACCTTTGCTTCTAGCTATCATCAGAAAACTGTAGGATAATTAGGTCATGTTGTTTCTGCTCAACCTAGTGTTCTTGTGGATAAGAAAACCTAGCTGATTCTATTCTTCACATGTTGATATGCTGCTGTCTATTATTTAATTCTCTGCATGTTAAGATGATTGTTTACTATATATGCACCAAGAAGTAATTTGTCTGCATGCACTCCAAAAACAGTCTTCTTTAGTAACATAATTGGATTCAGTACAGAAAAGTTCCTGTTACATGGGGGTCTACTACCTCGGCCCTGCGATCCAAGCTCTACAATATTTACCAGAGGATTGCTCAACTTGAGACAACCATCACCAGTGAGTGAGTAGCAACAACGGGAAATACTGATTCGTAGTAATAAAAAAACAAAAAAAGAGAGACTGTTTTTAGGTTGCACAGTGATACGGCTAAAGTTCCCGTAGATAGGATGACTAATTCTTGAACAGTGATACAACTAAAGTTCCCGTAGATAGAATGACTAATTCTTGGACCAGTTGATGATCTAAATGAGAAAGAATCTCAAATTTATTACAGAATTTGAGTGTTCGGGAAACACACCTCGCGGAGATGAGATGAAATCAGATCAGCAAAAGCTGGCTGGATACAGTAAAGGATGCATGACAAATTTACTATGAACCGAAAATTGGGTTTAGGTGCTCATAAAATCTGCGTTTGAATGATATGAATTTAGACAACTAATTAGATGACATCAATCATGATTAAAGCATGAGTCTATCAGTCCTTTCACCTCCACAGCACTACCCATATACAGGCAGCGAACAGTATATTCCAATACCAAATAGTCAGGTTATGTACATGGGGTGGGTGAACAACAGAGAAGGTGATCCTCATAAAATTCATCTCGGATCTGAGATTTATGCATTTAGATTCAGTAGTTATGACTAGTTTGACAACAAGTATAGACAGATAAAAATTGAATGTCATCCTAATTCTCTCTAAAACAAGAGTATCTTATATTTCATCCTCGATATATTTATGGATCAGCAACAAAAAAGTATTATATGTCTGACGGACAGTAGTTTTATAATTTTTGATGATTATATTCTTCCATAATCTGCAAATTTGTTTCTAAATGGAAAGTGATATGATAATATGCTTATGTTCAGACCCCTCAAATTGACAATTGATGTCACAATAACGCTTCGTCTTACCAGTCACCACCAGCCATATAAGTAATTGCAGAAAGTTGTAAACACAGGGATTTATTGTTCAGAGAATAATACTAAAGGCAAGGACTATTTGATTAAGAGTTGGGAGAGAGATAAAACAAGTATGTTTTACAAGTCTGGCAATTAATTACTCTCCTTATAATCAAAACTCTCATGCACTCTTTTAAAAACCAAATGGTCCAACTAATTCATCTCCCCGAATTTTGAATGGAAACTATAGTGTCTCGATGTTTTTGTCATACCCACTTGGTATACCGAAAACAAATAATGTTAATTCTTCGTATAATGATATTTTCTTAACTAATTTTGCCCTTTTTATAGCCATCGTAATTCTTGGATCTTAAACTAGCTTCTCCATTCAATCCAAAATAATTTGAGAATCCTTGCCTACCTTACAAGACAAACATTGTTAATAGTATATATCGCCAATATTATAAATTGGAAAAATTTTCATGATAAACATTGCCGTTTATAATTCATAGTTATGCATACCTTAATAGCTGTAACATATGGGAAAAGGTTCATGTTTAACTTTGTTATTTAATCATGCATGTGAACATCATTTGAGAACACTTGATATAGGAGTTACAATAAATATATTTTAGGACGATTTTCCTAGAAAAGCTCTCAATATTATTTTTTTGAAAAGAGTGCTCTCATTGGTTTTTTTCCCACGGAAATTATTTTGTAAATGACAAAAGTAAACCCAACTACTCTTCTCGGCCTCTTCAAACTCATTAATTGATCGTGTTGAACCAACCTAAAACTTGAATCGATTTAAATTAAATAATTTAATAATATATAAATTAATATTAATAAAAATATAAATAATTGTATAAAAAATAAAGTAAATTATAAAAATTATAGAAATGATAAAAATATAAATATTAGATTATTAAAATAATGTTATTAGATATAAAGTAAAGCATAATATAATAATAACATATATATATATATATATATATATATATATATATATATATATATATATATATATATTAAAATTTGGGGTAAAAATGTCAAAGTCTCATCTTAAATTGTGCAAAAATTAAAAAAACCAGCCTTTGAGGCCTGATTAACTGAAAAGGGGTCACTTAATTATATGATCATTTTGGACTTCACTGGGCAATTACAAGTTTTATGAAAATTTTAAAATTTTAGTGAAAAAAGTTTTAGTTACACTATTTTTGATTAAAACAAAAAATAGTATAACTCCATACAAAATTAGTGTAAGTTCTTTTAAAAAAATTCTCAAAAATCTATTAAATTATCTCTACTGATATCCAAGTTATTTTTTACCCAAATTAGTTCTAGAATAGCTTTAAATTTATCAAAATTGATTAAAAAATGGAAAGTTTTAACCTTTTTAAGTGTTCAATTAACTGAAAATAGACTCTTTAATGGTCCAAAAATATAAAAAGTTTTCATCACATATTTTGAAGGTTCAATAAACTTTTGGGCAAAAAAAGTTAAATTTCAACATAAATTGGCCAAAAGTTAAAAAATCATAGAATTTCATTTTTAAGGTCCAATTAATTGAAAAAATATCCTTTTAAGATCCAAAAAATAGAAAAAAAAGATCATTTTGGGCTTCATATGATTTTCTTTAAGGTTTTTTAAAACTTTTGGTCCAAAAAGTTATAATTTCTGCATAAATTAGTAACAAATCAAAAATAAAAAAAAAAGCTTTTAAGGTTCAATTAACTGTAAAAAAGGTTCTTTAATGTAAAAATATAATAAATAGTTGTTTAGCATCCACCATATGTGGATGCTTCAATGAATAGAGGATTGGATGAAAATCCAATTAGCCCATATTTTCAATAGATGAGACTATATGCTTATGGACTCTTTTGCTTAAGGTCCAATTAGAGGCCTAAAGAGATTATTGGATAGAGATCCAATAATACAATGTTAGTGAGTTATTGGATAAAGATCCAATACCTACTAAAGTAGGAGCCCTAGGGTTTTTGGTAGCTCTCTATAAATAGGCGGAGAGATTCATGATTGATAGATTGCAGCTTTAGCCACCACCTCCTATTCTCCTTCCTTCCTATGTGCAAGAGTTGCGAGATCAAATTGGAGGAGTTTCGCTGCAGAGATCCATCGTGTGGATACCACTAGAGAGGAGGACGCTTGACCTCCTTCATCTTCTCCATCCGGATCTGGAATACAGGGATATACGATCTCCCTAAGTAAAATCAATCTCTCACACATCGTGATTTTATCGGTTTTTATGTTTTTTTTCTGACCCCAATCTTTTGCATGACGATTTGATATGTGTGGGAAACTGATATTTTGTTTTGATTTCCACTACGCATGTGATGCATCCACTGAGGTTTCCCAACAATGGTATCAAAGCTAAGGTTTTTGTACGAAAGATTGGTTTTAAACTACGTGTGATGAGATTGTATCGCGTAGAATCGTTCTACGTGTTCTTGCTGCATTTTCGCAACGAAGGCAGCGAGGAGGAGGAGCGGCAGCCACGGCCAGCCCCCATGCAGGGCCGCCACCCACGGCAAGGCCACGACCAAGGCCCCCTGCAAGGGGGCGACTGGCTGCGGCCAGGTCCAGCCCGAAAGGGAGGCCAACGGTGCCTACAAGCGGTGGCAGTCGCCCGTAGGGGCAGCGCCTGCGGGCAGAAACGTCGCCCGCAGGCACGGCCGGCTGCGGCTAGGCCGCAGGGGCGACAGCCGCTTGCAGCGCAGCGCCCACAAAAGGGGCTAGCTTGTCACGGGCTTAGCTGATTTTGCCTAACCGTGCGGTACCCATGCGTGTCCGTCCGCAAAGGTCAGCCCTCCCCGAGATCTCCTAGAGTCCCTTAGACTTACAAAAGAGACAACGGGCTAGAAGAAGCTATTCCCACGGGATTCACAAACAACTGCTCAAGCAAACACTTTATAAAGCTATATACAAATAACACTAATAACATTACAAACTCAGAGAGGTTGCACACAAAGGATAATGGTTCATTATAGACCGAAGTCCCCACAAGTGCTTATAAGACACACTCGTATTTACAAGCCAAAATTAGCCACAAAGCAAACCAAACTAGGGCTGTTAAGCCTACTACAAGCCCAGTTCTTGATATATAAGGTATGTACACAAACCGAAGGACACAGATAAACACGAGCATTTCATCAAACACCTTGTTTACATTATTGTCCATGACATTCTCCCCCACTTATTCCTTCAATGTCCTCGTCGAAGCCACTATAGACGTTGCATCTCCTTGTATTTTGCTGAATCTTCAATCGTCTGCTTTGGCTGCAACATGCCCCTTTGACTCCTAATCGCTCTCCGCCGCTATTGTTGAGTAGTCAAACTCTGATCCGCCATGCTACTTCAACTAACCAATGACTGAATCTAGTGTGGGGTTGGCTGAGTAGTGCTGATCCTTGTCGATTCTCGTGGATCCTTCTGATGAAGGAAAATACCTGCCTTATTATGTGCTAGTATTGCAGTATACTCATGTTGCTTGAACTGGATGGATGCTTGTTGGAACTTTGACGAGCATCGTCTCACAGGCATTAAGGTTTTTGAGGTCCTTCCTCCATAATATTTGCCCATTGATCCTTCTTTCATGTTTAATTGTCACTTCCAAGTAGGTTCGCATCACTCCCGCTTTCGATTGGTCAATTGAGAAATGAAGCGGACAATCTACTCTCAGTAGTACTGATCACCAATTGTGAGGATTTGATAACTATTGTCTTCTATAAGCTTTCTTTGAAGGGTCATTGAACTTGTGTAGAACTCCCCTACTGGATAAGTAAGAGAACTGAGATACTTGACTTTATCCATTCTCTTAGTAGTTGAGAAGGCATGGTTACTTGGCTTCGCTTACCTCCTCGAGTTAAGAGAATTGGGGTACTCAGTTTCGCCCATTCTCTTGAGTTGAGAAGGCAAATGTTACTTGATTTCGCCTGTCTCCTCGAGTTTGTACTTCATGCATTGAGCTGGTTACTAACATTCGCCCGCTCTTTGCTTACACTTCTAAAGCACTAGAAGTGTTTGCACTCCTTGCGATGAGTTAGCTACTGTGATTCGCCTTCCCACTGTCAGTGAACTTTTGGAATGTAAGAAGTTTTGCCCGAAAAGAGCAAAAAGTTTATCCCAACTTGGAGTCCCCCAACTTGGTATTTGATAGTTCTAGTCGCCTATGGGATTGTACCATCTTCTCCATCACCTTTGCCGCCTACTCCTTTGAGTAGAAAAGGAACAGTACCACGTATTGTCTACTTTGTTCCTTGGTCGAGCACTCTTGCATCAACCCAAAGTCCCTCACTTTCGGCTATCTTGATGAGAAGCCCATCGACACCAATCTTATGAAGTTCTTTGGCCTCTGCCCTTTCGTCCTGTCTTGGTACCTGGAGTTTACGTTTGCATTCTCCACCTCCTCGGCCCCTTTTACGACCAATGCTCTCCCTCTATGAGAGCAAGGGATCGATGACTCCACGGAAATCCCGTCTCTGTGGTACCATGGTGCTGCCAAGCCCATAGCCCTACTATCCGTTGCCTTGCATCTGCATCCCTTCCTTCACGATCAGTAGATCCGCCTCTGCGGCACTGTGGTGCTCCTCCGAGTCCACCTCCTTTCTAACTGATGCTTTGCTTTTGGGTAGCTGAGCCCCACTGGACTCATTGTCGCTTCCTCGCCCCTTTCGACCATCTACTTTGACACCACTATGTCCTTCTAGCAGTTCTAGTTGGTCGATGGAAAGATAGACTACAACTCTTATGCATGGCCTCCGCCATCTTATTGCAGGGCTCGTGCCGATTCTGTTCTCTAACTTGCCAGGCTCCCTTAAGCGAATGTGAGCACTGAAGTAGTCCAACTCTCCAGCTGCTCTGGTCATACCTTTGTATAATCAAGTCCCCTCCATGGGACTCACTGGTACTTGTAATCTGACTTCTCCCTCGGTGATACATAGCTCCCATATGCTGATGATCAAGACTTTCATCTGATGCAAGCTTCGATGCACACACACGGAAGACCTGCCTCTGCCTTGTCCTCTGACTTGCTGGGCTCCCTTAAGCGAATGTGAGCACTGAAGTAGTCTAACTCTCCAGCCGATCTGATCATACCTTTGTATAATCAAGTCCCCTCCATGGGACTCACTGGTACTTGTAATCTGACTTCTCCCTTGGTGATACACAGCTCCCATATGCTGATGACCAAGGCTTTCATCTGATGCAAGCTTCGATGCACACACACGGAAGACCCGCCTCTGCGGTACCATGGCATTCACCCCTTGAATCCACAGCCCTTCTTGTCGTTGCATTGTTCACCGAAGTGGAGCTCCAAGCAGCTCCTGATCATTCATATGATCATATCCCCCTCCATGGGACTCAATGGTATTTGCACTTGGACTTCTTTCTCGGTGGTATACAGCCCCCATATGCCGATGACTAAGGCTTTCATTCAATGCAAGCTTCGATGCACACACGAAGACCCGCCTCTACGGTACCACGACATTCACTCCTTGAATCCATAACCCTTCTTCTTATTGTGTTGTACACCAAAGTGGAGCTCCCAATAACTCCTGATCATACATCCGCATGATCTTGTCCCTCACGAGACATGATCGCCTGCGTTGCATTGCCACAAACTATTCCACCACGATTCGCTGCACTATCTCGCCTCTTGGTGACATCTCCATTGCATACATATTCTCGTGTGATGAACTCGGACTACGACTTCTCCATGTGTGGCTTCTGCTAACACATCGTAGAGCCTCCGCCATCTCCAATTTTTAGTTTGCTCCCTTGGCAATTCACCTTCGTCCACCCACTCTTGGGTCACACCTAGACGAAGCATAGCTCTAGGACAGTCCATCGCCTAGTAGCTCATGAATTCCCCTTGACTTCGCTAGAATTTATGCACCATTGTCTGGATCCTGGTCCTCTATCCCCTACCAGCATAATCTCTACTATGCACCACTTGTTCCTGACAACTCGAATGACAACACTTGGCATATTCTTCCGTGACAAGCTATAGGGCGCCCGCAAGGGGCTACCGCCCGCAGCCAGCCCTGTTGACAGCAGGGGCGACGGCGCCAGCCGCAGGG
Organism: Ensete ventricosum; assembly: GCA_029747655.1. NCBI lineage: Eukaryota > Viridiplantae > Streptophyta > Magnoliopsida > Zingiberales > Musaceae > Ensete > Ensete ventricosum. Next base: position 29,789,139 of record JAQQAF010000007.1, read on the forward strand.
GTGGCCACCCCTTGGCAAGGTGGCTGCTAGCGTGCAAGGGCAGCCATCGCCTGCGCAGGGGTAGCGGCGATGGCCGAGGCACAAAGAGGGAAAGAGGGGTTAGGGCATCCTTTGGAGAAAAGGATGATCTTGCCCCTATGAATTTGAAAATTTTCGAGGACTGTCTTTATGTACATAATTCTCATAATACCCTCAACAATTCTAGAAATTTTGAGGATTGTCGTCTCATCTAGAATTATAAAAATACCCTTGATAATTCTAAAACTTCTGAGCATATCCTGATTTCCAGAAAAATAATTAATTAAATAGTTTAATTAATTATTATATATATCTAGTAATCCTACATATGATGTGATGTACATGTGATGTATAATGTAGATAGATAATCATGAGCCATGAATTGTGATGTGTGTAATTATGATTATTATTATTATTAGGGCCTGCGTGCCTTTGTTTTTCTCGTTTATTGTCGGGTCTACATGCCTATGATTATTTGTAATTACATAGAGAGACGCGTTGGAAGCGTGGAGATGACAATAGGACCCACGATGCCGTGGCGGGAGATTACGACGTATGGTGATGCGACGATCCAACGGAATCGATGATGACGAGATCAACAATCACAGGGCATGGAGATGCGTCGATGCACACATAGATCCTATTATGAGTGATTAGGCCCATTGGCTCGGGCTTAATCATATTATGTGACGGCTCATGATCATCCATTGTGGCTTGTATATGTGATGTGTTATACACCTACTAGATATATATATACGTTATAGATATATATTAAATATGTATGTACCTGACATGACATATTAGGAGACCGATAGAAAATAAAAACCTCTCCTACAATAATATTAAGTCGATAAGCGTGAGACAATAAGATTGACCCATATGGCTTTCAATCGTTATACTAAGAAATTGAATCCCGACATAGGTTGAGTTGGTCGAGTCACTCGAGGCTCACCTATCTACGTGATCGAGTTCTTGCCTACGATATATATATGTCACCGGTGACCTGAGGACATGGTATGACTTGGTTGACTAGTCAAGAGCATATCCATCGAATTAGACTCATCTTGTAACGATGGTGATGATTTAACTAAACTTTATGGTTCGTCGAGCAATCGAGACCATGATGATTCAGAGGCCAAACATGATGGGAGTCACAAGGAGTTGTGATTGACAAGAGTTATCTACCTTTTGGGCTTAGTGTAGTTGGTCGAGTCCCTCGAGATTGCACTAAGACACCAATTGGATCCCGATCCCCACTAGGAGTCTGCCGGAGACTTTCGTCTCACACGTCGAGGGTGTCGCGTGATTCACTAGGAAAATAGTGGGAGTACATTAAGATAAAAATTCATATCTTAATTAGTATTTTCTATAAAGTCTGCATGTTATTTATTTTTTTACTATATCTTAATTTTCAGAAACATGTCGCTCACAAACCCCCTATGTGGCATACTTGATAACAACCGCCTCACTGGTCCAAACTATACATAATGACTCCGTAATTTGAGAATTATTCTCACAGCTGAGAAAATCACATATGCCGAAAGAAGGGGTAAGCGAGGATGAATTTTAACGTGAGCAAGTTTCAGGTGACTCCCTCTGAGCTCCTCAATATGTCGAGGGAAGCTGAGAGTGCCATCAAGAAGGAGAAGCTAGTTCTCTATATTGGTGAGATCAAAAGGAAAAGGAAGATCAGCAAGACCCTTAAGAAGAAAGGGTAAGGGCAAAGAAAGACCAGGTAAGACAAAGGTTGACTCGACAAAAGACAAAGGACAGTGCTTCTACTGCGGCCAATATGGGCATTGGAAGAGGAACTATAAGGACTACCATGCAGATAAGGCAAAATAGAAGTTTGGAGAAGCTTCAGGCATATTCATGATCAATCTCCACTTGTCAGATTTTCATGATAACACATGAGTATTGGATACCGGGAGTGCTTATCATATCTGTAATTCGTTGCAGGTTCTGGCAAGACCTAGGAGATTGGCCAGAGGCAAGATGAATCTCAAGATGGGCAATGGAGCAAGAGTTGCTACAGTTGCTGTTGGATAGGTCACTCTACATCTGCCTGGTGGAGCTATTATTACATTAGATACATGCTATTTTGTCCCTTCTATTATTAAAAATATTATTTTCATTTCTTGTTTGACAATTAGTGGATATAAATTATTTTTTAAGAATAATAGTTATTCAATAATTATAGATGATGAGATCATCACTAGATGACCCTTATAAATGGCTTATATGTGTTAGACACTTCTCCACATATCATGAATATAAATATGTCTAAGAGGAAAAGAGATGAGGTGAAAAATGCATACCTATGACATTGTAGGCTAGGTCATATACATGAGGGAAGGATTCAAAAGTTGCTAAAAGATGGATACATAGATCTATTTGACTATGAGTCATATGCAACTTGTGAACCTTGCCTTCATGGAAAATGACCAACTCTTCTTTTAGTGGAACTGGAGAGAGAGCCATGAGTTATTGAAACTCATACATAGTGATGTATGTGGTCCCATGTTGACTCAAGCTATATGTGGTTACTCATACTTCATTACATTCACTGATGATTTCTCTAAATATAGACACATGTACATGATAAAGTATAAATCTGAGGCCTTTAAGAAATTCGGGGAATATAAGAATGAGGTGGAGAACTAGATTGGAAAGAGTATTAGAACTCTTCGATCAGATCGAGGAGGAGAGTACTTGAGTACAAAGTTCACTAATTTCCTTAGGGACAATGAGATTCTTTCCTAGTGGACACCTCATTATACATCAGCTCAATGGTATATCAGAAAGGAGGAATCACATACTGTTAGACATGGTGCGATCCATGATGAGTTTTGTTGACCTATCCGTCTCATTCTGATGGTACGCCCTAGAGATCGCAGCTTACCTTCTGAACAAAGTTTCATCAAAGTCGGTAGTGTCTATACCATATGAGATATGGTAAGGAAAGAAGCTTGATCTGAAGATTGTTAAGATTTGGGGCTGTCCTATCCACGTAATAAGGCACAACCTCGATAAGTTGGAATCAAGGACAGAATGGTGCACATTCGTGGGATACCCAAAAGAAACTTGTGGGTATTATTTCTATCACCCCGATGACCAAAAGGTCTTTATTGCCAAGAGAGCCGTGTTTCTTGAGAAGGAACATATTCTTGGTGGAAACAGTGAGAGCAAGATAGAATTGAGTAAGGTTGGAGAACCTATCTCAAGCACTATTTCAGGTACCTAACAAACAAGTTCCAACTTTACGTAGGTCTAGTAGAGTATCTCACCCTCCTGAAAGATATGTGGGACATATCAGTAGAGATGACTCTTAAGATATTGATCCTCAGATCTACGAGGAGGCTATTATGAGTATAGACTCCGGGAAGTGGCAAGAAGACATGAATTCTGAGATGGATTCCATGTATTCTAACAAGGTTTGGAATCTTGTAGATGCACCTGAGGGTATTGATCCATCGACTGTAAATGGATCTTCAAGAAGAAGATTGGAGTGGATGGAAAGGTCTATAAAGTAAGGTTGGTAGCTAAATGATATCGTCAAAGATAAGGAGTTGTCTATGACGAAACCTTTTCACCTGTAGCCATGCTTAAGTCCATTAGAATTATTTTGGCTATTGCAGCACACTGACTATGAGATCTGGCAGATGGATGTCAAAATGGTATTCCTCAATGGCAACCTCAAGGAGGAGGTGTATATGATACAGCCAGAGGGATTCGTATCCAAAGAGAGTTCAGATAACGTGTGCAGGTTGCTTAGATCTATTTACGGATTGAAGCAAGCTTTCCGAAGTTGGAACATAAGATTTGATGAGGTGATCAGATCATATGACTTCATTAATAACGAAGATAAGCCTTGTGTGTACAGGAAGGTAAGTGAGAGCACTATCACCTTCTTGGTGCTATATATGGATGACATCCTAATCATTGGGAATGATGTAGGAATGCTCTCCACATGAAAGACGTAGGGGAAGCATCCTATATTTTGAGGATCCGGATCTATAGAGATAGATCTAAAAGTATGCTTGGCTTGTCCTAGTCAAGGTACATACAAGAATTTCAAGAGAGGTCTTATATCGATGAGACATGGAATATCACTTTCTAGGAGTATGTCCCCAAAGACTCCTAAAGAAAGGGCAGACATGGATAAGATACCTTATGCCACAGCGATAGGGTCTATCATGCATGCGATGCTATGTACCAGGCCTGATAGAGCACATGCTCTAAGTGTCACGAGCAGGTATTAGGCAGATCCAGGTTTAGAACACTAGAAGGAAGTAAAGTATATTCTTAAGTATTTGAGAAGGACTAAGGATCTTTTACTGGTATATCGAGGAGGTAGTCCCAATTATGTGGAGACACTAAGGATATAGTACAAGTCTAGAAAGACTCAGCAAAGGACAAAGGACAGTGCTTCCACTATTGCCAAGATGGGCATTGGAAAAGGAACTGTAAGGACTACCTTGCAGAGAAGGCGAAACAGAAGCTTAGAGAAGCTTCAGGTATATTCATGATTAGTCTTCACTTGTCAGATTTTCATGATTACTGCTACTGACTCGACCATAGAGGCAGAATACATTGCTGCAGCAGAAGCAGCAAAGGAATGGATGTGGATGAAGAAGTTCATCAAGGATTTGGGAGTCATACCAAGCAGCGTGGAGCTGACTCCCATATTTTATGACAGTGAGAGGGCGATAACTCTAACAAGGGAACCTAGGTCTCATCAGAATTGTTTTGAGGTGGTTCCATCTGATTAGAGTGATCATGACCCGAAAAGATATAGCAATGGAAAGAGTTCCATCCGAAGATAACATTGTAAATCCACCGACCAAGCCGTTGGCTCAGATTATATTTGAGTGTCACAGGGGTCTGATGGGGATCAGACACATAGGTGATTGACTGTTGGTCAAGTGGGAGATTGCTGGTTATAGGTGCCTTGCAATCCAATCACGTGAGTGATGGCACATGTGACACGCTATGTGATCTTTTTGCTTATAATTAATATTGGCATATTCTCACATTATATTATATGTAGCATATATATTGTGATGTCCTTGGTTCTGTGCAATGGGAATCAGATCGTGATGAGATCACGATAATGAGATCGATTCACCTTTAAACACAGATCTTAAATAATCCCAGTCATAGGTTACTCGAGATGGACATTAAGATAACTGGATAGATCGGTGCACTATATACCCGTCCATATGCTGAAGGCGGTCTGTCTCATAGCCACTTGTGTGGAGACACTAAGGATATAGTACAAGTGCTCATTGGAGAATGAGTTCACTGATTGATCTGCTTATGGAATGCTATATGGTTAATGATACCTAATGTCAGACAGCGATTCTATAGTCCCAATTATGTATCTGGTCCTTAGACTTAAGACACCAAGGATGTCATGTATAAGTACTAATTTCTCTATATTGGTGAGACCAAAAAAGAAAAGGAAGGCCAGCAAGATCCTTAAAAAGGGCAAGGGCAAAGAAAGACCGGGTAAGGAAAAGGTTGCCTAGAAAGACTCAGCAAAGGACAAAGGACAGTGCTTCCACTATTGCCAAGATGGGCATTGGAAAAGGAACTGTAAGGACTACCTTGCAGAGAAGGCGAAACAAAAGCTTAGAGAAGCTTCAGGTATATTCATGATTAGTCTTCACTTGTCAGATTTTCATGATAACACATGGGTATTGGATATCATGAATGTTTATCATATTTGCAATTTGCTACATTTTTAGGCAAAACCTAAAAGATTGACTAGAGGTGAGATGGACCTCAAGATGAGCAATGAAGCAAGAGTTGTTACAGTTGCTATTGGAGAGGTGACCCTACATTTGTCTAATGGAGTTATTATTGCATTGGATGCATGTTATTTTATTTCCTCTATTATCAAAAATATTATTTTCATCTTTTGTTTGACAATTAGTGGATATAAATTAGTTTTTAAAAATAATAATTGTTCCATAATTATGGATGATGAGATCATCACTAGAGGGACCCTAATAAATGGCTTATATATGTTAGATGCTTCTCCACATATAATGAATATAAATATGTCTAAGAGGAAAAGAGATGAGGTGAATAATGCATACCTATGACATTGTAGACTATGTCATATACATGAGGGAAGGATTCAAAAGTTGTTGAAAGATGGATACTTAGATCCATTTGACTATGAGTCATATGCAACTTGCGTACCTTGTCTTCATGGGAAGATGACCAACTCTCCTTTTAGTGGAATTGGAGGGAGATCCACCGAGTTATTGGAACTCATACATAGTGTGATGTATGTGGTCCCATGTCGACTTAGGCTATAGGTGGTTACTCATACTTCCTTACATTCTCTGATGATTTCTCTAGGTATGGACATGTGTACTTAATGAAGTATAAATCTGAGGTCTTTGAGAAATTCAGGGAATATAAGAATGAGGTAGAAAATAAAATTGGAAAGAGTATTAGGACTCTTCGATCAGATCGAGGAGGAGAGTACTTGAGTACGGAGTTCACCGATTTCCTCAGGGACAATGAGATTCTATCCCAGTGGACACCTCCTTATACACCTTAGCTTAATGGTGTCTCAGAAAGGAGGAATCACACACTATTAGACATGGTGCGATCCATGATGAGTTTCGCTAACCTACCCGTTTCATTCTAGGAATATGCCCTAGAGACCGCAGCTTACCTTCTAAATAGAATTTCATCAAAATCGATGGTGTCTACTCCATATGATATGTTGAAAGGAAAGAAGTCCGATCTTAAGATAGTTAAGATTTGGGGTTGTCCTACCCACGTTAGATGACACAACCCCGATAAGTTGGAATCAAGGACAGAATATTGCACATTCATGGGATGCCCAAAGAAAACTTGTGGATATTATTTCTATCACCAAAAGGTCTTTGTTGCCAAGAGAGCCATGCTCCTTGAGAAGGAACACATTCTTGGTGAAAACAGTGGGAGCAAGATAGAATTGAGCGAGGTTGGAGAACCTAGCTCAAGCACCATTCCAGAGCCCGAGTTTATTCAAGTACCTAACACATAATTTCCAATTTTACATAGGTCTATTAGAGTATCTCACCCTTCTGAAAGATATGTGGGACATATCAGTGAAGATGACTCTCAAGATATTGATCCTCAGACCTACGAGGAAGCTATTATAAGTATAGACTCTGGGAAGTGGCAATAGACCATGAATTATGAGATGGATTCTATGTATTCTAATAAGGTTTGAAACCTTATTGATGCACATGAGGGTATTAGACCCATCGGTTGCAAATGGATCTTCAAGAAGAAGATCAGAGTGGATGGAAAAGTAGATACCTATAAAGGAAGGCTGGTAGCTAACAGATATCGTCAAAGATAAGGAGTTGACTATGATGAAACCTTTTCACCTGTAGCCATGCTTAAGTCCATTAGAATTATCTTGGCCATTGCAGCACACTATAACTATGAGATCTGACAGATGAATGTTAAAACGACATTCCTCAATGGCAACCTCGAGGAAGAGGTGTATATGATACAACTAGAGGGATTTGTATCTAAAGAGAGTCCAGATAAAGTGTGCAGGTTGGTTAGATCCATTTATGGATTGAAGCAAGTTTTCTGAAATTAGAACATAAGATTTGATGAGGTGATCAGATCTTATGACTTTGTTCAGAACGAAGATGAGCCTTGTGTGTATAGGAAGGTAAGTGGAAGTGCTATCACCTTCTTGTTGCTATATGTGGATGACATCCTAATCATTGAGAATGATATAGGAATGCTATCCATAGTAAAGGCTTAACTATCCAGAAACTTCTCTATGAAAGACTTAGGGGAAGTATCCTATATTTTGGGGATCAGGATCTATAGAGATATATCCAAAAGGATGCTTGGCTTGTCCTAGTCTAGGTACATAGACTCCATTATCAAAAGCTTTGGCATGAAGAATTCCAAGAGATGTCTCATACCGATCAGACATAGAATATCACTTTCTAGGAGTATGTCCCTAAAGACTCCTGAAGAAAAGGCAGATATGGATAAGATATCTTATGCCTCAGCGATAGGGTCTATCATATATGCGATGCTATGTACTAGGCCTGATATAGCACATGCTCTACATGTCACGAGCAGGTATCAGGCAGATCCAGGTTTAGAAGGCAGTATAGTGTATCCTTAAGTACTTGAGAAGGACTAATGATCTTTTACTAGTATATGGAGGAGGTAGCCTCCAGGACGGCTACACGGACTTGAGTTTTCAGTCTGACATTGAATATAGCAAGTCAAATTCAGAGTATATTTTCACCATGAATGGAGGAGCAGTAAGATGGAAGAGTTCCAAGCAAGATACTGCTACTGACTCGACCATAGAGGCAGAATACATTGCTGCAGCAGAAGCAGCAAAGGAATGGATGTGGATGAAGAAGTTCATCAAGGATTTGGGAGTCATACCAAGCAGCGTGGAGCTGACTCCCATATTTTATGACAGTGAGAGGGCGATAACTCTAACAAGGGAACCTAGGTCTCATCAGAATTGTTTTGAGGTGGTTCCATCTGATTAGAGTGATCATGACCTGAAAAGATATAGCAATGGAAAGAGTTCCATCCGAAGATAACATTGTAAATCCACCGACCAAGCCGTTGGCTCAGATTATATTTGAGTGTCACAGGGGTCTGATGGGGATCAGACACATAGGTGATTGACTGTTGGTCAAGTGGGAGATTGCTGGTTATAGGTGCCCTACAATCCAATCACGTGAGTGATGGCACGTGTGACACGCTATGTGATCTTTTTGCTTATAATTAATATTGGCATATTCTCACATTATATTATATGTAGCATATATATTGTGATGTCCTTGGTTCTGTGCAATGAGAATCAGATCGTGATGAGATCACGATAATGAGATCGATTCACCTTTAAACACAGATCTTAAATAATCCCAGTCATAGGTTACTCGAGATGGACATTAAGATAACCGGATAGATCGGTGCACTATATACCCGTCCATATGCTGAAGGCGGCCTGTCTCATAGCCACTTGTGTGGAGACACTAAGGATATAGTACAAGTGCTCATTGGAGAATGAGTTCACTGATTGATCTGCTTATGGAATGCTATATGGTTAATGATACCTAATGTCAGACAGCGATTCTATAGTCCCAATTATGTATCTGGTCCTTAGACTTAAGACACCAAGGATGTCATGTATAAGTACTCATTTCTCTATATTGGTGAGACCAAAAAAGAAAAGGAAGGCCAGCAAGATCCTTAAGAAGGGCAAGGGCAAAGAAAGACCGGGTAAGGAAAAGGTTGCCTAGAAAGACTCAACAAAGGACAAAGGACAGTGCTTCCACTATTGCCAAGATGGGCATTGGAAAAGGAACTGTAAGGACTACCTTGCAGAGAAGGCGAAACAAAAGCTTAGAGAAGCTTCAGGTATATTCATGATTAGTCTTCACTTGTCAGATTTTCATGATAACACATGGGTATTGGATATCATGAATGTTTATCATATTTGCAATTTGCTACATTTTTAGGCAAAACCTAAAAGATTGACTAGAGGTGAGATGGACCTCAAGATGAGCAATGAAGCAAGAGTTGTTACAGTTGCTATTGGAGAGGTGACCCTACATTTGTCTAATGGAGTTATTATTGCATTGGATGCATGTTATTTTATTCCCTCTATTATCAAAAATATTATTTTCATCTTTTGTTTGACAATTAGTGGATATAAATTAGTTTTTAAAAATAATAATTGTTCCATAATTATGGATGATGAGATCATCACTAGAGGGACCCTAATAAATGACTTATATATGTTAGACGCTTCTCCACATATAATGAAACTGGTTTTTATTTTGATTTTTGCTGTGCATGTGATGCACCTGCTGAGGTTTCTCAACAATCTCTAAATATACTACATTCTTGAAGTTATCACTATCAATAATCACCAAACATACCTTATCATGAGAAGTGCATTTGGTGTGAAACACAATAGACAACATTCTTTCTCACCCTTCTTTCATCCTCAGCTACATAGGACACTTGTAAGCTATGTTGTAACACAATAGACAAATTATGATCAATATAAGTAACTCTTCCTCCTCATCATCATATTCTAGTTTGTCATTGGCTTCATCTCTTTTTCCATCATTATGATCTTCAACCAAAATAACACTACTTTGCTTTGAAGAGTAGGCTTAAAATTTTCTCCTCTCATATAATCATCTTTTGCCCCATATCGAGAACTCTTTTCAAACTTTTGTTGCATCTCCACTTTTAAAGTCAGCTTATTCACATCATTCAAAGACTAATATGGCTAGAGTTAAATTATTTTCATAATCTCATATTTCAGACCTTCTAAGTATCTTGCACTGATTTGCTCTTTAAGCTTCAGAAGCTCTCCTTTTAACATGATATTATCAAAACTCCTCCAAAAGGATCTTTTTGCTTGAAATCATGGATTTTGAGAAAGATCTCTTATCTATAGTTGTTAGGTAAGTATTTCCTCTTCAACTCCCTTTTCATTTTCTACCATGTTTACTCTTCCCCTCACATTCTCTTTGTTTCTTCAGGTTTTCCAAATAAAAAGATGCATTTCATCTGAGTTTGAGTGCCATAAGCTTTATCTTCTTTTGTTCTAGTGGCTCATGAAAATCAAATATTTTTTCCATCATATTAAGCCAATCAATAAAATCATTAATGTTGATTTTACCTTCAAACTCTAGGATATTTAACTTTAGGTTGTATTTGTTCTACCACTCATCTTGGTCTCTATACATTGCCTGAAATCTTCCCAACTCCCTCGGGTGAGGAGGTGTGACATCATCAGAACTAAACTCTTGGGCATCATTTTCATACTTGTTGTTTCTTCTCTGAAGTTCGTCAATAATTTTATTTTCTTCTTATAGACTGTGTAGCAATTTTTGTAGTTGTAGCCTCAAGGACTCAACATCACCTTCATGGCCACTATCTTCACCAACTACATCTTTTTCATTCTACCTTGCCATGATCTCTAGCATTTAAATATGATACCAAACTGATGCTTAGAAAATGAGGAATATAATTTGAAAGGTTGATAGTTGTATTTGCTAGAATAAATCTTTTAGCTTAAAGAGAAAGAAGCTCACGATAATACTTACATAAAATCGATAAATAGTTCATCATCGAGTATAAAATCACAAAGAGATATAAAAAATTCACCCTAAGGATGCTAAACAAGGATATAGAACTGAAAATAAAGGACTCACTACTCAAGGAAGTATCCAAGAGATATAGAGTTAAGAGAACTCAAAGAATTACCACCAATACAATTAGATTCTAAACTCCTTTCTAACTATAAAACACTAAAACAAAATACTAATATATGAAATAACCCTCTATGTATAGGGAATTATGAAATTTAGTGCTTTGTATCTAGTAACTAACCCCTTTAATGCATTCCTTAGTCGTATAAAGATAAGCATTTTGAAACAACTTTAACTTTCTGCCTATCATACCACATATTAATGAAGTAACTTTAACTTTCTCTAAGAAAAAGGCTTATAAGTTATCATATTTAAGAGGTTTGGATTAAAGAATATAAGACAAGCATTGTGAGCTATAGAGAATCCCATCATATCACAAAGATTTAGTAACAAACTAGGCACTCCCATGTCAATCAAAGTGAAAGAAATACATTTCAAATTCTTCCCATATCATAAAAGAATAACTAATAGAATTAGATGAACATTTGACATATAAGAAACGAGCTATACAGATTCTTAATAGAATGGAGAAATAATTTCATAATAAGAAGATCACTTTAGTCAAAGTGCTATGGAGGAATTAGACAATGAGAAAGCAACTTAGGGAAGGGAAGAAGAGATGCACAAGAAATATCTAGAGATATTTAGGTAAGGAATTTTGAGGATGAATTTTTTATTAATAGAAAAAGATTGTAGTGTTTGAGTCTCATATACATTGAATTACAACTAGTACATCAAAAGAAGTAATATGTATATATTATCCTCACTTTATGATATGATTTGTGATGTCTATGCCTCATAAATATGATAAATGATATACTCATATTTTTTACTTTTAAAATTAAAGTACATGCTTTTCAAAAATATCATTCTCAATGTTTTATGAAATATTAGCTAAGCATGCATAAGCATTAATATTTACATTAACCAAAGCATAACAAGATAAGTATACTAGCATACCTAAATATAAGGTTAGGTTGTTATAATAAGCATGCATATAGTAACTAGAAGTACCAATTGAATTTTTATCGACCTTAAGTGAATCTCAAGGCTTGAATGAATTTGACTATGATTAATCTAAGAAAGTTTGAGTTTTAAACATTATATAAGTGGAGTATTATAAGCTACTTAGTCATAGATGGAGTAATGAAAAATTAAATAGAGATGCATATCAAAGAGGAGTGTTATACTAAATATTGAGATACATAAGTGAGATTGAAGGATGAGTTTAGATAAAAAATTGTAACTTTGTCAAACCAAATTAAACTCAATTGAAAGTGCTGCAACATTAAAATTGTACTGGTAAAAAAGAAAAAAAAACTTGAAATGAGTCCTAATTAGATTAAATTCTAGATCACAAGGTAACCTCTTAAGTACTTCTACCTTAATTTTGGCCTCATCCTCTTTACCAGCCTAATAAACCATGACTCTTTCTCTTCTTCTTTAGCCATTCTCTTAGCTTTTCTTATGAAAGTCACAAAACCTCAACTCTAAGGAAGATTAAAATAAGAAAAACCTAATTCTTCTCTTGCTCTACCTAGGGTTTCAGTTTTCTAGATTATAGGTTGTGTCTTTTTAGCTGCTTTTAAGTAACCTAGACTTTGAATGTATTTACGATTTTTTGATATGTTTTGTATAATTCTATTATGGTTCTAATACCTCTGGTATGTTATTATTTTTCTAATCTAAGATTGGTAACCTAGACCTTAATATGAGATTAGTGCAAAGAGTTATTATTGGCCCAATTTAAGATACTCATAATCTATTATTTTCTAAGAAGTGGTTTTGTTTGAGCTGAATTAACCCCCTTAAGGATATGATTAGTCTCTAGTCATTTGATATGTTTTAAAAAATGGTCTTAGGGTTCTGTGAGATTTGAAATTGAGTGAATATCACATCTATAACCAAGATATGAGGTTTATAAGTTTAGATAGTCCCAATCTAGTTTCAATAGAACATAATAGGTTTTGGTTGTAGGATTAGGAAGGTTATCTAGCCTCCAAATGATTCTATTTTAAACTAAAAATTGGTATAGCGGTTACTTTAGGATCTCAACTCTTAGGAAGAGATCATAAAATTTTACTAACAAGTTTAAAATTAAAAAAACATTTTCCAAGAGCATTAAGTCCATTGACGACATCCATGAAACAGGTGTACGTGTCTCCAATAGACTCATTTGGTTTCATTCTAAATAACTCATAATTATGAACTGAAATATTAATCTTAGATTCTTTTACTCTACTAGTCCCCTCGTATATTATTTTTAGTATATGTCAAATATCAAAGGTTGATTCACAAATGAAAACATGATTAAACTCATTTTTGTTAAGAGCACAAAACAAGACATTCATAGCCTTTGCATTCAAAGAAAAAAATTTTATTTCCAAATCATTCTAATCATTCATTAGTTTGGAAGATTTTTCAATCCATTCTCTATAATGTTCCATATATCAAAGTCCAAAGAAATGAGAAAAACACACATCCATGTCTTCCAATACGTGTAATCCGTCTCATTAAATATGAGAGGACGTGAAATAGAATGTCCCTTATTCATGCCAAACAAAGCCATTTACTCAAGTGAGTGTTTAGTCCAAAGAGTAAAATAAAATTTTGCTCTGATAAGAATTGTTAGGATCAATTGGCACCAAGAGGGAGGGAGTGGGGTGTGAATTAGTACAAGTGTAAATAGATCTTTTAACGAAAACTTTTCGTTTGAAGCAAGATAAGAAAATCAAAAGCTTTTCGTTCAAGTGAGTAATTCAATCTTATAGAGAAATGCTAAGCTTCTTGCTTAAAGATGACTCAAGAAAGAATAAGTAAATCCGAATAAAAAGATAAGCAACATCATAAGAAAAATGCTTGATTTCGAAGCATTGCTTTCAAAAGTAAATAATGTCACAAGCGTCTTTTGATATTTTATTAAAAATAATTAAGAACCTAATTAAAAAATCATAAGGATGAAGAGCATATCTTTTTATGAACTAATTAGAAGAAATATAAAGAAGTAAACAAGATAAACAAAAAGAACTTACAACTTATCATGGTTCACCCTTAACGTTGGCCTACGTCCACTTTTCGAGTCCTTCTTATTGAGGCACACCGTTATCCACTATCAATCTCCATTGGGTGAAGGCCAAACCCTTACAACCTTTCAACTTACAAGGGAGATAAGATTGCAACACTTGGATCACTCCCTTACCCATGTTCTTTTTTTTATAATTTTCACACACAACTTATCACAGAATTTCTAGCCCAAAATTTTTGTATCAAATACAAGAAAACTTGGGATATTTATAGGCCCCAAATGGCTTTAGAATTTAGAGCCAAAATTAAAACATATCCGAAAAATTTGGTTACAAGCAGTTCACCTATCGGTGCTAGTGGTGCAGCCGTTGAAAGTAACCCTGAAACCAGGGTACGGGTGGTTCAGCCGCCGACCTGGGCATTTCAGCCATCGTCAATCACCCAAAAACCTATACGGTGGTGGTCCAATTATCGCTCATCGGTGGTTCAATCGCTAGGAATCCCGAAAAGTGATTCCCTTCACTTTTTCAATCCCAACTTGAACCTTATGTTGATCAATTCTCTGGTCAACCAATTGAGCTCAATCAATCCCCTTTTATAGACCTGGTTGTCTCTTTGAGTTGATTTGGATTCCTTCTAAATCACACTCAATCCAGACTAAAACTTAACCTACGACTTAAGGATTATAACCATACATGACCACCAAGCTTAATTAACGACCTCACTCCCACAATATAGTAACCTCCGACATTCCCAGCGGTGAGTCTCACGGTCTTCCTCCAGCGATCTCCCAGCGTATTCCTAGCGATCTTCCCAATACCTTCGACGAAGTCCTAACAAACTCCCGATGAGCTCCCACTGCATCGTCCAAACCTTGGCCCGATGCCTAAGCTTGATCATAGGTCCATGTCTAGTTTGTAACTCCTTTTCACTATCATGGTTAAACCTTAACGATGCTAACTACAACTTAATTAATTATAATCATGACCAACAAATCCACTTGAAAACCTTCCAAACTCTCGGTAAGCTTTTCGGCTACCCCTAACAATCTTCCGACGAGTCTCAGTCTTTTTTCGATGAACTCCCTTGCACTATCCTGACAAACTCTCGATACCCTCGGTGAGCTCCCAACTTACTCCAGGCGAGTTCCCAATCGCATCGTCTTTACTCCGGTCTAATGCTTGGACTTGACTTTGACCAATTTTCTAATTGGAATATATCGTAGTTAATCCTACATCAATCAACTCTAATAATCTTATTAGCTCAATAACTCATAAATTGATTTCATCATCAAAATCTGAGATACACTAGGTAAAAAATATAAATTATTAAAAAAGAATCATGCTTCTTTCTCAAGTCAATTTGAAATTTTAAAAAATAAGCATGACAATTGCATGTTAATACCTCACACTAAATGTAAAGAATTAGAGTCATTTTAAAAAATTATTATTATAATAAACATTAGAAAATTTTAAAATAGGTAACAAATCATTAAACATGATTCTTGGCAATAAGAGTCATGTACGTAAAAGAGAAGGAATTAGCTTTATGAGTAGTAACACTCAACAAAAGCCGATTATATTTATTAAAGGACCCACATTATATGTTTTACCTAAAATTAAATATAATTTTTGTGACAGATGTGGTCACTATGCTTATAAATGTTCATACAAAAAATATAGCTCGCATAAATTAGTTTGGCATCCTAAAGGAACCATAAATAATTTAATGCCAATAGTCAATATGAGTAGATCTATTCATGAGGGAACCAAAGTTAAATGGATGCCTAAAATCAAATCCCTTTCTTGTAGATATGTTTACAATTGAAAGCTAGGAGTGAAAGATAATATCTCAATAATGGATGCTTAAGCATATGACCAGAGATCCAACACACTACACAAAGTTCACAAGTCAAAATAACAATAATAAATGAATGATCATTTGAATTAAAATGATTGAAACTTGATGATTTTTGTTATGGTTATAATAAATCTTTTGATTAAAGATGGTTTATGGCTATACTATTGATCTTGATGATTTTTAAGATGAAACTTCTTTTTCGATTTTAAATGATGATACATGAATTTGGCATAAAAGATTAGGTAATGCTAGTATGAATTCAATCACATCAATTGAAATTAAAAACGAGAATACATTTTTCTTGAAAATTTCTCTATCCTTAAAGCTTATCAAGTTTTTCAATAAGAGACCCTTAGTCATTGATGAATTTATTTTTGAATCTCTTGAACTAAGAAAATGATTTTGATGATGATTTTAAATTTTATAATTTGATTTCTTTTCTCCAAAGCAACTTGGATACATCTACTTCCTAAGACTCCTTACCCAAATATGGAAGCATATAGATGCACATCCTAAGGAGCTAATCATTTAAGATACATCAAAACATGTATAAACTCGCTCATTATTGAAAAGTATTTTTTCAAAGGCATAATTCGAGAACTCTTATTATTGTATGATTCTTTTATTTTATTAAAGAGAATATTTATCTACACGAACCATGATCTTTCACTTGATACTTAAGATTTCTATTTGTTCGCATATGTTTCTTTTTGCCATTTACTAAAGAGGAGAATTATCTAAAGAATCATGAATTTTTTTTTTGATTTGTTAGAATTATAACTTGAAATCTTTATTATGAATCGTGATCTCATATTATTTGTTCTCGTATTTTACTAAACAGGACACTTATCAAAATGAGTCTTGATCTTTTGATATTCATGACTTATATTATGATTTTTATATGATTCTCTTATATTTAGGAAATGTATACCCCATCACGAAATTGATTTTTCATGATATTGTTCATATGATGATTTGAACATTAATGTAAAGGGAAAAAATTACACCATTGTATCTTCCCTTCGTTTTGACAATGACAAAGGGGGATAAAAAGAAGTGATATCTTGCTTATATCAAGAGAAGCAAAAACTTGCAAACTTGTGCATTTCAAGAGAAGCAAAAATTGCTAACTTGTACATATCTCAAAAAAATTGCTAGCTTGCATGCTTCAAAAACTTGCAAGTTGCACTTTTTTCCTTTTTGTTGATGACAACGGAGGAAAAGTTATGATGATGATTTAAAATTTGAATCTTGTATGGTATGATGTACTTTGATATTTTAAAATTATAAGGATTTAAAATTATGCATGTAATACTCATGATTTTATGATGCATGTGTTAGGACCCCAACTGAGTCGGGTCCTAGTCGATTGAGTTGAGTCCTTAGGCTGTATCTTATGGGCCGGTCTATACCTGACATTAGGTTAGCTAGGAGGAGATTTGAATCCATTGTAATAAATCAGTCTAAATCCTAGTAAGTTTAGGATTCGATTGAACTGGAGTTTGGTTAGGAGTCAGAGTTGGATTCGGGTCAGTCAACAAGTCAACCTTGTAATCAATGCAATTGGCCACCCACCTTGATGAGGGGAAGTTGGCTAGGGCTGAAAGGAGGCAGCTAAGGTTAGAGAGGAGGAGTTTCACTTAGCTTGGGACTCTCTCTAGGGTTTGAGTAGGAGTTGAAGTCTTATTAAGAAGAAGTTTACTAGAACTAGGAGTCATAATAGAACTAGGGTTTGGGAACCCTATATAAATACTTGTAGCCACCCCTTTTTATTAAGCCATAAATCAATCTTTTTTAGCTATTATGGCCAACTACCAAGGAGGGAGGAACCCCTATAGAGTTCCAAGGAGGGCCAATCCCCTACAGAGGTCAACCCAAGCTTAGAATCTTACGGGATTCTAATAGCATGCTATGGTGTTAAAGTGATTGTTTCGACTTCAATTCAACGATCGTCAATCATTTTGACTTCGAGTTTACTTTATTTTAATATGACATATAGATAGGGGGAGTTTAGTTAAAACTGTTGAATCTCATATTTTGATGATGAAATCGATTGATGAGTGTTTAATCTAACATGTGTATTAGTAGAAGAATTATAGGTTTAACTATGACATGAGCAATGTAGTTACAACTAGATGATGGGCCAAGATCAAGCTTGGGCATCGGGTCAGGTTCGAACGATGCAGTGAGATCTCCCGGCGTGTTCCCAGAGAGCTTCCCGATCCCTTCGATAAATCTCCTAGGGAACTCTCGATGAGGTCCCATTGCATCGTCCAAACCTGACCCGATGCCCAAGCTTGATCTTGGCCCATCATCTGGTTGTAACTCCATTGCTCCTGTCATAGTTAGACCTGTAATTCTTCCTCTAACACACATGTTGCTAGTTACAAGTGCCCTGCAAGCCAATCACGTGAGTGATGACACATGTGACACATTACATGATCTTTTCGCTTATGATTAATATTGGCATATTCTCATATTATATTATCTATAGCATATATATTGTGATGTCCTTGGTTCTATGCAATGAGAATCAGATCGTGATGAGATCGCATTAATGAGATTGATTCACCTTTAAACACAAATCCTAAATAATCCCGATCATAGGTTACTCGAGAGGGACATCGAGATAACGAGAGAAACTAGTGTACTATATGCTGGTTACAGGTGCCCTGCAAGCCAATCACGTGAGTGATGACACATGTGACACGCTGTGTGATATTTGTTATTATGATTAATATTGGTATATTCTCATATTATATTATTTGTTACATATATATTGTGATGTCCTTGGTTATGTGCAATGGGAATTGGATCGTGATAAGATCATGATAATGAGATCGATTCACCTTTAAACAGAGATCCTAAATAATCCCGTTCATAGGTTACTCAAGAGGGACATTGAGATAACCAGATAGATCGGTGTACTATATACCCATCCATATGATGGAGGCGGCTGGTCTCATAGCCACTTGTGTGGAGACACTAAGGATATAGTACAGGTGCTCATTAGAGAATGAGTTCACTGATTGATCCGCTTATGGAATACTATATGGTTAGTAATACCTAATGTCAGACAGTGATTCCATAGTCCCAGTTGTGTATCTGGTACTTAGACTTGAGACACCAAGGATGCTTTATATGAGTACTCCTTTCTTTGACACCAGACTTACAGTTTTGGAAAGTTTCAAATATGGTACGGTTGGTTATCGGGATTGGTAGCCAACCTTACGAAGGTAATTGAGTGTCAATAGAAGATCACCCACTCTTGGTATCACGAGAGGAATATCTTATATGTGCTTGCTCATACAAATCCTTAGCCAGGGTCATTCGGATTGAGAGAGGAGTTCTCCAGTAGAATTCGATTAGAGCAAGACAAACTGATTCCGTATATGACCTGACAGTACCATGTCCAATATACGATCTCTGAGATATTATTTGGATGAGGGATTATAGATACATGGTAACTGTGGATAGACAGGTCCGACGGATTCGATCCCCCTGTACCGTCTGGGGACTATGGCGTAGTGGCCTAATACGTCCATAGTCGATGAGTCGAGTGAATTATTATGGAGATAATAATTCACTATATCAGAAAGAGTTCTGATGGGAGTGACTCACGGCCAGCTCGGTATCGGACCTAGAGGGTCACATACATATGGTGGATGCTTCAGCGAATAGAGGATTGGATGTAGATCCAATTAGCCCATATTCTTATTAGATGAGACCCTATGCTGATGGGCTCCTTGATTAAGGTCCAATTAGAGGCCTAAGGAGATTATTGGATAGAGATCCAATAATACAAAGTTAGTGGGTAATTGGATGGAGATCCAATACCCACTAAGGCAGGAGCCCTAGGGTTTCTTGGTGGCTCTCTATAAATAGGAAGGGAGACTTATGGTTGATAGTCTGCAGCTTTAGCCACCACCTCCTATTCTCCTCCCTCCCTCTGAGCAAGAGTTGCAAGATCAGATTGGAGGAGTTTCACTGCAGAGATCCATCGTGTGGATACCACTAGAGAGGAGGACGCTTGACCTCCTTCATCTTCTCCATCCGGATCTGGAATACAAGGATATACGATCTCCCTAGGTAAAATGAATCTCTCACACATTACGATTTCTTGATTTTTATGGTTTTCTCACGACCCCAATCTTTTGCACGATGATTTGATCTGCTTGGGAAATTAATTTTTTATTTTAATTTCCGCTGCATATGTGATGCACCCGCTGAGGTTTCCCAACAGTGGTATCAAAGCCAAGGTTTTTGTATGAAAGATTGATTTTAAACTGCGTGTGATGAGATTGAATCGTGTAGAATCGTTCTACATGTTCTTGCTGCATTTTCACAACGAAGGCAACGAGGAAGAGGGGTAGCCAGGCATGGCCTGACCACCTACAACGGGGCGGCCGGCTGCAGCCAAGGCGCCCTGCAAGGGAGCGACCGGTTGCGGCCAGGCCTCCTGCAAGGGGCGGCCGCCTGTAGGGGCAGCAACCCGCAAGTGGAGGCCACCCGCAGGGGCAGTAGTCGCCCGCGGGCATGACCGGCTGCGGCTAGCCCGCAAGGGGCTGTCGCCTGCGGCCAGGCCGCAAGGGGCAACTGCCCATGGTGCGCCTGCAAAAGGCACTCTTCTAACCCTAAGATGTAGTTGTTGTAGTCCTCTTTTACCCCATGCAGTTGACCCCAACAGTAGCACATACCACATCCTTCTACTCCTCGATCGCTGTCGCTGTTTCCCTCTCTTGCTGCCAGCACCATCTTCTTCAGTTGCTACCTCTGCCATCTTCTTTGGTTGCTACTGTTGCCATCTTCTTTAGTTGACATTGCTGCCATCTTCCTTGATTGTTGTCGCTGCCATCTTCTTGGTTGCTGCCACTGCCATCTTCTTCGGTTGATGCCGCTGTAGTCTTCCTCGGTCGGTGCCGCTACCATCTCCCTCTACAGCTACTGCCATCACCTCGTGTTGCTGCTGTAACCTGCATTCTTGGGGCTACCATCTAACCTTAGATTTCTGCCTTCATCGCCACCTCAATCCCTGTTGCTGCCGGCCCAAATAGCAGCACATATCGTAGCTAAACAATAGCCAACCACAGCCTTCTTTCTAAGATCATTGCCTCTTCCTATTATCGATAAATCATCTGCCGATCTATGCCCTAGACTCACTAATAAAAGAAGAATCTCAACATCACATATATATAATCCTACGCCATGGCATCGGATGACATGATCGATGCAAAGCTTAAAGCCATTGAGACGCGCATTGTCACGGACTTAGCTATATTTGCCTAAGCCGTATGGCACCCTAGTGGCACTCTCGAAGACTTAGCTGAAATTGCCTAAGTCGTGAAGCAATCTTACCCATTGTTTCGGACTTAGCTGGGATTGCCTAAGTCATGAAATGCCCAAAGTGTTATCTGTCCGCAAAGGGTCAGTCCTCTTGCAACCACATGCGGTCCCGTAGGACTTGCAAAGAAGAAGTTGATTAGCTTAGAAACGAGCAACGGACAAGTCCTGACATCTCATAAAATGGGAAGCTATATAAGTAATTCATCGAACACCTTGAGTGTCATAGAGAAAAGAGAGAAAGAGAGCGAAATAAGACTTTAGATGGTTGTGAGAATGGTCGTAAGTCCACAAACGACGGTTCCCAAGGTATCGGACACAAGAAAAGTTCAATTGTTGATGAAAGCCTATGCCCGACATATACCCGAAACCCCATCCAGCCCGGTGTCACCCGGGGGGTTCCAAGGTGCCGAAATGGCTAACATTTCATACCGCTTAGAGTGGTCACCACAGCATGCGAAGAAGACCAAAAAATAGGGCTGTTTTAGCTCCGCGTAGCGAGCGATCGTTCTGCACCCTTCTATACTACTTTCGCTCACATTTCTTAGGTAAAAACACATAAACTCAAGGCAAAACAAGCTGCCAAACATCTGTACAAACAAGAAAAAGCCATGAATGGTTCACCGAGCGAAGATGCGATGGTTGAGCGATGACCATTCGTGACATTCTCCCCCACTTAAACTGTCGACACCCTCGTCGACACTTGTTGGTAGGCTTTAACACGGGCTTCTTTATGTCATAGGGCATCCTCTGGCTCCCAACTAGCTTCTGTTCGAGGAAACTTTTACCACTTTACCAAGTACTCGATTTGCTGTGCTCCATTGGGTAGCTTTATCTTGCGATCCGTCAGAATAGTTTCAACTCACTTCTTGTAAGAGGCTCTGGTGGGGTGTAGTCGAGTTAGAATATTACGAGAATTATCTTGCAGATCTGAGTGGTAGGCATTCAAGTTGCTCGTATGGAAGATGTTATGAATTCTGAACCATGTTGGTAGTTGCAACTTGTATAAGATATTGCCTACCCTGCTGATTATTGGGAAAGGCCCTTTGTACTTATGTATTAATCCTTTGTGCACTTTATGCCTAAAGAACTAGAGTGATGTTGGTTCGAACTTTACCAACACCATGTCACCAACCTTAAACTCTTGTGGTCGCCTTCCCAAGTCTGTCCACTTCTTTATCTTTTTGGCCGCCTTCTCCAAGTAAGCCCGCGCAATATCTATATTGCGAGGCCATTCCTTTACGAAGTGATATGCTGATGGGCTACTCCATGTATAACCAATAACCAAGGTGTGAGGAGTTGATGGCTGTTGTCCCGTGATAATCTCAAAGGGGCTCTTATTGGATGCAGAGCTCCGCTGCAAGTTGTAGGAGAATTGGGCTATGTCCAACAACTTCACCCAATCTCGTTGGTTGGCACTCACATAGTGTTAGAGATATTGCTCCAAGAGCGAGTTGATTTTTTTTGTTTGGCCATCCGTTTGGGGGTGGAGGCTTGTGGATAAGTATAATTTAGATCCCAATAACTTGAACAAGTCGGTCCAGAATCATCCCAAGAATCGAGAATCTCGATCACTAATGATGTTATGTGAGACTCCCTAATACTTCACCACATTCTTCATCATCAACTTAGCCGCCTCCTCCACTGAGCAATGTAGGGGTGCAGCAATGAATGTTGCATACTTCGAAAATGGATCAACTACCACGAGTATCGATCCAAGTCCCCCTACTGCAGGCAAGCTTGATATGAAGTCCAAGAAAATGCTCTCCCATGGCCTTTCTGGTATGGGCAGCAGCTCCAAAAGTTCCACTGGCTTCTGCTGCTCTACCTTATCCTGTTGACAAGTAAGGTATGTTCGAACATATTCCTCTACATTTGTCCCTATTTTCGGCCAATAGAAGGCCCTCTCTATGAGAGTCATTGTTCGATGGATACTCGGATGTCCTGCCCAAAGGGAATCGTGACACTCTCTCAAGAGTTCACGCCTCAAGTTATCTGCTCGCGGGATATAAACTATTCCCCTTGGTGTAGATGAGTCCCTCCTGGACCCAAAATCATCGTGCCTTGCCCCCTTTGATGAGTTGCATCATAGTTACTGCTTGAGGATCTCGGTACAGTCCATCCCTGATCTGAGAAAGGAAGTTGGAGTGCAATTGACTTGCTTGGCCTCCTCCCTCCAATTGTATAGCATTTACTAGCTCCACTTTTCGGCTCAATGCATCAGCCACGACGTTTGCTTTTTCGGGTTTATACTCCATTACAATGTCAAACTCAGCCAAGAAGTCTGATAGGACTCCAGCAGGGTTGAGTTATAATCTCCCTAGAAGTAGTCAATAAAACCCTACTAGATTGTAATAAGGCCACTCCTATCTTATAAAGGAGTATGGCCAGGGTTTAGATTAGCCCTTAGAGTTTAGTGGTCGTTGCCTCCCTTACTGGGTTGGTAGGCTAGGGTTTCCCCCTACTTAGGTTAGCTATAGAGACAACCTAGTTGCCACCTGTTCCCTCTAAGGCAGGTAGGCTATAAAAGGGGTAAAAGGGTAATTTTAGTTAGGCAAGCACCCCCTAGGGCTAGGGTTTGGAGCCCTATATAAGCATATAGCCTCCACCTCTTTTTATTAAGCAATCTACAATTTTAATTCAGTCTTGTGCCGAGTCTAGGAGGGAGGAACTCCTACAGCGTTCCAAGGGTTGATCCCCCTCAAGGATCAAAATTTATAGAGCTCCTTCTAGGGTTCTATCATTTGGTATCAGAGCCGCTTTCTTATTGCCCTGTAGCCATCTCAACCTCCTCCACCTTCCCAAGCAATTCCCACAATTGCTATGACATGCGCCTCCACCTTCCACCCTAGCAGCAGATCAAATCAGTCTACCGTTGCCCCCTGCGTTTGATCTAGAATTTTGGTATAGTTTTATAACCCACGCCTCTTCAATACTACAAGATCCTTTATATTATACATGGGAGAAGTTTTCCAAAGTTTCCTTGCTGCAAATTTTTACCGTCGCAAATGTTATCATCGTTGTGAAGGCAAAACACTACAGAAATTTTCAGCCGATTGTTGCTACTTGAAACCAAACTTTTGTTCATCCTTTATGGCCAAAATTTTTACACAATTCTCAAGATCAAGTTGGCTTTCAACTGGATTTGATTTCATAAAAACACTCCTTTTGGAACCAGATTTCTTATACGATATTTCACCATCACGGAGTTCTAGAATTTTACGATGAAGGAATCTGCCTTGCATCTTTTGCCCTATTTCCCTATTGTTATGTAGCCAAAGTTTCATCAAAGTTTCTATTGGTATTGACAACATCTAAACCAAGGGTTTTTATATAATTTTCTTAAAATTTCCTCTAGAATTTAAATTGAGAAGTCATCGTTTCCCCGATGTAAAAATTGGTTCAGCAGGATAGCACATTTGCAACACTTCTTTTCATCGAATTCTATCAGATTTGAGTGTTATTTTTTATGGGATTTCAGACTCTCTTTTTCTTATCTCCAAACCCTACCATCCTCACCAGAAACCCTTGCAAATATTACCCTAAACCGATTCCAAACAGCCCCCCAAATCAGCTACCCAAATCGGCCTACTTCCTTATCGATCCACTTACCTTTTAGCCAACTTTCCTTACCGAGACACCTACCTTTGCTGCCATCTATCCCAGATCTAAAATCTATTTTCCTAATCTTCATTTGCTACTATCACAACCCTAAAACCACACCAATTCACAGCCTAAACTCCATAAAACTATAGCCCTAAATCGAACCCAAAACAGCCAAAAACCGCACCCAAAAACCGAAGCTTTCGGTCCACCAACCTTTCAGCTACCCAATCTCCCTTGTCCCTTCAACCGTAGCATGCATCTTTCACTGCCCAATGCTGCCAACAGTGACCTCTTGCTGCCATCCTCCTTGATCACAGCCAACAACGATCCTTGTTTGTTACAGGTGCCCTGCAAGCTAATCACGTGAGTGATGACACGTGTGACACGCTGTGTGATATTTTTGCTTATGATTAATATTGGCATATTCTCATATTATATTATATATAGCATACATATTGTGATGTCCTTGGTTCTATGCAATGGGAATAAGATCATGACGAGATCACGATAATGAGATCGATTCACCTTTAAACACAGATCCTAAATAATCCCGGTCATAGGTTACTCGCGAGGGACATTGAGATAACTGGACAGACCAGTGTACTATATACTCATCCATATGATGGAGGCGGTTGGTCTCGTAGCCACTTGTATGATATAGTACAGGTGCTCATTAGAGAATGAGTTCACTGATTGATCCGCTTATGAAATATTGTATGGTTAAGGATACCTAATGTCAGACAGCGATTCCATAGTTTCAGTTATGTATCTGGTCCTTAGACTTGAGACACCAAAGATGCCTTGTATGAGTACTCCTTTCTTTGATGCCATAGGCTTGGAAAGTTCCAAATCTGGTACAGCTAGTTATTGGGATTGGTAGCCAACCTTACGAAGGCAATTGAGTGTTAATAGAGGATCATCCACTCTCGATATCACGAGAGGTATATCCCAAATGTGATTGCTCAGACAAATCCCTGGCCAGGGTCATTCAGATTGAGAGAGAAAGAGTTCTCCTGGAGAATCCGATTAGAGCGAGGCTATGACGGATTTCGTATGTGACCTGACAGTACCACGTCCAATATACGATCTCTGGGATATTAGTTGGATGAGAGATTATAGATACACAGTAACTGTGGATAGACAGGTCTAATGGATTTGATCCCCCCTGTATTGTCTGGGGACTATGACGTAGTGGCCTAGTACGTCCATAGTCGCTGAGTCGAGTAAATTATTATGTGAATAATAATTCACTATATCGGAAGGAGTTCTGATGGGAGTGACTTACGACCAGCTCGGTATCAGGCCTAGAGGGTCACACACATATGGTGGATGCTTCAGCGAATAGAGGATTGGATGGAGATCCAATTAGCCCCTATTCTCATTAAATGAGAACCTAAGCTGATGGGCTCCTTGATTAAGGCCAGTTAGAGGCCTAAGGAGATTATTGTATAGAGATCTAATAATGCGAGGTTAGTGGGTTATTGGATGGAGATCCAATACCCACCAAGGCAAGAGCCCTAGGGTTTTGGTGGCTCTCTATAAATAGGAGGGGAGAATCATGGTTAATAGGCTGGAGCTTTAGCCACCATCTCCTATTCTCCTCCCTCCCTTTGTGCAAGAGTTGCGAGATGAGATTGGAGGAGTTTCGCTGTAGAGATTCATCGTATGGATACCGCTAGAGATGAGGACACTTGACCTCCTTCATCTTCTCCATCCAGATCTGGAATACAGGGATATATGATCTCCCTAGATAAAATCAATCTCTCACACATCCTGATTGTATCAGTTTTTGTGTTTTTCTCGTGACCCCAATATTTTGCACGATGATTTGATCTGCATGGGAAACCAGTTTTTGTTTTGATTTCCGCTACGCATGTGATGCACCCGTTGAGGTTTCCCAACAATCCTTGTGGCAAAAGGCTACCAGTAGTAATCTTTCACTATAATCTGTTTACATCGCAACCCGCAATAATCGTTCGCTGCCAACTATCTTGATCGCAGCTAGCAACAAATTAAACACAATAGCAGTTGTCTCTCACTCCATACTGCTACTGCCCTCCTCCGCAATAGCCATGTACATTGCTACCCTATCTTCCTCCTATTGCAGTCGCACCCTTGTTGTAACCAACGCCACTTACAGCCACGAAGTCGCACTGCAGCTGCAGCCGACGTTGCTATTGCCCTCTTCTTCCTCCGCCATCGCTGCTGCTGCCTTCCAACTCAGATCTCTTGGCTACCATCTTCTGACAAATATCAGCCATCTAAAAAATCGTAGCCTCGACGACATTGCAGCATCAACATTGCAGCATCACTGAAGGACCGCAGCCGACGTTACTACTGCCATTTTCTTCCTCCACCGATGTTGCTACCCTTGGCTGCCATCCTCCACTTGGAGACTTCACCACCACAGCCCTGACATCACTGCCATTGCTGTCTTCAGCCTGAAGATTGCTAGTTATAGGTGCCCTGCAAGCCAATCACGTGAGTGATGGCACGTGTGACATGCTGTGTGATCTTTTTGCTTATGATTAATATTGGTACATTCTCACATTATATTATCTGTTACATATATAAATATATATATTGTGATGTCCTCGGTTCTGTGCAATGAGAATCATATCATGATGAGATTATGATAATGAGATTGATTCACCTTTAAATACAGATCCTAAATAATCCCGGTCAAAGGTTACTCGAGAGGGACATCGAGATAACCGGACAAACCGATGTACTATCTACCCATCCATATGATGGAGGCGGCTGGTCTCATAGCCACTTGTGTGGAGACACTAAGGATATAGTACAGGTGCTCATTGAAGAATGAGTTCACTGATTGATCCGCTTATGGAATGCTGTATGGTTAATGATACCTAATGTCAGACATTGATTCCATAGTCCCAGTTGTGTATCTGGTCCTTAAACTTGAGACACCAAGGATGTCTTGTATAAGTACTCCTTTCTTTGATGCCAGAATTACAGGTTTGGAAAGCTCTACATCTGGTACAACTTGTTATCGGGATTGGTAGTCAACTTTACGAAGGCAATTGAGTGTCAATAGAGGATCATCCACTCTCGGTATCACGAGAGAAATATCTCATATGTGTTTGCTAAGACAAATGCCTGACCAGGGTCATTCATATTAAGAGAGAAGGAGTTCTCTAGTAGAATCCGATTAGAGCAAGACAAACATATTCTGTATGTGACCTGAGAGTACCATGTCCAATATATGGTCTCTGGGATATTATTTGGAGGAGGGATTATAGATACACGGTAACTATGGATAGACAGGTTCGATGGATTTGATCCCCCCTGCACCATCTAGGGACTATAGCATAGTGGTCTAGTACGTCCATAGTCGATGAGTCGAATGAATTATTATGGGAATAATAATTCACTATATCAGAAAGAGTTCTGATGGGAGTGACTCATGGCCAGCTCGGTATCGGGCCTAAAGGGTCACACACATATGGTGAATGCTTCAGCGAATAGAGGATTGGATAAAGATCCAATTAGCCCATATTCTCATTAGATGAGACCCTATATTGATGGGCTTCTTGATTAAGGCCCAATTATAGGTCTAAGGAGATTATTGGATAAAGATCCAATAATGTAAGGTTAGTGGGTTATTTGATGGAGATCCAATACCCACTATGGAAGGAGCCCTAGGGTTTTGTTGGCTCTCTATAAATAGGAGGAGAGACTCATGGTTGAGAGGCTATAGCTTTAGCCACCACCTCCGATTCTCCTCCCTCCCTTTGAGCAAGAGTTGCAAGATCAGATTGGAGGAGTTTCGCTACAGAGATCAATCGTGTGGATACCACTAGAGAGGAGGATGCTTGACCTCTTTCATCTTCTCCATCCGGATATGGAATACAGGGATATACGATCTCCCTAGGTAAAAAATCAATCTCTCACACATCGTGGTTTTATCGATTTTTATGTTTTTCTTGCAACCCCAATATTTTGCACGATGATTTGATCTACGTGGGAAACCAGTTTTTGTTTTGATTTCCACTGCGTATGTGATGCACCTGTTGAGGTTTCCCAATAGTGGTATCAGAGCTAGAATTTCTCAAATTCGGAGGGGCATAAACATCTTTTTTATCAAAAAGATGCCCTAGCCCTCCTTCACCCTCACTACGCCACCGCTGCCCCTGTGCAGGCGTCGGCTGCCCTTTGCGGCCGACAGTTGCCCTGCCAATGGGCGGCCACCCATGCGACCGGCGCCGCCGCCCCTGCTAGCCGCAGCCCGTTGCGGGCTGGCAGTTGGCGACCGCCCCTTGCAGGCGCACCGCGGGCAGCCACCCCTTGCGACCTGGCCGCGGGCGATTGCCCCTTGTGGGCTAGCCGTTAGCCGCCGCCACTTGCGGGTGTCACCCTGCATCCTGCCCCTTTGTGGGCACCGCGCTGCGGGCGGCTACCGCCGTTACGGGGTGGCCGCAGCCCGCCGTGCCTACAGGTGCCGCCCCTCCGGGTGGCCGCCCTTGCATGCTGGCCTTGGCCGTGGCCTGGCCATGGGTGGTCGGCCCTGCATGTGGGTTGGCCACCCCTCCTTCTCGCTGCCTTCGTTGTGAAAACGTAGCAAGAACGCGTAGAACGATTCTACGTGATATAATCTCATCACACGTAGTTTAAAACCAATCTTTCGTACAAAAATCTTTGATAAAGGAAGATCCTGCCCCTCTAAATTTCAAAAATACCCTCAATTATTCTGGAAATTCTGAGGACTGTCCTCTCTTCCAGAATTATGAAAATGCCCTTGATAATTCTGGAGATTTCAAGGATTGTCCTCTCATCGAGAATTACAAAAATGCCCTTGATAATTCTCAAAATTTTGAGCATATCCTGATTTAAAAAATAATTAATTAAATAGTTTAATTAATTATTATATATATCTAATAATCCTACATATGATGTGATGCACATTTGATGGATGGATGATCATGAGCTATGTGTTGTGATGAGTGTAATTGTGATTATTATTATTATTGGGGCCTGTGAGCCTGCGTTTGTCTCGTTTATTATTGAGTCTGCGTGCCTATGATTATTTATAATTAAATGAAGAGGCGTAGCAGGAGCGTGGAGGTTATAATGGGACCCACGATGTCATGGCGGGAGATCACGATGCATGTTGATGTGACGACCCGACGGAACCGATAATGATGAGATCAACAATCATAGGGCATGGAGATGTGCCAATGCATACATAGATCTTATTGTGAGTGATTAGGCTCATTGGCTCGGGCTTAATCATATTAGGTGACGGCTCATGATCATCCGGTTTAGCTTGCATATGTGATGTGTTATACACATACTAGATATATGTATATATATATTTACATGCGATGTAGATATATATTAAATATGTATGTGTATGACACGACATATTAAGAGACCGATATGAAATAAAAACCCCTCCTACGATAATATTAAGTCGGCAAGCGTGAGGTAATAAGATTGACCCACGTGGCCTTCCATCGTTATAGGAAGAAATTGAATCACGACATAGGTTGAGTTGATCGAGTCCCTCGAGGCTCACCTATCTACGTGATCGAGATCTTGCCTACGAGATAGAGATGTCACCGGTGACCTGAGGACATGGTATGCTTGGTCGAGTCCCTCGAGGGCATATCATCGAATCAGACTCATCTTGTAAAGATAGTGATGACTTTACTGAATGTCATGGTTGGTCGAGTCCCTCGAGACTATGATGATTCAGAGGTCGAACATGATGGGAATCACAAAGAGTTGTGATTAGCAAGAGTTATCTACCTTTTGGGCTTAGTGTAATTGGTCGAGTCCCTCGATGTTGCACTAAGACGCTAATTGGATCCTGATCCCCACTAGGAGTCTGCCGGAGACTTCTGTCTCACGTGTTGAGGGTATTGCGTGATTCGCTAAGAAAATAGTGGGAGTACATTAAGATAGAAGTCCATATCTTAATTAGTATTTTTTACAAAATCTGTATGTTATTTAATTTATGCTATATCTTGCTTGTCGCTTGTAAAACCCCTACGTGGCATACTTGATGCCAACCGCCTCATTAGTCCAAAAAGCTCTGTAATTTGAGAATTATTTTCACAGAAGAGAAAATCGTATATATTTTTAACATGATTCTGTCCACGTTGGAGGAAAGGATAAGCGAGGATGAGATCGTTCGCTTTGTGAAGTATATAGTCCTAGAGGATAACCTGTGTATTGATCTTATACTTCAGTCCCTACAGGATTCCTTTTCACAGTTCATTATTAATTTTAATATGAACAAGTTTGAGGTGACTGTCCCTGAGCTCCTTAATTTGTTGAGGGAAGCTGAGAGTGTTATCAAGAAGGAGAAGCCAATTATCTATATTGGTGAGACTAAAAAGAAAAGGAAGGCCAACAAGATCCTTAAAAAGGACAAGGGCAAAGAAAGACCGGGTAAGGCAAATGTTGCCTAGAAAGACTCGGCAAAGGATAAAGGACAGTGCTTCCACTACGGCCAAGACGGGTATTGGAAGAGGAATTGTAAGGACTACCTTATAGAGAAGGCAAAACAAAAGCTTAGAGAAACTTCAGGTATATTCATGATCAGTCTTCACTTGTCAGATTTTTATGATAACACATGGGTATTGGATATCGGGAGTGTTTATCATTTTATAATTTGTTGCATTTTCTGGCAAGACCTAAAAAATTGATTAGAGGTGAGATAAACATCAAGATGGGCAATGGGTCAAGAGTTGTTGTAGTTGTTGTTAGAGAGGTCACCCTACATCTGCTTGGTGGAGCTATTATTGCATTAGATGCATGCTATTTTGTTCCCTCTATTATCAAAAATATTATTTCTATCTCTTGTTTGACAATTACTGGATATAAATTAGTTTTTGAGAATAATAGTTGTTCAATAATTATGGATGATGAGATCATCACTAGAGGGACCCTTATAAATGGCTTTTATGTATTAGACACTTCTCCACATATCATGAATATAAATATATATAAGAGAAAAAGAGATGAGGTGAATAATGCATACCTATGACATTGTAGGCTTGGTCATATACATGAGAGAATGATTCAAAAGTTGTTGAAAGATGGATACTTAGATCCATTTGACTATGAGACATGCAACTTGTGAACCTTGCCTTCTTGGGAAGATGACAGACTCTCCTTTTAGTGGAACTGGAGAGAGAGCCACCGAGTTATTAGAACTCATACATAGTGATGTATGTGGTCCCATATCGACTCAGGCTATAGGTGGTTACTCATACTTCATTACATTCGCTGATGATTTCTCTAGGTATGGACACGTGTACTTAATGAAGTACAAATCTGAGGCCTTTGAGAAATTCAGGAAATATAAGAATGAGGTAGAGAACCAAATTGGAAAGAGTATTAAGACTATTCGATCAGATCGAGGAGGAGAGTACTTGAGTACGGAGTTCACCCATTTCCTAAGGGACAATGAGATTCTATCCTAGTGGATACCTCCTTATACACCTCAGCTCAATGGTGTATCATAAAGAAGGAATCACACACTGTCAAACATGGTGCGGTCTATGATGAGTTTCGCTGACCTGCCCGTCTCATTCTAGGGGTACGCCCTAGTGACCGCAGCTTACCTTCTGAACATAGTTCCATCAGTCTAGGCATATAGACTCCATTGTCAAAAGGTTTGGCATTGACAATTTCAAGAGAGGTCTTATACCGATGAGACATGAAATATCACTTTCTAGGAGTATGTCCCTAAAGATTCTTGAAGAAAGGGCAGACATGGATAAGATACCATATACCTCAGCGATAGGGTCTATCATGTATGCGATGCTATGTACCAGGCCTGATATAGCATATGCTTTGAGTGTCACGAGCAGGTATCAGGCAGATCCAGATTTAGAACACTGGAAGGCAGTAAAGTGTATCCATAAATACTTGAGAAGGACTACGGATCATTTACTGGTATATGGAGGAGGTAGCCTCCAGGTTGAGGGCTACACAAACTCGAGTTTTAGTCCAACATTGATGATAGCAAGTCAAATTTAGGGTATGTTTTTACCCTGAATGGAGGAGCAGTAAGCTGGAAGAGTTCCAAGCAAGATACTACTGCTGACTCGACCATAGAGGCGGAATACATTGCTGCAGCAGAAGCAGCAAAGAAAGTTGTGTGGATGAAGAAGTTCATCAAAGATTTGGGAGTCATACCAAGCAGCGTGGAGCTGACTCCCATATATTATGATAGTAACGGGGTGATAACTCTAGTAAGGGAACCCAAGTCTCATCAGAATTGTTCTAAAGAGGTTTCATCTGATTAGAGCGATCATGACCTATAAAGATATAGCAATGGAAAGATATTCATCCGACGATAACATTGCAGATCCACTAACGAAGCCGCTGACTCAGATTGTATTTGAGCGTCACAGGAGTCTGATAGGGTTCAGACATATAGGTGATTGGCTTTAGGTCAAGGGGGAGATTGCTGGTTACAGATGCCTTGCAAGCCAATCACGTGAGTGATGGCACGTGTGACACGCTGTGTGATCTTTTTTGCTTATGATTAATATTGGCATATTCTCACATTATATTATCTATTTCATATATATATATATTGTGATGTCCTTGGTTCCGTGCAATGGGAATCGAATTATGATGATATCACGATAATGAGATCGATTAACCTTTCCTAAATAATCCCGGTCATAAGTTACTCGAGAGGGACATCAAGATAACCGGATAGACCGGTGTACTATATACCCGTCCATATGATGGAGGCGATGGTCTCATAGCCACTTGTGTGGAGACACTAAGGATATAGTATAGGTGCTCATTAGAGAATGAGTTCACTGATTGATCCGCTTATGGAATGATGTATGGTTAATGATACCTAATGTCAGACAGCGATTCCATAGTCCCAGTTGTGTATCTGATCCATGGACTTGAGACACCAAGGATGCCTTGTATGAGTACTCCTTTCTTTGACGCCAGACTTATAAGTTTGGAAAGTTCTAGATCTGGTACAATTGGTTATCGAGATTGATAGCTAACCTTACGAAGGTAATTGAGTGTGAATAGAGGATCATCCAATCTCGGTATCACGAGAGGTATATCCTATATGTGCTTACTCAGACAAATCCCTAGTCAGGGTCATTCGGATTGAGAGATAAAGAGTTCTTCAGGAGAATCCGATTAGAGCAAGACTATGACGGATTTCGTATGTGACCTGACATTACCATATCCAATATACGATCTTGGGATATTAGTTGGATAAGGGATTATAGATACATAGTAACTGTACACAAAAAGGTCTGATGGTTTTGATCCCTTCTATATCGTCTAGAGACTATGGCATAGTAGTCTAGTACATCCATAGTCGATGAGTCGAGTGAATTATTATGAGGATAATAATTTACTATATCAGAAGGAGTTCTAATGGGAGCGACTCACGGCCAGTACAGTATCGAGCCTAGAGGGTCACACACATATGGTGGATGCTTCAGCGAATAGAGGATTGGATGGAAATCCAATTAGCCTCTAGATGAGACCCTATGCTGATGGACTCCTTGCTTAAGGCCCAATTAGAGGCCTAAGGAGATTATTGGATAGAGATCTAATAATGCAAGGTTAGTAGGTTATTGGATGGAGATCCAATACCCACTAAGGCAGGAACCCTAGGGTTTTTAGTGGCTCTCTATAAATAGAAGGGTAGACTCATAGTTGATAGGCTGCAACTTTAGCCACCACTTCCTATTCTCCTCCCTCCCTCTGAGTAAGAGTTACGAGATCAGATTGGAGGAGTTTCGCTGTAGAGATCTATCATATGGATACCGCTAGAGAGGAGGACGCTTAACCTCCTTCATCTTCTCCATCCAGATCTGGAATACAGGGATATACGATCTCCGTAGGTAAAATTAATCTCTTACCTATCACTATTTTTTTGATTTTTATGATTTTCTTGTGACCCCAATCTTTTGCACGATGATTTGATCTACGTGGGAAACCAATTTTTGTTTTAATTTTCACTGCGCATGTGATGCACTCGCTGAGGTTTCCCAACACCATCCTCATCAAGACCAGGAGCCCCAATGACCTTATTTATAGCAAAGTAAAGTAGGTGACCTTACACGGAAAATGTGGGAGAGAAGAAAAGACACAACGCTTTGAGAAGTTTGCTACCTCTACCGAACCGAGCCGATATCATCCTACCAGACTACACGACCTCTATATTGTCACGGGCTTAGCTAATTTTGCCTAAGCCGTGTGGCACCCATGCGTGTCCATCAGCAAAGGTCAGCCTTCCCCAAGATCTGCTAGGGTCCCTTAGACTTACATAAGAGAAAACGGGCCAAAAGAACCAATTCCAACGGGATCCACAAGCAACTGCTCAAGCAAACACTTTATAAAGCCAGATATAAATTACACCCATGGACATTACAAAATCAGAAAGGTTATGCACAAAGGATAATAGTCCATTACAGACCAAAGTCCCCACAAGTGCTTACAAGATGCACTCGTATTTACAAGTCAAAATCAGCCACAAAGTAAACCAAACTAGGGCTACTAAGTCTACTGCGAGCCCACTACTTGATGTATAAGGTATATACACAAACCGAAGGACACAGACAAATATGAGCATTTCATCGAACATCGTGTTTATATTTTTGTCCTTGACATTCTCCCCCACTTATTCCATCGACGTCCTCGTCGAAGCCACTGTAGATGCTGCATCTCCTCGTATTTTGCTGAATCTTCAATCTTCTGCTTTGGCTGCAATATGCCCCTTTGACTCCCAGTCGCTCTCCGCTGCTATTGTTGAGTAGTCGAACTCTGATCCCCCATGCTGCTTCAACTCACCAATGACAGAATCTGGTGTGAGGTTGGCTAAGTTGTGTTGATCCTTGTTGGTTCTCGTGGATCCTTCTGATAAGGAAAAAGACCTGGCTTATTATGCACCAGTATCACAGTATACTCATGTTGCTTGAACTGGGTGGATGCTTGTTGGAACTTTGACGAGCATCACCTCGTAAACTTTAAGGTTTTTTAGGTCCTTCATCCATAATGATTGCCCATTGATCCTTCTTCGACATTTAGTTCACTTCCAAGTAGGTCCGCATCACTCCCGCTTTCAATTGGCATTCAATTGGGAAATGAAGTAGACAATCTACTCTCGGTAGTACTGATCATCAATGATAAGGATTTGATAACTATTATATTCCATAAGCTTTCTTTAAAGGGTCACTGAATTTATGCAGAGCTCCTCTGCTGGATAAGTAAGAGAACTGGAATACTCGACTTCACCCATTCTCTTAGTAGTTGAGAATGTAAGGTTACTTGGCTTCGCTCGCCACCTCGAGTTAAGAGAATTGGGGTACTCAGTTTCGTCCATTCTCTTGAGTTGAGAAGGCAAAGGTTACTCAACATCGCCTGCCTCCTTAAGTTTACACTTCATGCATTGAGCTGATTACTAACATTCGCCTGCTCTTTGCTCACACTTCTGAAGCACTAGAAGTGTTTGTACCCCTTGCATTGAGTTAGCTATTGTGATTCGCCTTCCCACTACCATTGAACTTCTGGAATGCAAGAAGTTTTCCCAAAAAGAGCAAAAAGTTAACCCCAACTCGGAGTCCCCCAACTTGGAGTAAGTCTTTGATAGTTCTGGTCGTCTCTGGGATTGTATCGTCTTCTCCATCACCTCTGCCGCCTACCCCGAGTAAAAAAGGTATAGTACCATGTACTGCCTACTTCGTTCCTTGGTTGAGCTCTCCTGCATCAACCCGAAGTCCCTTGCTTTCGGCTATCTTGATGAGAAGCCCATCGACATCGATCTTATGAAGTTCCTTGGCCTCTGCACTTCCGTCCTGTCTTGGTACTTGGAGTTTGCCTCTGTATTTTCCACCTCCTTGGTCCCTTTTATGACTAATGCTCTCCCTCCATGAGAGCAAGGGATTGATGACTCCACGGAAGTCCCGCCTCTGTGGTACCATGGTGTTATCAAGCCCATAGCCCTACTATTAGTTACCTTGCATCTGCATCTCTTCCTTCGCGATCGGTAGATCCGCCTCTGCAGCATTGTGGTGCTCCTCCGAGTCCACCTCCTTTCTAACGGACACTTTACTTTTGGGTAGCTGAGCCCCACTGGACTCATCGTCGGTTCCTCGCCCCTTTCGACCACTTGCTTCAACACCACTATGTCCTCTTAGCAATTCTCCTTGGTTGATGAAAAACATACTGCAACTCTCATGCATGGCCTCCACCATCTTGTTGTAAGGTTCGTGCCAATTCTGTTCTCCTTAGCTTCCTTGGTAGCAACATTCGCTTACTCGGCCTTGTCCTCTGACCTGTCAGGCTCCCTTAAGCGAATGTGAGCACTGAAGCAGTCCAACTCTCCAGTCACTCTAACCATACCTCTGTATAATCAAGTCCTCTCCATGAGACTCATTGGTACTTGCAATCTTACTTCTCCCTCGGCGGTACATTGCCTCTATATGCTGATGACCAAGGCTTTGATCTAATACAAGCTTCGATGCGCACACACGGAAGACCCGCCTCCGCGGTACCATGACATTCACTCCTTGAATCCACAGCCCTTCTTGCCATTGCATTGTTCACCAAAGTGGAGCTCCCAACAGCTCCTGATCACTTACATGATCACGTCCCCCTCCATGGGACTCCTTGGTACTTGCACTTGACCTTCTTCCTTGGTGGTATATAGCCCCCATATGCTGATGACTAAGGCTTTTATCCAATGCAAGCTCCGATGCACACATGAAGACCCACCTCTGCGGTACCATGATATTCACTCCTTGAATCCATAGCCCTTCTTCTTATTGTGTCATACACCAAAGTGGAGCTCCCAGTAACTCCTGATCAAACCTCCGTATGATCTTGTCCCTCACGGGACAGGACCGCATGTGTTGTATTGCCACGAACTATTCTACCACGATCCGCTGCACCATGTCGCCTCCTGGTGACATCTCCATTGTATACAGATTCTCATGTGATGAACTCAGACTACAACTTCTCCATGTGTGGCCTTTACCAACACCTCGTAGGGCCTCCACTATCTCCTATTTTTGGTTCACTCCCTTGGTAATTCACCTTCGCCAACCCACTCTTGGGTCACACCAGGACAAACCATAGCTCTAGGACAGTCCATTACCTAGTAGCTCCTGAAGTCCCCTGACTTCGCTAGAGTTGGTGCACCATTGTCTGGATTTTGGGCCTCTATCCCCTACCATCACAATCTCTGCTATGCACCACTTGTTCCTGACAACTCGAATGATAATACTGCTTCAAGAGTACCCGCCTCTGTGTCCTCTTGCCCCGTGCTATGGTATCTTGATCCCAACTTTACCTCCGTAAGTTGAATCACTTTAGTTACTCCGTCAAATGTATCTCTGAGGTAACTTGCATGTGCCTCGAAGCTCCCTTTATATTTGGCACCATACAAGATAAGTCTGCCCCATCAGAATGAAGAACCCATGGAATGACATGATCCCACTCTTGCCTTTACAAGAGTTCATGCCCTTGACCTCTGTCCAAGGAAAGCTCTGTACCTCCGCTTCATGTTCCATCTTCTATGTCGACTCTCTTCATGCGGCTTGGATACTTCACCAAGTTCCACCCAAGTCACTCCGCTCCTCGATTTGCATTGAGTTGATAGTGGCCCTCGCATCCACCATTCCATGGGTC
The DNA here is from genome assembly GCA_029747655.1 of Ensete ventricosum. Lineage (NCBI taxonomy): Eukaryota > Viridiplantae > Streptophyta > Magnoliopsida > Zingiberales > Musaceae > Ensete > Ensete ventricosum. The sequence continues at coordinate 29,827,880 of JAQQAF010000007.1, forward strand.
AGCCCTCCGTTGTGTTTGATTTCCACATCGACTCAAAGTGTGCCTTCATATGATGTTGCCTTGGATTGCTCCCCCACTCGATCTCGAAATGCATCTACCAATGCAATACCTTATCCGAGATCATGCAATGACTCCTTGTCACTCGCTCCGTCCGTTGAGCTTTATGGAGATATTACCTTGAGAAACTCTTCCTCAATATGTGCGGTCCGTTATACATAATTCTCTCTCTAGAGAACTACGACTTATCCCTCCTGGATATCTGTCTTGTTGGAGCAACTTTCTTCTTTACATGCTTTCCACTGGAAGTTTCGGAGACCACCATCCCCTTTGGACTACTCCGTCTTACTTAACAACTTGTGCCTTGTTCTACCCCCCACAAATGCACTTGCTAGATTGTGACCCTGCGCCAATACAGTCCCCACTATACCCTTCAGGGTCTAGCAATGTGCTGAACTTGTTATACATTTCAGCCACCTACAGACGTATCCTTTCCATGTCAAAGAGAAAGTTCTGATGCTCCATGGCACTGAGTTTTGCTCGCACCTTAGGATGGCCATGAAAACTTCGTCGTCCATGTACAAGCACTTGCATGAGTACTGAATCCTTCGAGTTAGCAATTCACCTCACCTCTGTGAGCTTTGCATAACTCTTTCGGTCGTTACGTAACACCTCCCACTTTGCACGGTCTCATCTTTCACCAAGCGCCCTGCTTTGCCTTGAGCACCGTCAAGTTTGGTTGCCAACGTCGAGCTATAACTTGAACTCAACCATCCCAATCTTTATGCGTTACATATTCTTCTTCGCTTGCTTCTCCTCGTGGTGCCTCTCGCGCAAAGGGTTGGTCATTCCTCTGAATGCCAAACCTGGATGCCCACTCCTCTGAGCGACTCCTTTCCCTACATCTCAATGTCCGTTTCCCCCCAACGGTTGCGCATGCTGGCTGTCCTCCATACAGCCCAACTATGTCCCCCATGTTTATAATGTGAGTGTTTCTGTGTGTTCTTGTCCTGCTCTGATACCATAATATCACGGGCTTAGCTAATTTTGCCTAAGCCGTGCGACACCCATGCATGTCCATCCGGAAAGGTCTACCTTCCCTGAGATCTCCTAGGGTCCCTTAGACTTACAAAAGAGAAAACGGGCCAGAAGAAGGAATTCCAATGGGATCCACAAGCAACTGCTCAAGTAAACACTTTATAAAGCCAGATACAAATTACACCCATGGACATTACAAAATAAGAAAGGTTACGTACAAAGGATAATAATCCATTATAGACCGAAGTCCCCACAAGTGCTTACAAGACACACTCATATTTACAAGCCAAAATCGACCATAAAGTAAACCAAACTAGGGCTGCTAAGTCTACTGCAAGCCCGCTACTCGATGCACAAGGTATATACACAATCCGAAGGACACAAACAAACATGAGCATTTCATCAAGCACCTTATTTACATTTTTGTCCGTGACAGTATGCTAATCTTACAGTAGGAACCACTAGCACATATTCGGCTCTATTACTGTCCACATCCTCAGAGGGCCGAAGCTAAAAGGATTATCCAAGAGATGCAGGAGACACAGATCATTCAGCCACAACCTTCCCTTGCAATGACATTTTATCTCCAAAAGCTTTGCCTCTTTGTCTGCAGGGATAAGCTCTTCCGGAAGTGCCACATCCAGTTGAACCAGCTATGGCTTTTGATGCAGCACTCCCAAATCTCGGGCTACTTCCACTACCTCTCCCAGAAGCGGACTATGTTGTTTGAAGTCTTCCCTATTGACGATCATAAGAAGATCAGGTCCCTCCAGCAATAGTACCAGCATGAAATCTATGATTGGATGGAGATCAAAATTCTAAAGGAACAGGAGGAAGGCATCCACACGTCCACCATCTATGGGGCCTTCAAAGCCACGATGCCATATATATCGATCTTAGCATTACCATATCGAAATGAGGTGTTTGAAATTGGAGCAGACAAAATAGGAGTTGACATCGGCACCACCCACTTGCAAGCTGGCTGACACCTATTCCGTACTAAGGCTCTCCCTACATTTCACACGATGCTTCTGATATATAAATGGATACTGATTACTACTAAATTTGAAGTCTGGCATGATACAGATCAGCAGTACAATGGAGAGATGAAAACATGCTTGGACTCAGAATGGGCTCACACTACTAGGAACCTTATCAAAGGGCAGCAATTATTCCAAAAGAAGACCCAGTTACTATTTAACAATAACCAAGTTGCAGCCCATGCAAGAAAGAAGCAGCCTCCCGATAAATACCGGAGCAGAAGAAAGTTTACTATTAAAGATCGAGTTTTCCTTTATCTCTAGCCGTATCAGCAGAAAATTCGAGCCTCAAGGAAGTGGTCCCCTAGTACTTTGGCCCTTGTAAAATTGGGGATCATAATGCAGTCGTGACTTATGGATCATCAATTTAAAAATACAATTGATCCTCTAAGTATCTCGTCGCAAATGGAAGTTTAGAAAGGATAACTCAACCCAGATCCATCCACCTGACATCCCAACTGATGAGGAGGTTCAAGTTCAGCTGATGATCGCATAGGATCATAAGATCGTGATGCACCATCGTCCAAATACTACTACCCTTGATAGAGAGATACAAGATAATGTTGGACCGTCGGACCACAGTGCGTCTACCGTAAATACCACAAGGAAGCTTCAAGGAGAATTACAGATCAAGACCCAAAGTTCATGGAGCCTCAGCCTTGAGGACAAGGCTGATTTGAAGAGGGCGGGTCTGTTAGGACTCTAGCTAAGGGAATCCTAATTTAGTTTCATGGAAGAGGGTGATTATGTAAAATCTAAGGGGCATTCATGTAAATCCTATCTAGCTAACCCCTATTAAGGAAAGCAAGGAGGCCGGATAGGTTTGGATTAGTTGAGGAAGATATTTGAGGGGAGAGTAAGATGTATGTTACCTTAATTAACCACCCCTTATCCTAGTTAAAGATGGGTTGGTTGAGGAGGGGTTAAGTTAAAATAGGATTAGAATTCGTTTGGAGGTTGCTTCTTAGAGTTGGAGTTAGAGTCGTTGGAAGGAGGAGTTGCTTATTATAGTTGGAGTAGGAGTTGTTAGGACTTGTTAGGAGTAGGAGTCCTCTTAGGAATTAGGGATTGAAGGCCTATAAATAGCCTTATAATCATCCACTTTTATTCATGAATAAATCAATCTTTCTTTAGCCAATGGCTTGAGTACCAAGGAGGGAAGAACCCCTATAGAGTTCCAAGGAGGTCGATCCCCTATAAAGATCACCCCAAGCTTAGAATCCGCAAGGGTTCTAACAATTTCTCAAAGGCCTCAGATTTGTACTTCATCAAGTACACGTGTTTATACCTAGAGAAATCATTAGTGAATGTAATGAAGTATTAGTAACCACCTATAGCCTGAGTTGACATGAGACCACATACGTCACTATGTATGAGTTCCAATAACTCAGTGGCTCTCTCTTGTTAGAACCTGCAATGAATTGCAGATATGATAAGCACATTCAATATCCAATACCCATGTATTATCATGAAAATATGACATGTGGAGACTAATCATGAATATACCTGAAGCTTCTCCAACTTCTGTTTCGCCTTATCTGCAAGGTAGTCCTTACAGTTCCTCTTCCAATGCCCGTCTTGGCCGCAGTGAAAGCACTATCCTTTATCCTTTGTCGGGTATTCTTGGCAACCTTTCCCTTACCCAGACTTTATTTGCCCTTGCCTTTCTTAAAGTTCTTACTAGCATTCCTTTTCCTATTGGTCTCATCAATATAGAGAACTGACTTCTCTTTCTTGATGGTACTCTTAGCTTCCCTCAACATATTGAGGAGCTAAGGTAGACTCACCTCAAACTTGTTCATATAAAGTCAATAATGAATTGTGAAAAGGAATTTAGTAGGGACTGAAGTATAAGATCAATACACAGGTTATCCTCTCGGACTATCTTTATACTTCACAAAACGAGTGATCTCATTCTCGCTTGTCCTTTTCTCCAGCGTGGGAACAATCATGTTAAGGATATATATGATTTTATCTTTTGTGAGAATAATTCTCAAATTGTGGAGCCTTTGGACCAATGAGGTGGTTGGCATCAAGTATGCCACATAGGGTTTGCATCAAGTTTGTCAGAACTTGCAACGAATTACAGATATGATAAGCACTCTCGGTATCCAATACCCATGTGTTATCATGAAAATCTGATAAATGAAGACTGATCATGAATATACCTGAAGCTTCTCCAAGCTTCTGTTTCACCTTATCTGTAAGGTAGTCCTTATAGTTCCTCTTTCAATTCCCATCTTGACCGTAGTGGAAGCACTGTCCTTTGTCCTTTGCCAGGTCTTTCTTAGCAACCTTTGTCTTACCCGGTCTTTCTTTGCCCTTGCCCTTCTTAAGGGTCTTACTAGCATTTCTTGTCCTATTAGTCTCACCAATATATAGAACTGACTTCTCTTTCTTGATGGTACTCTCAGCTTCCCTCAACATATTAAGGAGCTCAGGTAGAGTCACCTCAAACTTGTTCATATTAAAGTTAATAATGAACTGTGAAAAGAAATCTGGTAGGGACTGAAGTATAAGATCAACATATATAGTTTATCCTTTAGGACTATCTTTATACTTCACAAAGTGAGCGATCTTATCCTCGCTTGTCCTTTCCTCCAGCATGGGCACAATCATATTAAGGATATATATGATTTTCTCTTTCATGAGAATAATTCTCAAATTACAGAGTCTTTGGACCAATGAGACGATTGGCATTAAATATGTCATATAGGGGTTTTGCAAGCAACAAACAAGATATAGTGAAAATAAATAACATGCATATTTTACAGAAAATACTAATTAAGATATGGACTTCTATCTTAATATACTCCTACTATTTTCTTAGTGTATCACGCGACACCCTCCACACGTGAGACGAAAATCTTCGGCAGACTCCTAGTGGGGATCGGGATCCAATTGACATCTTAGTGCAATCTCGAGGGGCTCGACCAACTACACTAAGCCCAAAGGGTAGACAACTCTTGTCAATCACAACTCCTTGTGATTCCCATTATATTCGGCCTCCGAATCATCATAGTCTCAACTGCTCGACCAACCATGAAGTTCAGTTAAGTCATCACCATCGTTACAAGATGAGTCTGATTCAATAGATATGCTCTCGACTGCTCGACCAAGTCATACGATATCCTCAGGTCACCGATGACATATATATGTCATAGGCAAGAACTCGATCACGTAGATAGGTGAGCCTCGAGTGACTCGACCAACTTAACCAATGTTGTGATTCAATTTCTTCCTATAACGATGGAAGGCCACGTGGGTCAATCTTATTGCCTCATGCTTACCGACTTAATATTATCGTAGGAGTGGTTTTATTTTTTATCAGTCTCCTAATATGTCGTGTCACACACATACATATTTAATATATATCTACATCGCATACAAATATCTATATATATATACACATACATCTAGTAGGTGTATAACATATCGCATATGCAAGCTATACTGGATTATCATGAGTTGTCCCCTAATATGATTAAGCCCGAGCCAATGGGCCTAATCACTCACAATAGGATTTATGTATACATTAGCGTATCTCCATGCCCTATGATCATTGATCTCATCATCATCGGTTCTGTCGGATCCTCGTCGCATCACTATGCATCGTGATCTCCCGCCATGGCATCGTGAGTCCTGTTGTCACCTCCACGCTCCCCCGCGCCTCTTCATAAAATTATAGATAATCACAGGCACGCAGGCCCGATAATAAATGAGAAAAATGAAGGCTCACAGGCCCTAATAATAATAATCATCATCAACATAATTATACATATCATAACACATGGCTCATGATCATCCATCCATATCATACATCACGTGTACATCACATCATATGTATGATTATTAGATATATAATAATTAATTAAACTATTTAATTAATTATTTTTCTAAAAATCAAGATATGCTCAAAATTTCTAGAATTATCAAGGGTATTTTTATAATTATAGATTAGAGAACAGTCCTCGAAATTTCTAGAATTATTGAGGGTGTTTTCGATATTCTGGATATAGGATAGCCTCTGAAATTTCTTAAATTTCAAGGGGCAATATCATCCTTTTCTCAAAAGGATGCCCTAGTCCTCTTCTCTCACCCTCACTACGTCGGCGCCGTCGTCGCTCCTGCGCAAGCAGTGGCTTCCCTTGCCCGTCGACAACCGCCCTGCCAAGGGGCGGCTGCCTTTGTAGGCACTGCCTCTGCTGGCAATCGCTCCTGTGAGCGACCGCCCTTGTAGGCGGTGCCTTTGCCCGTAAGTTGCCTTCCTGTGGGCGATCGTATACAGGCCACTGGTAGAAGCCCCTGCGGCCTGGCCATGGGCGGCTACCGCCCCTTGTGGGCTGGCCCTAGCCACAGCCGGTCACCCCTTTGCAAGAGGGGGCCTTGGCCATAATAGGCCACCCCGTTGCCACCTCTACATGCAGATAGCATGCATGTGGCCACCCCTCGCCTATAGGCAGCACATACTTTTGCTGCCAATCGCTGCAACAAACGTGTAGAACAGTTCTACACACTACAATCTCATCACACGTAGTTTAAAACCAATCTTTCGTATGAAAATATTGGCTCTAATACCACTATTGGGAAACCTCAACGGGAGCATCATATACGCAGTGGAAATCAAAACAAAAAATTGGTTTCTCACGCAGATCAAATCATCGGGCAAAAGATTGAGGTCACAAGAAAGCTGGAAAAATCGATAAACCGTGATACATAAGAGATTGATTTTACCTAGGGAGACCGTATATCCCTGTATTTCTAGATCCGGATAGAGAGGATAAAGGAGGTCAAGCGTCATCCTCTCTAGTGGTATCCCCACAATGGATCTCGGCAACGAAACTCCTTCAATATGATCTCATAACTTTTGCACAGAGTGTCATGGGCTTAGCTAATTTTTCCTAAGTCATGCGGCAACCATACGTGTTCGTCTGCAAAGGTCAGCCTTCCCTAAGATCTCCTAGGGTCCCTTAGACTTACAAAAGAGAAAACGGGCCAGAAGAAGCAATTCCAATGGGATCCATAAGCAGCTGCTCAAGTAAACACTTTATAAAGCTAGGTACAAATTACACCCATGGACATTAGAAACTCAGAGAGGTTACACACAAAGGATAATGGTCCATTACAGACCAAAGTCCCCACAAATGCTTACAAGACACAATCATATTTACAAGCCAAAATTAGCCATAAAGTAAACCAAACTATGGCTGCTAAGCCTACTGCAAGCCCGCTAATTGCTGTACAAGGTATGTATACAAATCGAAGGACACGGACAAATAAGATTGCATCGAACACCTGGTTTACATTGGTCCGTGACATTCTCCCCCACTTATTCCTTCGACGTCCTCATCAAAGCCACTGTAGACGCTGCATCTCCTCACGTTTTACTGAATCTTCAATCTTTTGCTTTGGCTGCAACATGCCCCTTTGGCTCCTAGTCGCTCTCTACCGCTGTTGTTGAGTAGTTGAACTCTAATTCGCCATGCTGCTTCAACTCACCAATGACTGAATCTGGTGTGGGGTTGGCTAAGTTGTGATGATCCTTATTGGTTCTCATGGATCCTTCTGATGAAGGAAAAGACCTACCTTATTATGCGCCAGTATCGCAGTATACTCATGTTGCTTGAACTAGGTGGATGCTTGTTGGAACTTTGATGAGCATCGCCATATAGACTTTGAAGTTTTTAAGGTCATTCCTCCATAATGTTTGCCCATTGATCCTTCTTCCACGTTTAGTTGTCACTTCCAAGTAGGTTCGCATCACTCCCGCTTTCTATTGGCATTCAATTGGGAAATGAAGCGAAAAATCTACTCTCAATAGTACTGATCACTAATGGTGAGGATTTGACAATTATTGTCTTCTATAAGCTTTCTTTGAAGGGCAACTGAACTTATGCAGAGCTCCTCTACTGGATAGGTATGAGAACTAGGATACTCGACTTCACCCATTCTCTTAGTAGTTGAGAAGGTAAGGTTACTTGGCTTCGCTCACCTCCTCGAGTTAAGAGAATTGGGGTACTCAGTTTCGCCCATTCTCTTAAGTTGAGAAGGTAAAGGTTACTCGATTTCGCCTGCCTCCTCGAGTTTGTACTTCATGCATTGAGTTGGTTACTAACATTTGCTCACACTTATGAAGCACTAGAAGTGTTTGTACTCCTAGCGTTGAGTTAGCTACGGTGATTCACCTTCCCCCTACCATTGAACTTCTGGAATGCAAGAAGTTTTGCCCGAAAAGAGCAAAAAGTTTACCCCAACTCGGAGTCCCCCAACTTGGAGTAAGTCTTTGGTAGTTCTAGTCACCTCTGGGATTGTACTATCTTCTCCATCACCTTTGACGCCTACTCCTATGAGTAGAAAAGGTATAGTACCGCGTATTGCCTACTTCGTGCCTTGGTCAAGCACTCCTGCATCAATCTGAAGTCCCTCGCTTTCGGCTATCTTGATGAGAAGCCCATCGACATCGGTCTTATGAAGTTCCATGGCCTCTGCCCTTCTGTCTTGTCTTGGTACTTGGAGTTTGCCTCTGCATTTTCCACCTCCTCGGTCCCTTTTACGACCAATGCTCTCCCTCCATGAGAGCAAGGGATCGATGACTCCATAGAAGTCCCGTCTCTGCGGTACCATGGTGCTGTCAAGCCCATAGCCCTCCTATCCATTACCTTGTATCCGGTACCATGGTGAATTCGCTTAAGGGAGCCCGACAAGTTAGAGGATAAGGTCGAGTAAGTGACAGATTCTCGTGTGATGAACTCGGACTACGAATTCACCATGTGTGGCCTTTGCCAACACATCATAGGGCCTCCGCCATCTCCGATTTTTTTTTGTTCGCTCCCTTGGCAATTCACTTTCGTCCACCCACTCTTGGGTCACACCTAGACGAAGCATAGCTCTAGGATAGTCTGTCACCTAGTAGCTCCTGAAGTCCCCTAACTTCGCTAGAATTGGTGCACCATCGTCTGGATCCTAGGCCTCTATCCCCTACCAGCATAATCTTCGCTATGCACCACTTGTTCCTAACAACTCGAATAGTAACACTATGAAATATTCTTCAAGAGTACCCACCTCTGTGTCCTCTTGCCCCGTGCTAAGGTCTCTTGATCCCAACTTTGCCTCTGCAAGTTGAATCACCTTAGTTACTTCGTCAAATACATCTGATGTAAGGTGCATGTGCCTCGAAGCTCCCTTCGTCTTTGGCACCATGCAAGATAAGTCTACCCCATCAGAATGAAGAACCCATGGAACGATATGATCCCACTCTTGCCTCTACAAGAGTTCATGCCCTTGACCTCCGTCCAAGGAAAGCTTTGTGACTCCGCTCCATGTTCCATCTTCTATGTTGACTCCATTCATGCAGCTTGGAAACTTCATTAAGTTCCACCCAAGTAGTTCCGCTCCTCGATTTGCATTGAGTTGATAATGATCCTCGCGCCCACTATTCCATGGGTCAACCCTCTATTGAGTTCGATTTCCACATTGACTTTAAGTGTGCATTTATATGATGTTGCCTTGGATTGCTCCCCCACTTGATCTCGAAATGCATCCACCAATGCACTACCTCATTCGAGATCATGCGACAACTCCTCATCACTTGTTTAGTCCGTTGAACATTATGAAGATATTGCCTTGAGGAACTCTTCCTCAATATGTGCAGTCGGTTGCAGATGATTCTCCCTCTAGAGAACTAGGACTTATTCCTCCTGGATATATGTCCTGTTGGAGCAACATTCATCTTGCATTCCTCCCACTAGAAGTTTCGGAGACCACCATCCCCTTTGGACTACTTTGTCTTGTTGAACAACTTGTGCCTTGTTCTGCCCCCGCAAATGCACTTACTAGATTGCGACTCTTCGCCAATATAGTCCCCACTGCATCCTTCAAGGTCTAGCGATGTGTCGTACTTATTTCATATTTCAGCCACCTACGGACGTATCCTTTCCATGTCGAAAAGAAAGTTATGATGCTCCATGGTGTCGAGTTCCGATCGCGCCTTGGGATGGGCACAAACACTCGATCGTCCGTGTACAAGCCCTTGCATGAGTATCGAAGCCTTTGAGTTAGCAATTCCCTTCATCTCTTTGAGCTTTGCACAACTCTTACGGTCATTGAGCATCACATCCCACTTTACACGGTCTCATCATTCTCCAAGCGCCTCGCTTGCCTTGAGCACCGTTAAGTTTGGTTGCCAACGTCGAGCCATAGCTCAAACTCAACCATCCCAATCTTTGTGCGCTACGTATTCTTCTTCGTTTGCTTGTCCTCGTGGTGCCTCTAGCGCAAAGGGTTGGCCATTCCTCTGAATGCCAAGCCTAGATGCCCGCTCCTCTGAGCTCCTCCTTTCCCTACATCTCAATGTCCGTTTCCCCCAAACGGTTATGCGTGCTGGCTATCCTCCATACAGCCCAGCTAGTTCCCCCATGTTTGTTTGGCGAGTGTTTCTGCATGTGCTTTTCCTGCTCTGATACCACAATGTCACACGCTTAGCTAATTTTGCCTAAGCCGTGCGGTACACATGCATGTCCATCCGCAAAGGTCAGCCTTCCCTGAGATCTCCTAGGGTCCCTTAGACTTACAAAAGAGAAAACGGGCCAGAAGAAGCAATTCCAACGGGATCCACAAGCAACTGCTCAAGCAAACACTTTATAAAGCCAGATACAAATTACACCAATGGACATTAGAAACTCAGAGAGGTTGCACACAAAGGATAATGGTCCATTACAGATCGAAGTCCCCACAAGTGCTTATAAAACACACTCGTATTTACAAGCCAAAATCGGCCACAAAGCAAATAAAACTAGGGCTACTATGCCTACTGCAAGCCCGCTACTTGCTCTACAAGGTATGTTTACAAATTGAAGGACACGGACAAACATGAGCATTTTATCAAACACTTGGTTTATATTGTTGTCCGTGACAAGAGGTAGGGAGGAGAATAGGAGTCGATAGCTAAAGCTGTAGCCTATCAACCATAAGTCTCTACTCCTATTTATAGAGAGCCACGAAAAACTCTAGGGCTCTTGCCTTAGTGGGTATTGGATCTTCATCCAATTACCCACTAACCTTGTATTATTGGATCTCTATCCAATAATCTCCTTAGGCCTATAATTGGGCCTTAAGCAAGGAGCTCATCAGCATAGAATCTCATCTAATGATAATATGGGCTAATTGGATCTCCATCAAATTCTCTATTCGCTGAAGCATCCACCATATGTGTGTGACCCTCTAGGCCCGATATCATGAGTCACTCCCATCAGAACTTCTTCTGATATAGTGAATTATTATCTTCATAATAATTCACTCGACTCTTCGACTATGGATGTACTATGCCACGACGCCATAGTCCCTAGATGTATAAAGGGATCAAATCCATTAGACCTGTCTATCCATAGTTACCGTGTATCAATAATTCCTCATCTAACTAATATCCCAGAGACCGTATATTAGATATGGTACTGTCAGGCCACATACAGAATCTGTTTGTCTTTCTCTAATCAGATTCTACCGAAGAACTCTTTCTCTCTCAATTCGAATGACCCTGGCCAGGAATTTGTCTGAGAAAGCACATACAACATTCCAAAAGTGGATCAATCAGCAAACTCATTCTCCAATGAGCACCTGCATTATATCCTTAGTGTCTCCTTATAAGTGGCTATGAGATTAGCCGCCTCCATCATATGGATGAGTATATAGTATACCGGTCTATCCAGTTATCTCGATGTCCCTCTCAAGTAACCTATGACCAGGATTATTTAGGATCTGTGTTTAAAGATGAATTAATCTTATTATCATGATCTCATCACGATTTGATTCCCATTGCACAGAACCAAGGACATTACAATATATATGTTACATATAATATAATGTGAGAATATGTCAATAATAATCTTAAGCAAAAAGATTGTACAGTGTGTCACACATTGCATCAATCACGTGATTGGGTTACAGGGCACTTGTAACTAGCACTCCATAGTTAAAGTTAGGCTATATAGAAACTTCCCCGTGAAGGATAAAGGGGAAGCTTCATATATTTTGGGGATTCAGATATATAGAGATAGATCCAAGAGGATGCTTGGCTTGTCCTAATCTAGACTCCATTGTCAAAAGATTTGGCATATAAAATTCTAAAAGAGGTCTCACACCGATGAGACATGGAATATCACTTTGTAGGAGTATGACCCCAAAGACTCTTGAGGAAAGAGAAGACATGGATAAGATACCCTATGCCTCAGTGATAGGTCTATCATGTATGCTATGCTATGTACCATGCTTAATATAGCACATACTTTAAGTATCACGAGTAGGTATTAGGCAGATCCAAGTTTGGAACACTAGAAGGCGGTAAAGTGCATCCTTAAGTACTGGTTATAGGTGCCCTGCAAGACAATCACGTGAGTGATGGCACATGTGACACGGTGTGTGATCTTTTTGCTTATGATTAATATTGGCATATTCTCACATTATCTGTTACATATATATTGTGATGTCCTTGGTTCTATGCAATGGGAGTCGGATCGTGATGATATCACGATAATGAGATCGATTCTCCTTTAATCACATATCCTAAATAATCCCGATCATAGGTTACTCGAGAGGGACATTGAGATAACCGAACAGATCAGTGTACTATATAACCATCCATATGATGGAGGCGGCTGGTCTCATAGCCACTTGTGTGGAGACACTAAGGATATAGTATGGTGCTCATTGGAGAATGAGTTCACTGATTGATCCGCTTATGATAGTACAGGTGCTCATTGGTTTTGTGTAATGGAAATTGAAATATTGTGATGTCCTTGGTTATGTGCAATGGGAGACACTAAGGATGTTGTAGCATATATATTGTGATGTTCTTGGTTCTGTGCAATGGGAATCAGATCGTGATGAGATCACGATAATGAGATCGATTCACCTTTAAACACAGATCCTAAATAATCTCGGTCATAAGTTACTCGATAGGGACATTGAGATAACCAGACAGACCGGTGTACTATATACCCGTCCATATGATGGAGGCGGTTGGTCTCATAGCCACTTGTGTGGAGACACTAAGTGTATATGTGTGAGAATCTCAAATAGTGATTCCATAGTCCCAATTGTATATATGGTTCTTTGACTTGAGACACCAAGAATGCCTTGTATGAGTGTCAATAGAGGATCATCCACTCTCGGTATCACGAGAGGAATATCTCATATGTGCTTGCTCAAACAAATCCTTAGTCAGAGTCATTCGGATTGAGAGAGAAAGAGTTCTCCGATAGAATCCGATTAGAGCAAGATAAACTGATTCTGTATGTGACCTGACAGTACTATCTAATATATGGTCTCTGGGATATTAGTTGGGTAAGCGATTATAGATACACAGTAACTATGGATAGATATGTCCAATGGATTTAATCCCCTTGTACCGTTTGGGGACTATGGCGTAGTGGCCTAGTACGTGTATAGTCGATGAGTCGAGTGAATTATTATGGGGATAATAATTCACTATATTAGAAGGAGTTCTGATGGGAGTGACTCACGACCAGCTCGGTATCGGGCCTAGAGGGTAACACACATATGGTGGATGCTTTAGTGAATAGAGGATTGGATGAAGATCCAATTAGCCCCTAGTCTTATTATATGAGACCTTATGCTGATGGACTCCTTGCTTAAGACCCAATTAGAGGCCTAAGGAGATTATTGGATAGAGATCCAATAATGCAAGGTTAGTGGGTTATTGGATGGAGATCCAATGCCCACTAAGGTAGGAGCCTTAGGGTTTTTTGTGGCTCTTTATAAATAGGAGGGGAGACTCATGGTTGATAGGCTGTAACTTTGGCCTCTCCATCCTATTCTCCTCCCTCCCTCTGTGCAACAGTTGTGAGATCAGATTGGAGGAGCTTTGCTACAAAGATCTATCATGTAGATATCGCTAGAGAGGAGGACGCTTGACCTCCTTCATCCTCTTCATCTAGATTTGGAATACAAGGATATATGATCTCCCTAGGTAAAATCAATCTCTCACGTATTGTGGTTTTTTTTGACTTTTATGTTTTTCTCGCGACCTCAATCTTTTGAATGATGAGTTGATCTGTATGAAAAATCAATTTTTGTTTTGATTTTCGCTGCGCATGTGATGCTCCCGCTAAGGTTTCCCAATAGGTATATAGAATATAATCTATTGGACCTATATATCCTTAATTATTGTGTATCTACAGTCCCTCATCTATCTAATATCCTAGAGATCATATATTAGGCATGGTATTATCAGGCCTTATACAAAATCCATCAAAGTCTCACTATAATCATATTTCTCCCGAAGAACTTATCTCTCAATCTGAACGACCCTAGCCGAGGATTTATCCAAGTGATAACGTATGAGATATTCCTCTTACGATACCGAGAGCGGATGATCCTCTATTGACACTCAATTACCTTCATAAGGTTGTTAACTAATCCTAATAATCAATTATATCAGATCTAGAACTTTTTAGACCTGTAAGTCCGATGTCAAAGAAAGGAGTGCTCGAACAAAGCATCCTTGGTGACTCAAGTCAAAGGACCATACACACAATTAGGACTATGGAATCATTGTCTGATTTTACATATCATTAACCATCCAACATTCCGTAAGCGGATCAATCGGTGAACTCATTCTCCAATGACCACCTGTAATGTACCCATAGTGTCCCCACACTCATGTGATTGGCTTGCAGGGTATCTGTAACCAGCACAAATCTGGTATAGCTAATTATTAGGATTAATAGCCATCCTTATGAAGGTAATTGAGTGTCAATAAAGGATCATCCACTCTCAGTATCACGAGAGGAATATCCCATGTATTCTCACTCACGTAAATCCCTAGCTAGAGACATTCAGATTGAGAGAGGAGTTCTCTTGGAGAATCCGATTAGAGTGAGACATCTTGCTTGTAAAATCTGTATGTTATTCATTTATGCTAATGTAAAATCTTGGAGAGTATGTATCCCATGTGTTCTCTTGGAGATCCGTATCTTAATTAGTTTTTTTATAAAATCTATATATTATTCATTTATGCTTCATCTTGTTTATCAGAAACATCTTGCTTGTAAACCCCCTACATGGCATACTTGATGCCAACCACCTCACTAGTCTCAACTACACGGACTGGCTTTGCAATTTGAGAATTATTCTTATGGCAAAGAAAATCACATATGTCCTTGACACCATTTCGCCCACATTAGAGCAAGGATAAGATCGCATGTTACATGAAGTATATAGACGATTCTACTTTAGCAAAGTACTATATGTTGGCATCAACGATTGTTGAGTTATAGAGGCAACATAAGAGCATGGATGTCAATTCCATCCGTGTTCATCTTCTCTTACTATTTGAGAAACATGAAGGACTCAGATATATGAGATATCCAAGAGTTTCTTTTAAGTTAGGATGACATAATGGGCATCAATTCAGAACCATGTCCTGAAGATGATAGAGTGGATCGAGAAAATCATAGGTCTAGGAATGATCATAAAGGATAACCTATATGATGATCTTATACTTCAGTCCCTACCAGATTTCTTTTCACATTTCATAATGAACTTTAATATGAATATGTTTAAGGTGACTCTCCCTGAGCTCCATAATATATTGAGGAAAGCTAAGTGCACCATCAAGAAAGAGAAGCCAGTTCTCTATATTAGTGAGACCAAGAAGAAAAGGAAGGTTGATAAGTCCCTTAAGAAGGGTAAGGGTAATGAAAAATCAGGTAAGACAAAGGTTACCAAGAAATACTCGCAAAGGACAAAGGTTAGTGCTTTCACTACGACAAAGATGGGCACCGAAAGAAGAATTGCAATGATTATCTTGCAGAGAAGGCGACACAAAGGCTTGAAGAAGCTTTAGGTACAGTCATGTTCAGTCTCCAATTGTCAGATTTTATGGTAACACATGAGTATTAGATCCGAGAGTACTTATCATATATATAATTCATTGTAGGTTCTGGCAAGGCCTAGGAGATTGGCCAGCGGTGAGATAGACCTCAAGATGTGTAATGGTGTAAGAGTTATTATTACTGTTGGCGAGGTTACTCTATATCTGCTTGGTGGAGCTACAATTAAATTAGATGCAAGCTATTATGTTCCCTCTATTATCAAAAGTATTATTTCTATTTCTTGTTTGACATTTAGTAGATATAAATTTATTTTTTAGAATAATAGCTATCTATTGATTTTCGATGATAAGATCATCACTAGAGGAACATTGCCTAATGGTTTATTTATGCTAGATAAAGCTCCACGGATCATGAACGAAAGTGAGCCAAGGAGGAAATGAGATGAAGTGAACAAGAAGAGTACTTGAGTACAAAGTTCATCCATTTTCTCAAAGAACATGTGATTATATCTCGATGGTCAATGGACACCTCCTTATACACCTTAGCTCAATAGTGTGTTAGAAAGGAGGAATCACACGCTATTAAACATGGTATAGTCCATGATGAGTTTCACCGACCTACCTGTCTCATTTTGGGGATATGCTCTCGAGATCGTAGTTTATTTTTCGAACAAAGTTTCATCTAGGTCGGTAGTGTCTACACAATATGAGATATGGTAAGAAAAGAAGCTTGATTTTAAGGTTGTTAAGATTTGGGGCTGCCCTACCCAAGTTAGAAGACACAACCCCAAAAAGTTGGAATCAAGGACGGAACAGTGCAAGTTCGTGGGATACCTGAATGAAACTAGGGGGTATTATTTCTATCATCATGAGGATCAGAAGGTCTTTGTTGCTAAGAGTGTTGTGTTTTTTGAGAAGGAACACGTTCTCGGTGGAAATTGTGGGAGAATGATAGAGTTGAGCGAGGTTAGAGAATGTAGCTCAAGCACCACTCCAAATACAGAGTTTGTACAAGTACCTAGCACACAAGTTTCAACTTTATATAGGTCTAGTATAGTATTTCACCCTCCTGAAAGATATGTGGGACATATCAGTAGAGAGGACACTCAAGATGTTGATCCTCAGATCTACGGGGAGTCTATTATGAGTATAGACTCCGGGAAGTGGCGAGAAGAGTTTCAAGTAAGATATTATTACTAACTCGACCACAGAGGTGGAGTATATTGCTATGGCAAAAGCAGCAAAGGAGGGGGTCTAGATAAAGAAGTTTATCACAGATTTGAGATACGTACCAAGCAACAAGGAGGCGATTCCCATATATTATGATAATAACGGGGCGATAGCTCTAACAAAGGAACCCAAGTCTCATCAAAAGTTCAAACACATTTTGAGGAGGTTCCACCAGATTAGAGAGATCATAACTCATAAAGATGTAGCAATGGAAAGGGTTCCATCTAAAGATAATTTTGTAGATCCACTAACAAAACCATTGGCTCAAACTATCTTTGAGCGTCATAGGGATCTGATGGGGATCAAACATATAGGTAATTGCCTTTAGGTCAAGTGGAAGATTGTAGGTTACAGGTGTTGAATCTCATATTTTGATGATGAAATTAATTGATGAGTGCTTAATCTAACATGTGTTGTTATAGGAAGTAATGCAAGTTTAACCATGACAGTAAAAATGAGTTACAAACCAGACATGGACCCAGGATCAGCTTAGGCATCGGGCCAAGATTTGGTTGATGTGGTGGGAGCTCATTAGGAGTTCGCTAGGACTTCGCCGAAGGTATCGGGAAGATCGCTAGGAACACGTCGGGAAATCACTAGAGGAAGACTGTGAGACTCACCGCAAGGAATGTTTGAGGTTGTCGGATTACAGGAGTGAGGTCGTTAATTAAGCTTGTGGTCATGTATAGTTGTAATCCTTTAGTCGTAGGTTAAGTTTGAGTCTGAATTGAATGTGATTTGGAAGGAATCCAAATCAACTCAAAGAGGCAAATGAGTCCACTATGGGGTTGGATTGAGCTCAAGTCGAGCTCATTAAGTTGACCAGGAAAGTGGTCAATTGATAGTTTAAGTCGGGATTGGAAAAGTGAAAGGAATCACTTTTTCAAGATTTCTGGTGGTTGAACCACTGGTGAGCAGCGATTTGTGTCGTTGCCGCTTAGGTTTTCAGGTGGCTAACAGGGATTGAACCGCCCAAGTTGACGGTTGACCCACTCATACCCTGGTTTCAGGGTTACTTTCGGCAGTTGCACCGCTGGCGCCGACGGGTGAACTGCCCGTACCTGGATTTTTTGGATACATTTAAATTTTGGCTCCAAATTCTAAAGCCATCTGGGGCCTATAAATATCCCAAGTTTTCTTGCATTTGATACAATAATTTTGGGCTAAACATTCTGTGATAAATTGTGTATGAAAATTATAAGAAAAAGATAAAGGGGTAAGGGAGTGATCTAAGTATTGTAATCTTGTCTCCTTTGTAAGTTGAAAGGTTGTAAGGGTTTGGTCTTCACCCAAAAAAGATCGGTAGTGGACGCTAATGGGCCTCAGAGAAGAGGACTCTGGGAGTGGGCATAGGCCGGTTAAGGCCAAACCACTATAACTGTAAGTGTGCTTTCATTGCTTTCATTTTACTCTTAATTGCTCTTAACACTTGATAGTTGGATACGAAGTTTCAATCTCTCAACTTCCTTAAATCAGTTTTGAATCGGTTTTATTAAGAGAAGTTTTCGTTGTTCACTCTTTAATTTATGAAAGCAAAGGTTTTTAATCGAGCACTTTCATTCTTACACTAATTCACCCCCCCTTCTTAATGCCAATTGATCATAACAATTGGTATTAGAGCAATGTCTTACTCTTTGGACTAAACGCCCATTTGAGTAAACGGCTTTGTTTGATATGAATGAGGAACATTCTATTTCATATCCTCCCATGTTCAATGGGACAGATTATACTTACTGAAAAACTATAATGTGTATTTTATTGATTTCCACGGATCTTGATTTATGGCACATTGTAGAGAACGACTTTGAAAAATCTTCCAACCAATGAATGATTTGGAAAGGAAGAATTTTTCGTTGAATGCAAAGGCTATGAATGCCTTGTTTTGCGCTCTTGACAAAAATGAGTTTAATCATATTTTCATTTGTAAATCGGCTTTTGATATTTGGTATACATCGAAAATCACACATGAAAGCACAATTAATATAAATTAATCAATGAATGAAATTTTTACAAAAATAAACTTGAATAACACCTTCCAAAGAACAGGAAGGAATTTGAATTAAAGAGAACATATGACTCCTCGAGTGAAATCTCGAGTGATGAAGACTTTGAACCTTTGACAAATGAACTGGAAAAATTAATGAACATGAACTATAAAAATGATCTTAAGATGGACAAAACCTCTTGTTATGAAAGCAAAAAACTAAGGTGCTCCAAAGAAGAAGATCAAAGCAAGGAAGAAGTAACCAACTACGCGCTTATGGCCATCGACAACGAGGTTAGTGTTTTATTAATTATATCTTTTACTAAACTGTTAAATATATTTCATGAATTATTTGATGAATTTAGAAAAATTAGTAAATCTCTTAAGTTGCTTAAGAATGAACATGATTTGTTAGTTAATAGACTTAATAAAATGCATGATTCATTAGTTTCTCACAATCTTTGTTCTAAATGTGAAATGCTAGATAATGTTAAAGAATAAAATATTTTGCTTAAGATAATATTAGAAAATTTTAAAATTGGAAACAAATCCCTAAATATGATCCTTGCCAATAATGGTCATATTAATAGAAGAAATGACATAAGCTTTATTGGTAACATTCAATACAAGCCAACCATGTTTATTAAAGGATCTATCTTAAATTTGCCATAAAAAATTGAATGTAATTTTTGTGAAAAATTAGGACATATGGTAAACAAATGTCTATTTAGAAATTATAGTCCACACTAATTAGTTTGGGTTCCCAATAGAACTTAATACAACAAAAAATGATTAAAAAAGAAAGACAAAGTTCTTTATGAAGGATACAATGTAAAATGAGTACCTAAATTAAAAGTATCTTTCTTATAAGTTTGTTTCTAAACTAAAGTTAGGAACACATGTTTGAAATGCTCAAGACATATAACTTGAGATATAATAAGCTCACTAGCCTAAATACTAACAAGATAAATTATTAAAAATAAAAATAAATCTTTATTATGATGGTGCTTAACCCTTTCATTGCATGCTAAAATTGAAAAGAAGAAAGATTAGCTATCTTTAATGAAAATATGAACACGAAAGTGAGATTTTGATATGATTAATATATTGAGTTGTGTGCGTGTATTTGTGTACATTATCTTGAGATTAAATGACCAAAGATTGAATTTGAACTTAAAAGTCATATACAAAATCATTTTCTTAAAAAAGAAAAACTTCTTGCTAACATTATAGAATCTTCCAACATTAAAAAAAATTTATTGGATTTTGGTTGAAGAATATCTAGTAGTAATGACTTCACTTGGAAGTGCTTTACTCATTTGGATTTATCTTATCATAACCTTGATTGATAATGTATAATTAGAACATACTAGTATGAAAATGAACTAGAACTAAGGAACTTTAGTTATTGTTAATGAAAAATATTTATTTTAAAATTTATGAAAATGAGTTTTTGTTAATGATATATTAGTTTCTCTAATTTGAAAGGTATTATATATATAAAACAATCCTCTTGACTCCCAAAGATATTTATCCAAACAAAAACCTTTTTATATGAGTCTAAAGTTTCTTTTTTTATTATGGTAATGACTAAAGATCTTTCTAAATAAACCATGATCTTTTAAAATATGATTTGAATGTTATATTAGATGAGACTTGAAATAAATAAAAAAATTTATATGAGTACTATGTGTAAAGAGTTAGACTCATCTAATGTTGGACATAAAATTGGTTGAATTTTTGCTTGAAGATGTTTTAACATTTTGATGAGTTATTGTAATGACCTTGATGATGTTGAAGAAGTAACTTGAAATATAGGTTTTACGATTAAATGATTATTGTTGAATGATAGCATTTGAGCATAGAGTAATATAGAAAAGGGAGAGAAAAATCATGCTTTATTGTCTAGTATTTTTTTAAAAATTAATAATATATTTAATGAGAATGAAATGAGCATGGTAACTCCTTTCACTAAGTCAAAAAATCATGAAATTAAAATAAATTGAAGCTTTTATTTGAAAATATTTTATTACAATGATCTTGAAGAAACTTCATTTTTGACTTTAAATGGCATTGTATTCTTGAAATAAAGTTCATAAGTTGAATATAACTCAAAAGGAGGATAATTATTCTTGAAAATATTTTTATCCTATAAATCCTTCAACAAGATAAAATGATACCATTATTGTTGAATCTCCTAAACTACAAAAATAATTTTATGATTCAAATATTATATTATTATTGACTAAGTTTGTGGAATGATTTAAATGTTATGATGATAGTTGCATGTTAAAATGGGTTATGATTGGATGATGGTTCTTGAATTGAAAACTTAAATAAAAATTTTCATATTTTATCTTTTAGTGTTTTCAAAAATATATATATTTTAAATACACATGACAAGTGCATAACAATTGTAATATCCCTCTTTTCTGAAATATTTATAATAAAATATTTTAAATTATTTATGAGGACTCATTTGTAAAATATAAGGATTTGTTTATTAATTCTCTTGATTAAATAATTTTATATTAAAAGTTGATTGCTAGGGACCTAAGTGTGAATCTTAAAAAAAATATGAAATGAATTGTAAAAGATTCACATTAAGTTAAAAAAAAAGAAACATGGTGAGGACATGTGTTACTACCTTGTTTAAAGTAGTGCCACTTGTGCATATGCATGGGTGACACATAAGCACATTGATGCATGTTTGCCACCTATCAACATATATGTTAGCTTAAACAATTAACGATTAGAGAAAAAAAGGGGGTGTTTTGGGTGCAACGTGAACTTGAGGAGAAGAAGACGAAGAAAGAAGAAGAAGAAGAAGAAGAAGAAGAAGAAGAAGAAGAGAAGGAAAGAAGAAGAAGAAATTTGGAGATTTTGAGATTATGATCTAATTCACACCTTTGGGACTAAAATATTCAAAGGCAAGTGTTCTATCTTTCTCCTACTGAAATTTATCTTTGTTTCTGCCTTGATTTATGACGAAAATTTTAAACTAATCCGAAATCTTTTGTTGGCTGCCTAAGTATGAATCTATAATACTGTCAAGATTATGACCTATCTATTTTATTCTTGCTGTAACATTTAGTACAGATCTCAGATTTGGGCAAAACCTAGTTTCTTTAAAAATAAATTCAAATATCTTTCTTGTGAACCTGAGTTTGAAGAATTTGGAGTTCATTTGCTAGCCTCAAACATTTACTTCAATTGAATATATGAAATCTGTAAAACAGAATCTGTAGCTCATGACCTTTCATCACTATATTGCTTATATCTTCCTGTTGGAGTTCCTGATTTATATAAAAAGGTTGATTTGTTAGAACATAGACTCTTAGACCTTTCTGTTGAACCAATGATTGAATGATTTGGAGTCGAAATGACTATTAAAACCCTCATTATGAATTTTGCAAACCAAGGATTATGATTCTGGACCTTTGGTAGCAAAACCATCAATAACTCTTTGTAGAGACCTTTAATTATATGAAACTTGCTTCAAATGAAACTAGATTGATTTAGCTTTTTAACAACACCTTTCTTGAGTAATTTGGAGTATTTTTTTATCATCTAAATAACTTTGTATTTATCTTCAAAATTCAGTTAGAATAGGGATTGTATCAATTTTGCCTATACTTGCTTCTTCCATTTCAAAACTGAAATCTCTAAAGCTCTTGTCCTTGACTTCATTACATATCAGAATATGTTATGTATTAATTGATGTTATATTCTATTAGTTTGTTTAGGCGCATGTATGATTTACTATTCAGCATATGTTTCTGATATATGCCAAATTCATTACTCATGTCCTTTTGTACTCCGATGTTTGTGGGACAATGTGAACCTTTGCCAGAAATGGTAAAGGGAGTTATGCTTAAAGCCCGTGTGCTCTATCGGCCCCCTATGACTTCACTCAGACGTGGGTGGATGGAGCTCCTAGACTAGGAGACTTATGTTTGGTGGTCATTCAGCGATGGATGTTCCATATTTTGTTTATGTTCCCACTTCGCCCTCTATGTCTTGATATGATATCCAAAGCATTACTTATGAGTTTGTTCATGCGCTTTGGATAAGAATGAAATGAATGTTATGTCTGAATGATAATTGAGCCTATGTTCGTTACTTGTTCATTTGATAAGTTTTTGAGATTATTTATACACTATTGATATACTTTTGAAATATGCCCTATGCATTTTTTATATGTTCCAAAATGTTTCATTTGCTATTGATAAATTCTGAAACTTTTCACACGTCATTGATATGTTCCGACATGTCCTATACCTCCTTGATATGCTCGGAAATATTTTGTATTATCATTGATAGGCTCCAAAATATTTTGTTTACCATTGATATCTTGCTTGACATACTTATGCCTATGATATTCATCCAAATTCAAATGTGACATATAAGCTTAAGTTTGATATTTGTTCCTTTGACATGTTTTGAAGTATTTCATGTATTATTTATATGCTCCTAAAACTTCAAATGTCATTAATATATACCAAAATGCTTCTGATTGCCATATATACTCTAATTACCTTCCCAAATTATTATGGATTTAATTATGCTTCGTAAGAGATGAATCTTGTGGTTGTGAATCTGATTTGATGCTATATGTAAAAACTTTTGTATTCCCTACCTTGCACTCTTATATCAGGTTCAATTTGAAAACACCTTTCCTTGCTCTGAACCTATTTGATACTTGTTGGGTTTCTTAGCTCACTCTGTTGCTATCTAATCTTCTTCAGGTTAGCTTGACATTTATTAAAATACTTGATACGGGGCTAATGCAATGGGAAAGCAAGAAGTTCTTGGGCTAAATGTTCATTTGACAATATGTTATCATTGTATGTGTACACCTTGGGTTTAAAGTAAAGTTGTAGACATGTTTTGAAGAGGGATAACTATGTAATGGTTTTAAAACTACCCTCTTGTCTGAGATCTTGAATGTTAAACTTGCTGTATAATATATGAAGTGGTGGTGTATAGTTGTTTTTCAAAGTCATATGGATTTTATTGCGTTAGAGGACCTTATGAATGTGGATTATATTTAGTTGCATTGGTTTGGATTGGTTTTGTTATTCAGTTAGAGAATGTGAAGATATTATAATCTGCACAGGTTTCTATGAAAGTGATTGAATGACTGCATGTTATTATTAGTATCCTCAAATGATTGTTTAGATCCTGGATGGATTATGTTATTATTAATATTATCAATCTTTTTAGATTAGAGTCACACCTGTCGAATGTGATATATAATTCGGGGGGGGGGGGATGACAGAGATGATATCAGAGCATGGTTTGAGGATCACTAAGACATACTGATAAATATATCATATTTTAAATATATGTTGAGGTTTAGTGATTTTTTTTTAGTGTTTGACAAACAAAAAGATTTGAGAGAGGTCTAAGATCGACGATAAGGAGTCAGATATTTGCCTTAAAACTTTCTTCATATGCTGATGTAGTAGAAATGGCCTTAACAATGAAAGAGACTTGGAGGAGATACAAGAAATTATGGGTAAGAACTACAAGGATAAGTTTACAAGCAAAAGTAAGAGAGTGAATGAATATGAATTAAGAGGATCAAGATGTCAGGATTAAAGAAGGGATAACCACCTCAGAGAACTTAGACATGTGCAAAATGTGGATATAATTATGAAACAAGTAAATATTTTTGGGTGATGGAGCCTGTTTTTCTTATGGGAAACTAGATCATAAAGTAAAGGATTGTCCACTGAATAAGAAAATGGAGCCACTGCCACCCAGAATGACAGCCACACTCGAGTTTATGCCATCACTGAACAGGATTCTCGGGGTTCTAAATCAGTAGTCGAAGGTATTATTCATGTTTCTAATAAGAATGCAAAAGTTTTATTTGATCCCGAGTCCAATCTATCTTTTGTTTCACAAACTTTTGCATGTCACTTGGGTATTCAACCTAAGCCATTGGATTATGAGTTATATGTAACTACTACAATTGGGGATACTTTGACATCAAACTTGCTTTGGACAAATAACTCATCTATATGCCTAAGGGTTATTCTTGCTATATTATATATGTAAAGGAGAATTTAAATCAAGTAGCTCATCTAAATGAAATTTTGGTAGTCAGAGAGTTCCCTAATATTTTTCCAGATGACTTGCTTGGATTACCTCTAGATAGAGAGAGTGAATTTGCTATTGATATTGTCCTTGGAACAACACCAATATCCAAGCCTCCCTATAAAATGGCACCACTCAAGCTAGAAGAATTGAGAAAGCAACTACAAGAACTCTTAGATAAAGGTTTTGTTCGACCCAGTGTTTCACCATGGGGTGCTCCAGTACTGTTAGTTAAGAAGAAGGATGAGACATGGAGGCTTTGTATTGATTATAGATAGTTGAACCAAGTGATGATAAAAAATAAGTTTCCTCTACCTAGAATTGATGATTTGTTTGATCAATTGCAGGGTGCACAAGTATTCTCCAAGATTGACTTGAGGTCATGTTATTATCAATTGAATATCAAGAAAGAAGATATCCCTAAGACTGCTTTCAGAACTCGGTATGGTCACTATGAATTTGTAGTAATGCCTTTTGGTTTGACTAATGCCCCTGCAGCTTTCATGGAATTAATGAATAGGATATTCATCCACTCTTAGATAACTGTGTTATCGTATTCATTGATGATTTATTAGTGTATTCAAGGAATGACCTGGAGCATGAGGAGCACTTGAGAAATGTATTATCAATACTAGGAGAAAAGAAGTTGTATGCAAAGTTCAGTAAATGTGAGTTTTGGTTAAATGAAGTTACCTTCTTAGGCCATGTGATTTCAGGTAAGGGCATCTCTGTTGATCCGAAGAAAGTTGAAGCAGTAGTTAAGTGGGAAACACCAACAAATGTAACTAAAGTTAGAAGTTTCTTGGGCATGGCAGGTTATTATAGGAGATTTGTGGAGGGATTTTCTCGAATTGCTAACCCCCTCACCAAGTTAACTCAAAAGAATATGAGATTTGAATGGGTTGATGAATGTGAACAAAGTTTTCAGGAGTTAAAAAGAAGATTGACTAATGCTCTTATTCTCATAGTTCCCAGTGGTAATGAAGGATTTGTAGTTTACACCGATGCTTTAAGGAAGGGCCTTGGATATGTTTTGATGCAAAAAGGGAAAGTAATTGCTTATGCTTCTAGACAACTGAAGAGTTATGAACTAAATTATCCAACCCATTATTTGGAGTTAGCAGCAATTATTTTTGCACTGAAGATTTGGAGACATTATTTATATGGGCGGATGTTTGAAATATTTACCGATCACAAGAGTCCAAAGTATATCTTCACTCAAAAAGAGTTAAATATAAGGCAACGAAGATGGATAGAACTTTTAAAGGATTATGATTGTACCATTTGATATCATCTGGGTAAAGCCAATGTTGTAGCTGATGCACTTAGTAGAAAATCTGCAAATTTTATGGCTAGTTTGGTTGTGAAACAATTGGAATTATTGAAAGAAAATGGTGATGAGAAATCTATTAGGAATGAGCAAAACTCAATGATATTGATGGCCTCTATCTAGGTTTAATCTGATTTCATTCAACAAATTAAAGAGAGACAGCTACGAGATTCATGTTTAATCCACTTGAGGAAAGAAGTAGAAAAAGGATCAAAGCCTAGTTTTCGTGTTTCTGAGGATGGCCTATTGAGAATGGGAAATAGAGTATGTGTTCCAGATGACCCAGATATCAAGGATCAAATCCTGAAGGAAGGTCATAGTTCCAAATTCACCTTGCACCCAGGTAGCATAAAAATATATAAAGATCTTAAAATTCATTACTGGTAGGAAGGCATGACAAAGGAGATTGCAATATATGTATCAAAATGTTTAACTTGCTAGCAAATCAAAGTTGAACACCAAAGATCTGGTGGTTTGTTACAACCTTTAGATATTCCTGAATGGAAATGAGAAAGTATCACCATGGATTTTGTCTCAAGTCTACGTGGAACCTCTAGAAAGCATGATGCTATATGGTGATTATTGATAGATTTACCAAATCAGCACATCTCCTACCAATCAATATGACATATTCTATGGATAGACTTGTTGAATTATATATCGGTGAAATAGTAAAGCTTTATGATGTTCCAAAGGAGATCATCTTTGATGGGGACTCTAGATTCTTTTCTAGATTATGGAGAAGATTACAGGAATCTATGGGCACTAAAGTCAAGTTTAGCACTGCTTATCACCCTCAAACCGATGGGCAATCAGAAAGAATAATTCAAACACTTGAGGATTTGCTTAGAGCATATATCATGGATTGGAAAGATGAGTGGGATAAAGATATTTCTCTTGTTGAGTTCACCTACAATAATAGTTACCAGTCTAGTATTCGGATGGCCCCTTATGAAGCTTTGTATAGGCGAAAGTGCGGAATGCCTATTTGTTGGGAGGAAGTTGGCGATATGAAATTGTTAGCACCCGATAAAGTGCAGGAGACTATCGAAAAGATTCAAGTTATAAGAGAAAGACTAAAGACTGCTCAGAGTCGTCAAAAGAGCTATGCTGACAATAAAAGACGAGAAATTGAGTTTCAAGTGGGGGATTTTGTATTCTTGAAGGTATCTCATTCCAAGGGCATGGTAAGATTTTAGAAGAAAGGAAAGTTAAGCCCTAGATTTATTAGACCATTCGAGGTCCTTGAGAGGATTGGTTCTGTCGCTTACAGGATTGCCTTGCCACCATCCTTGGGTCGTATCCATGACATATTTCATATTTCAATGCTCAGAAAGTATATATATGACCCTTCTCACATCATTCAGTATGAGCCGATTGTAATCGATCACAACTTATCTTATGTGGAAGAACCTATATAGATTATTGATAAGAAAGAAAAGATACTAAGAAATCAGGTCATTTCTCTAGTAAAAGTGATATGGAGACATCATTCAATAGATGAAACAACTTGGGAACTAGAGGAAGAAATGAAGAAAATCTTTCCTCATCTTTTCGTCGATGAAGGTATGATAGAGGACTAAATTTTTATTGTAAGGGGGGGAGCGTGTCATATCCCTCATTTTTGAAATATTAATAATGAAATATTTTAAATTATTTATGAGGACTCATTTATAAAATTTAAGGATTTATTTATTAATTCTCTTGATTAAATAATTTTATATTAAAAGTTGATTGCTAGGGACTTAAGTGTGAATCTTAAAAAAATATGAAATGAATTGTAAAAGATTCACATTAAGTTTTAAAAAAAAACATAGTGAGGACATGTGTCACTATCTTGTTTAAAATAGTGCCACTTGTACATGTGCATGGGTGACATATAAGCACATTGCATGTATATTTGCCACCTATCAACATATATATTTGCTTAAACAATTAACAATTAGAGAAAAAAAAGGGGGTGTTTTGGCTGCAACGTGAACTTGAGGAGAAGAAGAAGAAGAAAGAAGAAGAAGAAGAAGAAGAAGAAGAAGAAGAGAAGGAAAGAAGAAGAAGAAATTTGGGGATTTGAGATTGTGATCTACACCTTTGGGACTAAAATATTCAAAGGCAAGTGTTCTATCTTTCTCCTACTGAAATTTATCTTTATTTTTGCCTTGATTTATGAAGAAAATATAGAACTAATCTGAAATATTTTGTTGGCTGCCTAAGTATGAATATGTAATATTGTCAAGATTATGACCTATCTATCTTGTTCTTACTGTAACATTTAGTATAGACCTCGAATTTGGACAAAACATAGTTTTTTTTAAAATAAATTCAAATATCTTTCTTTTAAACTTAAGTTTGAAGAATTTAGAGTTCATTTGCTAGCCCAAACGTTTACTTCAATTGAATATACAAAATCTGTAAAACAGAATCTGTAGCTTATGACCTTTCATCACTATATTGCTTATATCTTCCTGTTGAAATTCCTGATTTACGTAAAACATGATTTGTTAGAAAATATCTCTTAAACCTTTCTGTTAAACCTAAGATTGTATGATTTAGAGTCAAAATGATTGTCAAAACCTCCATTTTGATGGACCATATGAATTCTGTAAACCAAGGACTATGATTCCGGACCTTTGGTTTCAAAATCATCAATAACTCTTTGTAGAGACCTTCAATTTATATGAAACTTACTTCATATGCAACTAGATTAATTTAGCTTTTCAACAATATATTTCTTGAGTAATTTGGAGCATTTTTCATCACCTAAATAACTTTGTATTTTGCCTTCAAAATTTAGCCAGAATTGAGATTTGTATCAATTCTGCCTATACTTGCTTCTTCTATTTCAAAACTGAAATATCTAATGCTCTTGTCCTTGACTTCCTTGCATATCAGAATATGTTATGTATTAATCGATGTTATATTCTATTATTCTGTTTAGGCGCATGTATAATTTAATATTCTGCATGTGCTTCTGATGTATTCCAAATTCATTGCTCATGTCCTTTTGTACTCCGGTGTTTGTGGGACAATGTGAACCTTTGCTAGAAATGGTAAAGGGAGTTATGCTTAGAGCCCGCATGCTCTACCGGCCCCCTATGACTTCACTCAGATGTGGGTGGATGGAGCTCCTAGATGTAGGAGACTTATGTTTGGTGGTCATTCAGCGATGGATGTTCCACATTATATTTATGATCTCACTTCGCCCTCTATGTCTCGATATGATATCCAAAGCATTACTTACGAGTTTGTTCATGCGCTTTGGATAAGAATGAAATGAATGTTATGTCTGAATGATATTTGAGCCTATGTTCGTTACTTGTTCATTTGATAAGCTTTTGAGATTATTCATACACCATTGATATACTTTTGAAATATGTCCTATGCATTTTTTATATGTTCCGAAATGTTTCATTTGCTATTGATAAATTCTAAAACTTTTCACAAGTCATTGATATGTTCCGACATGTCCTATACCTCCTTGATATGCTCCAAAATATTTTATATTCTCATTGATAGGCTCCAAAATATTTCGTTTGTCATTGATATGCTGCTTGACATACTTATGCCTATGATATTCATCCAACTTCAAATGTGATATACGAGCTTAAGTTTGATATTTGTTCCTTTGACATGTTCCAAAGAACTTTATGTATTATTGATATGCTCCTAAAACTTTAAATGTCATTGATATATATCAAAATGCTTCTGATTGCCATATATACTCCAATTAGCTTCCCAAATTGTTATGGATTTAATTATGCTTCAAACAATATGAACCTTGTGGTTGTGAATCTGATTTGATGCTATATGTGAAACCTTTTGTATTACCTACCTTGCACTCTTATATCAGGTTCAATTTGAAAACACCTTTCCTTGCTCTGAACCTGTTTGATACTTGTTGGGCTTCTTAGCTTACTCTGTTACTATCTAATCGTTTTCAGGTTAGCTTAGCATTTATGAAAATACTTGATACGCGGCTAAAGCAATGGGAAAGCAAGAAGCTCTTGGGCTTAATGTTCATTTGGCAATATGTTATCATTGTATGTGTACACCTTGGGTCTAAAGTAAAGTTGTAGACATGTTTTGAAGAGGGATAACTATGTAATGGTTTTAAAACTACCGTCTTATTTGGGATCTTGAATGTTAAACTTGCTGTATAATATATGAAGTGGTGGTGTATGATTATTTTTCAAAGTCATATGGATTTTATCGCGTTAGTGGACCTTATGAATGTCGATTATATTTAGCTGCATTGGTTTTGGATTGGTTTTGTGATTCAATTTGAGAATGTGAAGAGATTATAATCTGCATAGGTTTATATGAAAGTGATTGAATGACTGCATGTTATTCTTAGTATCCTCAAATGATTGTTTGGATCTTGGATGGATTATGTTGTTGATAATATTATCAATCTTTTTAGATTAGAGTCACACCTCTCGAATGTGATATATAATTCGGGGGGGGGGGGGGGCGTGACAACAATTCTTTTTACTAAAGTCTAAAGAGTTAGACACATTTAACAAAGAAACATCATTGGATAAGATAAACCAAAGATCTTGTTTGAAAATATCTTATTGTAATATTTGTGATGATTTCTTTTAAAAATTTTTTAATCTCTATCTTATTAAGATTTCAATAAAAGATTGATTAATCTATCCATAATATTTTTTTAATGATTTGAACTTGAATAAGTTTTTATCCAAATCATGATATTGATTGCTTGATATTCATAAATTGAGATTTATTATGAGTCAAGATTTTTCATTCTTTATACTCTTACGATTCCTTTGGCAATTCACTAAAAAGGAGATATATTATAATAAACCATGACATGCTATTTCACATCTCGATAATTTATGACTTGAAATTTTGTTATTCCCCATTTCTTCTTTCTTATTTATAATGACAAAAGGGAGGAAGGAAATCACTAGCATTTCAATAGATCGATAAGTCTATTTATTTCATTTTGAATCTCTTGAAAGTGATTTTGATGAATTTGATTATTTGAATTTGAATTAGTTTTTACCTATATCATGATTTTGATTCCTCAGATTATAACTTGA
Source organism: Ensete ventricosum (assembly GCA_029747655.1). Classification (NCBI taxonomy): domain Eukaryota; kingdom Viridiplantae; phylum Streptophyta; class Magnoliopsida; order Zingiberales; family Musaceae; genus Ensete; species Ensete ventricosum. The sequence continues at coordinate 29,859,513 of JAQQAF010000007.1, forward strand.
AATCTTTTATGAATCAAAATATATTTTTATGTGTTCTTGTATTATTTAAAAGGAGATATTTTTTTATAAATCATGATCTTGGCAACATGAGATGTCTTATGCATGAATCGAGATATTTTATTTATTTCTCCTATGATTTGTCTCTTGATATTCATAATTTATCTTCATGAATTATATATCTCATCACCATATTAATTTTTCTTGATATATTTCATGTGATGATTTTAAAAATTATGTAATGGGAAAAGCTTTGCACTATTGTAATTATCCATTCCTTTTGATAATGACAAAGTGGGAGCAAAACTTGCTAGCTTGGTCATCTCAAAAGAGAAGCAAGAAATGCTATCTTGCAAATCTCAAGAGAAGCAAAAATTTTGCTTAACCTCACATTCTCAAAAACATATTAGCCTTCATACTTCCAAGAGAAATAACACTTGTCAACTTGTTAGCTTGCATGATGTAAAATTGCTAGTTTGAACATTACAAAGGAAGCAAAAATTTGCTAGCCTCCACTTCTCGAAAGAGAAGAAAGAACTCACTAGCTTGGATGTGTTAAAGTGATGAAAAATTTACTAATTTGCTACGCTTTCATATCTAAAAAACTTGCTAATTGCACTTCTCCTTTTTGTTGATAACAAAGGGGGAGAAGGTATGATGATGTGAAATCATGCATGATGATCATGCATATAATGATGATTTTAAAAATATACATGATGACTTGGAATAATGCATGCAATACTCATGATTTTATTATGATGTACTCTTTTTTATTAATACTCTTTTACGACATGTACTTATGACATGTACTCTTGCTACCTAGAAGAACTTTCTAATGCTTTATGTTGCAAGCATATTGATGTTTGAAATTACTTTATTAGGGATTATGTAAACAATCAAGATATATCTTTAAAATTCATTGACACTAAGTATCAATTAGTAGATATTTTTACAAAACATTTAAATGAAAAACAATTTGATTTTCCTAGAAGAGAATTTGGAATACTAAATCATGAAAATATATGAATTGCTAATCTAGATTTCATGAGATTAATTTTTTTATGATAATGTTTTTGAAAACTCTCTCCATGTTTTAATCCCATTGAATAAAAAAAGGAGAAATTTTGTATTAAGATGATGAATTGCTACATTTGATATTTACAAGAGATGATTTTAAATACATAAGTAGTCTTTAAATCTCTTGGACTTTTGAGCTCATCTTAATATTCTTTTTGAAATTTATTAAGAGCTCTTCTTAATGATGTAATGCTTTCACAACTCCTCCCTTGTTTCTCTTCTCATTATTCACAAAAGGGATGAAAATTCTATAATGCATATTTTATTTTACTAGGGGGGTAATGTCATCATGTGCTTTGAATCGTTAGCTATACATTTCATATTTTTGTTGATGACAAGAAGAGAAATAGACATTGGTGACACATGTATATTGATACACATACTTAGATATTGATACACATACTTAGATATTGATGCACATACTTAGATATTGATGCATAAGTTTTTTGAAATTCATGCTTTGGTGACTTGATGCAAATTTTGATTTGCTTAGAATATTGATTGCCTCAAGATACTTGAATTCAAGGGTGTGTAATTCTCTTGAATTTAACTTTTCTTTATTGTGGTATGGATTTGGGGGGGTTAGGATTAATTCCTGTCATCAATTGATTATCATCATCAAAAAGGGGAAGATTGTTGAATCTCAGATTTTGATGATGCAATCAATTAATGAGTATTTAATCTAACATATATTGTTAGAGGAAGTGATGCAGGTTAACCATGACGATGAAAAGGAGTTATAGACCAAACATAGACTCAGGATCAATCTTAGGCATAAGGACCATGGTTTGGACGACGCGGTGGGAGCTCACCAGGAGTTCGCTAGGACTTCACCGAAGGTATTGGGAAGGTTGCTAGGAATATGTCGAGAGATCGTCGGAGAAAGACCGTGAGACTCACCACAGGGAATGCCGAAGGTTATCAGATTGTGGGAGTGGGATCGTTAATTAAGCTTGTGGTCATATATGGTTGTAATCCTTAAGTCAAAGGTTAGGTTTGAGTTTAAATTAAGTGTGATTAGGAAGGAATCCAAATCAACACAAAGAGGCAACCGGGTCCACTATGGGGTTAGATTGAGCTTAGGTCGAGCTAATTTAGTTGACCAGGGAAGTGGTCAACTGATGGTTCAAGTCAGGATTGGAAAAGTGAAGGGAATCACTTTTCTAGGATTCCCAACGGATGAACCGCTGGCGAGCGACGGTTATGCCACCACCGCCTAGGTTTTCGAGCGGCTGATGGAGATTAAACCGCCCAGGTCGGCGATTGACCCGCCCGTACACTAGTTTCAGGGTTACATTCGACGGTTGCATCGCCGACACCGACGGGTGAACCGCCCGTACCTAGGTTTTCTGGATATGTTTGAATTTTGGCTCTAAATTCTAAAGCCATTTGGGGCCTATAAATATCCTAATTTTTCTTGCATTTGATAAAAAATTTTGGGCTAAACATTATGTGATAAATTGTGTGTGAAAATTATAAGAAAAAGAGAAAGGGTAAGGGAGTGATCCAAGTGTTGTAATCTTATCTCCCTTGTCAGTTGAAAGGATGTAAGGGTTTGGTCTTTACCTAAAAAAGATCGGTAGTGGATGTTGGTGGACCTTAGAGAAGAGGACTCGGGAAGTGGACGTAGGCTGGTCGAGGTCGAACCACTATAACTGTAAGTGTGCTTTAATTGCTTTTATTTTACTCTTAAACACTTGATAGTTGGATATAAAGTTTCAATCTCTCAACTTCCTTAAATCAGTTTCCAATCAGTTTTATTAAGAGAAGCATTCATTGTTCACTCTTTAATTTATGAAAGTAAAGGTTTTTAATTCAGCACTTTCATTCTAGGAGATCTCGGGGAAGGCTAATTTTGCTTAAGCCATGCGGCACCTATGCGTGTCCATCCGTAAAGGTCAGCCTTCCCCGAGATCTCCTAGAGTCCCTTAGACTTACAAAAGAGAAAACGGGCTAGAGGAAGTAATTCCAACGGGATCCACAAGCAACTGCTCAAGCAAACACTTTATAAAGTCAGATACAAATTACACCCATGGACATTACAAACTCAGAGAAGTTGCACACAAAGGATAATGGTCCATTAAAGATCGAAGTCCCCACAAGTGCTTACAAAATATACTAGTATTTATAAGCCAAAATTGGATACAAAGCAAACTAAAATAAGGCTGCTAAGCCTACTGCAAGCCCGCTACTTGCTGTACAAGGTATGTACACAAACCGAAGGACACAAACAAACATGAGCATTTCATCAAACACGTTGTTTACATTATTGTCTGTGACATTCTCCCCTACTTATTCCTTCGACGTCCTCGTCGAAGCCACTATAGACGCTGCATCTCCTCGCATTCTACTGAATCATCAATCTTTTGCTTTGGCTGCAACATGCCCCTTTGGCTCCCAATCGCTCTTCGCCGCTATTGTTGAGTAGTCAAACTCTGATCTGCCATGTTGCTTCAACTCACCAATGACTAAATCTGGTGTGGGGTTGGCTGAGTTGTGCTGATCCTTGTTGTTTCTCACATATCCTTCTGATGAAGGAAAAGACCAGCCTTATTATGTGCTAGTATCACAGTATACTCATGTTGCTTGAACTGGGTGGATGCTTGTTGGAACTGTGACGAGCATCGCCTCCCAGACTTTAAGGTTTTGAGGTCCTTCCTGCATAATGTTTGCCCATTGATCCTTCTTCCATGTTTAATTGTCACTTCCAAGCAGGGTCGCATCACTTCCGCTTTCAATTGGTCAATTGGGAAATGAAACGGACAATCTACTCTCAGTAGTGCTGATCACCAATAGTGAGGATTTGACAACTATTATCTTCCATAAGATTTCTTTGAAGGGTCACTGAACTTGTGCAGAGCTCCCCTACTGGATAAGTAAGAGAACTGGGATACTCGACTTCACTCATTCTCTTAGTAGTTGAGAAGGCAGGGTTACTTGGTTTCGCTCACCTCCTCGAGTTAAGAGAATTAGGGTACTCAGTTTTGCCCATTCTGGTAAGTTAAGAAGGCAAAGATTACTCGATTTCGCCTGCCTCCTCGAGTTTGTACTTCATGCATTGAGCTGGTTACTAACATTCGCCCGCTCTTTGCTCACACTTCTGAAGCACTTGAAGTGTTTGTACTCCTTACATTGAGTTAGCTACTGTGATTCGCCTTCTCACTGCCATTGAACTTCTGGAATGCAAGAAGTTTCGCTCGAAAAGAGCAAAAAGTTTACCCCAACTTAGAGTTCCCCACCTTGGAGTAAGTCTTTGATAGATCTGGTCGCCTCTGGGATTGTACTGTCTTCTCCATCACCTTTGCCGCCTACTCCTCTGAGTAGAAAGGTACAGTACCACGTACTACCTACTTCGTTCCTTGGTCGAGCACTCTTGCATCAACCCGAAGTCCCTCGCTTTTGGCTATTTTGATGAGAAGTCTATCGACACAGATCTTATGAAGTTCCTTGTCCTCTGCCCTTCTGCCCTATCTTGGTACTTGGAGTTTGCTTTTGCATTCCCACCTCCTCGGCCTCTTTTACGACCAATGCTCTCCCTCCATGAGAGCAAGGGATCGATGACTCCACGGAAGTCCCGCCTCTGCGATACCATGGTGCTACCAAGCCCATGGCCATACAATCTATTGCCTTGCATTTGCGTCCCTTCCTTCGCAATCGGTAGATCCGCCTCTACGGCACTGTGGTGCTCCTCTGAGTCCACATCCTTTCTAACCGATGCTTTGCTTTTGGGTAGCTGAGCCCCTCCGGACTTGTAGTCGCTTCGTCGCTCCTTTCGACCACCTGCTTCAACACCACTGTGTCGTCCTAGCAGTTCTCCCTGGTCGATGGAAAGACAGACTGCAACTTCTCAAGCATGGCCTCCGCCACCTTGTTGTAGGGCTCGTGTTGATTCTATTCTCCTTAGCTTTCTTGGTAGTAACGTTCGGTTACTCAGCCTTGTCCTTTGACTTGTCAGGCTCCCTTAAGCGAATGTGAGTACTGACGCAGTCCAACTCTCCAACTGCTTCGATCATACCTTTGTACAATCAAGTCCCCTCCATGGGACTCACTAGTACTTGCAATCTGACTTCTCGCTCGATGGTACACAGCCCCCCATGCTGATGACCAAGGCTTTTATCTAATGCAAGCTTCGATGTGCACACACGGAAGACCCGCCTCTACGGTACCATGACATTCACTCCTTGAATCCACAGCCCTTCTTCTTGTTGTGTCGTACACCAAAGTGGAGCTGCTAGTAGCTCTTGATCATACTTCCGTATGATCTTGTCCCTCACGGGACATGATCGCTTGTGTTGCATTGCCACGAACTATTCCACTACGATCCGCTGAACCATGTCGCCTCCTGGTGACATCTCAATTGTATACAGATTCTCATGTGATGAACTCGGACTATGACTTCTCCACGTGTGGCCTCTGCCAACAGATCGTAGAGCCTTCGCCATCTCCGATTTTTAGTTCGCTCCCTTGGCAATTCACCTTCGTCCCCCCCACTCTTGGGTCACACCCGAACGAAGCATAGCTCTAAGACAGTCCGTCGCCTAGTAGCTTCTGAAGTCCCCTAACTTCGCTAGAATTGGTACACCATTGTCTGGATCCTGGGCCCCTATCCCCTACCAGCACAATCTCTGATATGCACCACTTGTTCCTGACAACTCGAATGGCAACACTGTGGCATATTCTTCAAGAGTACCTGCCTCTGCGTCCTCTTGCCCCATGCTAAGGTATCCCGATCCCAACTTTGCCTCTACAAGTTGAATCACCTTAGTTACTCCGTCAAATGCATCTCTGAGGTAACTTGCATGTGCCTCGAAGCTCTCTTTATCTTTAGCACCATGCAAGATAGGTCCGCCTCATCAGAATAAAGAATCCATGGAACGACATGATCCCACTCTTGCCTCTACAAGAGTTCATGCCCTTGTACTCTGTCCAAGGAAAGCTCTGTGCCTCCACTCCATGTTCCATCTTCTATGTCGACTCCCTTCATGCGGCTTGGATACTTCACCAAGTTCCACCAAGTCGCTCCGCTCCTCGATTTGCATTGAGTGGATAGTGGTCCTCGCGTCCACCATTCCACGGGTCAGCTCTCCGTTGAGTTCGATTTCCACATCGACTCGAAGTGTGCCTTCATATAATGTTACCTTGGATTGCTCCCCCACTTGATCTCGAACTGTATCCGCCAATGCATTACCTCATTCGAGATCATGCGACGACTCTTCGTCACTCGCTCGGTCCGTTGAGCTTTGTGAAGATATTACCTTGAGAAACTCTTCCTCAATATGTGTGATCTATTGCACATGATTCTTCCTCTGGAGAACTAGGACTTATCCCTCCTGGATATTTGTCTTGTTGGAGCAACTTTCCTTTTTACATTCTTCCCACTAGAAGTTTCAGAGACCACCATCCCCTTTGGACTACTCTGTCTTGCTGAACAACTTGTGCCTTGTTCTGCCCCCATAAAGCAATTGCTAGATTCCGACCCTTTGCCAATACAGTCCCCACTGCACCCTTCAGGGTCTAGCAACGTGTTGAACTTGTTGCACATTTTAGCTGCCTACGGACGTATCCTTTCCATGTCGAAGAGAGTTCTGATGCTCTATGGCGTCGAGTTTCGATCGCACCTTAGGATGGCCACGAACACTCCATCATCCATGTATAAGCCCTTGCATGAGTACCGGATCCTTCGAGTTAGCAATTCCCCTCACCTTTGTGAGCTTTGCATAACCCTTTCGGTCATTATGCAACACCTCCCACTTTACACGGTCTCATTTTTCACGAAGCGCCCCGCTTTGCCTTAAGCACCGTCAAGTTTGGTTGCCAACGTCGAGTGTAGCTCGAACTCAACCATCCCAATCTTTATACGCTACACATTCTTCTTCGCTTGTTGTCCTCGTGGTGCCTCTCATGTAAAGAGTTGGTCATTCCTCTGAATGCCCACTCCACTGAGTGACCCTTTCCCTACATCTCAATGTCCGTTTCCCCCAAACGGTTGCGCATGCTGGCTGTCCTCCACACAACCCAGCTAGGTCCCCCACGTTTGTATGGTGAGTGTTTCTGCGTATGCTTGCCCCACTCTGATACCACACTATCACGGGCTTAGCTGATTTTGCCTAAGCCATGTGGCACCTATGCGTGTCCGTCCGTAAAGGTCAGCCTTCCTCGAGATCTCCTAAAGTCCCTTACACTTACAAAAGACAGGCCAGAGGAAGCAATTCCAACGGGATCTACAAGCAACTGCTCAAGCAAACACTTTATAAAGCTAGATACAAATTACACCCATGGACATTACAAACTCAGAGAGGTTGCGCACAAAGGATAATGATCCATTACAGACTGAAGTCCCCATAAGTGCTTACAAAATACACTCATATTGACAAGCCAAAATTGGCCACAAAGTAAACTAAAAGAGGGCTGCTAAGCCTACTGCAAGCTCGCTACTTGCTGTACAAGATATATACATAAACCGAAGGACATGGACAAACATGAGAATTTCATCGAACACGTTGTTTATATTGTTGTCCATGACACTGTGGATAGACAGGTCTGATGAATTTGATCCCCTAGTACTGTCTTAGGACTATGGTATAGTGGCTTAGTATGTCCATAGTCGATGAGTCTAATAAATTATTATAGGGATAATAATTCACTATATCAGGAGTTTTGATGGAAGTGACTCATGACCAGCTCAGTTTTGGGGGTAGAGGGTCACACACATATGATGGATGCTTTAGCGAATAGAGGATTAGATAGAGATCCAATTAGCCCCTATTCTCATTAGATGAGACCTACACTGATGGGCTCCTTGCGTGAGGCCCAAGTAGAGACCAAAGAAGATTATTGGATTGAGATCCAATAATCCAAGGTTAGTGAGTAATTGGATGGAGATCCAATACCCACCAAGGTAGGACCTCTAGGGTTTTTGGTGGCTCTCTATAAATAGGAGGAGAGGCACATAGATGATATGTTGCATCTTTGATCGCCCCTTCCTTTTCTCCTCCCTCCTTCTACGCAAGAGTTGCAAGACATGGGGCTGCTATTGGAGGAGTATCGCTATAGCAATCCATCATGTAGATATCGCTAGAGAGGAGGAAGTTTTGCTAGTTACAAGTGCCCTACAAGCCAATCACGTGAGTGATGGCACGAGTGATACATTGTGTGATTTTTTTTGCTTATGATTAATATTGGCATATTCTCACATTATCTATTATATATATATTGTGATGTTCTTGGTTCTGTGCAATGAGAGTCCGATCGTGATGAGATCACGATAATGAGATCAATTCACCTTTAAACATAGATCCTAAATAATCTCGGTCATAGGTTACTCGAGAGGGACATTGAGATAACCGGACAGATCGGTGTACTATATACCCATCCATATAATGGAGGTAGGTGGTCTCATAGCCACTTGTGTGGAGACACTAAGGATATAGTATAGGTACTCATTGGAGAATGAGTTCACTGATTGATCCGCTTATAAAATGTTGTATGGTTGATGATACCTAATGTGAGATAATGATTCCATAGTCCCAGTTGTGTATCTGATCCTTTGACTTGAGACACAAAGGATGCCTTGTATGAGTACTCCTTTCTTTGATGCTAAACTTACAGGTTTGGAAAGCTCTATATCTAATACAATTGGTTATCGGGATTGGTAGCCAATCTTATGAAGATAATTGAGTGTCAATAGAGGATCATTCACTCTCGGTATCACGAGAGAAATATCTTATATATGCTTGCTCAGACAAATACCTGACCAGGGTAATTTGGATTGAGAGAGAAAGAGTTCTCTGGTTGAATCTGATTAGAGCACGACAAACTGATTCCGTTTGTGACCAGAAAGTACTATATCCAATATACAGTCTCTGTGATATTAGTTGGATGAGGGATTATAGATACACGGTAACAGAGGACAGACAGGTCCGATGGATTCAATCATCCTATACCATCTGGGGACTATGGCATAGTGGTCTAGTACATCCATAGTCGATGAGTCGATTGAATGATTATGAAGATAATTATTCACTATATCAGAAGTAGTTCTGATGGGAGTGACTCACGGCCAGCTCGGTATCAGGCCTAGAGGATCACACACATATGGTGGATGCTTCAGCGAATAGATGATTTGATGGAGATCCAATTAGCTCCTATTCTCATTAGATGAGACTCTATGTTGATGGGTTCCTTGATTAAGGCCCAATTAGAGGCCTAAGAAAATTATTGGATAGAGATCTAATAATGCAAGGTTAATGGGTAATTGGGTGGAGATCCAATACCCATTAAGGCAGGAGCCCTAGGGTTTTTAGTGGCTCTCTATAAATAGGAAGGGAGACTCATGGTTGATAGGCTGTAGCTTTAGCCACCACCTCCTATTCTCCTCCCTCCCTCTACGCAACAGTTGCGAGATCAGATTGGAGGAGTTTCGCTGTAGGGATCCATCGTGTGGATGTCGCTAGAGAGGAGGATGCTTGACCTCCTTTATCTTCTCCATCCGAATTTGGAAATACAGGGATATACGATCTCCGTAGGTAAAATCAATCTCTCGCACATTGTAACTTTATCGGTTTTTGTGTTTTCTCACGACCCAATCTTTTGCATGATGATTTGATCTACTTGGGAAACTTATTTTTTTATTTTGATTTCCGCTATGCATGTGATGCTCTCGCTGAGGTTTTCGAACAGTGGTGTCAAAGCCAAGGTTTTTGTGTGAAAGATTGGTTTTAAACTGCGTGTGATGAGTTTGATTCACGTCGAATCGTTCTTCATATTCTTGTTGCGTGTTCGTAGCGAAGGCAGCGAGGAGGAGAGGTGGCCAACCATGGCCATCCCCCATCCAGGGCCGGCCACCCACGGCCAAGCCGTGGCCAAGGCCCCCTGCAAGGGGGCGGCCAACTGCGGCCAGGGCCAGCCCGCAAGGGGCGACACCTGCGGGCACGGCGGCCTACGGCTAGCCTACAAAGGCGGCAACCACTGGCAACGCAGTGCTCGCATGGGGCTGCCACCCTTGGCCAGCTATGTCGCCAGCATGTCACGGGTTTAGTTGATTTTGCCTAAGCCGTGCAGCACCCATGCGTGTCCGTCTGCAAACGTCAGCCCTCCCCGAGATCTCCTAGAGTCCCTTAACTTGCAAAAGAGAAAATGGGCCAGAAGAAGCTATTCCCACGGGATCCACAAGCAACTGCTTAAGCAAACACTTTATAAAGCCAGATACAAATTACACCCATGGATATTACAAACTCAGAGGGGTTGCACACAAAGAAAAATGGTCCATTATAGATCGAAGTCCCCACAAGTGCTTACAAGACACACTCATATTTATAAGCCAAAATTGGGTATAAAGCAAACCAAACTAGGGCTGCTAAGCCTACTGCAAACCCGCTACTTGCTGTACAAGGTATGTACACAAATCGAAGGACATGGACAAACATGAGCATTTCATCGAACACGTTGTTTACATTGTTATCCGTGACATTCTCCCCCACTTATTCCTTCGACGTCCTCGTCGAAGCCACAGTAGATGCTCCATCTCCTCGCATTTTAATGAATCTTCAATCTTCTGCTTTGGCTGCAACACGCCCATTTGGCTCCAAACCGCTCTCCGATGCTGTTGTTGAGTAGTCGAACTTTGATCCGCCATACTACTTCAACTCACAAATGACTGAATCTGATGTGGTGTTTACTGAGTTGTGCTGATCCTTTTCGGTTCTCGCGGATCCTTCTGATGAAGGAAAAGACCTGCCTTATTATACGCCAGTATCGGAGTATACTCATGTTGCTTGATTTGGATGGATGCTTGTTGGAACTTTGAAGAGCATCGCCTCACAGACATTAAGGTTTTTGATGTCCTTCCTCCACAATGTTTGCCCATTGATCCTTTTTCCACGTTTAGTTGTCATTTTCAAGTAGGTTCGCAACACTCCCGTTTTTGATTGGCAATCAATTGGGAAATGAAGCGGACAATCTACTCTCAGTACTACTGATCACCAATCGTGAGAATTTGACAACTATTATCTTCCATAAGCTTTCTTTGAAGGGTCACTGAACTTATGCAGAGCTCCTCTGCTGGATAAGTAAGAGAACTGGGATACTCGACTTCACCCATTCTCTTAAAAGTTAAGAAGGCAATGTTACTTGGCTTCGCTCACCTCCTTGAGTTAAGAGAATTGGGGTACTCAGTTTCGCCCATTCTCTTGAGTTGAGAAGGCAAAGGTTACTCAATTTTGCCTGCCTCCTCAAGTTTATACAACATGCATTGAGCTGGTTACTAACATTCGCCCGCACTTTGCTCACACTTCTGAAGCACTAGAAGTGTTTGCACTCCTTGCGTTGAGTTAGCTACTGTGATTCGCCTTTCCACTGCCATTGAACTTTTGGAACGCAAGAAGTTTTGCCCGAAAAGAGCAAAAGGTTTACCCCAACTTGGAGTCCCCCAACTTGGAGGAAGTCTTTGATAGATTTAGTCACCTCTGAAATTGTATCGTCTTCTCCATCACCTTTGTCGCCTACTCTTCTGAGTAGAAAGGTATAGTATCATGTACTGCCTACTTTGTTCCTTGGTCGAGAACTCTTGCATTAACCCAAAGTCCCTCGCTTTCGGCTATCTTGATGAAGTTCCTTGGCCTCTGCCCTTCTGCGCTGTCTTGGTACTTGGAGTTTGCCTTTGCATTCTCCACCTCCTTGGCCCCCTTTTACGACCAATGCTCTCCCTCCATGAGAGTAAGGGATCGATAACTCCACGAAGTCCCACCTCTGCGGTACCATGGTGCTACCAAGCCCATGGCCCTACTATCCGTTGCCTTCATTTGCATCCCTTCCTTCGTAATCGGTAGATCCGCCTCTACGGCACTGTGGTGCTCCTCCGAGTCTACCTCCTTTCTAACCGATGCCTTGCTTTTGGGTAGCTGGGCCCCTCCGGACTCGTAGTCGCTTCCTCGCCCCTTTCGACCACCTGCTTCAACACCACTGTGTCCTCCTAGCAGTTCTCCCTGGTCGATGGAAAGACAGACTGCAACTTCTCATACATGGCCTTTGCCATCTTATTGCAGGGCTCACGCCGATTATGTTCTCCTTAGCTTCCTTGGTAGCAACGTTCGCTTACTCGACCTTGTCCTCTGACTTGCTGGGCACCCTTAAGCGAATGTAAGCACTGAAGTAGTCCAACTCTCCAGCTGCTCCGATTATACCTTAGTATAATCAAGTCCCCTCCATCGGACTCACTGGTACTTACAATCTGACTTCTCCCTCGGTGATACACAGCCCCCATATGCTGATGACCATGGCTTTCATATGATGCAAGCTTCGATGCGCACACACGGAAGACCCGCCTTTGTGGTACCATGGCATTCACCCATTGAATCCACAGCCCTTCTTGCCGTTGCATTGTTCACCGAAGTGGAGCTCCCAAGAGCTCCTGATCATTCACATGATCACGTCCCCCTCCATGAGACTCACTGGTACTTGCACTTAGAATTCTTCCTCGATGGTATACAACCCCCATATGCTGATGACTAAGGCTTTCATCCAATGCAAGCTCTAATGCACACACGAAGACACGCCTCTGTGGTACTATGGCATTGACTCCTTGAATCTATAGCCCTTCTTCATGTTGTGTCGTCCACCAAAGTGGAGTTCCCAGTAGCTCCTGATCATACCTCCGCATGATCTTGTCCCTCACGGGACACGATCGCCTGTATTGCATTGCCACAAACTATTTCACCACAATCCGCTGCACCATGTCACCTCCTGGTGACATCTCCATTGCATACAGATTCTTGTGTGATGAACTCGGACTACGACTTCTCCACGTGTGGCCTCTGCCAACACATCGTAGGGTCTCTGCCATCTTCAATTTTTAGTTTGCTCCCTTGGCATTTCACCTTCGTCCACCCACTCTTGGGTCACACCTGGACGAAGCATAGTTCTAGGATAGTCTGTCTCTTAGTAGCTCATGAAGTCCCCTGACTTCACTAGAATTGGTGCACCGATGTCTGGATCTTGGGCCTCTATCCCCTACCAGCATAATCTCTGTTATGCACCACTTATTCCTGACAACTCGAATGACAACACTGTGGTATATTCTTCAAGAGTACCCGCCTCTGCATCCTCTTGCCCCGTGCTAAGGTATCTTGATCCCAACTTTACCTCCGCAAGTTGAATCACCTAAGTTACTCCATCAAATACATCTGTAAGGTAACTTGCATGTGCCTCGAAGATCCCTTTATCTTTGGCACCATGCAAGATAGGTCCGCCCCATCAGAATGAAGAACCCAAGGAACAACATGATCCCACTCTTGCCACTACAAGAATTCATGCCCTTGACCTCTGTCCAAGGAAAGCTCTGTGCCTCCGCTCCATGTTCCATCTTCTATGTCGACTCCCTTCATGCGGCTTAGATACTACACCAAGTTCCACCCAAGTCTCTTCGCTCCTCGATTTGCATTGAGTTGATAGTGGCCCTCGTGTCCATCATTCCACGGGTCAGCCCTATGTTGAGTTCGATTTCTACATCGACTCTAAGTGTGCCTTCATATGATGTTGCCTTGGATTGCTCCCCCACTTGATCTCAAAATGCATCCACCAATGTATTACCTCATTCGAGATCTTGTGACAACTCCACACCACTCGTTCGGTCCATTGAACTTTGTGAAGATATAGCCTTGAGGAACTCTTCCTCAATATGTGCAGTCCGTTGCACATGATTCTCCCTCTAAAGAACTAGAACTTATCCCTCCCTCTAGAGAACTAGAACGGTTGCGCATGCTGGCTATCCTCCATAAAGCCCAGCTAGGTCTCCCATGTTTGTATGGCAAGTGTTTCTACTGTGCTTGTCCCGCTCTGATACCACACTGTCACGGGTTTTGCTGATTTTGCCTAAGCTGTGCTGCACCCATGCGTGTCCGTCCGTAAAGGTCAGCCCTCCCCGAGATCTCCTAGAGTCCCTTAGACTTACAAAAGAGAAAATAGGCCAGAAGAAGCAATTCTCATGGGATCCACAAGCAATTGCTCAAGCAAACACTTTATAAAGCCAGATACAAAATTACACCCATGGACATTACAAACTCAGAGAGGTTGCACAAAAAGAAAAATGGTCCATTACAGATCGAATTCCCCATAAGTGCTTATAAGACACTCATATTTACAAGCCAAAATTGACCACAAAGCAAACCAAACTAGGGCTGCTAAGCCTACTGCAAGCCCGCTACTTGCTGTATAAGGTATGTACACAAACCGAAGGACACAGACAAACATGAGCATTTCATCGAACACCTTGTTTACATTGTTGTCCGTGACAAGCAAGGGCGGCGGTACCGGTCACAAGGGTGGCCGCCCCTTGGCAAGGCGGCTGCCGGCGGGAAAGGGCAACCGTCGCCTGCACAGGGGCAGCGGCGGCGGCAGCGCAGAGTGGGCAAGGGGAAAGCTAGGGTTTCCTTTTGTTAAAATAACTATTTTGCCCCTCTGAATTTTTGAAATTTCAAGGGTTATCCTCGTGTACATAATTCTAAAAATACCCTCAATAATTATAGAAATTTCGAGGCTATCCTCTCATCTAGAATTATAAAAATACCCTTGACAATTCTAGAAATCCCTAGCATATCCTAATTTCTAGAAAAATAATTAATTAAATAATTTAATTAATTATTAAATATATCTAGTAATCCTACATATGATGTGATGTACATGTGATGTACGATGTGGATGGATGATCATGAGCCATACGTGTGATGTGTGTAATTATGATTATTATTATTATTGGGGCCTACGAGCTTTTATTTTTCTCGTTTATTGTCAAGCCTACGTGCCTGTGATTATTTGTAATCACATGGAGAGGCGCGATGGGAACGTGTAGGTGACAGCAGGACCCACGATGCCGTGGTGGGAGATTACGATGCATGGTGATGCGACGATCCGACGGAATCGATGTGATGAGATCAACAATCACAGGGCATGGAGATGCGTCGATGCACACATAGATCCTATTATGAGTGATTAGGCTCATTGGCTTAGGCTTAATCATATTAGGTGACGGCTCATGATCATCCGGTGTGGCTTGCATGTGTGATGTGTTATACACCTACTAGATATATGTATATTTATATATTTGCATGCGATGTAGATATATATTAAATTTATATGTGTGTGACAGGATATATTAGGAGACCGATAGAAAATAAAAAACCCCTCCTACGATAATATTAAGTCGGTAAGCGTGAGGCAATAAGATTGACCCACATGACCTTTCATTGTTATAAGAAATTGAATCCCAACATAGGTTGAGTTGGTCGAGTCACTCGAGGCTCACCTATCTCGTGATCGAGTTCTTGCCTGTGGCATATATATGTCACCGGTGACCTGAGGACATTGTATGACTTGGTCGAGCAATCGAAAGCATATCAATCAAATCAGACTCATCTTGTAACGATGGTGATGACTTAATTGACCTTCATGGTTGGTCGAGCAGTCGAGACCATGATGATTCAGAGGCCGAACATGATGAGAATCATAAGGATTGTGATTGATAGGAGTTGTCTACCTTTTGGGCTTAGTGTAGTTGGTCGAGTCCCTCGAGATTGCACTAAGATGCTAATTGGATCCTGATCCCCACTAGGAGTCTACCGGAGACTTTCATCTCACATGTCGAGGGTGTCGCATGATTCACTAAGAAAATAATGGGAGTACATTAAGATAGAAGTTCATATCTTAATTAGTATTTTTCTGTAAAATCTGCATGTAATTTAATTTACGCTATATCTTGTTTGTCGCTTGCAAACCCCCTATGTGGCATACTTGATACCAATCGCCTCACTGGTCCAAACTACACGGATTCGCTCTGTAATTTGAGACATGTTCTAGCTGCGGAGAAAATCATATATATCCTTAACATGATTATGCCCACACTAGAGGAAAGGATCAGCGAGGATGAGAATGCCCGCTTTGTGTAGTATATAGATAGTCCTAAAGGATAACTGATAGAACCCCAGATGGAGCTCTATAGATTTTGATCCTTGAGGGGGATCAACCCTTGGAATGCTGTAGGGGTTTCTCCCTCCTAGATTCGGTACAAGGCTGAAATAAAATTGATAATTGCTTGATTCAAAAGAGGGGCGGCTACATCATTATATAGGGATCAAAACCCTACCCTAAGGGGGTGCTTGCCTAAGTAAAATTATTCCTTTGCCCCTCCTATAGCCAACCTGCCTTAATAGGAACAAGGGGTGACTAGGTTGGCTCTATAGTTGACCTAAGCAGGAGGAAACTCTGGCCAACCAACCTAGTAAGAGGGCGACGGCCACTAAGCCCTAAGGGCTAATCTAAACCCTAGCCATACTCCTTTATAAGATAGGAGTGACTTTATTACAATCTAGCAGGGTTTTATTGACTACTTCTAGGGAGATTAGGACTCAACCCTGCTGGAGTCCTATCAAACCCGCCCTCTTAAAATCAATCTTGTCCTCAAGGCTGAAGTTCTATAAACTCAGGGAACCAGGTCTTCAGCTCCTCATCAGCTTGGCTGTTAGTTGGAAGAACTTGAGCTGAGTCGTCGGCTTTAAATTTCCATTTTATGTGGGATACTTGGAGGATCAACTGTAATTTCAATCTGGTGCATGGATCTGATCTCCAGGTTAGGGCCCCAATGTGATCCCCAATTTTACAAGGCCCAAAGAAATAAGGAGACCACTTTCTTGAGGCTTGAATTTCGTGTTGGTGGAGCTGGAGATGAAGGGGGACTTGATCTTTCTCAGAAAACTTTATTCTACTCCGGCGTTTGGAGTGAGGGTTGTCCTTTATTAAAATCTCTAGTGGTGTGAGCCCGATCTGAGTTTGAGGTGGGTAGGAGTAGTGATTTTTCAGGGCCCATTTTTACTTCTTCATGCTGTTGACCATCTTGCATGAGGATAGTGCTGACCCCCACTCTGGATGTGTCTGCTCTAATAATAAACACATAGCCACGATTTGGTCTGGACGCCATCGTGGTTGTGAGGGCTATAGTTCCACTCGGCTAAGGTGGTGCATCTTTCTTTATAATGAGAGGGATGATGTTCATACTTCATTGAGTCCGACGAATGATCCTTCCCCTTTTTTGATTTTTCCACTGGAGGGGCTTAATTTTCTCACGATCTTTGGTCGTGGATCGGAGGTCATCATCAAGGAAGTCTTTAAGCATCATGGTCCGATCCTGGGGAAAGTCATGGAAGTCACCTGAGATATGGAAGTGCTGCATCAGCAACCATGGTGAGTTCAATAGGATGTAACACTTTAGAAGTAGCTTATCTCTAGGGAAAATGATATAGGGACGTGTCATAGCGGGAAATAAGCATGGTCGAACAATCCGTGTCTCTGTCATCTCTTGGATGACCCTTTTATCTTTGACCTTCTGAGGTTGTATGAAGCAATCTGGTCGAGCAACAACTGGTAGAAGTTTCGACCTGTTCAGTATGGGGGGTCAACTAGCTTCAGAGGAGGTAATCAGCACGGTTGGGTGGAGATGCCCAAAAATTTAGTAAGCTATGGGAGTGGTGTTTTATCTTCAATCTCATGAAACTCTTGAATTTGAATTGGAAAACCATTGGATTCTTCTTTAGGTACCCCCTCCAAGTGTGGTGTTGTGGTTGTAGCCGCTGGGCTCCCTTGTAGAATCAGCTGCTTTCCTTTTCTGACAAATTTCATGGTTAGCTTTGAAAAATTCCAAAAAATATCTCCAATCATGGACAACCAATCAATGCCAAGCACTATATCAAAACCATCAAGAGGGAGGAGGAAAAAATCAGCAACTATGTCTTGCTTCTGTAGGATCAGTTTTACCCACGGGCACTTCTTGCACTTCAAAATTTGGTCATTATCTACCTTGACTTTAAACCCATTGTAATCTTCTTTTTTGAGCATTAAGTGGGCAGCAACCTTACTACTCATGAAGTTGTGTGTGCTCCTGGCGTCGATGAGGATGATGACGGACTATTGCTCGAGAAACCCTTCAATCTTCAATTTTTGCAGGTTAGTGTAGCTGCAAAGGTAGGGACCGTGCGGGTGGCCGGTTGTGGTGTATCCTTCTCCTTGGGCTCGAGAATCATATCTTCAAGTTTGGGTTCTTTAGTGGGCGCAATCATCAATGTGTTGGAATAGTCGGCCAATGCGTGCACTGCGTAGTTGGCCGGTTGGGATTCTTCCTCCATGGCTTCTTCTTTAGGTTCAAGGGCTTCTTCAGATGTTTCATTGTCCTCATCCTCTGCTGGTTCAATCATGAGGAGCTGGCCCTTTTTGCAGTGATGTTCGCGGCTCCACGGTTCATCGCAATGCCAACACAACTCCTGGGCCGATCGTTCACGAAGCTCGTCTCTTGTCAACTTCTTTAGTGCAGGGGCTTGGATGGCAGTAGAGGGGGCAGTAGGGCTCGACATGGCTGGTGGGGGAGCGACCCTTGTCCTTCGTACCTCGTGGTTCAATTGTTCTTCCTGGATATGCGAGAAGGAAATCATCGCTATAAGATTGTACGGTTGCCATGCCTTTACTTCTCCTCAGATCTCCGTCTTTAGGCCCTCGATAAAACCTAAAAGTTGTTTCTCATACCAATTCTCAGCTTGGTTAGATAAATGCTCAAACCTTGTTTGGTATTCTTGTATTAAGAGGTTTGACGAATCTTTGGGGCTGCGATTTTGTGGAGTTTAGGCTACAAATTGGTATGGTTTTAGGGCTGTGATAGTAGTAGATGAAGGTTAGGAAAATAGATTTTAGATCTGGGATAGATGGCCGCAAAGGTAGGTGTCTCGGTAAGGAAAGTTAGCTAAAAAGGTAAGTGGATCGATAAGGAAGTAGGCTGATTTGGGGGGCTGTTTGGTTTCGGTTTAGGGTAGGGTTTTGAAGGGATTTTGGTAAGGATGGTAGGGTTTAGTGATGAGGAAAAGAGAGTCCAAAATCCCACAAAAAACAGCACTCAAATCTGATAGAATTTGATGAAAAAAAGTGTTGTGATGTGCTGTCCTGCTGAACCAGTTTTACGTCGGAGAAACGATGACTTCTCGACATAAATTCTAGGGGAAAGTTCAAGGAAATTATTCAGAAACCCTTGGTTCAGATGTTTTTAATATCAGTAAAATGTTTGACAAAATTTTGGCAGTATAACAGTAGGGAAATAGGGCAAAAGATGAAAGGCAGATTCCTTCGTCGTAAAATTCCAGAACTGCATGAAGGTCCAAGATTGCACAAGAAAACCAGTTCCCGAAGGAGTTTTTTCATGAAACCAAATCCAGATGAAAGTTAACTTGATCTTGAGAATTGTACAAAAATTTCGGCCAAAAAGGATGAACAAAAGTTTGGTTTCAAGATGTCAGTAAACGGAAGGCAGATTCTGCATTGTAAAATTTCAGTACTATGCAATAAAGAATCGTAGTGCTATAAGTCCAGATCCAGAAGGAGTTTTTTCATGAGACTAGTCTTAGATGAAAGCTAAGATGATCTACGAAATTGTAGAAAAGTTTCAGCCAAAAAGGATGATTAAAAGTTTAGTTCCAAGAAGCAACAATCGGTTGAAAATTTTTGCAGCGTTTCGCCTTCGCAACGATGATAACGTTTGTGACGGTAAAATTTTGCAGCAATAAAACTTTTTGAAAAACTTTTTCAACATGTCAGATAAAGGATTTTGCAGTATTGAAGAGACGTGGGTGATAAAAATATACCAGATCTCCAGATCAAATACAGGGGGCAGCGGCAGGCTGATTTGATCTGCTGCTGGGGTGGAAGGTGGAGGCGCGTGTCGTAGCAATTGTGGGAATTGCTTGGGAAGGTAGAGGCATGGATGATGGCTACAGGGGTAGCAAGATCGCTGCTCTGATATCAGATGATAGAACCCTAGATGGAGCTCTATAGATTTTGATCCTTGAGGGGGATCAACCCTTGGAACACTGTAGGGGTTCCTCTCTCCTAGATTCAACACAAGGCTGAAATAAAATTGATAATTACTTGATTAAAGAGAGGGGATGGCTACATAATTATATAGGGATCAAAACCCTAGCCTAAGGGGGTTCTTGCCTAAGTAAAATTACCCTTTTACCCCTCCTATAACCAACCTGCCTTAATAGGAACAGGGGGTGACTTGGTTAGCTCTGTAGCTGACCTAAGTAGGGGAAACTCTGATAAGACCCCCGAAAGGAGCCCTATAGATTTTGATCCTTAAGGGGGATCAACCCTTGGAACGCTATAGGGGTTCCTCCCTCCTAGACTCGGCACAAAGGCTGAATTGAAGATGATAATTGCTTGCTTTCAATGAGGGGGGCGACTACATCTTAAATAGGGATCAAGTCCTAGCCTAAGGGGGCACTTATCTAGGTTAAATTACTCTTTTGCCCCTCTTATGGCCATCCTACCTTAATAGGAACAAGGGGCGGCTAGGTTGGCTCTATAGCCGACCTAAGCAGGGGGAAACCCTGGCCGACTTGCCCAGTAAGGGGGGCGGCGACTACTATGCCCTAAGGGCTAATCCAAACTCAGGCCATACTCCTTTATAAGATAGGAGACGCCTTATTACAATTTAGCAAAGTTTTTATTGACTTCTACTAGAATGATTAGGACTCAACCATGCTGGAGTCCTATCAAGTCCGCCCTCTCAGAATCAGCCTTGTCCTCAAAGCTGAGGATCCATAAACACTGGGAACCGAGTCTTCAGCTCTTCGTGTGACTCCCATGTTGCGTCTTCAAATGGTAAGTTATTCCACTTCACAAGTACTTCGGTGGAGAGGCTTCGTCGGTGCATCACAATTCTTCGATCAAGTATAGTTTTAGGTTGGGCTTGGATTTCACCTTCAATTGTAGTGCTCGACAGCTGAGTCTGAGCCAGTTCATGTTCACTCAATTTTGGCTTCAGTAGGGATATGTGGAAGACAGGATGAATTTTGACATCATCTGAAAGTTTAAGTCGATGTGCCATGGCCCCAATATGTTCCAAAATCTGATATGGTCCATAAAATCATGGAGACAGTTTCATCGATGCTTTGGTGTTGATGGATAGCTGCTTGTATGGTTGTAGGCGGAGGTAAACCCAATCTCCTACTGAAATTTCTCGCTCACTCCAGTGATTGTCTGCTTGTTGCTTCATGCGGGCTTGAGCGGCAGTTAGGTTATCCTTCAACAATTATAGCAGTTTATCCCTGTTAATTAGGTCTTGGTTGACATGATCCACTTTGGAAGAACCAAGTACATATCTAAGAATTACAGGGGGCGGTCGGTCATACAGTGCCTCGTAAGGGGTACATTTAGTCGATGAATGAAAAGTTGTATTGTACCACCATTCGACCCAGGGAAGCCATCTTGTCCACTCTTTGGGCCGGTCGCTGGTGAAGCATCATAAGTAAGTCTCTAGGCATCTGTTCACCACCTCTCTTTGGCCGTCTGTTTGTGGATGATAGGCTATGCTTATCTTCAATTGGGTGCCCTGTAGATGGAAGAGCTCGGTCCAAAATTTACTTGTAAACACCCTATCACGGTCGCTTACTATCGATCTTAGCAACCCATGCAATTTCATAATATTTTCCATAAAAATCTGGGCAATAGTGGCAGTAGTATAGGGATGTCTCACAGAACAAAAATTAGCATACTTAGTTAGGCGATCTACCACCACAAAGATCATGCTTTTACCTTGAGATAGTGGCAGTTCTTCGATGAAATCCATGGAGATGTCCATCCAAGTCGAATCTGGTATAGGTAGGGGCTGTAGTTTACTGAGACTTGCCATTGTTTCTCCTTTATGCCACTGACATATATCATATTTGGATACATAGTCATAAATTGATTTCTTTATGCCCTTCCAGAAGAAGGGCATGCTTTACCGTTTTATATGTCCTCATAAATCCAGAGTGCCCTGCCGAAGGTGAAGAGTGCATTTGATGTAGAATAACTTGAATGTGAGGAGAAGAAGGAACAACAACAATTCGGTCTTTATAGCGTAAGTCCTTCGAGTCCCACGTGTAGTGCCCTACGGAATCTGGATCCTTCTCCAATTTTTCTATGATGCTTCGGATTTCCGGATCATTCTTCCACTCCTCCCTAATGTGTTCGAGGAAATCGGTGGTGGGAAGGGAGATGGCTGAAATTTTTGCTTGCCTTGGGAGCTAAGATAGAGCATCTGCAACAACATTCTCTTTTCCTTTCCGATAAGTAATTTCATAATCAAAGTCGAGAAGTTTAGTTACCCAACGTTGCTGCTCTAGGGAGGATATTTTCTGCTCCACGAAATACAGTCTTAATCTGGAAGCGCCGACCGATCAGGTAGGGTCTCCACTTTGTGACGATGTGTACAATGACAAACATTTCTTTATCATATACCGATATTTTCAAGTGTGAGGGAGACAATGCCTTGCTGGTGTAGGTGAGAGGTCAGCCATCTTGCATTAGAATAGCTCTAATCCCAACTCTGGATGCGTCGGCCTCGATCACGAAGGTGCGACTGAAATCAGGTAATGCTAGGACCGGCGTCATCGTCATGGCGGCCTTGAGTCATTCAAAGACTGTAGAAGCTTGTTCCGACCATAAGAAGGAGTCTTTCTTTAGTATGGAAGTGAGCGGGGCACTGATCTTGCCGTAATCTTTCATGAATTCCCGGTAGTAGCCTGTGAGTCCAAGGAAGCCACGCAGTAATTTTATGTTTGTAGGTTTTGGCCATCCTTGTATTGCCTCGATCTTTGTCGGGTCTACCGCCACTCCATCCTCTGATATAATATAATCAAGATACTCCACTTTATGTTGTAAGAAACTATACTTTGACTATTTCACATAAAGAGTATTCTCTCAGAGAATTGTTAAAATAGTTCGTAAGTGCTGAAAATGTATATCAAGTGTAGGGCTATAAATGAGGATATCATCAAAGAATACTAATACGAACTTACGTAAAAAGCTCCCGAAAATATCATTCATCAAGCTTTGGAAAGTAGAAGGAGCATTCGTAAGTCTGAAAGGCATCACCAAAAACTCGTAGTGGCCGTTATGTGTGCGGAATGCTATTTTCGGAATATCTTCAGTGCATACCTGAATCTGGTGATAACCGGAATGGAGATCCAGTTTAGTGAAGACTCGGGCCCCTTTTAGTTCATCCAAGAGCTCATCTACGATGGGTATAAGATATTTGTCCTTGACGGTGATAGCGTTCAAGGCCCGATAATCAATGCACATCCGCCATGTACCATCCTTCTTGTGCACTAGCAACACCGGTGAGGAATAAGGGTTGCAACTCGGTCGAATTACCCGGTGTCAAGCATCTCTTTGACGATATTCTCAATTTCATCCTTCTACAAGTGAGGGTAGTGATACAGACACATATTTGCTAGAGGTTTGCTCGACAGAATAGGAATACGATGGTCATGCCGCCGGTTAGGCAGCAGCCTGCGCGGCTCCGTAATAACGTCTGTGAATTCATCCAGCAAGAGGGCAAGCTTAGAATCTAAAATTTGTATATTCTCCCCCTTAGATGGCTGCTAGATATGCATCAAAAATCCCCCATGTGCTTTGTGCAAAACTTTCTCCATCCATTGCGTCGAAACGGTGGAAATATGGCTCCCGTGTTTGCCTGGTAATGTGACTTGTCTCCCTTTGCAATAGAATTTCATAATTAATTTAGAAAAATTCTAGGAGATATCACCTAATGTTGTGAGTCATTTGATCCTAAGCATGACTTCATAGCCAATGCATGCACTGCGTAGTCGGTCGGTTGGGGCACTTCCTCTATGGCTTCCTCTTTGGGTTCGAGGCCTTCTTCAGATGGTTTGTTGTCCTCATCCTCCACTAGTTCAATCATGAGGAGCTAACCCTTCTTACAGTGATGTTCGCTGCTCCACGGTTCGTTGTAATGCCAACATAATCCTTTGGCCGATCGTCCACAAAGCTCGTCTCTTGTCAATTTTTTTGGTGCGGGGGCTCGGATGGTAGTAGAGGGGGAATAGGCCTCGGTATGGCTGGTGGGGAGCGATCCTTGTCCTCCATGCCTCATGGTTCAATCATTCTTCCTAGATACGCGCGAAGGAAATTGTCGCCATAAGGGTGTACGGTTGCCGTGCTTTGACTTCTCATCGGATTTCTGGCTTTAGACCCTCAATGAAAGTACCTAAAAGTTATTTCTCAGACCAATCTTCAGTTTGGTTAGATAAATGCTCAAACCTTGTTTTGTACTCTTGTATTGTAGAGGTTTGACGAATCTTTGCCAATTGTCCGTCGATGTTGTCGAAATCGGTCGGACCGAAGCTGTTTAAAAGCCCTTCCTTGAACCGCTGCGAAGAGAGTCCTCCATGGGTGTGTTCAAACCAATTGAACCACTGAATAGCATCTCCCTCGAGGTGTACGGCAGCGATCTCCACCCGTGTGGTATCGGCGGTTCAGTAGAACCGAAAATAGCACTCCGCGCATGAGATCCATCCGATCGGGTCTCCTTCTTCCCATCTTGGGAAGTCAACCTTCATGCATGGATTGTTGGGATCAGAGGTGATGTGTCCATGCTCTTGAGGATCATCTCGCTGATCTGAAGTCTCTCCATGGTGTGACTTCCTCGGGCTTGATGGTCGACCTATGCTGAATTCGACGAATAAGGATCGCATCTTCTCTTCCATGCGGTTTTCAAAGGCTTCAAGCTTTGCATCGATGGCCTCCTCTGATGCTATAGTATACGCCTCAAGATCTGTAATATTAAGATCTTTTTTCTATTGTCGGGTTAGTGGCATGGGAATTTTGGAGAAGGGGTGGCCGATTGGAAGGTGGATCGGTTTGGGTGGAAGTAGGCTGCGGTTTAGGGCAGATTTGGGTGGCTGTTTGGTTTCAGTTTAGGGTAGGGTTTTGAAGGGTTTTTGGTCAGGATGGTAGAGTTTGGTGATTAGGAAAGGAGAGTCTGAAATCCCACAAAAAACAGCACTCCAATCTGATAGAATTCAGTGAAAAGAAGTGTTGCGATGTGATGTTCTGCTGAACCAGTTTTTTGTGTCGGAGAAACGATGATTTCTCAACACAAATTCCAGGGAAAAGTTTAAGAAAATTATGCAGAAACTCTTGGTTTAGATGTTGTCAACACCAGTAGAAATTTTGACGAAATTTTGACAGCATAACGGTAGGGAAATAGGGCAAAAGATGCAAAGCAGATTCCTTCATCGTAAAATTTTAGAACTGCGTGATGGTAAAAGACCATACAATAAAACCAGTTCCAGAATGAGTTTTTTTGTGAAATGAAACCCAGATGAAAGCCAACTTGATCTTGAGAATTGTGTAAAAATTTTGTTCAGAAACGATGAAAAAAAGTTCAGTTTCAAGTAGCAACAATCGGCTGAAAAAATTTCTGTGGCGTTTCGCCTTCGCAACGATGATAACGTTTGCGACGGTAAAAAATTGCAGCAATAAAACTTTGGAAAACTTCTCCCATGTGTAATAGGAAGGATCTTGCAATATTGAAGAGGCATGGGTTATAAAAATATACCAGAATTCTAGATCAAACGCAGGGGGCAACGACAGACTGATTTGATCTGCGGCTGGGGTGGAAGGTGGAGGCGCGTGTCGTAGCAATTGTGGGAATTACTTGGGAAGGTAGAGGTGTAGATGATGGCTACAAGGGCAGCAAGATCGCTGCTCTGATACTAGATGATAAGACCCCAGAACGAGCCCTATAGATTTTGATACTTGAGGGGGATCAACCCTTGGAAGGCTATAGGGGTTCCTCCCTCCTAGACTCGGCATAAAGGCTGAATTGAAGAGGATAATTGCTTGCTTTCAAAGAGGGGGGTGGCTACATCTTAAATAGGGATTATGTCCTAGTCTAAGGGGGCACTTATCTGGGTTAAATTACCCTTTTACCCCTCCTATAGCCATCCTACCTTAATAGGAACAAGGGGTGGCTAGGTTGGCTCTATAGCCAACCTAAGTAGGGGGAAACCCTGGCCGACTTGCCCAGTAAGGGGTCGGCGACTACTATGCCCTAAGGGCTAATCCAAACTCTGCCCATACTCCTTTATAAGATAGGAGAAACCTTATTACAATTTAGTAGAGTTTTTATTGACTTCTACTAGAATGATTAGGACTCAACCCTACTGGAGTCCTATCAAACTCTGGCCAACCAACCCAGTAAGGGGGCGATGGCCACTAAGCCCTAAGGGCTAATCTAAACCCTAGCCATACTCCTTTATAAGATAGAAGTGGCTTTATTACAATCTAGCAGGGTTTTATTGACTACTTCTAGGGAGATTAGGACTCAACCCTACTGGAGTCTTATCAATAACCTGTGTGTTGATCTTATACTTCAGTCCCTACCAGATTCCTTTTGACAGTTCATTATTAACTTTAGATGAACAAGATTGAGGTCTCTCTCTGAGCTCCTCAATATGTTAAAGGAAGCTGAGAGTGCCATCAAGAAGGAGAAGCCAGTTCTCTATATTGGTGAGACTAAAAAAAAAGGAAGGCCACCAAGACCCTTAAGAAGGGCAAGGCCAAAGAAAGATCGGGTAAAGCAAAGGTTGCCTAGAAAGACCCGGCAAAGGATAAAGGACAGTGCTTCCACTACGGCCAAGATGGGCAATGGAAGAGGAACTGTAAGGACTACCTTGTAGAGAAGGCGAAACAGAAGCATATAAACCTTCAGGTATATTCATGATCAGTCTTCACTTGTCAGATTTTCCTGATAACACATGGGTATTGGATATCGGGAGTGCTTATCAAATCTGTAATTCGTTGCAAGTTCTAGCAAGACCTAGGAGATTGGCCAGTGGAAAGATGGACCTCAAGATGGGCAATGGAGCAAGAGTTGCTACAGTTGTCATTGGAGAGGTCACCCTACAATTGTCTAGTGGAGCTATCATTGCATTGGATGCATGCTATTTTGTTCTCTCTATTATCAAAAATATTATATCTATCTCATGTTTGACAATTAGTGGATATAAATTAGTTTTTGAGAAGAATAGTTACTCAATAATTATGGATGATGAGATCATCACAAGAATGACCATTGTAAATGGCTTATATGTGTTAAATACTTCTCCACACATCATGAATATAAATATATCTAAGAGGAAAAGAGATGAGGTGAATAATGCAAACCTATGACATTATAGGCTAGATCATATACATGAGGGAAGGATTTAAAAGTTACTGAAAGATGGATACTTAGATCCATTTGACTATGAGTCATATGTAACTTGTGAACCTTGCCTTCGTGGGAAGATGACCAACTCTCCTTTTAGTGGAACTGGAGAGAGAGCCATCGGGTTATTGGAACTCATACATAGTGATGTATGTGGTCTCATGTTGACTCAGGCTATAGGTGGTTACTCGTACTTCATTACATTCACTGATGATTTCTCTAGTTATGGACATGTGTACTTAATGAAGTACAAATCTGAGGCCTTCGAGAAATTTAGGGAATATAAGAATGAGGTAGAGAACCAAATTGGAAAGAGTACCAAGACTCTTCGATCAGAACAAGGAGGAGAGTACTTGAGTATGGAGTTCACCCATTTCCTCAGGGATAATGTGATTCTATCCTAGTGGACACCTCCTTATACACCTCAGCTCAATGGTGTATCAGAAAGGAGGAATCGTACACTGTTAGACATGGTGCGGTCCATGATGAGTTTCGCTGACCTACCCATCTCATTCTGGGGGTATGTCCTAGAGACTGCAGCTTACCTTCTAAATAGAGTTCCATCAAAATTGATAGTGTCTACACCATATGAGATATGAAATGAAAAGAAGACTGATCTTAAGATTGGTCTTACCCACGTTAGAAGACACAACCCCAATAAGTTGGAATCAGGAACAGAATGGTGCACATTCGTGGGATACCCAAAGAAAACTTGTGGGTATTATTTCTATCACCTCGAGGACCGAAAGGTCTTTGTTGCTAAGAGAGCTGTGTTCCTTGAGAAGGAACACATTCTTGGTGGAAACAGTGGGAGTGATATAGAATTGAGCGAGCTTAGAGAACCTAGCTCAAGCATCATCCAGAGCCCGAGTCTGTTCAGGTACCTAACACACAAATTCTAACTTTACGTAAGTCTAGTAGAGTATCTCACCCTCCTGAACGATATGTGGGACATATTAATAGAGATGACTCTCAGGATATTGATCCTCAAACCTACGAGGAGGCTATTATGAGTATAGACTCCGGGAAGTGGCAAGAAGCCATGAATTCTGAGATGGATTTTATGTACTCTAATAAGTTTTGGAACCTTGTGGATGCACCTCAGGGTATTATACCCATTAGTTGCAAATAGATCTTCATGAAGAAGATCGGAGTGAATGGAAAGGTAGAGACCTATAAAGCAAGGCTGGTAGCTAAAGGATATCGTCAAAGACAAGGAGTTGACTATGACGAAACCATTTCACCTGTAGCCATGCTTAAGTCCATTAGAATTATTTTGGCCATTGCAGCACACTATGACTATGATATTTGGCAGATGGATGTCAAAAGGACATTCCTCAATGGCAACCCCTAGGAGTTGTACATGATACAGCCAGAGGGATTCATATCTAAAAAGAGTCCAGATAAAGTCTACAGGTTGCTTAGATCCATTTATGGATTAAAGCAAGCTTCCCGAAGTTGGAACATAAGATTTGATGAGGTGATCAGATCTTATGACTTCGGTAAGAACGAAGATGAGCCTTGTGTGTATAGGAAGGTAAGTGGAATCGCTATCACCTTCTTAGTGCCATATGTGGATGACATCCTAATCATTCGGAATGATGTAGAAATGCTCTTCACAGTTAAGTCTTGGCTATCCAGAAACTTCTCCATGAAAGACTTAGGGGAAGCATCCTATATTTTGGGGATTCAGATCTATAGAGATAGATCTAAAAGGATGCTTGGCTTATCCCAGTCTAGGTACATAGACTCCATTATCAAAAGATTTGGCATGAAAAATTCAAAGAGAGGTCTCATACCGATGAGACATTAAATATCACTTTCTAGGAGTATATCCCCAAAGACTCCTGAAGAAAGGGCAGACATAGATAAGATATCTTATGCCTAAGTGATAGGGTCTATCATGTATGCGATGCTATGTACCAGGCCTGATATAGCACATGCTCTAAGTGTCACGAGCAGGTATCAGGCAGATCCAGGTTTAGAACACTGGAAGGTGGTAAAGTATATCCTTAAGTACTTGAGAATGACTGAGGATCTTTTATTGGTATATGGAGGAGGTAGCCTCCAGGTTGAGGGCTACATGGACTCAAGTTTTAAGTCTGACATTGATGAAAGCAAGTCAAATTCAAGGTATATTTTTACCCTAAATAGAGGAGCAGTAAGCTGGAAGAGTTACAAGCAAGATACTACTACTAACTCGATCATAGAGGCGGAATATATTGCTACAGCAGAAGCAACATAGGAAGGGGTGTAGATGAAGAAGTTCACCAAGGATTCGAGAGTCATACCAAGCAGCGTGGAGCTGACTCCCATATATTGTGACAGCGACAGAGCGATAACTCTAGTAAGGGAATCCAGGTCTCATCAGAATTGTTTTGAGGAGGTTCCATCTGATTAGAGCGATCATGACTCGAAAAGATATAGCAATGGAAATAGTTCTATCCGAAGATAACATTGCAGATCCACTGACGAAACCGTTGGCTCAGATTATATTTGAGCATCACAAGGGTCTGATGGGGATCATACACATAAGTGATTGGCTTTTGGTCAAGTGGAAGATTGCTAGTTATAGGTGCCCTACCAGCCAATCACGTGAGTGATGGCACGTGTGACACGTTGTGTGATTTTTTTTGCTTATGATTAATATTGGCATATTCTCACATTATTTGTTACATATATATTGTGATGTCCTTGGTTCAGTGCAATGAGAGTCGGATCGTGATGAGATCACGATAATAAGATCGATTCACCTTTAAACACAGATCCTAAATAATCCCGGTCATAGGTTACTCGAGAGGGACATTAAGATAACTAGACAAATCGATATACTATATACCCGTCCATATAATTGAGGCGGCTGGTCTCATAGCCACTTGTATGGAGACAGTAAGGATATAGCACAGGTGCTTACTAGAGAATGAGTTCACTGATTGATCCGCTTATGAAATGTTGTATGATTGATGATACCTAATGTCAGACAGTGATTCCATAGTCCCAGTTGTGTATCTAATCTTTTGACTTGAGACACTAAGGATGCCTTGTATGAGTACTCCTTTCTTTGACGCCAGACTTACAGGTTTGGAAAGCTCCAGATCTGGTACAACTGGTTATCAAAATTAGTAGCTATGAAGGCAATTGAAGAATGTTGTATGGTCTCATAGCCACTTGTGTGGAGACACTAAGGATATAGTAGAGGTGCTCGTTAGAGAATGAGTTCACTAATTGATCCGCTTATGGAATATTGTATGGTTGATGATACCTAATGTCAGATAGTGATTCTATAATCTCAGTTGTGTATCTGATCCTTTGTCTTGAGACACTAAGGATGCCTTGTATGAGTACTCCTTTCTTTGACGCCAGACTTACAGGTTTGGAAAGCTCCAGATCTGGTACAACTGGTTATCGAAATTGGTAGGCAACCTTACGAAGGCAATTGAGTGTCAATAGAGGATCATTAACTCTCGGTATCATGAGAAAAATATCTCATATATGCTTGCTTAGATAAATCTCTGGCTAGGGTCATTCGGATTGAGAGAGAAAGAGTTCTCCGGTAGAATCTGATTAGAGCAAGATAAACTGTTTTATATATGACCTGACAATACCATGTCCAATATACGCTCTCTGAGATATTAGTTGGATGAGAGATTATAGATACACGATAACTGTGGACAGAAAGGTCCAATGGATTCGATCCCCCTGTACCATCTGGGGACTATGGCGTAGTGGTCTAGTACATCCATAGTCGATGAGTCGACTGAATTAGTATGGAGATAATAATTCACTATATCAGAAGGAGTTCTGATGGGAGTGACTCACGGCCAGCTCGGTATCGAGCCTAGAGGGTCACACACATATGGTGGATGCTTCAACTAATAGAGGATTGGATGAAGATCCAATTAGACCCTATTCTCATTAGATGAGACTCTATGCTGATGGGCTCCTTGATTAAGGCCCAATTAGAGGCCTAAGGAGATTATTGGATAGAGATCCAATGATGCAAGGTTAGTGGGTAATTGGATGGAGATCCAATACCCACTAAGACAGGAGCCATAGGATTTTTGGTGGCTCTCTATCAATAGGAGGGGAGACTCATGGTTGATAGGCTACAGCTTTAGCCACCACCTCCTATTCTCCTCCCTCCAAGATTAGATTAGAGGAGTTTCATTGTAGAGATCCATCGTGTGAATACCACTAGAGAGGAGGACGCTTGACCTCCTTCATCCTCTCCATCCGAATATGGAAATACAGGGATATACGATCTTCCTAGTTAAAATCAATCTCTCACATATCACAGTTTTATTGGTTTTTGTGTTTTTCTCGTGACCCCAATCTTTTGCACGACGATTTGATCTGCATAGTAAACTAGTTTTTTTGTTGTGATTTTCACTGCACATGTGATGCTCCTGCTGAGGTTTCCTAACACGTTTGACCCCCTTCATCCTCTCCATCTAGATCTAGAAAAATAGGGATATATGATCTCCCTAGGTAAATAATCTCTCACACGATGCAGTTTTCAGTTTTGTGACTTTTTCTCGCGATCCAATCTTTTGCATGATGATTTTGATATATGTGGGAAACTTATTTTGTTTTGATCTTCCATTGTGCATGTGATGCTCTCTCTTGGTTTCCCAACAGTGGTATCAGAGCCAAGGTTATTCATATGAAAGATTGGTACTAAACTACGTGTGATACGATTGAATCGCATAGAACTGTTCTACGCATTCGTTGTTGTGATTTGCAACATAAGTAGCGAGGAGAGGGGCTGCCACCTGCAGGCAGGTCGCCTATAGGGGCGGCTGCTCTCGGCTAAGCCCTCTACAAGAGTAGCCGCAAGGGGGGATGCTCGCCCGTTGGGGCGGACACCCGAGGGTAGTGACACCCGCCCACCCGCTGGGGCAGTAGTGCCTATCCATGATGTCACGGACTTGCCTGAATTTGCCTAAGTCGTGCAGCACCCTAACAGCAAACTTGAAGACTTAGCTAAAATTACCTAAGTTGGAAGCAACCTTACCTAATGTTTCAAACTTAGTTGGGATTGCCTAAGTCTTTTGAAACGTTGAAGTATTATTTGCCCACAAAGGGTCCGCCCACTTGCAACCTCATGCGGGTCCCGAGGGACTTGTAAAAGAGAAGTTGATTAGTTTTGAAGACGAGCGATGGATAAATCCTAACGTCTCACAGAGAGGGCAGTTCTTATAAGAAATTCATTGAACACCTTAAGTGCAACAGAAAAAGAGAGAAAGAGAGTGAAATAGGACTTTAAAGGGCTGTAGAAATAATCATAAGTCCGCAAACGATGGTTCCTAAGGTATCAGACGCAAGTCGAGTTTAACTCTTTATAAATGCGCCCGATACATATTCGAAGCCCCATCCAGCCCTATGTCACCTAGGGAGTTCCAAGGGGCTGAGATGACTGACGTTTTGCACCACTCAGAGTGATCACCGCAGCATACAAAAGTGACCCAAAACTGGGTTGTTTTGGTTTTGGGCAGCGAGCGATCGTTCTGTAGTGTTACAAACTATTTCTACTTGCATATTTTGGGTAAAATTACACAAAACCAAGGCAAAACATGCTACCAAACATCTGTATAAGCAAGCAAAAGCGACGAATGATTCATTGAGTCAAGAGTCGGTTGAGCGATGACTGTTCGTGACATTCTCCCCCACTTAAACTATCGATGCCCTTGTCGATGCTTGTTGGTTTACTTTGACGCAGGCTTCTTCATGTCATAGGGTGTCTTCTGGCTCCCAATTGGCTTCTGTTCAGGGAAGCTTTTGCCACTTCACCAAGTACTCAGTTTTCTCCACTCCGTTGGGTAGCTTAGTCTTGCGATCCGCCAGAATGGTCTCAACTCTCCTCTCATAGGAGGCTCAGATTGGAGGTGGTCCAGTTGAAATATTTTAAGAAGCATATTATGGATCTGAATGGTAGGCTTTCAAGTTTTTTACATGGAAGACATTGTGAATTTTGAGCTATGCCAACAGTTGTAACTTGTAGGAGACGTTGTCTACCCTACTAATAATTGGGAAAGGCTCTTTATACTTGCATACCAACTATTTATGCACTTTGTGCCTAAAGAACTAGAGTGATGCTGGTTAGAGGTTCACCAAGACAAAATCACCAACTTTAAACTCTTGTGGTCACCTTCCCAAGTCTGCCCACTTCTTCATCTTTTTTGTCACCTTCTCCAAGTAGGCCCGAGTAATATCTGCATTTCGTTATCATTCCTTTACATAGTGATATGCTGATGGACAACTCCTTATGTAGCCAATGGACAAGGTGTGAGGAGTCGATGGTTGTTGTCCCTTAATAATCTCAGAGGGGCTCTTGTTGGATACAGAGCTCCGCTGTAAGTTATAGGATAATTGAGTTATGTCCAACAGCTTCACCCAATCACGTTAGTTGGCACTCATATAATGCTAAAGGTATTGCTCCAAGAGCGAATTAATTCTTTCAATCTGGCCATCCATCTGAGGGTGGAGGCATGTGAAGAAGTATAACTTAGACCCAAGTAACTTGAATAGTTGAGCCCAAAATCATCCCAAGAACCGTGAATCTCGATCACTGATGATATTGTGCGGGACTCCCCAATACTTCACCACATTCTTCATCATCAACTTGGCCACCTCCTCTACTAAACAATGTAGGGTGCAGTAATGAATGTTACATACTTTGAAAACCGATTGACCACCACAAGTATCGATCCGAGTCCCCCTACTATCAGCAAGCTTGATATGAAGTCCAAGGATATGCTCTCCTATGACCTTTCTGGTATGGGCAACGGCTCTAAAAGTCCCGCCGGCTTCCACTGCTCTACCTTATCTTATTGGCATATAAGGCATGTTCAAACATAATCCTCCATATTAGTCTCTATCTTTGGCCAATAGAAGGCTCTCTCCACGAGAGTCATTGTTCGATGAATACCCGGATGTCTAGCCCAAAGGAAACCGTGACACTCTTTCAAAAGTTCACGCCTCAAATTATCTGTTCATGGAATATAAACTCTGTTCCCTTTGATATATATGAGTCCCTCCTAGACCCAAAATCGTCGAGCCTTACCCTCTTGGATAAGTTGCATCAGGGTTACTGCCTAAGGATCACTACATAGTCCGTCCCTAATCCTGGAAAGGAAGTTGGAGTGCAACTGACTTGCTTGGCCTCTGCCTTCCAACTGTATGGGATTCAATAGTTCCACTTTCTGGCTAAAGGCATCGGCCACGACATTTACTTTTTTCCCGGCTTATACTCCATTACTATGTCAAACACAACCAAGAAGTCATGCCACCAAGCTTGCTTTAGGAAGAGTTTCTTTTGAGTTTGGAAGTAACTCAATGCAATGATATTTGTTCTCAATATGAATCGTAACTCAAGAAGGTAATGTTGGAAAACCTTAGCGGGTGCATCACATGCGTAGCGGAAATCAAAACAAAAATTAATATCCTATGTAAATCAAATCATCGTGCAAAAGATTGGGGTCATGAGAAAACACAAAACCAAAAAAAATCATGATACGTGAGAGATTGATTTTACCTAGGGAGATCGTATATCCCTATATTCCATATCCGGATGGACAGGATGAAGGAAGTCAAGTGTCTTCTCTCTAGTGGTATCCACACGATAAATCTCTACAGCAAAACTCTTCCAATCTGATCTCGTAACTCTTGCACAGAGGGAGGAAGGAGAATAGGAGGGGGAGGCCAAAGTTGCAGCCTATCAACCATGAGTCTCCCCTCCTATTTATAGAGAGCCACCAAAAACCCTAGAGCTCCTACTTTAGTAGGTATTAGATCTCCATCCAATTACCCACTAACCTTGCATTATTGGATCTATATTCGGTAATCTCCTTAGGCCTCTAATTGGGCCTCAATCAGGAGTCCATGAATATAGTATCTTATATAATGAGAATATGGGCTAATTGGATCTTCATCCAATCCTCTATTCGTTGAAGCATCCACCATATGTATCTCACCCTCTAGGCCTGATATCGAGCTGGCTGTGAGTCGCTCCCATCAGAACTCCTTCTGATATAGTGAATTATTATCTCCATAATAATTCACTCGACTCATCGACTATGGACGTACTAGGCCACTACGCCATAATTCCCAGACGATATAGGGGGATCAAATCCATCAGACCTGTTTGTCCATAATTACTATGTATTTATAATTTGTCATCCAACTAATATCCCAGAAATCGTATATTGGACATGGTACTATCAGGTCACATACGAAATCCGTCGTAGTCTCGGTCTAATCGGATTCTCCCAGAGAACACTTTCTCTCTCAATCTGAATTACCCTGGCTAGGGATTTGTCTGAGCAAGCACATATAGGATATTCCTCTCATGATATCGAGAGTGGAGGATCCTCTATTGACACTCAATTGCCTTCGTAAGATTGGCTACCAATTTTGATAACCAGTTGTTCCAGATCTGGAACTTTCCAAACCTGTAAGTTTGGCGTCAAATAAAGGAGTACTCATACAAGGCATCCCTAGTGTCTCAAGTCTAAGGATCAGATACACAACAGGGACTATGAAATCACTGTTTGACATTAGGTATCATTAACCACATAGCATTCTATAAGCGGATCAATCAGTGAACTCATTCTCCAATGAGCACCTCTGCTATATCCTTAGTGTCTCCACACAAGTGGCTGTGAGACCAGCCGCCTCCATCATATGGACGGGTATATAGTACACTAGTCTGTCCGGTTATCTCGATGTCCCTCTCGAGTAACCTATGACCAGAATTATTTAGGATCTATGTTTAAAGGTGAATCGATCTCATTATTATGAGGCCAGCCATGCGGAGGCCTACTGCCCCCTCTATTGCCATCCAAGCCCCCACACCAAAAAAGTTGACAAGAGACGAGCTTCGTGAACGGTCGGTCAAGGGGTTGTGTTGGCATTGCGATGAACCGTGGAGCCACAAACATCACTGCAAAAAGGGCTGACTCCTCGTGATTAAACCGATGGAAGATGAGGACAATGAAACATCTGAAGAAGCCCTTGAACCTAAAGAAGAAGCCATGGAAGAAGAGTCCCAACCGGCCAACTACGCAGTGCATGCATTGGCCGGCTATTCCAACCCGCAGATGATAAAAGTTGGAGGACTTCTAAAACAGCAACCCATCACCGTTCTCAACGACACGGGCAGCACCAAAAACTTCCTCAACAGTAAGGTTGCTGCACATTTGGTACTTCAAATTGAAGGTTGCAACAAGTTTGACATAAAGGTCACCGACGGTCGAATCTTTAATTGCGACCAATGGTGCCCGCGGGTGAAACTACTCCTCCAAGACCAAAAGTTGATAGCTGATTTCTTCCTCTACCCATCGATGATTATGAAGCCGTACTCAGGATCGAATGACTCAAAACACTAGGTGATATCTCCTGGAATTTTTCTAAATTAATCATGAAATTTTATTGCAAAGGGAGACAGGTCACGTTACTTGGCAAGCGCGGGAGCCAAATTTTCACTGTTTCGTCACAACAAATGGAAAAAGTTTTGCA
Organism: Ensete ventricosum; assembly: GCA_029747655.1. Taxonomy (NCBI): domain Eukaryota; kingdom Viridiplantae; phylum Streptophyta; class Magnoliopsida; order Zingiberales; family Musaceae; genus Ensete; species Ensete ventricosum. Next base: position 29,896,186 of record JAQQAF010000007.1, read on the forward strand.
CAAAGCATATGGTCGATTCTTGATGCATATTCAACAGCCATCTATGGGGGAGAACGTACAAAACTTAGATCCTAAGCTTGTCCTTTACCTGAACGAATTCGCGGATGTTTTCTTGGAGCCGCATGGGCTGCCCCCTAACTGGCCGCATGACCACCGCATTCCTATTTTGCCAGGCAAACCTCTAACAAATTTATGACTGTACCACCATCTACACTTGCAAGAGGATAAGATCAAGAATATTGTTAAAGAGATGCTTGAAACCGGGGTGATTCGACCAAGCTGCAGCCCTTACTCCTCACCGGTGTTGCTAGTGCACAAGAAAGATGGTACGTGGCAGATGTGCGTTGACTACCGGGCTCTAAACGCCATCACCGTGAAGGATAAATATCCTATCCAATTTGTAAATGAACTCTTAGATAAATTAAAATGAGCTCGAGTCTTCACTAAATTGGATCTCCGATTCGGATACCATCAGATTCGAGTATGCACTAAAGATATTCTGAAAACTGCATTCCGCATGCATAACGGCCACTACGAGTTTCTAGTAATGCCTTTCGGACTTACGAATGCTCCTACTTTCCAAAGCCTGATGAATGACATCTTTCAGAGTTTTCTTCGCAAGTTTATATTGGTATTCTATGATGATATTCTCAGTTATAGCCTTACGCTTGATATACATTTTCAGCACTTACGAACTATTCTAACAATTCTTCGGGAGAATACTCCTTATGTTAAATAGTCAAAGTGTAGCTTCTTATAATGTAAAGTGGAGTATCTTGGGCACATTATATTAGAGGATAGAGTGGCGATGGACCCGACAAAGATCGTGGCAATACAAGGATGGCCGAGACCTACAAACATCCTATCATTACATGGTTTCCTTGGACTCACGGGCTACTACCAAAATTTTATGAAAGATTATGGTAAGATCAGTGCCCCGCTCATGTCCTTACTGAAGAAAGACTCCTTCTTGTGGTTGGATAAAGCCTCCACAACCTTCGAATGACTCAAGGTAGCCATGACGATGACGTCGGTCCTAGCGCTGCCCGATTTCGGCCGCACTGTGGTCATTGAGGCCAATGCGTCAAGAGTTGGAATTAGGGCTATTCTTGTGCAAGATGGTCGACTCCTAATTTACACTGAGGCTTTCCCCACACTTCATACGAGGTTTTTACAAGATATACTAATCACTACCAAATTTAAAATATGGTTGGATATAGGTCCATGGCACGAAAGAGGAGTAAAACTAAAAGAATTTCAATCCATGCTCATGCCAGATTGGACTCTCATCATCCTGAACCATACTAGAGGGCAGTCACCATTCTAGAAGAAAGATTGGCTATCACTAAAGACTAACCATTTGGCAGCACATGCAAAGAAGAAACGACCTCCCGATAAACACCAGGATGGATGAAAAATTGAAGATCGAGTTTTTCTACACCACCAGCCCGATCAGCAGGAAACTCGAGCCTTAATGAAGTGGTCTCCCTATTTCTTTGGGCCTTGCAAAATTGAGGATCGCATTGGGGCCCTAACCTGGAGATCAAATTCACGCACCAGATCAGGATTATAGTTGATCCGTCAAGTATCCCACAGCAAATGAAAATTTAAAGAAGACGACTTAGCCCAAATCCTTCCAACTAATAAGGAGGCCAAAGTTCAGTTAATGATAGCATGGGAGTCACATGAGGAGTTGAAGATCCAATTTCCAGAGTTTATGGACCCTCAGTCTTGAGGACAAGGCTAATATGAAAATGACGGACTTGATAGGACTCCAGCAGGGTTAAGTCCTAATTATCTTAGTACTAGTCAATAAAAACCCTGTTAGATTGTAATAAAGCACTCCTATCTTATAAAGGAGTATGACTAGGGTTTAGATTAGCCCTTAGGGCTTAGTAGCCACCACACCCCTTACTGGGTTGGTCGGCTAGGGTTTCCTCCTGCTTAGGTCGGCTATAGAGCCACTTAGCCACCTCCTGTTCCTATTAAGGCAAGTTGGCTATAGGAGGGGCAAAGGGGTAATTCTACTTAGGCAAGCATCCCCTTAGGCTAGGGTTTTGATCCCTATATAATGATGTAGCCGCCCCCTCTCTTGAATAAAGTAATTATCAATTTTATTTCAGCCTTATGCCGAATCTAGGAGGGAGGAACCCCTATAGCGTTCCAATGGTTGATCCCCCTCAAAGATCAAAATCTATAGGGCTCCTTTAGGGTTCTATCATGACTTCTCTTTTTTTATGGTACTCTCAGCTTCTCGTAACATATTGAGGAGCTCAGGTAGAGTCACCTCAAACTTGTTCATATTAAAGTTAATAATAAACTGTGAAAAGGAATATAGTAGGGACTGAAATATAAGATCAACATACAGGTTATCCTTTAGGACTATCTTTATACTTCACAAAGTGAGCGATCTCATCCTCGCTTGTCCTTTCCTCCGACGTAGGCACAACTATATTAAGGACATATACGATTTTATCTTTCATGAGAATAATTCTCAAATTGTGGAGCCTTTGGACCAATGAGGCGATTGGCATCAAGTATGCCACATAGGGGTTTTGCAAGCGATAAACAAGATCTAGCGTAAATAAATAACATGCAGACATTGCAGAAAATACTAATTAAGATATGGACTTCTATCTTAATGTACTCCCACTATTTTCCTAACGAATCACGCGACACCCTTGACACATGAGACGAAAGTCTCCGGCTGACTCATAGTGGGGATCGGGATCCAATCGGCATCTTAGTGCAACTTCGAAGGACTCGACCAATTACACTAAGCCCAAAAGGTAGGCAACTCTTGCCAATCACAACTCCTTTTAATTCCCGTCATGTTCAGCCTCTAAATCATCATGGTCTCGAGGGACTCGACCAACCATAATATTCAGTTAAGTCATCACCATCGTTACAAGATGAGTCTGATTCGATGATATGCCCTCGAGGGACTCGACCAAGCATACCATGTCCTCAGGTCATCGGTCACATCTCTATGTCATAGGCATGATCTCGATCACGTAGATAGGTGATCCTCGAGGGACTCGACCAACTCAACCTATGTCGTGATTCAATTTTTTCCTATAATGATGGAAGGCCACATGGGTCAATCTTATTGCCTCATGCTTACCAACTTAATATTATCGTAGGAGGGTTTTTGTTTCGTATCGGTCTCCTAATATGTCGTATCACACATATACATATTTAATATATATCTACATCACATGTAAATAAATAAATATATATATATATATATATATATATATCTCTAGTAATTATATAACACATCATATATGCAAGCCACACTGGATGATCATGAGCCGTCACATAATATGATTAAGCCTGAGCCAATGCGTCTAATCACTCACAATAAGATCTATGTGTGCATTGGCACATCTCCAGGCCCTGTGATTGTTGATCTCATCATTATCGGTTCCATCGGATCGTCGTATCACCATGCGTCATAATCTCTCGCCACGGCATTATGGGTCCCACTATCACCTCCACGCTCCCACCGTGCCTCTCCATATAATTACAAATAATTATAGGCATGTAGGCCGGACAATAAACGAGAAAAACGAAGGCTCGCAGGCCCCAATAATAATAATAATCACAATTATACACATCACAACACATGGCTCACGATCATCCATCCACATCATACATCACATGTATATCACATCATATGTAGGATTCCTAGATATATATAATAATTAATTAAACTATTTAATTACTTAGTTTTTTGGAAATCAGGATATGCTCAAAATTTCCAGAATTGTCAAGGGTATTTTCATAATTCTAGACCAGAGGACATTCATCGAAATTTCCAAAATTATTGAGGGTATTTTAGAAATTCTATAAACGAGGGCAATCCTCAAACTTTTTTAAATTTAGAGGGGCAAAATAGGCCTTTTCTCAAAAGGAATGCCCTAACCCCTTTGCCCCCTTTGCGCCGCCTGTGCTGCCTTGCCCACTGGTAGTCGCCCTGCCAAAGGGCGGCCAGCTCCGCTCCTGTGGGCGGCACCTCCACGGGCGCCGCCATTCTACGGATTGGCCACGGGCGGGCGCTACCCCTGCTAGCGGCAGGCAGCAGCCCTTGCGGGCGACACTTCTGCCCGCAAGCGTCGCCCTTACAGGCTGCTATCCCTTGCGGGTGCCGTCGGCCTCCCTTACGAGCTGGCCCTAGCCGCAGCAGTTTGCCCCCTTGCGGGTAGCCAGGCCATGAATGGCCACCCCTGCAGGAGCCCTACCCGTGGCCAGCCACCCTTGCAGAGGGCCTGCATGTTGTTGGCCACACATTTTCCTCGTTGCCTTCGCTGTGAAAACACAGCAATAACGCGTAGAACGATTCTACACGATTCAATCTCATCACACGCAGTTTAAATTCAATCTTTCGCACAAAAACTTTGGCTCTAATACCACTGTTGGGAAAGCTTAGCGGGTGCATCACATGACAATAGAAATCAAAACAAAAATCGGTTTTCCACGTAGATCAAATCGTCGTGCCAAAGATTGGGGTTATGAGAAAAATATAAAAATTAAAAGAAAATCATGATACATGAGAGATTGATTTTATCTAGGGAGATCGTATATCCCTATATTCCAGATACGGATGGAGAGGATGAAGGAAGTCAAGTGTCTTCCTCTCTAGCGGTATCCACACGATGGATCTCTGTAGCAAAACTCCTTCAATCTGATCTCGCAACTCTTGCACAGAGGGAGGAAAGATAATAGGAGAGGGAGGCCAAAGCTGCAGCCTATCAACCATGAGTCTCCCCTCCTATTTATAGAGAGCCACCAAAAACCCTAGAGCTCCTACTTTAGTAGGTATTAGATCTTCATCCAATTACCCACTAACCTTGCATTATTGGATCTATATCTGGTAATCTCCTTAGGCCTCTAATTGGGCCTCAATCAGGAGTCCATGAATATAGTATCTTATATAATGAGAATATGGGCTAATTGGATCTTCATCCAATCCTCTATTCGTTGAAGCATCCACCATATGTATCTCACCCTCTAGGCCTGATACCGAGCTGGCTGTGAGTCGCTCCCATCAGAACTCCTTCTGATATAGTGAATTATTATCTCCATAATAATTCAATCGACTCATCGACTATAGACGTACTAGGCCACTATGCCATAATCCCCACACAGTATAGGGGGATCAAATCTGTCGGACTTGTTTGTCCATAATTACCGTGTATCTATAATCCCTCATCCAACTAATATCCCAGAGACCGTATATTGGACATGGTACTGTCAAGTCACATACTGAATCCGTCATAGTCTCGCTCTAATCGGATTCTCCTAGAGAACTCTTTCTATCCCAACCCAAATGACCCTGGCCAGGGATTTGTCTAAGCAAGCACATATGAGATATTATTCTCATAATACTAAGAGTAGATGATCCTCTTTTGATACTCAATTACCTTAGTAAGGTTAGTTACCAATTCCGATAACCAGCTGTACTAGATTTGGAACTTTCCAAACCTATAAGTCTGGCGTCAAATAAAGGAGTACTCATATAAGGCATCCTTGGTGTCTCAAGTTTAAGGACCAGATATAAAACTGGGACTATAAAATTATTGTCTGACATTAGGTATCATTAACCATACAATATTCCATAAGCAGATCAATCAGTGAACTCACTCTCCAATTAGCACCTCTACTATATCCTTAGTGTCTCCACATAAGTAGCTATGAGACCAGTCACCTCCATCATATAGACTGATATATAGTATATCAGTCTGTCCGGTTATCTCGATGTCCCTCTCGAGTAACCTATGACCGGGATTATTTAGGATCTGTGTTTAAAGGTGAATCGATCTCATTATCATGATCTCGTCACGATCCGATTCCCATTACGCAGAACCAAGGACATCACAGTATATATGCTACAGATAATATAATGTGAGAATATACCAATATTAATCATAAGAAAAAAGAACACATAGTGTGTCACACGTGTCATCACTCACGTGATTAGCTTGTAAGGCACTTATAACCAGCAATCTCCCACTTGACCAAAAGCCAATCACCTATGTGTCTGATCCCTATCAGACACCTGTGATGCTTAAATACAATCTGAGTCAGCGACTTCGTCAGTAGATTTGTAATATTATATTCGGATGAAACTCTTTCCATTATTATATCTTTTCAGGTCATGATCGCTCTAATCAGATGGAACATCCTCAGAACAATTCTGATAAAACCTGGGTTCCCTTGTTAGAGTTATCGCCCTATCGCTGTCACAATATATGGGAGTCAGCTCCACGCTTGTTAGTATAACTCTCAAATCTTTCATAAACTTCTTCATCCACACCCCTTCCTTTACTGCTTCTGCTGCAGCAATGTTTTCCGCCTCTATGGTCGAGTCAGCAGTAGTATCTTGCTTGTAACTCTTCCAGCTTACTGCTCCTCTATTTAGGGTGAAAATATACCCTAAATTTGACTTGCTTTCATCAATGTCAGACTTAAAACTCGAGTCCATGTAGCCCTCAACCTGGAGGCTACCTCCTCTATATACCAATAAAAGATCCTCAGTCATTCTCAAGTACTTAAGGATATACTTTACCACCTTCCAGTGTTCTAAACCTGGATCTGCCTGATACCTGCTCGTGACACTTAGAGCATGTGCTATATCAGGCCTGGTACATAGCATCGCATATATGATAGACCCTACCGTTGAGGCATAAGGTATCTTATTTACGTCTGCCCTTTCTTTAGGAGTCTTTGGGGACATACTCCTAGAAAGTGATCTTCCATGTCTCATCGGTTTGAGACCTCCCTTGAAATTCTCCATGCTAAACCTTTTGACAATGGAGTCTATGTACTTGCACTAGGACAAGCCAAGCATCCTCTTGGATCTATCTCTATAGATCCGGATCCTCAAAATATATGATGCTTCTCATAAGTCATTCATGGAGAAGTTTCTAGATAGCCAAGCCTTTACTATGGAGAGCATTCCTACCTCATTCCCAATGATTAGGATGTCATCCACATATAGCACCAAGAAGGTGATAGCACTTCCACTTACCTTCCTGCATACACAAGACTCATCTTCGTTTTTCACGAAGTCATAAGATCTGGTCACCTCATCAAATCTTATGTTCTAACTTTGGGAATGTTGCTTCAATTTATAGATGGATCTAAGCAACCTGCACACTTTATCTGGACTTTTTTTGGATAGAATCCCTCTTGCTGTATCATATACACCTCCTCCTCGAGGTTGTCATTGAGGAATACCATTTTGACATCCATCTGTCAGATCTCATAGTCATAGTGTGCTACAATGGTCAAAATAATTCTAATGGACTTAAGTATGGCTACAAGTGAAAAGGTTTCATCATAGTCAACTCCTTGTCTTTGACGATATCCTTTAGTTACCAGCCTTGCTTTATACGTCTTTACCTTTTTATCCACTCCGATCTTCTTCTTGATGATCCATTTGTAGTCGATGGATATAATACCCTCAGGTGCATCCACAAGGTTCCAAACCTTGTTAGAGTACATGAAATCCATCTCAAAATTCATGGCTTCTTGCCACTTCCTGGAGTCTATACTCATAATAGCCTCCTCGTAGGTCTGAGGATCAACATCCCGAGAATCATCTCCACTGATATGTTCTACATATCTTTCAGGAGGGTGAGATACTCTACTAGACCTACGCAAAATTGGAATTTGTGTGTTAGGTACCTGAACAGACACGGGCTCTCAAATGGTACTTGAGCTAGGTTCTCCAATCTCGCTCAATTCTATCTTACTCTCACTGATTCCACCAAGAATGTGTTCCTTCTCAAGGAACATGGCTCTCTTGGCAACAAAGACCTTTCGGTCCTCGGGGTGATAGAAATAATACCCACAAGTTTCCTTTGGGTATCCCACGAATGTGCACCATTTTATCCTTGATTCCAACTTATTAGGGTTGTGTCTTCTAACGTGGGCAGGATAGCCCCAAATCTTAATAATCTTAAGATCAAACTTCTTTCCTTTCTATATCTCATATGGCGTAGACACTACCGACTTTGATGGAACTCTGTTCAGAAGGTAAGCTGCAGTCTCTAGGGCGTACCCCCAGAATAAGACGGGTAGGTTAGCAAAACTCATCATGGACTGTACTATGTCTAACAGCGTGTGATTCCTCCTTTCTAATACACCATTGAGTTGAGGTGTATTAGGAGGTGTCTGCTGGGATAGAATCTCATTATCCCTGAGGAAATGGGTGAACTCCTTACTCAAGTACTCTCCTCCTCGATATAATCAAAGAGTCATAATACTCTTTCCAATTTGGTTCTCTACCTCATTCTTGTATTCCCTTAATTTCTCAAAGGCCTCACATTTATACTTCATCAAGTACACATATCCATACTTAGAGAAATCATCAGTGAATATAATTAAGTATGAGTAACCACCTATAGCTTGAATCGACATGGGACCACATACATCACTATATATGAGTTCCAATAACAATGTAGCTCTCTCTCCAGTTCCACTAAAAGGAGAGTTGATCATCTTCCCACGAAGGTAAGGTTCGCAAGTTGCATATGACTCATAGTCAAATGGATCTAAGTATCCATCTTTCAGCAACTTTTGAATTATTCCCTCATGTATATGACCTAGTCTGCAATGCCATATGTATGCATTATTCACCTCATCTCTTTTCCGCTTAGATATATTTATATTCATAATGTGTGGAGAAGTGTCTAACATATAAAAGCCATTTATCAATATCCCTCTATTGATGATCTCATCATCCATAATTATTGAATAACTATTATTCTTAAAAACTAATTTATATCTACTAATTGTCAAACAAGAGATAAAAATAATATTTTTGATAATAGAGGAAACAAAATAGCATGCATCCAATGCAATTATGGATCCACCAGACAGATGTAGGGTGACCTCTTTAACAGCAACTGCGGCAACTCTTGCTCTATTGCCCATCTTGAGGTTCATCTCGCCTCTGGCCAATCTCCTAGGTCTTGCCAGAACCTGCAATGAATTACAGATATGATAAACACTCCAGGTATCTGATAAGTGAATACTGATCATGAATATACCTGAAGCTTCTCCAAGCTTCTGTCTCTCCTTCTCTGTAAGGTAGTCCTTACAGTTCCTCTTCCAATGCCCGTCTTGGCCGTAGTGGAAGCACTATCCTTTGTCCTTTGCCAGGTCTTTCTTGACAACCTTTGCCTTACATGATCTTCCTTTGCCCTTGCCCTTCTTAAGGGTCTTACTAGACTTCCTTTTCCTATTGGTCTCACCAATATAGAGAACTGACTTGATAGGACTCCAGCAGGGTTGAGTCCTAATCATCTTAGTACTAGTCAATAAAAACCCTGTTAGATTATAATAAAGTCACTTCTATTTTATAAAGGAGTATGGCTAGGGTTTAGATTAGTCCTTAGGGCTTAGTAGCCCTATTTAGGTTGGTCGGCTAGGGTTTCCCCCTGCTTAGGTCAGCTATAGAGACACTTAGCCGCCTCCTGTTCCTATTAAGGCAGGTTGGCTATAGGAGAGGCAAAGAGGTAATTCTACTTAGGCAAGCACCTCCTTAGCCTAGGGTTTTGATCCCTATATAATGATGTAGTAGCCCCCTCTCTTGAATCAAGCAATTATCAATTTTATTTCAGCCTTTTGCCGAATCTATGAGGGAGGAACCCCTACAACGTTCCAAGGGTTGATCCCCCTCAAGGATCAAAATCTATAGGGTTCCTTCTGGGGTTCTATCATCTGGTATTAGAGCAGTGATCTTGCTGCCCCTGTAGTCATCATCCATGCCTCCACCTTCCCAAGCAATTCCCACAATTGCTACGATACGCACCTCCACCTTCCACCCAAGCAGCAGATCAAATTAGTCTGCCGCTGCCCCTGCGTTTGATTTGGAGATCTGGTATATTTTTATCACCCACGCCTCTTCAATACTGCAAAATCCTTTACCTTACACGTTGAAGAAGTTTTTTGAAAAGTTCCCTTGCTGCAAAATTTTACCGTCGCAAACGTTATCATCGTTACGAAGGCGAAACACTGCAGAAATTTTCAGCCGATTGTTGCTTCTTGGAACTAAACTTTTAATCATCCTTTTTGGCTGAAACTTTTATACAATTTTGTAGATCGTCTTAACTTTCATCTAAGACTAATCTCATAAAAAAAAACTCCTTCTAGATACGGACTTATAGTGCTGTGATTCTTCGTCAAGCAGTGCTAAAATTTTACGATTGAGAATCTGCCTTCCGTCTATTGGCCTCTTGAAACTGAACTTTTGTTCATCCTTTTTAGCCAAAAATTTTATACAATTCTCAAGATCAACTTGGCTTTCATTTGGGATTGATTTCTCAAAAATATTCCTTCTGGAACCCATTTTTTTGTGCAATCTTTCACCAGCACGCAGTTATGATATTTTTACGATGAAGGATCTACTTTTCATCTTTTGCCCTATTTCCCTACTGTTACGATGCCAAAATTTTGCCAAACTTTTTACTGATATTCCCAACATCTAAATCAAGGGTTTCTGCATAATTTCCTTAAACTTTCCTCTGGAAATTATGTCAAGAAGTCATCATTTCTCTGACATAAAATCTGTTCGGCAGGACTGCACATCGTCGCACTTTTTTTCATCGAATTCTATCAGATTTGAGTGCTATTTTTTGTCAGATTTTGGACTCTCTTTTCCTCATCACCAAACCCTACCATCCTTACCAAAAACCCTTCAAAACCCTACCATAAACCGAAACCAAATAGCCTCCCAAATCAGCCACCCAAATCAGCCTACTTCCTTATCGATCCACTTACCTTTTTAGCTAACTTTCCTTACCGAGACACCTACCTTTGCTGCCATCTATCCCAGATCTAAAATCTATTTTTCTAGCCTTCATCTACTACTATCATAGCCCTAAAACCACACCAATTCGTAGCCTAAACTCCATAAAACCGCAGCCTCAAATCAACCATCCAAATCAGCCTATTCCTATCCAAACCAATTCACCTTCCAACCGGCCACCCCCTTCTCCAAAATTCCCATGCCACTAACCCGACAACGGAAAAAAGATCTCAATATTATAGATCTAGAGGCATATACTATGGCATCAGAGGAGGCTATCAATGCAAAGCTTGAAGCCTTTGGAAACCGTATGGAAGAGAAGATGTAATCCCTTTTCGCTGAATTCAGCATTGGCCGACTGTCGAGCTCGAGAAAATCCCAACACGAAAAAACTTTAGATCGGTGAGATGATCCTCAAGAACATGGCCACATCACCTCTGATCTCAATAATCCATGCATGAAGGTTGACTTCCCTAGATGGCAAGAAGGAGACCCAATCGGGTGGATCTCGCGAGCGGAGTGCTATTATCGGTTCTACCGAACCGCCGATGCCACACGGGTGGAGATTGCTGCCATCAACCTCGAGGGAGATGCTATTCAGTGGTTTAATTGGTTTAAGCACACCCATGGAGGACTCTCTTGGTAGTGATTCCAGGAAGGACTACTAGATCGCTTCAGACCAACCGATTTCAATAACATCGACGGACAATTGGCAAAGATACGTCAAACCTCTGCAAGACAAGAATACCAAACAAGATTTGAGCATTTATCTAACCAAACTAAGAATTAGTCTAAGAAATAACTTTTAGGACCTTTTATCGAGGGCCTAAAGCTGGAGATCCGAGGAGAAGTAAAGGCGCGGCAACCGTACACTCTTATGGCGGCGATTTCCTTCACGCGTATCAACGAAGAACAATTGAACCACGAGATACGAAGGACAAGGGTCACTCCCCGACCAGCCATGCAGAGGCCTACTACCCCCTCTATTGCCATCCAAGCCCCCACACCAAAAAAGTTGACAAGAGACGAGCTTCGTGAACGGTCGGTCAAGGGGTTGTGTTGGCATTGCGATGAACCGTGGAGCCACAAACATCACTGCAAAAAGGGCTGACTCCTCGTGATTAAACCGATGGAAGATGAGGACAATGAAACATCTGAAGAAGCCCTTGAACCTAAAGAAGAAGCCATGGAAGAAGAGTCCCAACCGGCCAACTACGCAGTGCATGCATTGGCCGGCTATTCCAACCCGCAGATGATAAAAGTTGGAGGACTTCTAAAACAGCAACCCATCACCGTTCTCAACGACACGGGCAGCACCAAAAACTTCCTCAACAGTAAGGTTGCTGCACATTTGGTACTTCAAATTGAAGGTTGCAACAAGTTTGACATAAAGGTCACCGACGGTCGAATCTTTAATTGCGACCAATGGTGCCCGCGGGTGAAACTACTCCTCCAAGACCAAAAGTTGATAGCTGATTTCTTCCTCTACCCATCGATGATTATGAAGCCGTACTCAGGATCGAATGACTCAAAACACTAGGTGATATCTCCTGGAATTTTTCTAAATTAATCATGAAATTTTATTGCAAAGGGAGACAGGTCACGTTACTTGGCAAGCGCGGGAGCCAAATTTTCACTGTTTCGTCACAACAAATGGAAAAAGTTTTGCACAAAGCATATGGTCGATTCTTGATGCATATTCAACAGCCATCTATGGGGGAGAACGTACAAAACTTAGATCCTAAGCTTGTCCTTTACCTGAACGAATTCGCGGATGTTTTCTTGGAGCCGCATGGGCTGCCCCCTAACTGGCCGCATGACCACCGCATTCCTATTTTGCCAGGCAAACCTCTAACAAATTTATGACTGTACCACCATCTACACTTGCAAGAGGATAAGATCAAGAATATTGTTAAAGAGATGCTTGAAACCGGGGTGATTCGACCAAGCTGCAGCCCTTACTCCTCACCGGTGTTGCTAGTGCACAAGAAAGATGGTACGTGGCAGATGTGCATTGACTACCGGGCTCTAAACGCCATCACCGTGAAGGATAAATATCCTATCCAATTTGTAGATGAACTCTTAGATAAATTAAAATGAGCTCGAGTCTTCACTAAATTGGATCTCCGATTCGGATACCATCAGATTCGAGTATGCACTAAAGATATTCTGAAAACTGCATTCCGCATGCATAACGGCCACTACGAGTTTCTAGTAATGCCTTTCGGACTTACGAATGCTCCTACTTTCCAAAGCCTGATGAATGACATCTTTCAGAGTTTTCTTCGCAAGTTTATATTGGTATTCTATGATGATATTCTCAGTTATAGCCTTACGCTTGATATACATTTTCAGCACTTACGAACTATTCTAACAATTCTTCGGGAGAATACTCCTTATGTTAAATAGTCAAAGTGTAGCTTCTTATAATGTAAAGTGGAGTATCTTGGGCACATTATATTAGAGGATAGAGTGGCGATGGACCCGACAAAGATCGTGGCAATACAAGGATGGCCGAGACCTACAAACATCCTATAATTACATGGTTTCCTTGGACTCACGGGCTACTACCAAAATTTTATGAAAGATTATGGTAAGATCAGTGCCCCGCTCATGTCCTTACTGAAGAAAGACTCCTTCTTGTGGTTGGATAAAGCCTCCACAACCTTCGAATGACTCAAGGTAGCCATGACGATGACGTCGGTCCTAGCGCTGCCCGATTTCGGCCGCACTGTGGTCATTGAGGCCAATGCGTCAAGAGTTGGAATTAGGGCTATTCTTGTGCAAGATGGTCGACTCCTAATTTACACTGAGGCTTTCCCCACACTTCATACGAGGTTTTTACAAGATATACTAATCACTACCAAATTTAAAATATGGTTGGATATAGGTCCATGGCACGAAAGAGGAGTAAAACTAAAAGAATTTCAATCCATGCTCATGCCAGATTGGACTCTCATCATCCTGAACCATACTAGAGGGCAGTCACCATTCTAGAAGAAAGATTGGCTATCACTAAAGACTAACCATTTGGCAGCACATGCAAAGAAGAAACGACCTCCCGATAAACACCAGGATGGATGAAAAATTGAAGATCGAGTTTTTCTACACCACCAGCCCGATCAGCAGGAAACTCGAGCCTTAATGAAGTGGTCTCCCTATTTCTTTGGGCCTTGCAAAATTGAGGATCGCATTGGGGCCCTAACCTGGAGATCAAATTCACGCACCAGATCAGGATTATAGTTGATCCGTCAAGTATCCCACAGCAAATGAAAATTTAAAGAAGACGACTTAGCCCAAATCCTTCCAACTAATAAGGAGGCCAAAGTTCAGTTAATGATAGCATGGGAGTCACATGAGGAGTTGAAGATCCAATTTCCAGAGTTTATGGACCCTCAGTCTTGAGGACAAGGCTAATATGAAAATGACGGACTTGATAGGACTCCAGCAGGGTTAAGTCCTAATTATCTTAGTACTAGTCAATAAAAACCCTGTTAGATTGTAATAAAGCACTCCTATCTTATAAAGGAGTATGACTAGGGTTTAGATTAGCCCTTAGGGCTTAGTAGCCACCACACCCCTTACTGGGTTGGTCGGCTAGGGTTTCCTCCTGCTTAGGTCGGCTATAGAGCCACTTAGCCACCTCCTGTTCCTATTAAGGCAAGTTGGCTATAGGAGGGGCAAAGGGGTAATTCTACTTAGGCAAGCATCCCCTTAGGCTAGGGTTTTGATCCCTATATAATGATGTAGCCGCCCCCTCTCTTGAATAAAGTAATTATCAATTTTATTTCAGCCTTATGCCGAATCTAGGAGGGAGGAACCCCTATAGCGTTCCAATGGTTGATCCCCCTCAAAGATCAAAATCTATAGGGCTCCTTTAGGGTTCTATCATGACTTCTCTTTTTTGATGGTACTCTCAGCTTCTCGTAACATATTGAGGAGCTCAGGTAGAGTCACCTCAAACTTGTTCATATTAAAGTTAATAATAAACTGTGAAAAGGAATATAGTAGGGACTGAAATATAAGATCAACATACAGGTTATCCTTTAGGACTATCTTTATACTTCACAAAGTGAGCGATCTCATCCTCGCTTGTCCTTTCCTCCGACGTAGGCACAACTATATTAAGGACATATACGATTTTATCTTTCATGAGAATAATTCTCAAATTGTGGAGCCTTTGGACCAATGAGGCGATTGGCATCAAGTATGCCACATAGGGGTTTTGCAAGCGATAAACAAGATCTAGCGTAAATAAATAACATGCAGACATTGCAGAAAATACTAATTAAGATATGGACTTCTATCTTAATGTACTCCCACTATTTTCCTAACGAATCACGCGACACCCTTGACACATGAGACGAAAGTCTCCGGCTGACTCATAGTGGGGATCGGGATCCAATCGGCATCTTAGTGCAACTTCGAAGGACTCGACCAATTACACTAAGCCCAAAAGGTAGGCAACTCTTGCCAATCACAACTCCTTTTAATTCCCGTCATGTTCAGCCTCTAAATCATCATGGTCTCGAGGGACTCGACCAACCATAATATTCAGTTAAGTCATCACCATCGTTACAAGATGAGTCTGATTCGATGATATGCCCTCGAGGGACTCGACCAAGCATACCATGTCCTCAGGTCATCGGTCACATCTCTATGTCATAGGCATGATCTCGATCACGTAGATAGGTGATCCTCGAGGGACTCGACCAACTCAACCTATGTCGTGATTCAATTTTTTCCTATAATGATGGAAGGCCACATGGGTCAATCTTATTGCCTCATGCTTACCAACTTAATATTATCGTAGGAGGGTTTTTGTTTCGTATCGGTCTCCTAATATGTCGTATCACACATATACATATTTAATATATATCTACATCACATGTAAATAAATATATATATATATATATATATATATATATATATATATATATATATATATATATATATATATATATATCTCTAGTAATTATATAACACATCATATATGCAAGCCACACTGGATGATCATGAGCCGTCACATAATATGATTAAGCCTGAGCCAATGCGTCTAATCACTCACAATAAGATCTATGTGTGCATTGGCACATCTCCAGGCCCTGTGATTGTTGATCTCATCATTATCGGTTCCGTCGGATCGTCGTATCACCATGCGTCATAATCTCTCGCCACGGCATTATGGGTCCCACTATCACCTCCACGCTCCAACCGTGCCTCTCCATATAATTACAAATAATTATAGGCATGTAGGCCGGACAATAAACGAGAAAAACGAAGGCTCGCAGGCCCCAATAATAATAATAATCACAATTATACACATCACAACACATGGCTCACGATCATCCATCCACATCATACATCACATGTATATCACATCATATGTAGGATTCCTAGATATATATAATAATTAATTAAACTATTTAATTACTTATTTTTTTGGAAATCAGGATATGCTCAAAATTTCCAGAATTGTCAAGGGTATTTTCATAATTCTAGACCAGAGGACATTCATCGAAATTTCCAAAATTATTGAGGGTATTTTAGAAATTCTATAAACGAGGGCAATCCTCAAACTTTTTTAAATTTAGAGGGGCAAAATAGGCCTTTTCTCAAAAGGAATGCCCTAACCCCTTTGCCCCCTTTGCGCCGCCTGTGCTGCCTTGCCCACTGGTAGTCGCCCTGCCAAAGGGCGGCCAGCTCCGCTCCTGTGGGCGGCACCTCCACGGGCGCCGCCATTCTACGGATTGGCCGCGGGCGGGCGCTACCCCTGCTAGCGGCAGGCAGCAGCCCTTGCGGGCGACACTTCTGCCCGCAAGCGTCGCCCTTACAGGCTGCTATCCCTTGCGGGTGCCGTCGGCCTCCCTTACGAGCTGGCCCTAGCCGCAGCAGTTTGCCCCCTTGCGGGTAGCCAGGCCATGAATGGCCACCCCTGCAGGAGCCCTACCCGTGGCCAGCCACCCTTGCAGAGGGCCTGCATGTTGTTGGCCACACATTTTCCTCGTTGCCTTCGCTGTGAAAACACAGCAATAACGCGTAGAACGATTCTACACGATTCAATCTCATCACACGCAGTTTAAATTCAATCTTTCGCACAAAAACCTTGGCTCTAATACCACTGTTGGGAAAGCTTAGCGGGTGCATCACATGACAATAGAAATCAAAACAAAAATCGGTTTTCCACGTAGATCAAATCGTCGTGCCAAAGATTGGGGTTATGAGAAAAATATAAAAATTAAAAGAAAATCATGATACATGAGAGATTGATTTTATCTAGGGAGATCGTATATCCCTATATTCCAGATCCGGATGGAGAGGATGAAGGAAGTCAAGTGTCTTCCTCTCTAGCGGTATCCACACGATGGATCTCTGTAGCAAAACTCCTTCAATCTGATCTCGCAACTCTTGCACAGAGGGAGGAAAGATAATAGGAGAGGGAGGCCAAAGCTGCAGCCTATCAACCATGAGTCTCCTCTCATATTTATAGAGAGCCACCAAAAACCCTAGAGCTCCTACTTTAGTAGGTATTAAATCTTCATCCAATTACCCACTAACCTTGCATTATTGGATCTATATCCGGTAATCTCCTTAGGCCTCTAATTGGGCCTCAATCAGGAGTCCATGAATATAGTATCTTATATAATGAGAATATGGGCTAATTGGATCTTCATCCAATCCTCTATTCGTTGAAGCATCCACCATATGTATCTCACCCTCTAAGCCTGATACCGAGCTGGCTGTGAGTCGCTCCCATCAGAACTCCTTCTGATATAGTGAATTATTATCTCCATAATAATTCAATCGACTCATCGACTATAGACGTACTAGGCCACTATGCCATAATCCCCACACAGTATAGGAGGATCAAATCTGTCGGACTTATTTGTCCATAATTACCGTGTATCTATAATCCCTCATCCAACTAATATCCCAGAGACCGTATATTGGACATGGTACTGTCAAGTCACATACTGAATCCGTCATAGTCTCGCTCTAATCGGATTCTCCTAGAGAACTCTTTCTATCCCAACCCAAATGACCCTGGCTAGGGATTTGTCTAAGCAAGCACATATGAGATATTATTCTCATAATACTAAGAGTAGATGATCCTCTATTGACACTCAATTACCTTAGTAAGGTTAGTTACCAATTCCGATAACCAGCTGTACTAGATTTGGAACTTTCCAAACCTATAAGTCTGGCGTCAAATAAAGGAGTACTCATATAAGGCATCCTTGGTGTCTCAAGTTTAAGGACCAGATATAAAACTGGGACTATAAAATTATTGTCTGACATTAGGTATCATTAACCATACAATATTCCATAAGCAGATCAATCAGTGAACTCACTCTCCAATTAGCACCTCTACTATATCCTTAGTGTCTCCACATAAGTAGCTATGAGACCAGTCACCTCCATCATATAGACTGATATATAGTATATCAGTCTGTCCGGTTATCTCGATGTCCCTCTCGAGTAACCTATGACCGGGATTATTTAGGATCTGTGTTTAAAGGTGAATCGATCTCATTATCATGATCTCGTCACGATCCGATTCCCATTACGCAGAACCAAGGACATCACAGTATATATGCTACAGATAATATAATGTGAGAATATACCAATATTAATCATAAGAAAAAAGAACACATAGCGTGTCACACGTGTCATCACTCACGTGATTAGCTTGTAAGGCACTTATAACCAGCAATCTCCCACTTGACCAAAAGCCAATCACCTATGTGTCTGTTCCCTATCAGACACCTGTGATGCTTAAATACAATCTGAGTCAGCGGCTTCGTCAGTAGATTTGCAATATTATATTCGGATGAAACTCTTTCCATTATTATATCTTTTCAGGTCATGATCGCTCTAATCAGATGGAACATCCTCAGAACAATTCTGATAAAACCTGGGTTCCCTTGTTAGAGTTATCGCCCTATCGCTGTCACAATATATGGGAGTCAGCTCCACGCTTGTTAGTATAACTCTCAAATCTTTCATAAACTTCTTCATCCACACCCCTTCCTTTACTGCTTCTGCTGCAGCAATGTTTTCCGCCTCTATGGTCGAGTCAGCAGTAGTATCTTGCTTGTAACTCTTCCAGCTTACTGCTCCTCTATTTAGGGTGAAAATATACCCTAAATTTGACTTGCTTTCATCAATGTCAGACTTAAAACTCGAGTCCATGTAGCCCTCAACCTGGAGGCTACCTCCTCCATATACCAATAAAAGATCCTCAGTCATTCTCAAGTACTTAAGGATATACTTTACCACCTTCCAGTGTTCTAAACCTGGATCTGCCTGATACCTGCTCGTGACACTTAGAGCATGTGCTATATCAGGCCTGGTACATAGCATCGCATATATGATAGACCCTACCGTTGAGGCATAAGGTATCTTATTTACGTCTGCCCTTTCTTTAGGAGTTTTTTCGGTAGAACCGATAATAGCACTCCGCTCGCGAGATCCACCCGATTGGGTCTCCTTCTTGCCATCTAGGGAAGTCAACCTTCATGCATGGATTATTGAGATCAGAGGTGATGTGGCCATGTTCTTGAGGATCATCTCACCGATCTAAAGTTTTTTCGTGTTGGGATTTTCTCGAGCTCGACAGTCGGCCAATGCTGAATTCAGCGAAAAGGGATTACATCTTCTCTTCCATACGGTTTCCAAAGGCTTCAAGCTTTGCATTGATAGCCTCCTCTGATGCCATAGTATATGCCTCTAGATCTATAATATTGAGATCTTTTTTCCGTTGTCGGGTTAGTGGCATGGGAATTTTGGACAAGGGGGTGGCCGGTTGGAAGGTGAATTGGTTTGGATAGGAATAGGCTGATTTGGATGGTTGATTTGAGGCTGCGGTTTTATGGAGTTTAGGCTACGAATTGGTGTGGTTTTAGGGCTATGATAGTAGTAGATGAAGGCTAGAAAAATAGATTTTAGATCTGGGATAATAACATCGACGGACAATTGGCAAAGATACGTCAAACCTCTGCAAGACAAGAATACCAAACAAGATTTGAGCATTTATCTAACCAAACTAAGAATTAGTCTAAGAAATAACTTTTAGGTCCTTTTATCGAGGGCCTAAAGCTGGAGATCCGAGGAGAAGTAAAGGCGCGGCAACCGTACACTCTTATGGCGGCGATTTCCTTCACGCGTATCAACGAAGAACAATTGAACCACGAGATACGAAGGACAAGGGTCACTCCCCGACCAGCCATGCAGAGGCCTACTACCCCCTCTATTGCCATCCAAGCCCCCACACCAAAAAAGTTGACAAGAGACGAGCTTCGTGAACGGTCGGTCAAGGGGTTGTGTTGGCATTGCGATGAACCGTGGAGCCACAAACATCACTGCAAAAAGGGCTGACTCCTCGTGATTAAACCGATGGAAGATGAGGACAATGAAACATCTGAAGAAGCCCTTGAACCTAAAGAAGAAGCCATGGAAGAAGAGTCCCAACCGGCCAACTACGCAGTGCATGCATTGGCCGGCTATTCCAACCCGCAGATGATAAAAGTTGGAGGACTTCTAAAACAGCAACCCATCACCGTTCTCATCGACACGGGCAGCACCAAAAACTTCCTCAACAGTAAGGTTGCTGCACATTTGGTACTTCAAATTGAAGGTTGCAACAAGTTTGACATAAAGGTCACCGACGGTCGAATCTTTAATTGCGACCAATGGTGCCCGCGGGTGAAACTACTCCTCCAAGACCAAAAGTTGATAGCTGATTTCTTCCTCTACCCATCGATGATTATGAAGCCGTACTCAGGATCGAATGACTCAAAACACTAGGTGATATCTCCTGGAATTTTTCTAAATTAATCATGAAATTTTATTGCAAAGGGAGACAGGTCACGTTACTTGGCAAGCGCGGGAGCCAAATTTTCACTGTTTCGTCACAACAAATGGAAAAAGTTTTGCACAAAGCATATGGTCGATTCTTGATGCATATTCAACAGCCATCTATGGGGGAGAACGTACAAAACTTAGATCCTAAGCTTGTCCTTTACCTGAACGAATTCGCGGATGTTTTCTTGGAGCCGCATGGGCTGCCCCCTAACTGGCCGCATGACCACCGCATTCCTATTTTGCCAGGCAAACCTCTAACAAATTTATGACTGTACCACCATCTACACTTGCAAGAGGATAAGATCAAGAATATTGTTAAAGAGATGCTTGAAATCGGGGTGATTCGACCAAGCTGCAGCCCTTACTCCTCACCGGTGTTGCTAGTGCACAAGAAAGATGGTACGTGGCAGATGTGCATTGACTACCGGGCTCTAAACGCCATCACCGTGAAGGATAAATATCCTATCCAATTTGTAGATGAACTCTTAGATAAATTAAAATGAGCTCGAGTCTTCACTAAATTGGATCTCCGATTCGGATACCATCAGATTCGAGTATGCACTAAAGATATTCTGAAAACTGCATTCCGCATGCATAACGGCCACTACGAGTTTCTAGTAATGCCTTTCGGACTTACGAATGCTCCTACTTTCCAAAGCCTGATGAATGACATCTTTCAGAGTTTTCTTCGTAAGTTTATATTGGTATTCTATGATGATATTCTCAGTTATAGCCTTACGCTTGATATACATTTTCAGCACTTACGAACTATTCTAACAATTCTTCGGGAGAATACTCCTTATGTTAAATAGTCAAAGTGTAGCTTCTTATAATGTAAAGTGGAGTATCTTGGGCACATTATATTAGAGGATAAAGTGTCGATGGACCCGACAAAGATCGTGGCAATACAAGGATGGCCGAGACCTACAAACATCCTATCATTACATGGTTTCCTTGGACTCACGGGCTACTACCAAAATTTTATGAAAGATTATGGTAAGATCAGTGCCCCGCTCATGTCCTTACTGAAGAAAGACTCCTTCTTGTGGTTGGATAAAGCCTCCACAACCTTCGAATGACTCAAGGTAGCCATGACGATGACGTCGGTCCTAGCGCTGCCCGATTTCGGCCGCACTGTGGTCATTGAGGCCAATGCGTCAAGAGTTGGAATTAGGGCTATTCTTGTGCAAGATGGTCGACTCCTAATTTACACTGAGGCTTTCCCCACACTTCATACGAGGTTTTTACAAGATATACTAATCACTACCAAATTTAAAATATGGTTGGATATAGGTCCATGGCACGAAAGAGGAGTAAAACTAAAAGAATTTCAATCCATGCTCATGCCAGATTGGACTCTCATCATCCTGAACCATACTAGAGGGCAGTCACCATTCTAGAAGAAAGATTGGCTATCACTAAAGACTAACCATTTGGCAGCACATGCAAAGAAGAAACGACCTCCCGATAAACACCAGGATGGATGAAAAATTGAAGATCGAGTTTTTCTACACCACCAGCCCGATCAGCAGGAAACTCGAGCCTTAATGAAGTGGTCTCCCTATTTCTTTGGGCCTTGCAAAATTGAGGATCGCATTGGGGCCCTAACCTGGAGATCAAATTCACGCACCAGATCAGGATTATAGTTGATCCGTCAAGTATCCCACAGCAAATGAAAATTTAAAGAAGACGACTTAGCCCAAATCCTTCCAACTAATAAGGAGGCCAAAGTTCAGTTAATGATAGCATGGGAGTCACATGAGGAGTTGAAGATCCAATTTCCAGAGTTTATGGACCCTCAGTCTTGAGGACAAGGCTAATATGAAAATGACGGACTTGATAGGACTCCAGCAGGGTTAAGTCCTAATTATCTTAGTACTAGTCAATAAAAACCCTGTTAGATTGTAATAAAGCACTCCTATCTTATAAAGGAGTATGACTAGGGTTTAGATTAGCCCTTAGGGCTTAGTAGCCACCACACCCCTTACTGGGTTGGTCGGCTAGGGTTTCCTCCTGCTTAGGTCGGCTATAGAGCCACTTAGCCACCTCCTGTTCCTATTAAGGCAAGTTGGCTATAGGAGGGGCAAAGGGGTAATTCTACTTAGGCAAGCATCCCCTTAGGCTAGGGTTTTGATCCCTATATAATGATGTAGCCGCCCCCTCTCTTGAATAAAGTAATTATCAATTTTATTTCAGCCTTATGCCGAATCTAGGAGGGAGGAACCCCTATAGCGTTCCAATGGTTGATCCCCCTCAAAGATCAAAATCTATAGGGCTCCTTTAGGGTTCTATCATGACTTCTCTTTTTTGATGGTACTCTCAGCTTCTCGTAACATATTGAGGAGCTCAGGTAGAGTCACCTCAAACTTGTTCATATTAAAGTTAATAATAAACTGTGAAAAGGAATATAGTAGGGACTGAAATATAAGATCAACATACAGGTTATCCTTTAGGACTATCTTTATACTTCACAAAGTGAGCGATCTCATCCTCGCTTGTCCTTTCCTCCGACGTAGGCACAACTATATTAAGGACATATACGATTTTATCTTTCATGAGAATAATTCTCAAATTGTGGAGCCTTTGGACCAATGAGGCGATTGGCATCAAGTATGCCACATAGGGGTTTTGCAAGCGATAAACAAGATCTAGCGTAAATAAATAACATGCAGACATTGCAGAAAATACTAATTAAGATATGGACTTCTATCTTAATGTACTCCCACTATTTTCCTAACGAATCACGCGACACCCTTGACACATGAGACGAAAGTCTCCGGCTGACTCATAGTGGGGATCGGGATCCAATCGGCATCTTAGTGCAACTTCGAAGGACTCGACCAATTACACTAAGCCCAAAAGGTAGGCAACTCTTGCCAATCACAACTCCTTTTAATTCCCGTCATGTTCAGCCTCTAAATCATCATGGTCTCGAGGGACTCGACCAACCATAATATTCAGTTAAGTCATCACCATCGTTACAAGATGAGTCTGATTCGATGATATGCCCTCGAGGGACTCGACCAAGCATACCATGTCCTCAGGTCATCGGTCACATCTCTATGTCATAGGCATGATCTCGATCACGTAGATAGGTGATCCTCGAGGGACTCGACCAACTCAACCTATGTCGTGATTCAATTTTTTCCTATAATGATGGAAGGCCACATGGGTCAATCTTATTGCCTCATGCTTACCAACTTAATATTATCGTAGGAGGGTTTTTGTTTCGTATCGGTCTCCTAATATGTCGTATCACACATATACATATTTAATATATATCTACATCACATGTAAATAAATAAATAAATATATATATATATATATATATATATATATATATATATATATATATATATATATATCTCTAGTAATTATATAACACATCATATATGCAAGCCACACTGGATGATCATGAGCCGTCACATAATATGATTAAGCCTGAGCCAATGCGTCTAATCACTCACAATAAGATCTATGTGTGCATTGGCACATCTCCAGGCCCTGTGATTGTTGATCTCATCATTATCGGTTCCGTCGGATCGTCGTATCACCATGCGTCATAATCTCTCGCCACGGCATTATGGGTCCCACTATCACCTCCACGCTCCCACCGTGCCTCTCCATATAATTACAAATAATTATAGGCATGTAGGCCGGACAATAAACGAGAAAAACGAAGGCTCGCAGGCCCCAATAATAATAATAATCACAATTATACACATCACAACACATGGCTCACGATCATCCATCCACATCATACATCACATGTATATCACATCATATGTAGGATTCCTAGATATATATAATAATTAATTAAACTATTTAATTACTTATTTTTTTGGAAATCAGGATATGCTCAAAATTTCCAGAATTGTCAAGGGTATTTTCATAATTCTAGACCAGAGGACATTCATCGAAATTTCCAAAATTATTGAGGGTATTTTAGAAATTCTATAAACGAGGGCAATCCTCAAACTTTTTTAAATTTAGAGGGGCAAAATAGGCCTTTTCTCAAAAGGAATGCCCTAACCCCTTTGCCCCCTTTGCGCCGCCTGTGCTGCCTTGCCCACTGGTAGTCGCCCTACCAAAGGGCGGCCAGCTCCGCTCCTGTGGGCGGCACCTCCATGGGCGCCCCCATTCTACGGATTGGCCGCGGGCGGGCGCTACCCCTGCTAGCGGCAGGCAGCAGCCCGTGCGAGCGACACTTCTGCCCGCAAGCGTCGCCCTTACAAGCTGCTATCCCTTGCGGGTGCCGTCGGCCTCCCTTACGAGCTGGCCCTAGCCGCAGCAGTTTGCCCCCTTGCGGGTGGCCAGGCCATGAATGGCCACCCCTGCAGGAGCCCTACCCGTGGCCAGCCACCCTTGCAGAGGGCCTGCATGTTGTTGGCCACACATTTTCCTCGTTGCCTTCGCTGTGAAAACACAGCAATAACGCGTAGAACGATTCTACACGATTCAATCTCATCACACGCAGTTTAAATTCAATCTTTCGCACAAAAACCTTGGCTCTAATACCACTGTTGGGAAAGCTTAGCGGGTGGATCACATGACAATAGAAATCAAAACAAAAATCGGTTTTCCACGTAGATCAAATCGTCGTGCCAAAGATTGGGGTTATGAGAAAAATATAAAAATTAAAAGAAAATCATGATACATGAGAGATTGATTTTATCTAGGGAGATCGTATATCCCTATATTCCAGATCCGGATGGAGAGGATGAAGGAAGTCAAGTGTCTTCCTCTCTAGCGGTATCCACACGATGGATCTCTGTAGCAAAACTCCTTCAATCTGATCTCGCAACTCTTGCACAGAGGGAGGAAAGATAATAGGAGAGGGAGGCCAAAGCTGCAGCCTATCAACCATGAGTCTCCTCTCCTATTTATAGAGAGCCACCAAAAACCCTAGAGCTCCTACTTTAGTAGGTATTAAATCTTCATCCAATTACCCACTAACCTTGCATTATTGGATCTATATCCGGTAATCTCCTTAGGCCTCTAATTGGGCCTCAATCAGGAGTCCATGAATATAGTATCTTATATAATGAGAATATGGGCTAATTGGATCTTCATCCAATCCTCTATTCGTTGAAGCATCCACCATATGTATCTCACCCTCTAAGCCTGATACCGAGCTGGCTGTGAGTCGCTCCCATCAGAACTCCTTCTGATATAGTGAATTATTATCTCCATAATAATTCAATCGACTCATCGACTATAGACGTACTAGGCCACTATGCCATAATCCCCACACAGTATAGGAGGATCAAATCTGTCGGACTTATTTGTCCATAATTACCGTGTATCTATAATCCCTCATCCAACTAATATCCCAGAGACCGTATATTGGACATGGTACTGTCAAGTCACATACTGAATCCGTCATAGTCTCGCTCTAATCGGATTCTCCTAGAGAACTCTTTCTATCCCAACCCAAATGACCCTGGCTAGGGATTTGTCTAAGCAAGCACATATGAGATATTATTCTCATAATACTAAGAGTAGATGATCCTCTATTGACACTCAATTACCTTAGTAAGGTTAGTTACCAATTCCGATAACCAGCTGTACTAGATTTGGAACTTTCCAAACCTATAAGTCTGGCGTCAAATAAAGGAGTACTCATATAAGGCATCCTTGGTGTCTCAAGTTTAAGGACCAGATATAAAACTGGGACTATAAAATTATTGTCTGACATTAGGTATCATTAACCATACAATATTCCATAAGCAGATCAATCAGTGAACTCACTCTCCAATTAGCACCTCTACTATATCCTTAGTGTCTCCACATAAGTAGCTATGAGACCAGTCACCTCCATCATATAGACTGATATATAGTATATCAGTCTGTCCGGTTATCTCGATGTCCCTCTCGAGTAACCTATGACCGGGATTATTTAGGATCTGTGTTTAAAGGTGAATCGATCTCATTATCATGATCTCGTCACGATCCGATTCCCATTACGCAGAACCAAGGACATCACAGTATATATGCTACAGATAATATAATGTGAGAATATACCAATATTAATCATAAGAAAAAAGAACACATAGCGTGTCACACGTGTCATCACTCACGTGATTAGCTTGTAAGGCACTTATAACCAGCAATCTCCCACTTGACCAAAAGCCAATCACCTATGTGTCTGATCCCTATCAGACACCTGTGATGCTTAAATACAATCTGAGTCAGCGGCTTCGTCAGTAGATTTGCAATATTATATTCGGATGAAACTCTTTCCATTATTATATCTTTTCAGGTCATGATCGCTCTAATCAGATGGAACATCCTCAGAACAATTCTGATAAAACCTGGGTTCCCTTGTTAGAGTTATCGCCCTATCGCTGTCACAATATATGGGAGTCAGCTCCACGCTTGTTAGTATAACTCTCAAATCTTTCATAAACTTCTTCATCCACACCCCTTCCTTTACTGCTTCTGCTGCAGCAATGTTTTCCGCCTCTATGGTCGAGTCAGCAGTAGTATCTTGCTTGTAACTCTTCCAGCTTACTGCTCCTCTATTTAGGGTGAAAATATACCCTAAATTTGACTTGCTTTCATCAATGTCAGACTTAAAACTCGAGTCCATGTAGCCCTCAACCTGGAGGCTACCTCCTCCATATACCAATAAAAGATCCTCAGTCATTCTCAAGTACTTAAGGATATACTTTACCACCTTCCAGTGTTCTAAACCTGGATCTGCCTGATACCTGCTCGTGACACTTAGAGCATGTGCTATATCAGGCCTGGTACATAGCATCGCATATATGATAGACCCTACCGTTGAGGCATAAGGTATCTTATTTACGTCTGCCCTTTCTTTAGGAGTTTTTTCGGTAGAACCGATAATAGCACTCCGCTCGCGAGATCCACCCGATTGGGTCTCCTTCTTGCCATCTAGGGAAGTCAACCTTCATGCATGGATTATTGAGATCAGAGGTGATGTGGCCATGTTCTTGAGGATCATCTCACCGATCTAAAGTTTTTTCGTGTTGGGATTTTCTCGAGCTCGACAGTCGGCCAATGCTGAATTCAGCGAAAAGGGATTACATCTTCTCTTCCATACGGTTTCCAAAGGCTTCAAGCTTTGCATTGATAGCCTCCTCTGATGCCATAGTATATGCCTCTAGATCTATAATATTGAGATCTTTTTTCCGTTGTCGGGTTAGTGGCATGGGAATTTTGGAGAAGGGGGTGGCCGGTTGGAAGGTGAATTGGTTTGGATAGGAATAGGCTGATTTGGATGGTTGATTTGAGGCTGCGGTTTTATGGAGTTTAGGCTACGAATTGGTGTGGTTTTAGGGCTATGATAGTAGTAGATGAAGGCTAGAAAAATAGATTTTAGATCTGGGATAATAACATCGACGGACAATTGGCAAAGATACGTCAAACCTCTGCAAGACAAGAATACCAAACAAGATTTGAGCATTTATCTAACCAAACTAAGAATTAGTCTAAGAAATAACTTTTAGGTCCTTTTATCGAGGGCCTAAAGCTGGAGATCCGAGGAGAAGTAAAGGCGCGGCAACCGTACACTCTTATGGCGGCGATTTCCTTCACGCGTATCAACGAAGAACAATTGAACCACGAGATACGAAGGACAAGGGTCACTCCCCGACCAGCCATGCAGAGGCCTACTACCCCCTCTATTGCCATCCAAGCCCCCACACCAAAAAAGTTGACAAGAGACGAGCTTCGTGAACGGTCGGTCAAGGGGTTGTGTTGGCATTGCGATGAACCGTGGAGCCACAAACATCACTGCAAAAAGGGCTGACTCCTCGTGATTAAACCGATGGAAGATGAGGACAATGAAACATCTGAAGAAGCCCTTGAACCTAAAGAAGAAGCCATGGAAGAAGAGTCCCAACCGGCCAACTACGCAGTGCATGCATTGGCCGGCTATTCCAACCCGCAGATGATAAAAGTTGGAGGACTTCTAAAACAGCAACCCATCACCGTTCTCATCGACACGGGCAGCACCAAAAACTTCCTCAACAGTAAGGTTGCTGCACATTTGGTACTTCAAATTGAAGGTTGCAACAAGTTTGACATAAAGGTCACCGACGGTCGAATCTTTAATTGCGACCAATGGTGCCCGCGGGTGAAACTACTCCTCCAAGACCAAAAGTTGATAGCTGATTTCTTCCTCTACCCATCGATGATTATGAAGCCGTACTCAGGATCGAATGACTCAAAACACTAGGTGATATCTCCTGGAATTTTTCTAAATTAATCATGAAATTTTATTGCAAAGGGAGACAGGTCACGTTACTTGGCAAGCGCGGGAGCCAAATTTTCACTGTTTCGTCACAACAAATGGAAAAAGTTTTGCACAAAGCATATGGTCGATTCTTGATGCATATTCAACAGCCATCTATGGGGGAGAACGTACAAAACTTAGATCCTAAGCTTGCCCTTTACCTGAACGAATTCGCGGATGTTTTCTTGGAGCCGCATGGGCTGCCCCCTAACTGGCCGCATGACCACCGCATTCCTATTTTGCCAGGCAAACCTCTAACAAATTTATGACTATACCACCATCTACACTTGCAAGAGGATAAGATCAAGAATATTGTTAAAGAGATGCTTGAAACCGGGGTGATTCGACCAAGCTGCAGCCCTTACTCCTCACCGGTGTTGCTAGTGCACAAGAAAGATGGTACGTGGCAGATGTGCATTGACTACCGGGCTCTAAACGCCATCACCGTGAAGGATAAATATCCTATCCAATTTGTAGATGAACTCTTAGATAAATTAAAATGAGCTCGAGTCTTCACTAAATTGGATCTCCGATTCGGATACCATCAGATTCGAGTATGCACTAAAGATATTCTGAAAACTGCATTCCGCATGCATAACGGCCACTACGAGTTTCTAGTAATGCCTTTCGGACTTACGAATGCTCCTACTTTCCAAAGCCTGATGAATGACATCTTTCAGAGTTTTCTTCGCAAGTTTATATTGGTATTCTATGATGATATTCTCAGTTATAGCCTTACGCTTGATATACATTTTCAGCACTTACGAACTATTCTAACAATTCTTCGGGAGAATACTCCTTATGTTAAATAGTCAAAGTGTAGCTTCTTATAATGTAAAGTGGAGTATCTTGGGCACATTATATTAGAGGATAGAGTGGCGATGGACCCGACAAAGATCGTGGCAATACAAGGATGGCCGAGACCTACAAACATCCTATCATTACATGGTTTCCTTGGACTCACGGGCTACTACCAAAATTTTATGAAAGATTATGGTAAGATCAGTGCCCCGCTCATGTCCTTACTGAAGAAAGACTCCTTCTTGTGGTTGGATAAAGCCTCCACAACCTTCGAATGACTCAAGGTAGCCATGACGATGACGTCAGTCCTAGCGCTGCCCGATTTCGGCCGCACTGTGGTCATTGAGGCCAATGCATCAAGAGTTGGAATTAGGGCTATTCTTGTGCAAGATGGTCGACTCCTAATTTACACTGAGGCTTTCCCCACACTTCATACGAGGTTTTTACAAGATATACTAATCACTACCAAATTTAAAATATGGTTGGATATAGGTCCATGGCACGAAAGAGGAGTAAAACTAAAAGAATTTCAATCCATGCTCATGCCAGATTGGACTCTCATCATCCTGAACCATACTAGAGGGCAGTCACCATTCTAGAAGAAAGATTGGCTATCACTAAAGACTAACCATTTGGCAGCACATGCAAAGAAGAAACGACCTCCCGATAAACACCAGGATGGATGAAAAATTGAAGATCGAGTTTTTCTACACCACCAGCCCGATCAGCAGGAAACTCGAGCCTTAATGAAGTGGTCTCCCTATTTCTTTGGGCCTTGCAAAATTGAGGATCGCATTGGGGCCCTAACCTGGAGATCAAATTCACGCACCAGATCAGGATTATAGTTGATCCGTCAAGTTTCCCACAGCAAATGAAAATTTAAAGAAGACGACTTAGCCCAAATCCTTCCAACTAATAAGGAGGCCAAAGTTCAGTTAATGATAGCATGGGAGTCACATGAGGAGTTGAAGATCCAATTTCCAGAGTTTATGGACCCTCAGTCTTGAGGACAAGGCTAATATGAAAATGACGGACTTGATAGGACTCCAGCAGGGTTAAGTCCTAATTATCTTAGTACTAGTCAATAAAAACCCTGTTAGATTGTAATAAAGCACTCCTATCTTATAAAGGAGTATGACTAGGGTTTAGATTAGCCCTTAGGGCTTAGTAGCCACCACACCCCTTACTGGGTTGGTCGGCTAGGGTTTCCTCCTGCTTAGGTCGGCTATAGAGCCACTTAGCCACCTCCTGTTCCTATTAAGGCAAGTTGGCTATAGGAGGGGCAAAGGGGTAATTCTACTTAGGCAAGCATCCCCTTAGGCTAGGGTTTTGATCCCTATATAATGATGTAGCCGCCCCCTCTCTTGAATAAAGTAATTATCAATTTTATTTCAGCCTTATGCCGAATCTAGGAGGGAGGAACCCCTATAGCGTTCCAATGGTTGATCCCCCTCAAAGATCAAAATCTATAGGGCTCCTTTAGGGTTCTATCATGACTTCTCTTTTTTGATGGTACTCTCAGCTTCTCGTAACATATTGAGGAGCTCAGGTAGAGTCACCTCAAACTTGTTCATATTAAAGTTAATAATAAACTGTGAAAAGGAATATAGTAGGGACTGAAATATAAGATCAACATACAGGTTATCCTTTAGGACTATCTTTATACTTCACAAAGTGAGCGATCTCATCCTCGCTTGTCCTTTCCTCCGACGTAGGCACAACTATATTAAGGACATATACGATTTTATCTTTCATGAGAATAATTCTCAAATTGTGGAGCCTTTGGACCAATGAGGCGATTGGCATCAAGTATGCCACATAGGGGTTTTGCAAGCGATAAACAAGATCTAGCGTAAATAAATAACATGCAGACATTGCAGAAAATACTAATTAAGATATGGACTTCTATCTTAATGTACTCCCACTATTTTCCTAACGAATCACGCGACACCCTTGACACATGAGACGAAAGTCTCCGGCTGACTCATAGTGGGGATCGGGATCCAATCGGCATCTTAGTGCAACTTCGAAGGACTCGACCAATTACACTAAGCCCAAAAGGTAGGCAACTCTTGCCAATCACAACTCCTTTTAATTCCCGTCATGTTCAGCCTCTAAATCATCATGGTCTCAAGGGACTCGACCAACCATAATATTCAGTTAAGTCATCACCATCGTTACAAGATGAGTCTGATTCGATGATATGCCCTCGAGGGACTCGACCAAGCATACCATGTCCTCAGGTCATCGGTCACATCTCTATGTCATAGGCATGATCTCGATCACGTAGATAGGTGATCCTCGAGGGACTCGACCAACTCAACCTATGTCGTGATTCAATTTTTTCCTATAATGATGGAAGGCCACATGGGTCAATCTTATTGCCTCATGCTTACCAACTTAATATTATCGTAGGAGGGTTTTTGTTTCGTATCGGTCTCCTAATATGTCGTATCACACATATACATATTTAATATATATCTACATCACATGTAAATAAATAAATATATATATATATATATATATCTCTCTAGTAATTATATAACACATCATATATGCAAGCCACACTGGATGATCATGAGCCGTCACATAATATGATTAAGCCTGAGCCAATGCGTCTAATCACTCACAATAAGATCTATGTGTGCATTGGCACATCTCCAGGCCCTGTGATTGTTGATCTCATCATTATCGGTTCCGTCGGATCGTCGTATCACCATGCGTCATAATCTCTCGCCACGGCATTATGGGTCCCACTATCACCTCCACGCTCCCACCGTGCCTCTCCATATAATTACAAATAATTATAGGCATGTAGGCCGGACAATAAACGAGAAAAATGAAGGCTCGCAGGCCCCAATAATAATAATAATCACAATTATACACATCACAACACATGGCTCACGATCATCCATCCACATCATACATCACATGTATATCACATCATATGTAGGATTCCTAGATATATATAATAATTAATTAAACTATTTAATTACTTATTTTTTTGGAAATCAGGATATGCTCAAAATTTCCAGAATTGTCAAGGGTATTTTCATAATTCTAGACCAGAGGACATTCATCGAAATTTCCAAAATTATTGAGGGTATTTTAGAAATTCTATAAACGAGGGCAATCCTCAAACTTTTTTAAATTTAGAGGGGCAAAATAGGCCTTTTCTCAAAAGGAATGCCCTAACCCCTTTGCCCCCTTTGCGCCGCCTGTGCTGCCTTGCCCACTGGTAGTCGCCCTGCCAAAGGGCGGCCGGCTCCGCTCCTGTGGGCGGCACCTCCACGGGCGCCGCCATTCTACGGATTGGCCGCGGGCGGGCGCTACCCCTGCTAGCGGCAGGCAGCAGCCCTTGCGGGCGACACTTCTGCCCGCAAGCGTCGCCCTTACAGGCTGCTATCCCTTGCGGGTGCCGTCGGCCTCCCTTACGAGCTGGCCCTAGCCGCAGCAGTTTGCCCCCTTGCGGGTGGCCAGGCCATGAATGGCCACCCCTGCAGGAGCCCTACCCGTGGCCAGCCACCCTTGCAGAGGGCCTGCATGTTGTTGGCCACACATTTTCCTCGTTGCCTTCGCTGTGAAAACACAGCAATAACGCGTAGAACGATTCTACACGATTCAATCTCATCACACGCAGTTTAAATTCAATCTTTCGTACAAAAACCTTGGCTCTAATACCACTGTTGGGAAAGCTTAGCGGGTGCATCACATGACAATAGAAATCAAAATAAAAATTGGTTTTCCACGTAGATCAAATCGTCGTGCCAAAGATTGGGGTTATGAGAAAAATATAAAAATTAAAAGAAAATCATGATACATGAGAGATTGATTTTATCTAGGGAGATCGTATATCCCTATATTCCAGATCCGGATGGAGAGGATGAAGGAAGTCAAGTGTCTTCCTCTCTAGCGGTATCCACACGACGGATCTCTGTAGCAAAACTCCTTCAATCTGATCTCGCAACTCTTGCACAGAGGGAGGAAAGATAATAGGAGAGGGAGGCCAAAGCTGCAGCCTATCAACCATGAGTCTCCTCTCCTATTTATAGAGAGCCACCAAAAACCCTAGAGCTCCTACTTTAGTAGGTATTAGATCTCCATCCAATTACCCACTAACCTTGCATTATTGGATCTATATCCGGTAATCTCCTTAGGCCTCTAATTGGGCCTCAATCAGGAGTCCATGAATATAGTATCTTATATAATGAGAATATGGGCTAATTGGATCTTCATCCAATCCTCTATTCGTTGAAGCATCCACCATATGTATCTCACCCTCTAGGCCTGATACCGAGCTGGCTGTGAGTCGCTCCCATCAAAACTCCTTCTGATATAGTGAATTATTATCTCCATAATAATTCACTCGACTCATCGACTATGGACATACTAGGCCACTACGCCATAATTCCCAGACGATATAGGGGGATCAAATCCATCAGACCTGTTTGTCCATAATTACTATGTATCTATAATTTGTCATCCAACTAATATCTCAGAAATTGTATATTGGATATGGTACTATCAGGTCACATACGAAATCCGTCGTAGTCTCGGTCTAATCGGATTCTCCCAGAGAACTCTTTCTCTCTCAATCCGAATTACCCTGGCTAGGGATTTGTCTGAGCAAGCACATATAGGATATTCCTCTCATGATATCGAGAGTGGAGGATCCTCTATTGACACTCAATTGCCTTCGTAAGATTGGCTACCAATTTTGATAACCAGTTGTTCCAGATCTGGAACTTTCCAAACCTGTAAGTCTGGCGTCAAATAAAGGAGTACTCATACAAGGCATCCCTAGTGTCTCAAGTCTAAGGATCAGATACACAACTGGGACTATAAAATCACTGTTTGACATTAGGTATCATTAACCACATAGCATTCTATAAGCGGATCAATCAGTGAACTCATTCTCCAATGAGCACCTCTACTATATCCTTAGTGTCTCCACACAAGTGGCTGTGAGACCAGCTGCCTCCATCATATGGACGGGTATATAGTACACTAGTATGTCCGGTTATCTCGATGTCCCTCTCGAGTAACCTATGACCAGAATTATTTAGGATCTATGTTTAAAGGTGAATCGATCTCATTATTATGATCTCATCACGATTCGATTCTCATTGCACAGAACCAAGGACATCACAGTATATATGCTACAGATAATATAATGTGAGAATATACCAATATTAATCATAAACAAAAAGATCATACAGCGTGTCACACATGTCATCACTCACGTGATTGGCTTACAGGGCCCTTGTAACCAGTAGGTAGTGTTGCTACACTCGTAGATAGTAGACCACCGCTGTCATCTTCTTCTCATGCATTGGATATCACTGCTCGATCTTGTTGAGCTTGCGACTCTCGTAGGCCACTGAGTGACCCTCTTGCATAAGAACTCACCCAATAGTGATGTCTGAAGCATCTATATGGATTTCAAAGAATTTACCATAGTCTGGTAATCTAAGCACCGGTTCTTCTAACATAGCAGCCTTTAGGTCTTGGAATGCTGTCTTGTATTTGTCTGACCATTTCCAAGACTGCTCCTTCTTCAGCAACTCTGTCGGTAGAGCAGCGCGCTTTGAATATCCAGCTATGAAGCGTCGATAACAATTGACGAACCCAAGGAAGGATCTCAACTCTAGCACCTTCTTTGGTGTTTGCTAATCCGCCACAGCTTGCACTTTAGACATATCCATTTGGATGGAACCATTGCCAATTTGATGCCCCAAGAATAGAATTTTCATCTGAGCAAAACAACACTTCTCCCTCTTCACAAACAAAGTGTTCTCCCTAAGAACTTTGAAAATGCTTCAAAGGTGCTCAACATGCTCCTTAAGCGTTTGACTGTAGATGATGATATCGTCCAAGTAGACAACCACAAACTTGTCCAAATACTACTTGAAAAGTTGGTTCATTAGAGTGCAGAATATGGCCGGAGCATTGGTTAAACCAAAAGGCATCACCAAGAATTCAAACGCCGCATACCTAGTCACACAGGTAGTCTTCACTTCATCGCCTTCTGCAATGCGCACCTGCCAATACTCCGACCGAAGGTCGAGTTTGGAGACATACTTGGCTTTGTCTAATTGATCAAACAAATCCGTGATGAGTGGGATATGATATTTGTTCTTCACCGTCACATTGTTTAGGGCTCGATAATCAACACATAATAGGAAGCTCCCATCTTGTTTCTTCTAGAAGAAGATTGGAGCTCCGAATGGTGCTTTTGAACTATGAATGAGACCACCATTTAGCAGTTCATCTAACTACTTTATGAGTTCTGGCAACTCTGGAGGGGCCATGCGGTATGGTGGTCTCGCTGGAGGCTTAAGTCCTGGCTTCAACTCTATATAATGATCTATGCCTCTGCATGGTCGTAGAGTTTTCGAAAACTCAGTCGACATCACGTCCGAGAACTCCTTTAGGATGTTTGCCATTATGGCAAGTTCTTGAATGGTCTCTCCGTCAAGTATTTCCAGCTTTATAGTAGCTATAAATGTTGATTCACCTTTTCATACCCCTTTCTTTAATTGTAATACTGATATTTGCTATGGATCCTTAGTTCCTCCTCAAGAAACTGGAACCACGTAGGGGTCATCGCCTACTATTAGACATAGGGAGTTTAGGAATAACATTGGCACCAATTTCACTACGTGCATGAACTCCATTATGAGAATCACTTGGCAGTCGTCCAATGGCACCACCATCATATTTGTGCTTCCGCTCCAAGTTTTAATCTTGATCGAGACCCCCTTTGCTAGTCCGGAGATCCGCTTGGCCTTTGAGTTCACAGCCTTCATACGACTTGGGTTCTTTGATAGGACTTCAGCAGGATTGAGTCCTAATCACCCTAGAAGTAGTCAATAAAAAACCAGTGAGATTGTAATAAAACCCCACCTAGCCACTTCTTTCCTATAAAGAAGTGTGGCTAGGGTTTAGATTGGGGCCTTAGGCTTAGTGGCAGCCGCCCCCTTTACTAGGCTGGTCAACCAGGGTTTCCCTCAGCTTGGTCGGTTATAGGAGGACAAATGGATAATTTTACTTAGGCAAGCACCTCATGGTCTAGGGTTTAGAATCCTATATAATGATGTAGCTGCCCCTCTCTTTAATCAAGCAAGATCAATTCTACTTCAGCCTTGTGGTCGACTCCTAGGAAGTAGGAACCCCTATAGTGTTCCAAGAATTGATCCCACTCAAAGATCAAAATCTATAGAGCTCCTTCTAGGGTTCTATCATCTGGTATCAGAGTAGTAATTTTGCTGACCTTGCTTCCATCTCTGCCGTCCCCACCATCCCAAGCAATTCTCACATTGCTACGACATGCGCCACCACCTTTCACCCAAGCCACAAATCAAATCAATATGCTACTGCCCCCTGCATTAGAAATTGGATATTGGTACATTTTCATCAACCCACACCTATTTGTTAGTGCTATTCCTTTATCTTACACATTGAAGAGGTTTTTCCATACTTCATTGCTGTAAATTACAACCATCGCAAACGTTATCGTTATTGCGAAGGCGAAATGTTGAAGAAATTTTTAGCCATCTATTTGCCTCTTGAAACCGATTTTATGGTCCCCTATTTTGGCCAAATTTTTTATATAATTTCATAAATCATCTTACTCTCATCTAAGATCAATCTATGAAAAGAATTATCTCTTAAACTGGTTCTATTGTGCTATAATTCTTCGTCACATATTGCTAGAATTTTTACAATGAAGAATCTGTCCTCCGTCTTTTTTGCTATTTCCTTATCGTTACTCTGTAGAAATTTTGTCAAACTTTTTACTAATATTAACCACATCTAAATCGAGGAGTTTTGCATATTTTCCTTGAGTTTTCCTCTGATATTTATGTCTAGAATTCATCGTTTCTCCGACATAAAATCTGCTCGACAGGACAGCACATCGCAGCACCTTCCTTTGTCGAATGCCATCGGATTTGAGTGTTGTCTTTTATGGGTTTTGGACTCTCTTTCTCTCATCTGCAAACCCTACCATCCTCACCAATAATCCCTCCAAATAGCACCCTAAATCGATCCCAAATAGCCATCCAAATTAGCCATAAACCGTAGCCTACTTCCATCAAATTGATCCACCTACCTAACCGGCCACCTCTTCCTCAAAACCTCTAATGCCCCTAATATGATAAAAGAAAAAGGACCTCAACATTACATCTAGAGGCCTACACCATGGCATCGGAGGAGGCCATTAACGCTAAGTTTGAAGCCTTTGAAAGCCGCATGGAGTAGATGATGTGATCCCTTTTCGTTGAATTTAGCATGGGCCGACCACCTAACCCAAAGAAATCACAACAATGAGAAACTTTAGATTGGCGAGACAATCCTCAAGAGCATGGTCACAGCATCCCTTATCCAAACAATTCATGCATGAAGGTTGACTTCCCTAGATGGGAAGAAGGAGACCCGATCAGATGGATCACGCGCGCGAAGTACTATTTTCGGTTCTATGAGATTGCTGCCATCCACCTCGAGGGAGACGTTATTCAGTGGTTCAATTAGTTTGAGCACACCCATGGAGGTCTCTCTTGGCAGTGATTCAATGAAGGACTACTAAATCGTTTGGAACCAACCGATTTCGACAACATCGACAAACAATTGGCGAAGATTCGGCAAACCTCTACAATACACGAATACCAAATAAGGTTTGAATATTTATCTAACCAAATTATAGATTAGTCTGAAAATTAACTTTTAGGGACTTTTATTAAGGGCCTAAAGCCGAAGATTTGAGGAGAAGTAAAGGCACGACAACTGTACACTCTTATGGTGGCAATTTCCTTTACAAGAATTCAAGAAGAACGATTGAACCACAAAGTACGAAGGACAAGGGTCACTCCCCGACTAGCCATGCAGAAGCCTTCAGCCCCCTCTGCTGCCATCTGAGCCCCTGCACCAAAAAAATAAACAAGAGACTTCGT
The DNA here is from genome assembly GCA_029747655.1 of Ensete ventricosum. NCBI lineage: Eukaryota > Viridiplantae > Streptophyta > Magnoliopsida > Zingiberales > Musaceae > Ensete > Ensete ventricosum. The sequence continues at coordinate 29,934,884 of JAQQAF010000007.1, forward strand.
GAATAATCGGCCAAGGGGTTATGTTGGCATTGTGATGAACTGTGGAGCTGAGAACATCACTGCAAAAAGGATCGGCTCCTTGTAATTGAACCAATAGAGGATGAGGACAGTGAACCATCTGAAGAAAGCCTCGAACCCGAAGATGAAGCCATGGAAGAAGGGCCCCAACCGACCGACTATGTAGTGCACGTGCTGGCCGACTACTCTAACCCGCAGACGATGAAAGTTGGAGGACTCCGTAAACAGCAACCCATCACCGTTCTTATAGATACGGGCAGCACCAATAACTTCCTCAATAGCAAGGTTGTAACAAGTTTAACGTAAAGGTCACCGGCAGTCGAATCCTTAATTGCGACCAACGGTGCTCACGGGTAAAATTGCTCCAACTAGACCAAGAAGTGGTAGCCGATTTCTTCCTCCTACTCATCGATAACTACAAAGCAGTGCTTGGGATTGAATGGCTCATAACATTAGGTGATATCTCCTGAAATTTCTCTAAATTAATCATGAAGTTTTATTGTAAAGGGAGACATGTCACATTACGAGGCAAGCGCGAGAACCATATTTCCACCATTTTGATGCAGCGAATGGAGAAGATGCTACACAAAACAAATGGTTGATTTTTTATGTATATATAATAGCCATCAAAGGAGGAAAAAGTGCAAAATTAAGATCCTAAGCTTGCTCTATTGCTTATAGAGCCGCGTGTGCTGCCCCCTAACCGGCCGCATGATCATCACATCCCTATATTGTCGGGCAAACCTCCAGCAAATTTGAGACTATACTACTATCCTCACTTGCAGAAGGATGAGATTGAGAACATTGTTAAGGAGATGCTCAATAGCGAAGTGATTCGACCAAGCTGCAGCCCTTACTCCTCGCCCGTGTTGCTAGTGCGTAAGAAGGATGGTACGTGGCGGATGTGTGTTGATTATCAGGCTTTAAACGCCATCACCGTCAAAGACAAATACCCTATACCAGTTGTAGATGGGCTCTTGGATGAACTAAAAGGAGCCGAGTCTTCACTAAAGTGGATCTCTATTTTGGATACCATTAGATTCGGGTCTGCACTGAAGATGTTCTGAAAACTATATTGTGCACACATAACGGTCACTACGAGTTTTTGGTAATGCCCTTCTACTTTCAAAGCTTGGTGAACAATATTTTTTGGAGGTTTCTATGCAAGTTCGTGTTGGTATTTTTTGATGATATCCTCATTTATGGCCCTACACTAGATATGCATTTTCAGCACTTACGAATTGTTCTAACAATCCTTCTGGAGAATACCCTTTATGTTAAACAATCAAACTATAGATTTTTACAATATAAAGTGGAATATCTAAGGCACATTATATCAGAGGACGGAGTGGCGGTAGACTGGACAAAGATCAAAGCAATGCAAGGATAGCCGAAACCTATGAACATAAAATTGCTGCACGGCTTCCTTGGACTCATGGGCTACTACCAAAAATTCGTGAAAGATTATGGCAAGATCAATGCCCCACTCACGTCCCTACTGAATAAAGACTCCTTCTTATGGTTGGATAAAGCTTCCACATCCTTTGAATGACTCAAGGCAGCCATGACGACGACGTCGGTCCTAGCCTTGCCCCGATTTCAGTCGCACCTTCATGATTGAGGCCGACGCATCCGGAGTTAGAATTGGGGCTATTCTAATGCAAGATTGCTAACCTCTTGCTTACACCAGCAAGCCTTTGTCTCCCTCCCATCTTAAAATATCCGTGTATGATAAAGAAATGCTTGCTATCGTACATGCCGTCACGAAGTGGAGACCCTACTTGATCAATCGATGCTTCCAGATTAAGACCGACCACCAAAGCCTCAAGTATTTTTTAGAGCAGAAAATATCTTTCCTAGAGTAACAACGATGGGTAACTAAACTTCTTGACTTTGATTATAAAATTATTTATCAAAAGGGGAAAGAGAATGTTGTTGTAGATGCTCTATCTCGGCTACCGAGATAAGCCAAACTTTTAGCCATCTCCCTTCCCTCCACTGACTACCTCAAAGACATTAGAGAGGAGTGGAAGAGCCACCCAAAAACCTGAGGCATCATAGAAAAATTAGAGAAGAATCTGGGTTCCATGTGCCACTACACTTGGGATTCGAAGGACTTATGCTATAAAGACCGAATTGTGATTGTTCCTTCTTCCTCTTGCATCAAAATTATTTTGCATGAGTTGCACTCTTCACCTTTAGCAGGGCACTCTAGATTTCTGAGAACATATAAGAGGGTGAAGTAAAACTTCTTTTGGAGAGGCATGAAAAAATTGATTTATGATTATGTATCTAAATGTGATGTATGCCAGCAACAAAAAGGTGAAATGGTGGCAAGTTCGGAAAAACTACAACCACTACCTATACCGAACTCAGCATGGATTGACATCTCCATGGACTTTATCGAAGGGCTACCACCATCTCAAGATAAAAGCACGATCTTTGTGGCGGTAGATCATCTAACCAAATATGCTCATTTTTGTACTGTGAGATATCCTTATACCACTACCAATATTGCTCAACTTTTTTGTGGAAAATATTGTAACACTGCATGGGATTGTAAAATCGATTGTGAGCGACCATAACAGGGTGTTTACAAGTAAATTACGAGCTCTTTCAACTACAAAGTACCCAATTGAAGATGAGTACAGCCTATCATCCACAGACGAATGGCCAAACAGAAGTGGTGAACAGATGCCTCGAGACTTACTTATGATGCTTCACTAGTGATATGCCCAAAGAGTGGACAAGGTTGCTTCCTTGGGCTGAATGGTGGTACAACATAACTTATCATTCATCAACTAAATGTACCCCCTATGAGGAATTGTATGGCCGACCGCCCCCTGTAATACCTAAATATGTAATTGGTATGGCCAAAGTGGATCAGGTCGACCAAAACTTAATTGACAGAGACAAGCTTCTGAAGTTGCTGAAAGACAACCTAACTACCACCCAAGCCCGCATCAAGTAACAAGTAGACACTCACCGGAGCGAGCGAGAATTTTCGGTAGGAAATTGTGTCTACCTTCACCTACAAACATACAAGCAAGTGTCAATCAACCCCAGATCGGTGATGAAGCTATCTCCATGATTCTGTGGACCATATCAAATTTTGGAGTGTATTGAGGCCGTAGCATATAGATTAAAACTCCTAGATGACGCTAAGATCCATTCCATCTTCCACGTATCCTTGCTAAAGCTGAAATTGGGAGACCGTGAGTTGGTTCAAACTCAGTTGTCGAGCACTTCTAATGATGCCAAGATTCAAGTTCAACTTGAAGCTATACTTGATCGGAGAATTATGATGCGCTATCGATGTCCTTCAACTAAAGTACTTATGAAGTAAAATAATTTATCATTTGAAGATGCAATGTGGGAGTCTTACGAGGAGCTGAAGACCCAGTTCACAGAGTTTATGGACCCTTAGCATTGAGGATAAGGCTGATTCAAAGAGGACGGGCTTGATAGGACTCCAGTAGGGTTGAGTCCTAATCATCCTAGAAGTAGTCAATAAAAACCCTATGAGATTGTAATAAAACCTTCCCTAGCTACTTATATCCTATAAAGAAGTGTGGCTAGGGTTTAGATTGGGGCCTTAGGGCTTAGTGGTCATCGCCCTCTTTACTGGGCTGGTCAGCCAAGGTTCCCCTTAGCTAGGTCAGCTATAGGAGGGCAAAGGGGTAATTTTACTTAGGCAAGTACCCCATGGACTAGTGTTTAGAACCCTATATAATGATGTAGCCACCCTCTCTCTTTAATCAAGCAAGATCAATTTTATTTCAGCCTTGTGGTCAACTCCTAGGAGGGAGGAACCCCCATAGGGTTCCAAGGGTTGATCCCCCTCAAAGATCAAAATCTATAAAGCTCCTTCTGGGGTTATATCATTCTTCCCCAAGATTAGTCCAAGTCACTTAGCTTCTCGATCGATAATAAAATTATGAGTAGCACCCATGTCCACCATTGCTCGGGTTGTTCGGCCATTCAAATTGATGTCCACATGCATCAACTCACTGTTCCCTACTTTCGATGACTTTGCCTTTATGTTATCCCCCACTTGACCCTATAACGCATTCAATAAATGTATTACTCTCATTCGGGGTCCTTACAACTCCTCGTTGTAATTACAGGATTCTGAACTGCTCGAACTAAGGGTGACAGCTTTGTCCTTGTCCGACTTGTGGGGGTGTATTGATGCACTTAAAGCATTAAGTGCATGCTTTTGTGGGCACTCCCTCACCATGTACGGTCCTTCGTACAAAAAGCATCCGTCAGGTTTCGGGGCCTTGCCTTTTGAGCTTGGTTCCTTATGGAAGTTCTTCTTCCTTTATTCGCCCCTAGACTCCTTTGCTCGGGAATATTTGAGTGGGCGATTTCCTAAGGATTGTTTCTTCTTTCCGGCATCCTCTGAAGAAACAAAGTCAGTTAGCCTTTTAGTGGTCGTAATTGCTCCAACCACGTTAGTAACATTCCTCTAATTCAGTTCTTATTGTGACCATAGCTTTAGGCAGTCGAGGAAGCTAAATAGCTTATCTTTCTCGTACATGTCTTATATGTCCAACATCAGTGTAGAAAATTACTTCACATAGTCTCGAATTGAAGTACTTTGGCAGAGTTGTCTCAACTTTCTTCTTGTCACAAACTCTATGTTCTCGGATAGGAACTGAGTTCTCAACTCTCACTTCAAGTGCTCTCAAGTGTCTACTCGACACTAACCCTGCTAGATCTCTTCCCAATGGGTTTACCCCCAAAGTTTTTCATCTCCATTCAGATACATTATTACTATCAAAACTTTGGTTTCTTCTGAGTCAGGCCTCATAACATGAAAGTATTGTTCTATGTCGAATAGAAAATTTTCAAGCTCCTTGGCATCCCTAGCACCTCCGTAACTCAGGCACCCTCAAGCTTTATGGTATTGCAACGTGGGTGTTGCTCCCTCTCGCATTAAGAGTCCTAGGGAGCAATGTCACCTTGGACATAAGTTCTGCCACCACTTCTTGTAGATGTTGTATGGAGTCTTTGGTGTCCTTCGTCAGTTGGTCGAATTGGGACTCGACCTTGTCGATCTGAGATTCAGCTTCTTCTTACGAGCTCTCTACCCCAACGAGCCTTCGTTGGCCTTGGTAGAGTTCCTCCAAGCTCGCTTCAAGAACATCAAGGCGGGTTTCCGCCATTGTAAGCCTCTCCTTATGTCTCCTTTTCCCAGTTGGCGCACAAAATTGTGCCTCCTCCGCTTATGGAGAATACTCAACTTCATGCTCATCTTGTTCACTGTCGCGCTCCTCATGAGTGGCTCCAATAGCTTACGAGCAAGTTTGCATTTGCAGCCTGCCTACTGCTGCTTGGGGCAAGGGTCCGGCTTGCCCCATCTTGCACGATTCTCCATAGTGTTTCGCCAGAGCGATCTTGCAAATCTTCTTCACTGATTATTCGAATTGCTTACCTGCTCTGATACTACAATGTTATAGACTTAGCTAAATTTGCCTAAGTCGTGAGGCACCCTAGCAGCAAACTTGAAGACTTAGCTAAAATTACCTAAGTCGGAAGCAACCTTGCCTAATGTTCTGGACTTAGCTAGGATTGCCTAAGTCTTGAAACACCGAAGAATTATTTGCCTGCAAAGGGTCAGCCCACTTGCAACCTCGTGCGGGTCCCGAAGGACCTGCCAAAGAGAAGTTGATTAGTTTTGAAGACGAGCGATGAACAAGTCCCGACGTCTTGCAGAGAGGGCAGCTCTTACAAGCAATTCGTTGAACACCTTAAGTGTAATAGAAAAAAAGAGAAAGAGAATGAAATAAGACTTTAGAGGGCTGTAGGAACGGTCACAAGTCCACAAATGATAGTTCCCATGGTATCAGATGCAAGTCGAGTTCAAATCTTTATAAATGCTCACGCCCGATACATACCCGAAGCCCCATCAAGCCCTGTGCCACCCGGGGGGTTTCAAGGGGCTGAGATGGCTGACGTTTAGCACCGCTCAGAACGGTCACCGCATCATGCGAAAATGACCCAAGAATGGGTTGTTTTAGGCTGTTTTGGTTCTCCACAGCGAGCGATCATTCTGCAGCGTTACCGACTATTTCGACTCATATTTCTTAGACAAAATCACACAAAACTAAGGCAAAACATGCTGCTAAACATATATACAAGCATGCAAAAGCGACGAACGATTCACTGAGCGAAGAGTTACGGTTGAGCGACGATCGTTCGTGACAACGGGAATGGTCGCCCATGAGCATAGGCGACCGACGGTATCCCGCAATGCTGCCGCCTATGCAGGGGCCGCCACCGGAAGGAAGAGGGTTAGTTTTTTGGTAAATGGACGATTCTATCCCTTATAATTTGAGAAATTCAAGTATTTATCCTCCTTTACAAAATATCAAAAATACCCTTAATAATTCTGAAAATTTTAGGTCGGTCCTCTTGTCCAAAATTTCAAAAATACCCTTTATAATTCTAGAAATTACTGATATATCCTGATTTTAAAAAAAAATTAATTAAATGGTTTAATTAATTATTTATTATATAGTCATCCTACATGGTAATGTGTACAAGTGATGTATGATGTGGATGAATGATTATGAGACATGTGTTGTGATGTGTGTATTGTAATTATTATTATTATTATTGGGGCTTGCGAGTCTGTTTTTCTCATTTATTATCGAGTCTGCGTGCTTGAGATTATTTGGTAATTAAATGGAGAGGCACGGTGGGAGCGTGGAGGTGACAACGGGACCCACGATGTCATGGCGAGAGATCACAATACATGGTGATGTGGTAAGGATCCGACGGAACCGATGATGATGAGATCAACGATCACAGGACATGAAGATACGTCAATGCATACATATATCCTACTGTGAGTGATTGGGCCTATTGGCTCGGGCTTAATCATATTGGGTGATGGCTAATGATTATCTGGTGTGGCTTGTATATGTGATAGGTGTTATATATCTACTATATATATATATATATAGCATGCGATGTAGATATATATTAAATATGTATGTGTGACACGATATATTACGAGATCGATATAAAATAAAAACTCGTTCTATGATAATATTAAGTTGGTGAGCGTTAGGCAACAAGATTGACCCATGTAACCTTTCATCATTATAGGAAGAAATTGAATCATGACATAGATTGAGTTGGTCGAGTCACTCGAGGCTCACCTATCTACGTGATTGAGTTCTTGCTATGACATAGAGATGTCACCAGTGGCCTGAGGACATTGTATGACTTGGTTAAGCAGTCGAGACCATGATGATTCAGAGGCCAAACATAATGAGAATCATAAGGAGGTGTGATCGATAAGAGTTGTCTACCTTTCGGGATTAGTGTAATTGGTCAAGTCACTCGAGATTGCACTAAGACAGCGTTTGGATCCCGATCCCCGCTAGGACTCTGTCGGAGACTTTCGTCTCACATGTCGAGGGTGTCGCATGATTCGCTACAAAATTAGTGGGAGCATATTAAGATAGAAGTCTATATCTTAATTAGATTTTTTCGTAAAATCTGTATGTTATTTATTTGTGCTATATCTTGTTTGTCAGAAACATGTCGCTCACAAACCCTCTTCATGGCATACTTGATGTTAACCGCCTCACTGGTCCTAACTACATGGATTGGCTCCATAATTTGAGAATTATTCTCACAATAGAGAAAATCATGTATGTTCTTGATGCAATCATGGCCACAACAGAAGAAGGGGCAAGCGAGGATGAGATCGCTCGGTATTTGAAGTATATAGATGATTCCATATTGACAAAATGTTACATATTGGTCTCCATGACTCCTGAGTTACAAAGGCAACATGAGAGCATGGATGCAGATTCTATCCTTCTTCATCTCCACCAGCTGTTTGAGAAATATGGAAGAACTCAAAGATACAAGATATCCAAAAGACTCTTCCAAGCCACAATGATAGAAGAGATATCAGTTGAGAATCATGTCCTAAAGATAATAGAGTGGATCGAGAAACTCACAAGTCAAGGAATAGTCCTAGAGGATAACATGTGCATTAATCTTATGCTTCAGTCCATACCAGATTATTTTCTCACTTTATCATGAATTCTAACATAAGCAAGTTTGAGGTGACTCTCCTTGAGCTCCTCAATATGTTGAGGGAATCTAAGAGTGCCATCAAGAAAGATAAGCTAGTTCTCTATATTAGTGAGACCAAGAAGAAAAGGAAGGCCAGTAAGACCCTTAAGAAGGGCAAGGGCAAATAAAGATCAGGTAAGACAAATGTTGCTAAGAAAGACCTCACAAAGCACAAAGGACAATACTTTCATTGCGGCCAAGACGGACACTAGAAGAGGAACTATAATGACTACCTTGCAGATAAGGCAAAACAGAAGCTTAGAGAAGCTTTAGGTATATTCATGATCAATCTCTACTTGTCAGATTTTCATGATAACACATGGGTATTGGATACCGAGAGTGCTTATTATATCTATAATTCGTTGTAGGTTCTGGCAAGACCTAAGAAATTGGCCAAAGTGTTACGGGCTTAGCTGATTTTGCCTAAGTCGTGCGGCACCTATGCGTGTCTGTCCGCAAAGGTCAACCTTTCCCGAGATCTCCTAAGGTCCCTTAGACTTATAAAAGAGAAAACGGGCCAGAAGAAGCAATCACATTGAGATCCACAAGCAATTGCTCAAGCAAACACTTTATAGAGCTATATACAAATTACATCCCTAGATATTACAAACTCAAAAAGGTTGCACACAAAGGATAATGGTCCATTACAGACCGAAGTCCCCACAAGTGCTTACAAGATACACTCATATTTACAAGCTAAGATCGGTCATAAAGTAAACCAAACTAGGGCTACTAAGTCTACTGCAAGCCCGCTACTTGTTGTACAAGTTATGTACATAAACCGAAGTACACGGACAAACATGAGCATTTCATCGAACATCTTATTTACATTGTCATTCATGACATTCTCTCCCACTTATTCCTTCAACGCCCTCGTCGAAGCCACTGTAGACGCTGCATCTCCTCACATTTTGCTGAATCTTCAATCTTCAGCTTTGGCTGCAACATGCCCCCTTTGGCTCCCAGTCGCTCTCTTCTGCTGTTGTTGAGTAGTCGAACTCTGATCCGCCATGCTGCTTCAACTCACCAATGACTGAGTCTGATTCAATTAGCCCCTATTCTCATTAGATGAGACCATATGTTGATGGGCTCCTTGATTAAGGCCCAATTATAGGCCTAAGGAGATTATTGGATAGAGATCCAATAATACAAGGTTAGTGGGTTATTGGATGAAGATCCATACCCACTAAGGAAGGAGCCCTAGAGTTTTGGTGGCTCTCTATAAATAGGAGGGGAGACTCAGGGTTGATAGGCTGCAGCTTTAGCCACCACCTCCTATCCTCCTCCCTCCATCTGTGCAAGAGTTACAAGATCAGATTGGAGGAGTTTCGCTGCAGAGATCCATCGTGTGGATACCGCTAGAGAGGATGACGCTTGACCTTCTTCATCTTCTCCATCTAGAATTGGAATACACGGATATACGATCACCCTAGGTAAAATCAATCTCTCACACATAGCGGTTTTATCAGTTTTTGCATTTTTTCTTGAGACCCCAATCTTTTGCACGATAATTTGATCTGCATGGGAAAGCAATTTTTATTTTAATTTTTGCTTCACATGTGATGCACCCGCTGTAGGTTTCCCAACAGTGGTATCAGAGCCAAGGTTTTCGTGGCCATCACCCCCTTACAGGGTTGGTTGGCCAGAGTTTCCCCCAGCTTAGGTCAGCTATAGAGCCAACCTAGTCACCCCCTGTTCCTATTAAGGCAGGTTGGCTATAGGAGGGGCAAAGGGGTCATTTTACTTAGGCAAGCACCTCTCTTGAATAAAGTAATTATTAATTTTGTTTCAGCCTTGTGTCGAATCTAGGAGGGAGGAACCCCTACAGCGTTCCAAGGGTTGATCCTCCTCAAGGATCAAAATCTATAGAACTCCATCTAGGGTTCTTTCATCTGGTATCAGAGCAGCGATCTTGTTGCTCCTATAGCCGTCATCCACGCCTCCACCTTCCCAAGCAATTCTCACAATTGCTACAACACGCGCCTCCACCTTCTACCCCAGCAGTAGATCAAATTAGTCTGTCGCTACCCCCTACGTTTGATCTGGAACTCTGGTATATTTTTATCATCCACACCTCTTCAATATTGCAAGATTCCTTACTTTACACGTTGAAGATTTTTTCCAAATTTTATCTGCTGCAAATTTTGTTCGTCGCAAACGTTATCATCGTTGCAAAGGCGAAACACTGCAAAGGCGAAACAATCGTTGTCGATTGTTGCTTCTTGAAACTAAACTTTTAATCATCATTTTTGGCTGAAACTTTTATACAATTTCATAGATTGTCTTAGCTTTCATCTAAGACTAATCTTGTGAAAAAAATCCTTCTAGATCTGGACTTATAGCACTGCAATTCTTCATTGCACAATACTGAAATTTTACAACGCAGAATCTGCCTTTCGTCCGTTGGCCTCTTGAAACCAAACTTTTGTTCATCCTTTTTGACTAAAATTTTTACACAATTCTCAAGATCAAGTTGGCTTTAATCTGTATTGGATTTCACAAAAAAACTCCTTCTGGAACTGGCTTTGTGCAATCTTTGACCATTATGCAGTTCTGGAATTTTATGACGAAGGAATCTGCCTTTCATCTTTTGCCCTATTTCCCTACTATTATGCTGCCAAAATTTCGTCAAACTTTTTACTGGTATTAACAACATCTGAATCAAGGGTTTCTGCTTAATTTCCTTTAACTTTCCTCTGGAAATTATGTCGAGAAGTCATCGTTTCTCCGACGTAAAATCTGTTCGGCAGGATTGCACATCGTCGCACTTTTTTTCGTCGAATTCTATCGAATTTGAGTGCTGTTTTTCATGAGATTTCAGACTCTCTTTTCCTCATCACCAAACCCTACCATCCTTACCAAAAACCCCTCAAAACCCTACCCTAAACTGAAACCAAACAGCCCCCCAAATCAACCTACTTCCTTATCGATCCACTTACCTTTTTAGCTAACTTTCCTTAACGAGACACCTACCTTTGCTACCATCTATCCCAGATCTAAAATCTATTTTCCTAACCTTCATCTACTGCTATCGCAGTCCTAAAACCACACCAATTTGTAGCCTAAACTCCACAAAACCGTAGCTCCAAATCTGCCCTAAGCCGCAGCCTACTTCCGTCCAAACCGATTCACCTTCCAACCAGCCATCCCCTTCTCCAAAATTCCCATGCCACTAACCTAATAATAGAAAAAAGATCTCAATATTATAGATCTAGAGGCATATATTATGGCATCAGAGGAGGCAATCAATGCAATTCTTGAAGCCTTTGGAAACCGTATGGAAAAGAAAATGCGATCCCTTTTCGCCAAATTCAGCATTGGCCGACTGTCGAACCCGAGGATATCACAACACGGAGAAACTTCAGATTGACGAGATGATCCTAAAAAACATGGCCACATCACCTATGATCTCAATAATCCATGCATGAAGGTTAACTTCCCCAGATGGGAAGAAGGAGACCCGATCGGGTGGATCTCGTGCGCAGAGCGCTATTTTTGGTTCTACCGAACCGCGACGCCACACGGGTGGAGATTGCTGCCATCCACCTCAAGGGAGATGCTATTCAGTGGTTTAATTGGTTTAAGCACACCCATGGAGGACTCTCTTGGCAGCGATTCAAGGAAGGACTACTAGACCGCTTCGGACCAACCGATTTCAACAACATCGACGGACAATTGGCAAATATTCGTCAAACCTCTATAATACAATAATATCAAACAAGGTTTGAGCATTTATCTAACCAAACTAAGAATTGGTCTGAGAAATAACTTTTAGGTACTTTTACCGAGGGCCTAAAGCCGAAGATCCAAGGAGAAGTAAAGGCGCAACAACCGTACACTCTTATGGCGGTGATTTCCTTCGCACGTATCCAGGAAGAACAATTAAACCACGAGGTACGAAGGACAAGGGTCGCTCCTCGACCAACCATGCTGAGGCCTACTGCCCCCTCTACTGCCATCCAAGCCCCTGCACCAAAAAAGTTGACAAGAGACAAGCTTCGCGAACGATCGGCCAAGGAGTTGTGTTGGCATTACGATGAACCGTGGAGCCGTGAACATCACTGCAAAAAGGGCCAGCTCCTCGTGATTGAACCAGCGGAGGATGTGGATAATGAAACATCTGAAGAAGCCCTTGAACCTAAAGAAGAAGTCATGGAGGAAGAATCCCAACTGGCCAACTACGTAGTGCACGCATTGGCCGGCTATTCCAACACACTGATGATTGCGCCCACTAAAGAACCCAAACTTGAAGATACGACTCTCGAGCCCAAGGAGAAGGATACACCACAACCGGTCACCCGCATGGTCCCTACCTTAGCCGGCTACACCAACTTGCAAAAATTAAAGATCGAGGTGTTTCTCGAGCAACAATCCGTCATTATCCTCATCGATGCCGGGAGCACACACAACTTCATGAGTAGTAAGGTTGCTGCCCACTTAATGCTCTAAAAAGAAGATTACAACGGGTTTGAAGTCAAGGTAGCTAACGGCCAAATTCTGAAGTGCAACCAAAAGTGCCCGCGGGTAAAACTGATCCTATAGGAGCAAGACGTAGTTGCTGATTTTTTCCTCCTCCCTCTTGATGGTTTTGATATAGTACATGACATTGATTGGTTATCCACGATTGGAGATATTTTTTGGAATTTTTTTAAGCTAACCATTAAATTTTTCAGAAAAGGAAAGCAGGTGATTCTACGAGAGAGCCCGCGGCTACAACCACAACACCACACTTGGAGGGGGGTACCAAAAGAAGAATCTAATGGTTTCCCAATTCAAATTCAAGAGTTTCATAAGATTGAAGATAAAAAACCACTCCCACAGCTTACTAAATTTTTGGGCGTCTCCACCCAACCCAGCCGACTACCTCCTCTGAAGCTGACTAACCCCCCTATGCTGAACAGGTCGAAACTTCTACCAGTGGTTGCTCGACCAGATTGTTTTATAAAACCTCAAAAGGTCAAAGATAAAAGGGTCGTCCAAGAGATGACAGAGACACGGATTGTTCGGCCATGCTTTTTTCCTGCTATGACACATCCCTATATCATTTTTTCTGGAGATAAGCTACTTCTAAAGTGTTACATCCTGTTGAACTCACCATGGTTGTTGATGCAGCACTTCCAGATCTCAGGTGACTTCCATGACTTTCCCTAGTATCGGACCATGATGCTTAAAGATTTCCTTGATGATGACCTCCGATCTACGGTCCAAGACAGTGAGAAATTGAGCCCCTCCAGTGGCAAAATAAAAAAAGGGGAAGGATCATTCGCAGGACTCAATGAAGCATGAACATCATCCCTCTCATTATATAGAAAGATGCACCACCTTGGCCGAGTGGAACTATAGCCCTCGCGACCGTGATATCGTCCACACCAAATCGTGGCCATATGTTTGTTATTGGAGTAGACATATCCAGAGTGGGGGTCAGCACTATCCTCATGCAAGATGGTCAACAGCACGAAAAAGTAAAAATGGACCCTGAAAAATCATCACTTCTACCCACCTCAGACTCAGATCGGGCTCACACCACTAGAGATTTTAATAGAGGACAGCCCTGACTCCAAAAGAAGGCACGACTACTATTACAAAGCAACCATGTGGTAGCCCATGTAAGGAAGAAACTTCCCCCGACAAACGTCAGAGTAGAAGAAAGTTTCCTAAGAAAGATCAAGTCCCCCTTCATCTCCAGCTCCACTAGCATGAAATTCAAGCCTCAAGAAAGTGGTCTCCTTATTTCTTTGGGCCTTGCAAAATTGGGGATCACGTTGGGGCCCTAACCTGGAGATCAGATCCGTGCACCAGATTAAAATTACAATTGATCCTCCAAGTATCCCACCTTAAATGGAAATTTAAAACCGACGACTCAGCTCAAGTTCTTCAAACTGACACCCAAGCTGATGAGGAGCTGAAGACCCGGTTCCCTAAGTTCTTGAAACTTCAGCCTTGAGGACAAGGCTGATTTTAAAAGGACAGGTTTGATAGGACTCCAGCAGGGTTGAGTCCTAATCTCCCTAGAAGTAGTCAATAAAACTCTGTTAGATTATAATAAAGTCACTCCTATCTTATAAAGGAGTATGGCTAGGGTTTAGATTAGCCCTTAGGGCTTAGTGGCCGTCGCCCCCTTATTGGGTCGGTTGGCCAGAGTTTTCCCCTGCTTAGGTCAGCTATAGAGCCAACCTAGTCACCCCTGTTCCTATTAAGGTAAGTTGGCTATAGGAGGGACAAAGAGATAATTTTACTTAGGCAAGTACTCCCTTAGGCTAGGATTTTGATCCCTATATAATGATGTAGCCGCCCTCTCTCTTGAATAAAGTAATTATCAATTTTATTTCAGCCTTGTGCCGAATCTAGGAGGGAGGAACCCCTATAATATTCCAAGGGTTAATCTTCTCAAGGATCAAAATCTATAGAGCTTCATCTGGGATTCTATCAGTCCCCTTACGTATAACTTAGAGTATATCTGACATATGAGATTATACTCAAATACATAGTGCAAGTTCAGATAAAGAACGAAAACTACTCGAATAGTAGATCTAATACTATGATGCAATAAATGTGGAAGAAACTAAATTGTGAAGCCAGGAGACTTTTCTTTCGTGTTATGGGACTGTAGAAAAGGACTTAAATGTGGAACAGCCAAATGCAACATGAAAGACTGCGGCAAACCCCAAGCTCGAACACAGTAGTAGAAAAACGACAGGAGTCCAAGGATGTGGCTACATGCTTTTGTGTGGTTCCATATGCCTAAATCTACACGGATCGGATAGTAGATGAGTGATGTGGATAATTTCTTTCAAATACCAATTATTATTATTATTATTATTATTATTATTATTATTATTATTATTATTATTATTATTATTATTATTTTACCATCATTATGGAGCTAGGTGATTGTTTTATACTAGAGGTTATCAGCTAATCTATAGCTAACGCCCACAAAATAAATTATCATATGAGCCGTGAACCCTAACATAGCTAACGTTGGATAGATTTAATAGCTAATATCCTCAAGATAAATATTTAATAGATATGATGAACCATAACTTAGCTAATGTTTTATTTGTTAAAACTTATCATATAAGACTTTCCTTAATCTTAACTATTTTATATACAAAATATGTCCTATAAGATTTTAAACCTTGGATCCTTATTGAACCTTTATAGGTTGGCTTTGTACAGACACATTCGCTCCTTAAAGAACACTATCTTTTCATGACATTTATTTTTAAGTTTAATTAGATAAGTATATGTTTAATTGACTGTAAAATAGTGGTCGTATAAATTATCATATATATATAATATTATAGAATATATGTTTTAACTGAAATGATTATTGAGTTATATATATATATATATATATATATATATATGATATGTGGTGTGAGAGTGCATTTGTATTCCATAATGTTTGAAATGAGAATGCACAGATATACATGTGATGCATGTAGATACTATGACGTATAATATGAGAGTATTATAAAGTACGGTGTGAGAATATATATCTATAGTATACATATATATGATGACATGTAATGTGATAGTGCATGCATATATTACATGACGTGTGATGTGGGAGTGTATGTATATGTTATGATATAGGGTATAGAAGTTCATAAATTTATTTTGTTTCCTACCTGTGCATATAAGTATCTAGAATTATTTTGATCTAAAATTTTATCTTTTTATTTTGTATATGCTATGTTGAAGGATTGTTTGCTAAAAAAGTCATAAGATGATGTATTTATTGTTCTTATAATCATAATTTTAAGACATTTGACATGACATATGTTGTCTTGAATAAAACTATAAAGACTTGTATTTACTAAGTGGTTATTCATTATAAATCTTATTTAATAGGTAAA
Organism: Ensete ventricosum; assembly: GCA_029747655.1. Lineage (NCBI taxonomy): Eukaryota > Viridiplantae > Streptophyta > Magnoliopsida > Zingiberales > Musaceae > Ensete > Ensete ventricosum. The sequence goes on from JAQQAF010000007.1 coordinate 29,950,867, forward strand.
TATACTAATACTCACCCATGTGATTACCAATTTAGATATTAACGATAAGATATAGGCATTTTATGCATATAACTCTTAGACATGCTATGGGTGTATATATATTTTTTAGTTGTACATATCGTTTTATTTAATCCATTAACATATTTTAATCTAAAGATTATCTACTTTCCACCGTACTCTTATTGATAATAGTAATTAAAATATAACATTCTAAATTAATATCTTTCATATGCATGAAAGATATGAGTGAAACTAAGAATAGAAAGTTAAAGAGTTATTTTAAATTAATAATAATAGATAAATTAATAAATTAGGACATGTCAATATCAAATTTATGACACAACACAGCGAATAGTTTATGTCCTTATCAAATGGTACAAAATAACCGAACCATTTTACTCGTGCATTATATCATAATGTGACTGTGGGTGCTGACATCGTTTCATTTTTATTTAAATGCTTCTAGTAATAATTTTTTGGTTTGCTTTTTTTATCAATAAACATGCTACAAACACAAATGACATTAAGATGAGTAGGACGAGCTTAGACTAATCTTTTTATTTTGGTAGGTTAGTATTAGAGTTTTTATGGATCAATAATAATAATTCGATTTTATAAACTTGATATTAAGAAATTTTTGCGCATAAAATTCATTTTGTAACATTGAATCTTTCCAACTGTTTTTTTTTAAGAATAAAATAATGTACCCCAAGAAGAACAAAATATCAACCCCAAATGGGTCTTGGAGCACTATTTTTACTCAAATTCATATCAAAGTTAATAAATTTGGTTTTTATTTTCAGCACCATTAGATGCATATATACCACACTACCTTTTACATTATATTTATTTCCAATAAAATTGATAGTTGATTATCATGTCATTTATAAATTTTAAAGAAAGAAATTCTCTCACCTTTTATTTATATTCCGTTGTTATTATTTTTTAATATATTACAAATGAAATCCACAGAATAGGATATCATCAAAAAATTTCTATCTATTTTTACATATATACATAAATATATATACAAATATATATATATATATATATATATATATATATATATATATATATATATATATATATATATATATATATATATATATATATATATATATTAGATAATTATATGTATATATTTTAAAAACATAAAAATATATTTTATACATGCATATATTATCGCATGCGGTGTGGAAGTGCATGTGTTTTTTATGATGTGTGGTATGGAAGTGCACGAATATGTTATGACGTACAATGCATGTATATATTATGACATGCAATGTGGGAATGTACATATATATTATGATATATAGTGTGATAGTATACGTATATGTTATGACATACGGTATGGAAGTACATATAAATGTTATGACGTGTAGTGTAGGTGCGCATGTATATGTTATGAGGTGCGATGTAGGAGTATACGTATATATTATAATGACATATAGTGTGGGAGTGCACATATATGTTATGATATGGGGTTGAGAAGTTTATGAAATTATTATATTTTCTACATGTGCATATCAATATTTGAATAGTTTCGACGTAGAATTTTATGTCCTTATGATGTATATACTATGTTGTATGGTTGTGCTTGCTAAAGAAGTCATAAAATATAATATTTGTCATTAAATATCTTATGCCAATGATTTTAAAATATTATATATATTACATAATACATGCTCACCTGAATAAAGACTTATACTTACTGAGTAATGACTGATTAATGTTCCTATTTTGTAAATAAGGATACTAGCACCTCACTTAAGTGATTGGGTAGATATTAATGATGACCTATGAACATTTTGTATAGAAAAATTATGGACATGTTATGTTATGTTAGATGGGACTAGTTGGACATGTTATGTTTAGATTTTTCTTTTTGGCTAGATGTTATAATTTTATTTAGGCGTCAAAAAAATATATATTTGGACAAATTGATATCACAGGTAGTAAATATATTTTTATGATTGTTGATAATTATAGTAGATTTACTTGGACATACATCTTGGCATATAAAAGTGATTATTTTAAATATTTTATGATGTTTTACAAATAAGTTCATAATGAAAAAGGTTTTATGATTTCTTCTATTTATAGTGATCATTGTGGTGAATTTAAAAATTATAATTTTTAAGAATTTTATGATTCCAATGAGTATAACCATAATTTCTCTACTCCAATAAATCTATAATAAAATGGAGTTGTTCAGAGAAAAAATAGGAGTTTACAAGAGATGGCAAGAACCATACTAAATGAACATAGTCTACCCAAATATTTTGGCTGAAGCCATTAACACGATATGTTATATCATAAATATGATTCTCATAAGACCTCTATTATCTAAAACTCAATATAAATTATGGAATAATAAAAGTCCCAACATTTCATATTTTAAAATTTTTGGTTGTAAATGTTTTATTTTAAATGAAAAGAATATCTTAGAAAAATTTGATGCAAAATCCGATGAAGACATTTTTCTTATATATTCCCCTATTTCTAAAGATTTTTGAGTTTTTAATAAAAGAACTTTAGTTATTGAGGAATCTATCCATATTATTTTTAATGAGTTTTTTAAATTTAAAAAAATAATTTTGATGATGATTTTGAGTTTGATATTTTGAATTTGAATAATAATTCTCCTCTCCAAAGCAACTTGGATACATCTATTTCCAAAGATACCTTACCCAAGGAATGAAAGTATATAGATGCTCATCCTAAAGAGTTAATCATTGGAGATACATTAAAAAGTATTTAAACTCTAAAAATATTTATGCAAATGTTACATTTTTATCTCAAATTGGACCTAAATGCATTGACGATGCTCTTAAAGATGACTCATAGGTTTAGGAAATGCATGAAGAATTAAATTAATTTGAAAGAAATAAGGTTTAGATTCTTGTTCCTAGACCTAGTGATCATATTGTGATTGGCACTAATAGGTCTTCAGGAATAAGCAAGATAAATATGGTATCATGGTTCGAAACAAGGTTAGATTAATGACCAAATATTTCAAGCAAGAAGAAGGTATAAACTATGAAGAAACCTTCGCTCTTGCGGCAAGACTTGAAGCCATAAGAATTCTCCTTACCTATGCTTGTTTTAAAAATATTAAATTATTTCAATTGGATGTCAAAAATATCTTTTTTAATGGTTTTATTTCCGAAGACGTTTATGTTGAGCAACCACCCTGATTTAAAAATGATATTTTTTTGAACTATATTTACAAATTATCTAAAGCTCTTTATAGATTGAAACAAGCCCCTAGGGCTTGGTATGAGAGGCTTAGCTCTTTTATTATTTAAAATAATTTTTTGAAAGGTAGATCGATACCAAATTATTTTTTAAATATTTTAAAAATAATTTTTTATTTAAATTTATGTTGATCATATTATTTTTGGTTCTACTAATGAATCTTTATATAAATCATTTGCCAAAATTATGAGCCAAGAATTTGAAATGAGTTTGATGGGTGAATTAACATTTTTCTTAGGATTTCAAATTAAGTAACTAAATGATGGAACTTTTATTAGTCAAACTAAGTATGCTTTAAATCTATTAAGAAGATTTTACATGGATAGTACTAAGACCATTAATATACCCATGAACACGTCTATAAAATTAGATATTGACAATGAAGGAGAATTCTTTGATAAAAAAACTTATAGAGATATGATAGGAGAATATTATATCTTACTGCAACCAGACCTGATATAATATTTAGTGTTGGACTTTTTGTAAGATTTCAATCAAATCTTAAATAATCTCATTATGAAGTAGTTAAAATAATTTTTATATTACTTAAAAGGAACTCAAAATCTAGGATTATGGTATCCAAAATCTAAAAATTATGATTTGATTGCATATGCAGATGTCAACTTTGCAGGATGAAGAATAAATAAAAAAAAGTACCTCTAGAACATGTCAATTTCTAGGTTATGCACTTATTTTTTGGTTTTTCAAGAAGTAAAACTCTTCTACAGTATCCACAGTCGAGGCTGAATATGTAGCGACAGGTGTATGACAAAGTAATCTAGCTGAAGAGTACTTTGGAAGATTATGGATTTTACTTAAAAAATATTTTTACAAAATGTGATAATACATATGCAATTTGTTTAACAAAGAACCCTATTTAACACTCAATGACTAAACACATTGATATTAGACATCATTTTATTAGGGATCATGTTTAACAATCATGATATATCTTTAGATTTCATTGACCAATATCAATTGGCAGATATTTTTACTAAACTACTGAATGAGAAACAATTCAATTTTATTAGAAGAGAATTAGGCATGTTGTATCTTTTAAATATATGAATCATGATTCTTCTTATTTTTTTCTCATTGGATCATTATCTTGATTTTAAATGTAAATGATATGAGATTTATGTCATATGACTCCTTTGTATTAATATCCTTCATTGGCACTTTGATGTAAACAAAGAGAAGTAGTACCATGATAAAATAGTATACTTATCTTCGTTTTTATAATGACAAAGGGGGAGAGAAAAGTAGTGGCTTACTCATTTCTTTTTCTTTTTTTGTTGATGACAAAGGAGGAGAAGTAATGGTAATTTTTTTGATGATGTAGCACTTATATGCATGTTATATTTGATGACATTAATTTATGATATTTGTTTGAGATGTGTAACTATTTCAAACTATGGATATGATGTGAAATTATGCTTATGATTCTTACAATAATCACTATTAAAAGTCGCTATGATTTATTATTAAAATTATTTTGACTTGAATTCAAAGAGTTGAAAGGTTATCATTTTTCTTTAAAAATTTAAGTTTATTATGACATATAGACAAGGGGAGTTTAGTTAAAACTCCGTCATCAATTGGTTGTCTTGTTGAATCCCATATTTTAATGATGAAATCAATTAATGAATTCATGAACTAATATGGTTTCAGGATAAGTAATGTAGGAATAACTTCCATCATGGATTTGAACTATTGGAGGGCAAATTATCGAAACAAATGTTGGGCCGAAAAGCATTATGTTAGAGATTGAACGTAGAGTTAGAGGATTGGTCGACGTGCCAAATGATGAATTTTGTGCCATGAGTTCAAGCATCAAACTGGAAGGATCAAGTATTATGCCAAAAGATCAAATATTATGGGAAGTCAACATGTTGATAGATCAGGCGATACATCGAAGGAAAGGACGATGCAATAGAGGTTCAGACGAAGTGCTGAATGATCAAATGATATGTCAGAATGCTGGATGATCTGCTGAAAGCTTCATGATTGTAATGAAGTGGTTAGGCCTTGATCATGGGCGTTTAGAGTCAAATTAAGCTGGTATTAGGTTGAAACCATGCCAACTTGATTTGGAGCCCATTAGGCTTGAACCAGAGCTGAATTAGACCTAATGAAAAGCTAATTTAGTGACCTAGAATTGGCCTAAGCAGTGGTACTACCTAGTCTAGGTGGTGGTACTGCCCAAACAACCGGAAAGCATAGTTTGTTCTTTTTCGGGCATTCCAGTGGTGGGACCGCCACCTGCTAGTGGTGGTACCGCCTAGACTAGCGATAGTAATGCCAAAGTCAAGATTTTCAGACTCCTTTCAATGGTGGTATTGCCTGGTATTGGCGGTGGTATCGCTAGTACATTGAAAAACCAGAGATTTAAAATTTTGGCACTAATTCTTAAGTCATTGGGGGTCTATAAATACCCCACTCATTATTACTTAACGAAGCACAAATAAATATGAAAAAGAGAAAAAATCCTTGACGTTAAAGTGTTATAAACTCTTGAAAGTATTGAGCCTCTTCCTCCTTGAGTTTCACGATTATTCTACGGAGGTGTGAGGTCTTATGTGAAAGAGTTTTTAAAGATTCTCTCCTAAGTCTAGTAAAAAGAGAAGGGTTGGAACAAGGGTAATTGACTTTCGTTCGTTGGAAAGAAAATTGGTAGTGAAAGCTGGTGGCCTCGAGAGAAGAGGAATTGGGAGTGGATGTAGGTCAGGACAACCGAACAAGTATAAATCGATTTACATTTTCTTTCTTGTTTTTTCTAGTTATTGCTTACTAATTTACTTTACTTACTACTTCTACTCACACTTTCAAGTTAAATGCATTTTTATTCATATTCTCATCCCCGCCCCCCCTCTTCTCTTGGTACCATTACGATCCTAACAACTTTGGTAATGTTTGGGAGAGGACTCTTGATGCTAGAGAGGCATCCACATAAAAAGATCAAAGATATATGGTAACTAATAGGCAAATAGAGTAGGTAGAGAGACAAACTCAACAATTAGAGTAGTTATTGGCCCACGGATAATAGGCGATGTAAGTAACAGCTCGTGGATATAGTGTTTTAGAATTACCGACTAATAGATTTAGAAAGAATAATCCACCACTCTTTAAAAGTGATATAGATCCACTAATAAGAAGAGATATAGATCCACTAATAAGAAGTAAGTACATAATATTTGACAAATGTGATTGACATCAGGTCCAACAAAAGTCAAACTAGATATGACATGTCAATTGTGAATGAATTTCTAAAAGCATTTTCAAAAAATCATCCTACTTTATCACTCAATAAGGAGATTTAATTTGTCATAGATTTAATGTTGAGAACTGAATCTATTTCCAAACCACCTTTTATAATGACTCGTATAGAATTGGAGTTAAAGAAACAATTATAGGAGCTCCTTAATAAAGGGTTCATTCACCCTAGTTTTTCACCATGGGGAGCATCAGCCTATTTGTAAAGAAAGAAAATGAGACAATGTGATTGTGCATAGATTCTAGGGAGCTGAATAAGGTGACTATTAAGAACAAGTACCTCACTCTCTAGAATTGATGATTTATTTGATCAATTGCAAGGTGCATTAGTATTCTCCATAATTGATTTGAGGTCAGGGTATCATCAATTGAAATTCAAGAAGGAACATACCTAAGATCGCTTTCAAGACTAGATATAGGAGAACATTCCTAATATCATTTGGTTTAACTGATGCATTAACAACTTTTATGTACTTAATGAATAGAGTATTGAGGGAATATCTAGATAGTTTTTTGATAGTTTCTATTGATGATATGTTGATATACTCACACTCTAATAAGGAACATGCAAAATATTTAAGAATAATTTTGAGTATCTTGAGGAAGAGCAATTGTATGCGAAGTGTAAAAAGTGTGAATTTTGGCTAGAGGATATAGCATTCCATTCCATGAATATAATGTATCTAAAGGAAAGAATCTCAATTAATCTAATGTAGAAGCAGTTAGCAATTGCTTAGATTGACTAATGTAATTAATGTAAGGAGCTTACTTGGGATGACATGTTATTATAGATGTTATGTGGGACGATTATCTAAGCTAGTATCACCCCTCACCCAATTGATAACAAAGAATATTAAATTTGAATCGATGAAGGTTTATGAAAATAGCTAAAAAGGAGATTGATTTTAGCTTCAATTCTTACAGTACCATCTTGGTCGAGAAGCTTCAAGGTATATGGTGATGCATCAAAAAATAATCTAGGATATGTTTTGATGCAGAATGGCATAATTATAACTTATGCCTCTAGAAAGTTAAAATATTTCAAGAAGAACTATCCAAACTATGATTTAGAATTGACCGTGGTAGTTTTTACCCTAAAAATTTAATGATATCATCTTTATAAGGAGAAACATGAATAAACACTAATCATAAGAGTTTAAAATATTTCTTTACTTAAAAGGATTTGAATATGACACAGAGGAGATGATTGAAATTAGCAAAAAATTATAATTATGTGAACAATTATCATCCTTGGAAAGCAAATGGAGTTGCTGATACATTAAGTAGAAAGCCAGCCGTTTGATTATTTTATTAACTGTTCAAAGATCTCTCTTTACTGAAATATAAAAATTTAAATTGAAGATTATTCTCAAAAGTTTAATTGGAAGATTAGTATTGTTGTCATTATAGCCAACACTTTTGAGAAAAAAACTAAAGAGTTACAAGTCAAGGACCACTATCTAAACCAATTGAAGTTTGCTATTAAGGTAGGAAACAAAATTTATATTGATGAAGGGATAATCAAATTGTGAGGTAAATTATATGTACCAGAGGAGCTTGCCCTAAAATAAAAAAATTTAATATATGCACCTTTATCTCTATACTTACTGCACCCTAGAGCTTCGAGAACATTGATGATAAAGAATAAAGAGAGATATGATCAAATTTGTTGAGAAGTGTCTCATATGCCAATAAATCAAAATTGAATATCAAAGGCTAGCAAGTAAATAGAGGTTATCATCGATTTTGTTATGGGTTTTCCTAAGACCAACAAGGGACATGGTAGAATTTGGATCATTATGAATAGATACCAAGATAGCTCACTTCCTATCTATTCGTGATAAGTATTTCATAAAAGTCTTCATGGTCTATAGATGTCCACTGTGTCAGATAAAGACTCTAGATTTATATTAAAATTTTGGAGGAGTCTAGATAAGGCACTAGGGATAAAGTTTGCTTTTAGCATTGATTTTCATCCTCAAACAAATGATCAATCAGAAAGAATCATTCAGATATTAGGGGATATGTTGAGAGCTTGTGTAATGGACTTTAAAGGATCATGGAGAAAATATTTATGTTTAGTAGAATTTACCAATAATAATAATTACAAAACAACCATTGAGATTATATTATTTAAAATACTATATGACAAAAAGTATAGATCACCTATTCATTGTGATGAAATGGATGAAAAAAAATTTTTAGGACCAAATTTGGTGAGACAAACAATAGAGGCTACTGAAAAGATCTGTCAAAAAATAAAGGCAGCATAAAGCAGGTAGTAATGTTATGCCGATAATATGAGACCTTTAAAATTTGAAGTAGGTAATAAAGTATTCTTAAATGTGGCACAAATGAAAGAAGTCAAGAGATTTGGGAAGAAAGACAAGCTAAGTCCTCAATATATAGGACCATATGAAATTTTTGACTAAATTGATAATGTGGCCTAAAGATTAGTCTTATATATCAATGTTGAGGAAATACATTTCAGACCCTTCTCATGTTGTAAAAGAACAACCAATAGAATTAGATGACAATTTGATGTATGAGAAATAAACTATACAAATTCTTAATAGGAAGGAGAAAGGACTTCATAATAAGAAAACCACTTTAGTCAAAGTACTATGGAGGAATCAAGCAATGAAGAAATAAACTTAGGAAAGAGAAGAAGAGATACCAAAGAAAAAATCAGGAGCTATATACGTAAAAAATTTCAAGGACAAAATTTTTGTTAGGAGAGGAGGATTGTAGTGCTAGGGTCTCGCACATATTGAATTATAAATAGCATGGAAATAGAAGCATGAATAATATATATATATATATATATATATATATATATATATATATATATATATATATATGACCCTTATTTCAGGATATGATTTAAGATGTTTATGCTTCATAAATACGATAAATGATATGCTCATATTTTTTACTTTTAAAATCGAAATATATGCTTTCCAAAATATATCATTTTTAGTATTATACTAAATATTGATTGAACATGAATAAACATTAACATTTACATTAAGTATAGTGCAACAAACAAAAATATACTAACAAATTTTAATATGAGGCCAAGTTATCTCAATATTTAAGGTAGAGCAAAAATATTTTCATTCGAGGATCAATATTTGAGATTGAAAATGTCTAAAGTTTTTATATATTTTAAAGTATTCAGTTATATGTGATGTCATGATATGATTGCTGTAACGAAGATATATCAATTGATTGATTTTAGTATAAAATTTATAGGACTAAAATCTTTATTTAGATGTAAGTATGCAATGCTTTTATCTTTCTTAGGATCTATTTGTAAATATAGATATTACAAAAACTAAACTACAAAAGATACTAAAATAATAAAAGAAGAGAGGGGATTGTGCTATGGGTGAGAGGGAAGAGAGGAGGCTATAGGGGGAGAAGGGAAGGAAGGGCGAAGGAGAGGGGAAGAAAAGAGAAGAAAATAGGGGAAGAGAAGAGAGAAAGCACAGGAGGAAAGGAAGAGGAGGTTGCGACTGCAGCTACGGCTGTGGGGCAGAAAGGAAAGAAAAGAGGAGAGAAAGAGGGGAAGAGAAAGGAGAATGTAGAGGAGGAAGAGGCTGCCGTTGGGGGAGAAGCCAAAGAAGGGAGAAGAAGAACTAAAGAAAAGTGAAGACGGAAAGAGGGGAATGTGATAGGACCCAAGTTGGGTCCTAGTCGATTGAATTATGTCACAGAATAAATTTTGATTGACATGAAATAAATCTTGATTGGCTGACCACCTCTAATTAGGAGTCGGTTATGAATTGATTCAATCCAAGTTCTAGTTGAACTAGGATTCGGCTAGGAAGAGTTTGAATTAGAGTAGAAGTCCTATTAGGGTTAGGACTTGAAAATCCTATAAATAAGTATGTAAACTTTTCTTTTTCATGAATAAAATTTTAACCATTTTTCTTCGGCTCTTGGAGCTGAAACCTAGGAGGGTCGATCCCCTATAGAGATTAGTTATCCTCGATAGAAGCCTTCGAGTTCTATCAATATGGTATCAGAGCAGCATTGTTGGTGTCTCGTTCATCTACCCTTGTCGCTACCATCTCCATCTTCATCTATTGCAGCTGACCCCTATGCTACTACTACCACCTTATGTTAGGAAACTAAGTGGAGCATCATATGCGCAGTAGAAGATCAAAACAAAATGGGTTTCCTACATATATCAAAATCGTCATGCAAAAAATTAGATTATGAGAAAAAGTCACAAAACCGAAAATCGCATTATGTGAGAAATTATTTACCTAGGGAGATCGTGTATCCTTATTTTTCTAGATCCGAATGGAGAGGATGTAGGAGGTCAAACATCCTCCTCTCTAGTGGTATCTACACGCTAGATTGCTGTAGCGATACTCCTCCAATCGCTGCCCCAAGTCTTGCAACTCTTGCATAGAGGGAGGGAGGAGAAAAAGAGGTGGCGGCCAAAGATGCAACCTATCATCTATGTGTCGCTTTTGCCTCCTATTTATAGAGAGACATAAAAAACCCTAGTGCATCTGATAGGACTCCAGCAGGGTTGAGTCCTATTCTCCCTAGAAGTAGTCAATAAAACCCTGCTAGATTGTAATAAAGTCAATCATATCTTATAAAGGAGTATGACTAGAGTTTAGATTAGCCCTTAGGGCTTAGTGGCGTCACCCCCTTACTGGGTTGGTTGGCCAGAGTTTCCCCCTACTTAGATCAGCTATAGAGCCAACCTAATCACCCCTTGTTCCTATTAAGGCATGTTAGCTATAGGAGGGACAAAGGGATAATTTTACTTAGGCAAGCACCCCCTTAGGCTAGGGTTTTGATCCCTATATAATGATGTAGCCACCCCCTCTCTTGAATCAAGCAATTATCAATTTTATTTCAGCCTTGTGCCGAATCTAGGAGGGAGGAACCCCTATAGCGTTCCAAGGTTGATCCCCCTCAAGGATCAAAATCTATAGAGCTCCAGGGTTCTATCATCTTGTATTAGAGCAGAGATTTTGCTGCCCTTATAGTCATCATCCATGCCTCCACCTTCCCAAGCAATTCTCATAATTTCTATGACACGCGTCTCCACCTTCCACCCTAGTAGTAGATCAAATCAGTCTGTCGTTGCCCCCTGCATTTGATCTGGAATTCTGGTATATTTTTATCATTTACGCCTCTTCAATACTGTATGTGGCTTGATAGTACCATGCAAGCCTTATCCACTGGTTACAGGTGCCCTGTAAGCCAATCACGTGAGTGATGGCACGTGTGACATGCTGTGTGATATTTTTGCTTATAATTATTATTAGCATATTCTCACATTATATTATCTGTTGTATATATATAGTGATGTCCTTGGTTTTGTGCAATGGGAATCAGATTATGATGAGATCACGATAATGAGATTGATTCACCTTTAAATACGGATCTTGAATAATCTCGATCATAGGTTACTCGAGAGGGACATCGAGATAACCGAATACACCGGTGTACTATATACCTGTTCAAATGATGGAGGCGGCTGGTCTCATAGCCACTTGTGTGGAGACACTAAGGATATAGTATAGGTGCTCATTAGAGAATGAATTCACTGATTGATCCGCTTATGGAATATTGTATGGTTAAAGATCCTAATGTCAGACAACGATTCCATAGTCTCAGTTGTATACCAGGTCCTTTGACTTAAGACACCAAGGATGTCTTGTATGAGTACTCCTTTCTTTGACGCTAGACTTACAGGTTTGAAAAGTTCTAAATTTGGTACAATTGGTTATCGGGAATAGTAGCCAACCTTATGAAGGCAATTAAGTGTAGAAGATCATCCACTCTCGGTAACACGAGAGGAATATCTCATATATGCTTGCTCAGACAAATTCCTGGCCATGGTCATTTGGATTGAGAGAGAAAGAGTTCTCCGGTAGAATCTGATTAGAGCAAGACAAACTGATTCTGTATGTGACCTGATGGTACTATGTCCAATATACGATTTCTGAAATCTTATTTGGATGAGGGATTATAGATATACTGTAACATGTGGATAGACAAGTCCAATGGATTTGATCCCTCTTGTACTGTTTGGGGACTATTGCGTAGTGGCCTAGCACGTCCATAGTCGATGAGTCGAGTGAATTATTATGGAGATAATAATTCACTATATCAGAAGGACTTCTGATATGAGTAACTCACGGCTAGCTCGGTATCGGGCCTAGAGGGTCACACACATATGGTGGATGCTTCAGCGAATAGAGGATTGGATGGAGATCCAATTAGCCCCTATTCTCATTATATGAGACCCTATGCTGATAGGCTCCTTGATTGAGGCACAATTAGAGGCCTAAGGAGATTATTGGATAGAGATCTAATAATGCAAGGTTAGTAGGTAATTGGATGAAGATCCAATACCCACTAAGGCAAGAGCCATAATATTTTGGTGGCTCCCTATAAATAGGAGGGGAGACTCATGGTTGATAAGTTGTAGCCTTGGCCTCCCCCTCCTATTCTCCTCCCTCTCTCTGTGCAAGAGTTGCGATATCAGATTGGAGGAGTTTTGCTATAGAGATCTATCGTATGGACACCGCTAGAGAGGAGGACGCTCGACCTCTTTCATCCTCTCCATCTGGGTCTGGAAATACAGGGATATACAATCTCCCTAGGTAATCAATCTATTATATAATACAGTTTTATTAGTTTTTATGACTTTCTCGTAACCCCAATCTTTTGCACGACGATTTGATCTACGTGGGAAACTGACTTTTTGTTTTTGATTTTCGCTGCACATATGATGCTCCCGCTGAGGTTTCCCAATAGTGGTATCAGAGCCAAGGTTTTCATGTGAAAGATTGATTTTAAATTACGTGTGATGAGATTGTAGTGCGTAGAACTGTTCTACACGTTTGTTGCAGCGATTGGCAGCGAAAGTAGGCACTGCTTACGAGCGAGGGGCAGCCACCTGCATTCTATCTACACATAGAGATGGCTGGCCATGGCCAGGCCCCCTGTAGGAGCGGCTGGCCATGGCCTGGCTACCTACGAGTGGGTGGCCTACTGTGGCCAAGGCCCCTTGCAAAGAGGCAGCCAACTACGGCCAGGAGCAGCAGCTTGAGGGTGTCCGGCTGCAGCTCTGCTCTCGCAAGGGGCGGCAGTCGCCCGCAGCCAGGCCGTAGGGGTCTGTCCTATACATAGAATTCCAAAAATACCCTCAACAATTCTGAAAATACCGATGATTGTTCTCTCATCCAGAATTTTAAAAATGTCATTGACAATTCTAAAAATTTCGAGCATGTCCTGATTTTTAAAAAATTAATTAATTAAATAGTTTAATTAATTAATATATATATCTAGTAATCATACATATGATGTGATGTACATATGATGTATGATGTGGATGGATGATCATGAGCCATGTGTTGTGATGTGTGTAATTATGATTATGATTATTATTATTATTATTGGGGCCTACGAGCCTTTGTTTTTCTCGTTTATTATTGGGCTTGCATGCTTATGATTATTTGTAATTAAATGAAGAGGCACGACAGGAGCGTGAAAGTGACAGCGGGACCCACGATGTCGTGGCGGGAGATCACGATGCAAGGTGATGTGACGATCCGACGGAACTGATGATGACGAGATCAACAATCACAGGATATGGAGATATGCCGATGCACATATAGATCCTATTGTGAGTGATTAGGCCCATTGGCTCGGGCTTAATCATATCAGGTGATAGCTCATGATCATCTGGTGTGGCTTGTATATGTGATGTGTTATACACCTACTAGATATATGTATATATATATTTACATGCGATGTAGATATATATTAAATATATATATGTGTGACACGACATATTAGGAGATAGATACAAAATGAAAATCCCTCCTATGATAATATTAAGTCGGTCAGCATGAGGTAATAAGATTGACCCACATGGCCTTCTATCGTTATAGGAAGAAATTGAATCACGACATAAGTTGAGTTGGTCGAGTCACTCGAGGCTCACCTATCTACGTGATCAAGTTCTTTCCTACGATGTATAGATGTCACTAGTGACCTAAAGATATGGTATGACTTGATCGAGTAGTCGAGAGCATATCTATCGAATCAGACTCATCTTGGAACGATGGCGATAACTTAACTGAACTTCATGGTTGGTCGAGCAATTGAGACCATGATGCTTCGGAAGCTGAATATGACGGGAATCACAAGGAGTTCTGATTAACAAGAGTTGCCTACCTTTTGGGCTTAATGTAATTGGTCCAGTCCCTCGAGGTTGCACTAAGATGTTGATTGGATCCCGATCCCCATTAGGAGTCTGCTGGAGACTTCCGACTCACGTGTCGAGGGTGTCGCATGATTCACTAGAAAAATAGTGGGAGTACATTAAGATAGAAGTCCATATCTTAATTAGTATTTTCTGTAAAGTCTGCATGTTATTTATTTATGCTATATCTTGTTTGTCGCTTGCAAAACCCCTATGTGGCATACATGATGCCAATCGCCTCATTGCTCCAAAGGCCACGTAATTTGAGAATTGTTCTCACGAAAGAGAAAATCATATATGTCCTTAATACGATTTTGCCCACGTCGGAGGAAAGGACAAGCGAGGATGAGATCACTCGCTTTGTGAAGTATAAAGATAGTCCTAAAGGATAACTTGTATGTTGATCTTATACTTCAGGCCTTACCAGATTCCTTTTCATAATTCATTATTAACTTTAATATGAACAAGTTTGAGGTGACTCTACCTGAGTTTCTCAATATGTTGAGGGAAGCTGAGAGCACCATTTATATTGGTGAGACCAAGAAGAAAAGGAAGGCCAGTAAGACCCTTAAGAAGGGCAAGGGCAAAGGAAGACCGGGTAAGGCAAAGGTTGCCAAGAAAAATCTGATAAAGGATAAATGACAGTGATTCCACTATGGCTAAGATGGGCATTGGAAGAGGAACTATAAGGATTACCTTGTAGATAACGTGAAACAAAAACTTGGAGAAGTTTCAGGTATATTTATGATCACTCTCTACTTATTATATTTTCATGATAACATGTGGGTATTGGATACCGGGAGTGCTTATCATATCTGTAATTCGTTGCAGGTTCTGGCAAGACCTGGGAGACTGGCTAGAGGCGAGATGGACCTCAAGATGGGCAATGAAGCAAGAGTTGTTGTAATTGCTGTTGGGGAGGTCATCCTACATTTGCTTGGTGGAGCTATTATTATATTAGATGCATGCTATTTTGTCCCTTCCATTATAAAAAATATTATTTTCATCTCTTGTTTAACAATTAGTGGATATAAATTAGTTTTTAAGAACAATATGTCACAGACTTAGCTGAATTTGCCTAAGCCGTGCGGCACCCTAGCGGCACTCTCGAAGACTTAGCTGAAATTGCCTAAGTCGTGAAGTAACATTGCCTACTGTTCTGGACTTAGCTGGGTAAGGTTGCTTCACGACTTAGGCAATTTCAGCTAAGTCTTCGGGAGTGCCACTAGGGTGCCGCACGACTTAGGCAAATTCAGCTAAGTCCGTGACAGTGTGGTATTAGAGCAGGCAAGCAATTCAAACAAACAACGAAGAGGATTCACAATCTCACCGTAGTGAAACATTATGATAAATCGAGTAAGATGGGGCAAGCCGAACCCTTGCTCCAAGCAGCCGTAGGTGGGCTGCAAGTGCAAACTCGCTCGCAAACTGTGGGAGCCGCTCATGAGGAGCGCTACAGTAAACAAGACGAGCATGAAGTTGGGTATTCTCCACGAGGTTAGGAGGCGCTATCTGGAGTGCCAACCAAGAAAAAGAGCCACAAGGAAAGAATTATAACAGCGGAGACCCGCCTTGATGTTCTTGAAGCGAGCGTGGAGGAACTCTACCAAGGCCAGGAAAGGCTACTTGGGGTAGAGAGCTCGCAAGAAGAAGCTGAATCTCGGATCGAGAAAGTTGAATCCCTAATTGATCAACTAACAGAGGACACCAAAGATTTCGTATGACATCTACACGAAGTTGTAGTGAAACTCACGACTAAGGTGATGGTGTTAATAAGGACTCTTGATGCGGGAGGGAATAATACCAGCGCTACGCCACCACAAAACTTTAGGGCACCGGAGCCGCAGTGCTACGGAGGTGCTAGGGATGCCAAAGAGCTTGAAAATTTTTTGTTCGATATGGAACAGTATTTTCATGCTACAAGGCTCGATTCTGAAGAAACTAAAGTTGCTATAGCAACAATGTATCTGAATGGAAGAGATCCAGCAAGACCGATGTCAAGTGGATACACGGGGAGGCTTGAAGCGAGAGTTGAGAAGTCAGTTCATGCCCGAGAACATAGAGTTTGTCGCAAGAAGGAAACTGAGACAACTTCGCCAAAGTACAATAATCTGAGACTATATGAAATAATTTTCAGCACTGATGCTGGATATATGGGACATGTCTGAGAAAGATAAGCTATTCAGCTTCTTCAATGGCTTGAAGCCAAGAGCACAATAAGAACTACATCGGAGGAATGTCACTAACGTAGTCGGGGCAATTATAGCCATGGAAAGGCTAACTGACTTTGTTTTTTCGGAGGATTCGAGAAAGAAGAAACAATCTTCGGGAAATCGCCCATCTAAATACTCTCAAATGAAGGAGTCTGGGGGTGAGCAAAAGAAGAAGAATTTTCACAAAGGACCAAACTCAAGAGGTAGAGTACCAAAGTCTAGTGGATGCTTCTTGTGTGGAGGATCGCACAAAGTGAGGGAGTGCCCACAAAAACAAGCACTCAATGCTTTAACGGCATCGATTCTACCCCGTAAGTCAGATAAGGGCAAAGCTATCGCCCTTAGTTTAAACAGTTCTGACTCTAGTAGCGACAGTGAGGCGTCACGAGGACCCAGGATAGGAGCAATGTGTTTGTTGAATGCGTTACAGGGTCAAGTGGGGGAGAACACAAAGGCAAAGCCACCAAAGGCAAGAAGCAGTGAGTTGATGTATGTGGACATCAAGCTCAATGGCTGAACAACCCGTGCAATGGTGGACACGGGCGCGACCCATAATTTTATTGTCGATCGTGAAGCTAAGCGACTTGGATTAATCTTGGAGAAGAGCCCAAGTCGTATAAAGGTGGTGAACTCGGAGGCCAAGCGGATCTCCGGACAAGGAAAGGGGGTCCCCATCAAGATCGGGACATGGAGCGGGAGCACAAACTTGATGGTGGTGCCATTAGATGACTTCCAAGTGATTCTCGGAATGGAGTTTATGTACGCAGCGAAGTTGGTGCCAGTACCATTCCTGAACTTCTTGTGTCTGATGGGAGGCAATGATCCCTGCATGGTTCCAGTTTCTCGGGGAGGAACTAAGGACCTACAACAAATATCGGCTTTACAATTGAAGAAAGGGGTACGAAAAGGTGAATCAACCTTTGTAGCTGCTATGAAGCTAGAGACACTTGATGGAGAGGCCATTCAGGAACCTGTTGTTGTGGCGAACATCCTGAAGGAGTTCTCAGATGTGATGCTAACAGAGTTGCCGAGAACTCTACCACCACGCAGAGGCGTGGATCATCGAATTGAGCTGGAGTCAGGAGTTAAGCCTCCAGCAAGACCACCATACTGCATGGCCCCTCTAGAGTTGGCAGAACTGAGGAAGCAGTTGGATGAACTGCTAAGCGGTGGTCTCATCCGTAATTCAAAAGCACCTTTCGGAGCTCCATTCCTCTTCTAGAAGAAATAAGAGGGAATCTCTGATTATGCATTGATTATCAAGCCCTCAACAAGATGACGGTGAAGAACAAGTACCCTATTCTGCTCATTGGACTTGTTCGATCAATTAGGCAAGGCAAAGTACTTCTCCAAACTCGACCTTCGGTCGGGGTATTAGCAGGTGCGCATTACAGAAGGTGATGAGGTAAAGACTACCTATGTAACCAGATATGGAACATTCGAGTTCTTGGTGATGTCTTTCGGATTAACCAATGCTCCGGCCACATTCTGCACTCTAATGAACCAGCTGTTCAAGGAGTATCTGGACAAGTTTGTGATCGTCTACTTAGATAATATCATCGTCTATAGCCAAACACTTGAGGAGCATGTTAGATACCTCCGAACAATTTTCAAAGTTCTTAGGGAGAACACCTTGTTCGTGAAGAGGAAAAAGTGTTATTTCGCCCAAACGGAGATTTTATTCTTGGGGCATCGAATCAGCAATGGTTCCATTCGAATGGACAAGTCTAAGGTGCAAGCTGTGGTGGACTGGTGAACACCAAAGAAGGTGCCAAAGTTGAGATCCTTCCTTGGGTTCGATAACTATTATCGGCGCTTCATAGCTGGATATTCGAAGCGTACAACTCCATTGACAGAGTTGCTAAAGAAGGAGCAGTCTTGGAGATGGTCAGACAAATATGAGGCAACATTTCAATACCTAAAAACTACTATATTGGAGGAACTTGTACTCAAATTACCAGACTATGGGAAGTCTTTTGAAGTCCATACAGATGCTTCTGATTTTGCTATTGTGGGAGTTCTTATGCAAGAGGGTCATCCGGTGGCCTACGAGAGTCGCAAGCTCAACGAGATCGAGCGGCGATATCTTGTGCATGAGAAGGAGATGATAGTGGTGGTCCACTGTCTATGAGTGTGGTGACACTACCTTCTGGGAGCACCATTTGTGCTAAAGACAGACAATGTCGCATTGAGTTACTTCCAAACTCAAAAGAAACTCTCCCGAAAGCAAGCACGATGGCAGGACTTCTTGGCTGAGTTCGACATGGTGATGGAGTACAAGCCAAGAAAAGCAAATGTCATGGTCGATGCATTGAGTCAAAAAGTGGAGCTAGTGAATGCTATACAGTTGGAGGGCGGAGGCCAAGCAAGTCAATTGTGCTCCAACTTTCTTTCTAGGATCAGGGATGGACTGTACTGAGATCCTCAGGTAGTAACTCTGATGCAACTCATCAAAGAGGGCAAGGCGTGATGATTTTGGATCCAGGAGGGACTCATCTATACCAAGGGGAACAAAGTTTATGTCCTGCGAGCGGATAACTTGAAGCATGAACTCTTGAAAGAGTGTCACGATTCCCTTTGGGTTGGACATCTGGGAATCCATCGAACAATGGCTCTCGTGGAGAGGGCCTTCTATTGGTCGAAAATGGGGACAGATGTAGAGGAATATGTTCGAACATGCCTTACTTGTCAACAGGATAAGGTAGAGCAGCAGAAGCCAGTGGGACTTTTGGAGCCGCTGCCTGTACCGAAAAGGCCATGGGAGAGCATTTCCTTGGACTTCATATCAAGCTTGCCCGTAGTAAGGGGACTTGGATCGATACTCATGGTAGTTGATTAGTTTTCGAAGTATGCAACATTCATTGCTATACCCCTACATTGCTCAGCGGAGGAGGCGGCTAAGTTGATGATGAAGAATGTGGTGAAGTATTGAGGAGTCCCACACAACATCATTAGTGATCGAGATTCTCGGTTCTTGGGATGATTTTGGATTGAGTTGTTCAAGTTGTTGGGATCTAAATTATACTTCTCTATAAGCCTCCACCCCCAAACGGATGGCCAAACAGAAAGAATTAACTCGCTCTTGGAGCAATATCTCCGGCACTACGTGAGTGCCAACCAACGAGATTGGGTGAAGCTGTTGGACATCGCCCAATTCTCCTACAACTTGTAGCGAAGCTCTGCATCCAACAAGAGCCCCTTTGAGATTATTACGGGACAACAACCATAAACTCCTCACACCCTGGTTATTGGTTATACAGGGAGTAGCCCATCAGCATATCACTTCGTAAAGGAATGGCATCGCAATGCAAATATTGCGCGGGCTTACTTGGAGAAGGCGACCAAAAAGATGAAGAAGTGGGCAGACTTGGGAAGGCGACCATAAGAATTTAAAGTTGGTGACATGGTATTGGTGAAGCTCCAACCAGCATCACTCCAGTTCTTTAGACACAAAGTGCACAAAGGATTAGTACGAATGTATGAAGGGTCTTTCCCAATCATCAGCAGGGTAGGCAATGTCTCATACAAGTTGCAACTGCCAGCATGGTTCAAAATTCACAACGTCTTCCATGCAAGCAACTTGAAAGCCTATCACTCAGATCCATGAGACGATTCTTGAAATGTTCCAACTCGACTGCCCTCTACCAGAGCCTCTTACAAGAAGCGAGTTGAAACTATTCTAGCGGATCGTAAGATAAAGCTACCGAATGGAGCGTAGCAAATCGAGTACTTAGTGAAGTGGAAAAAGCTTCCTAGAACAGAAGCCAATTAGGAGCCAGAAGATGCCCTACGACATGAAGAAGCTCACGTCAAAGCCTACTAACAAGCGTCGACGAGGGCGTCGATAGTTTAAGTGGGGGAGAATGTCACGAATGGTCATCGCTCAACCGCAACATCTTCGCTCCGCGAACCGTTCATCACTTGTTCTTGTTTGTACATATGTTTGGTAGCTTGTTTTGCCTTGAGTTTATGTGTTTTTACCTAAGAAATGTGAGCGAAAGTAGTGTAGAAGGTTGCAGAACGATCACTCATTGCGTGGAGCCAAAACAGCCCAAAATAGTCCTATTTTGGGGTCTTTTTCGTGTGCCACTATAACCTTTCTGAGTGGTGCGAAATGTCAGCCATTTCAGCACCTTGGAACCCCCCGGGTGGCACCGGGCTGGATGGGGTTCCGGGTATATGTCGGGCATAGGTGTTCATCAGTAATTAAACTTGTCTTGCGTTTGATACCTTGGGAATCATCGTTTGTGGACTTGCGACCGTTCCTACAACCCTCCAAAGTCCTATTTCGCTCTCTTTCTCTCTTTTCTCTGCTGCACTCAAGGTGTTCGACAAATTGCTTGTATAGCTTTCCACTTTGCGAGACGTCGGGACGTGTCCATCACTCGTTTCTAAGCTAATCAACTTCTTCTTTGCAGGTCCTATGAGACCTTAAGAGGTTGTAAGAGGGCTGACCCATTGCAGACAGATAACGCTTTGAGCATTTTCTGACTTAGGCAATCCCAGCTAAGTCCAGAACAGTGAGCAAGGTTGCTTCATGACTTAGGAAATTTCAGCTAAGTCTTCGGGAGTGCCGCTAGGGTGCCGCACGGCTTAGTCAAATTCAGCTAAGTCCGTGACAATAATAGTTGTTCAATAATTATGGATGATGAGATCATCACTAGAGGGACCCTTATAAATAGCTTATATGTGTTAGATACTTCTCCACACATCATGAATATAAATATGTCTAAGAGGAAAAGAGATGAGGTGAATAATGCATACCTGTAACATTGTAGGCTAGGTCATATACATGAGGGAATGATTCAAAACTTGCTAAAAGATGGATACTTAGATCCATTTGACTATGAGTCATATGCAACTTACAAACCTTGCCTTCGTGGGAAAATGATCAACTCTTCTTTTAGTGGAACTGGAGAGAGAGCCATTGAGTTATTGGAACTCATACATAGTGATGTATATGGTCCCATGTCGACTCAGGCTATAGGTGATCGCTCATACTTCATTACATTCATTGATGATTTCTCTAGGTATGGACATGTGTACTTGATGAAGTATAAATCTGAGGCTTTTGAGAAATTCAGAGAATATAAGAATGAAGTTGAAAACCAAATTGGAAAGAGTATTAAGACTCTTCAATCAGATCAAGGAGGAGAGTACTTGAGTATTTCCTCAAGGACAATGAGATTCTATCCCAGTAGACACCTCCTTATACACCTCAGCTCAGTGGTGTCTCAGAAAGGAGGAATTGCATGTTGTTAGACATGGTGCGGTCCATGATGAGTTTCACTAACCTACCCGTCTCATTCTGGGGGTACGCCCTAGAGACTGTAGCTTTCCTTCTGAACAGAGTTTTATCAAAGTCGATAGTGTCTATACCATATGAGATATAGAAATGAAAAAAGCCTGATCTTAAGGTGGTTAAGATTTGGGCCTGTCCTGCCCGCGTTAGAAGACACAACCCCGATAAGTTATAATCAAGGACGGAACCGTGAACGTTCGTGAGATATCCTAAGGAGACTTTGGGGTATTATTTCTATCGTCCCGAGGACCAAAAAGTCTTTGTTACCAAGAGAATTATGTTCCTTGAGAAGGAACACATTCTTGGTAGAAACAGTGGGAGTGAGATAGAATTGAGCGAGGTTGGAGAACCTAGCTCAAGCACAATTCTAGAGCCCGAATCTGTTCATGTACCTAACACACAAGTTCTAACTTTGCGTAGATCTAGCAGAGTATCTCACCCTCTTGAAAGATATGTGGGACATATCAGTGGAGAGGACTCTTAGGATGTTGATCCTCAAACCTACGAGGAGGCTATTATGAGTATAGACTTTGGGAAGTGGTAAGAAGCCATGAATTCTGAGATGAATTTCATATACTCTAACAAGGTTTGGAACCTTGTGGATGCACCTGAGGGTATCGTACCCATTGGCTACAAATGGATCTTCAAAAAGAAGATCAGAGTAGATGGAAAGGTGAAGACCAATAAGGTAAGGATGGTAGCTAAAGGATATAATCAAAGACAATGAATTGACTATGACGAGACCTTTTCACCTATAGTCATGCTTAAATCCATTAGAATTCTTTTGGCCATTGCAGCATACTATGACTATGAGATCTGACGGATGGATGTGAAAATAGCATTCCTCAATGGCAACCTCGAGGAGGAAGTGTATATGATACAACTGTTGAATCTCAGATTTTGATGATGAGATCAATTGATATGTGTTTTCTAACATATGTGTTAGAGAAAGAATTGCAGGTCTAACTATGACAAGATCAATGGAGTTACAACGAGATAATGGGCCAAGATCAAGCTTAGGCATCGGACCGGGTTCGGACGATGCGGTGGGATCTCGTCGGGAGTTCGCTAGGAGATTCACCGAAGAGATCAGGAAGCTCGCTGGGAACATGAAGGGAGATCACCGGGAGAAGGCCGGAGGACTTGCCGCAAGAATGCCGGAGGCTACTAGATTGGCGGAAGTTGGGTCTAAATTAAGCTTATAGTTATTAAGTGTTGTAATCGTTGAGTCTTAGTTAGAAGTGAGTCCTAATTGAGTTTGATTTATATGAAATTCAAATCAACTCAATAAGGAAACCGGATCCACTATTGGGTTTGGTTGAGCTCAGGTTGAGCCCAATCAGTTGATCAATGAGCAGGTTAACATAAAGTCAAAGCCAGAATTCGAAAAGTGGAGGGAACCACTTTTGCGGAGAATCCGACGAGTAAACCGTTGGTGAACGGCGGTTGGACCGCCCGTACGATAAAATCTGGACGGCGGCCAGTAGCTTTCGATGAGTAAACTGCACAAGTGGTGGTTAATTAAAATATTTAATTAATTATTTTTTAGAAATCAAGATATGCTCACAATTTCTAAAATTATTAAGGGTATTTTTGTAATTCTAGATGAGAGGATAATCCTTGAAATTTTTAGAATTATTGAGGGTATTTTGGAAATTCTATATACGAAAATAATCCTCAGAATTTTCCTAATTTAGACGGGTATGATCATCCTTTTCTCAAAAGGATGCCCTAGCCCTCTTCCCTTACCCTCACTGCGCCGCTGCCCTGCGCAAGCGACGGTGCTGCACGCCATCGGCATGGGCAGTCGCCCCTGCGGTAAGTGTTGCTGCCCTCGGGCGGCACCTCGCGGGCGGGCGGTGCCGCCTTGTGCGGGTGCAGCCCCTGTAGGAGCGGCCGCCCTTATAGGCGACAGCCCTGTCCGCGGGGCTGCCTATTGCGGCCTCGCAACGGGCAGCCGCCCCCTGCAGCCTGGCATGCCCGTGGGCGATCGCGCATGGTGGCGACTACCCTTGCAAGGGGCTTTGGCCGCAGCCGGCTGCCCCTTGCAGCCGGCCTGGCCGTGGGTGGCCGGCCCTGCATTGTGGCTGGTCGCCCCTCGTCCTCGCTGGCTTCATTGCAAAAACGCAGCAAGAACGCATAGAACGATTCTACAAGATTCAATCTCATCACACGCAGTTTCAAACAAATCTTTCACATGAAAACCTTCGCTCTCATACCACTATTGGGAAACCTCAGCGGGTGCATCACATGCGCAGCGAAAATCAAAACAAAAAACTGATTTTCCATGCAGATCAAATCGTATTGCAAAAGATTAGGGTGACGAGAAAAACATAAAAATCGATAAAACCATGATGTGTGAGAGATTGATTTTACCTAGGGAGATCATATATCCCTGTATTCCAGATCTGGATGGAGAAGATGAAGGAGGTCAAGCGTCCTCCTCTATAGTGGTATCCACACGATGGATCTCTGTAGCGAAACTCCTCCAGTCTGATCTTGCAACTCTTGCACAGAGGGAGAGAGGAGAATAGGAGGTGGTGGCTAAAGTTACAGACTATCAACCATGAGTCTCCCGTCCTATTTATATAGAGCCACCAAAACCCTAGGGCTCTTGCCTTAGTAGGTATTAGATCTTTATCCAATAACCCACTGACCTTGCATTATTGGATCTCTATCCAATAATCTTCTTAGGCCTCTAACTGGGCCTTAATCAAGGAGTCCATCATCTTAGGGTCTCATCTAATGAGAATAGAGGCTAATTAGATCTTCATCCAATCCTCTATTCGCTGAAGCATCCACCATATGTGTGTAACCTTTTATTATCGATATCGAGCTGGCCATGAGTCACTCCCATCAGAACTCCTTCTGATATAGTGAATTATTATCCCCAATAATAATTCACTCGACTCATCGACTATTGACGTACTAGGCCACTACGCCATAGTCCCCAGACGGTACAGGGGGGATCAAATCCATCGGACATGTTTGTCCACAGTTACCGTGTATCAATAATCTCACATCCAACTAATATCCCAGAGACTATATATTGGATATGGTATTGTTAGGCCATATACAGAATCCTTGATAGTCTTGCTCTAATCGGATTCTCCTAGAGAACACTTTCTCTCTTAATCCGAACGACCCTAGCCAGGGATTTATCTGAGCAAGCACATATGGGATATTCCTCTCGTGATATCGAGAGTGGATGATCCTCTATTGATACTTAATTGCCTTCGTAAGGTTGGCTACCAATACCGATAACTAGTTGTACCAGATTTGGAACTTTCCAAACTTGTAAGTCTGGCGTCAAAGAAATTAGTACTCATACAAGGCATCCATGGTATCTCAAGTCTAAGGATCAGATACACAATTAGGACTATGAAATCGCTGTCTGACATTAGGTATCATTAACCATACAATATTTCATAAGCGGATCAATCAGTAAAATCATTCTCCAATGAACACTTGTACTATATCCTTAATGTCGCCACACAAGTGGCTATGAGACCAGCTGCCTCCATCATATGGACAGGTATATAGTGCATCGATCTATCCGGTTATCTCAATGTCCCTCTTAAGTAACCTATGACCGGGATTATTTAGGATCTGTGTTTAAAGGTGAATCGATCTCATTATCATAATCTCATCACGATTCGACTCTCATTGCACAGAACCAAGGACATCATAATATATATGTAACAGATAATGTGAGAATATGTCAATATTAATCATAAGCAAAAAGATCACACAGCATGTCACACGTGCCATCACTCACATGATTGGCTTGCAGGGCACTTGTAACCAACAAGAAGGATGGAGCATAACGAATGAATGTAGATTACTGAGCTCTCAACAACATCACCATGATGGACAAGTATCAAATCCTTGTAGTAGATGAATTGCTCAATGAATTGAAGGGAGAACAAATTTTTACGAAGCTGGATTTACAGTCCAGATACCATCATATTTGGGTCCATGAAGAAGACATACCCAAGATCGCTTTCTAAATATACAACAGGCACTACGAGTTCCTGGTAATGCCTTTTGGCCTAACTAATGTCCCTTCCACTTTTAAGAGCTTGATGAATGACATCTTTCAGGTTTACCTCCATAAGTTTGTTTTGGTCTTCTTCGACGACATCTTGATTTATAGCCCTTTCCTCAAAAGCCATCTCTCATACTTGCAACTTGTTTTGACGATTCTTTGATAACACACCTTTTTTGTCAAGCAGTCGAAGTGCAGCTTCTTGCAGAGTGAGGTGGAGTACCTTGGCCACATCATCTCAAAAGGAATAGCGGTAGACCCCTCGAAGATTAAAGCAATGCAAAGCTGATCGCTGCCAAAAACAATAACGGTGCTACTAGGATTTCTAGGGCTGACCGGTTACTACTGCAAGTTCATGAATGATTACAGCAAGATCAGTTGTCCGCTCACATCATTGCTAAAAAAGATACCTTCCTATAGTCGGATGAAGCAACAGTAGCCTTCAATGCCCTCAAGGCTGCAATGACGTCTACGTCCGTACTAGCCCTGCCCGACTTCGATAAGGTGTTCATAATCGAATATGATGCATCAGGAGCTAGAATTGGTGTTATCATAATGCAAGATGGCTGATGATAAGACCATAGCTGGCTCAAGTCCTAATCTATTGAGTCGAGTCCATAGATTGGGCCCTGTTAGCTGGCCTAGACCTGACATTGAGTTGGCCAAGAGTTGATTTGAATAAAATAGCCCAAATCATAGTGAGATTAGGATTCAGCTGAATTGGAGTTTAATTATGAGTATGAGTTAGAGTTAGAGTTCTATTCCTAGTAGGACTCTAATTAGGAGTCCTGATCTAGGGGGGTCTCTTCATAAACCCTATAAATACTTATGTAATTTCTCTTTGGAAGGCAATGAAGAATTGAGTTTCCTTTTAGCCTTGTGGCCAAAACCCTAGGAGAGCCGATCCCCTATAGAGATCACGGAGGGCCGATCCCCTATAGAGATTAGTTATCCCCGATAGAAACCTTCGGGTTCTATCATCTGGTATTAGAGCAGTGTTCTTGGCATCTCGCTATTCTTCCACCCCTTGTCGCTGCCATCTCCATCTCCATCTACTACAGTAGACCCCTCTACTATTGCTGCCATCACCGTCATCCTCTACTGTAGTCAACCCCTATGGTGCTGCTACCATCTACAACTGCAGCCAGCCCTGGTATTCCATCTTCATATATTGCAATCCTTACCTATTGTAGGTAATTCAAAAGTGAGCTGCTGATCCGCTTTGGACCATCGGAATATGAGAACATGAATGACCAACTCGCGAAGATTTATCAAATCTCGACCATCCAAGATTATCAAACCAGGTTTGAATGACTTTTAAACTAAACTTGTGATTGGTCTGAAAAATAATTGCTAAGGATGTTCATCTAAGGATTGATGCTAGAGATCAGATGTGAAGTTAAAGAACGACAATCATATACATTGATAACGACCATCTCCTTCGCCCACATTAAAGAGAAACGACTGAACAACGATGCCCGAAGGACCAAGATCATAAATCGACCAGCAACCATCAAACCTTCGCCTCCCCTGCTACCAACCGAACCTCTTAGCCCAAGAAATTAACTCGAGAAGAACTTCATGAAAGATCCATAAAAGGGCTATGTTGGTACTGCAATGAACCATGGAGTTGAGAGCAACGCTGCAAGAAGGTAAGGCTTTTGGTGATTGAACTAATCGAGAATCTAGAACCTAAAGACGTAGATCTCGAGTTTGAGGAGGAAGATGTGGAGGAAGAACCGAAGCCAGCCATCAGTATGGTACATGTCATAGTCGGCTACACGAACCCACAAACCATGAAGATCGACGGATTCCTCCAGCACTAACCGATTACTATTCTTATCAACACCGAAAGCACCAATAATTTTATGGACAGCAAGGTTGCCACCCAATTAACCCTCCGGATTGAAGATTGTAATAAGTTTGATGTGAAGGTCATAGATGGCCGAACCCTCAATTGGAAAGGCATGAAAATGATTGTTGCTGAATTTGTGGCTTGATGTGACACTTGTCGACGATACAAAGGAGAGACGGTAGCAAGCCCGGGAAAATTACAGCCTCCACCCATTCCGGACTCAGCTTCGACCGATATCTCCATGAACTTTACTAAGGGGCTGCCGACATCTCAAGGAAAAGTTTTGCAGCCATTGAAGAATGATCATATGGCAACCCAAGTAAGAATGAAACAGTCATTGAACAAATGCAGGAGCGAAAAGATGTTTGTAGGAGAGATGATAACAAGTCCAGGAAATTACAGCCCCACCTACTTCGGACTCAGTTTGGACCAACATTTCCATGGACTTCATTGAGGGGTTGCCATCATCTCAAGGAAAGACTATTGAAGAACAACCTCTCTCAGTCGCCCAAGCAAGAATGAAACAGTAGGTTGAAGTTATTGACAAAAGCAAGAGCAAAAGAAAGTTTGTTGTTGGAGATCGAGTCTTCTTTCACCTTCAGCCCTACCAACAAAAATCCATAAAATCTCGAGCCTCGAGGAAGTGGTCTCCCTATTTCTTTGAACCCTACAAAATTATGGAGCGCATTAGAGCCGTAGCTTACAGACTGGATCTATCTGTAGATTCCAAAATTCTTTCAGTCTTCTACATGTCAAGCCTTAAACTGAGGCTTGGAGAGGATGAATCAGCCCGAAGCCACCTACCTGACATCTCGACTGATGGGGAGGTCCAAGTTTAGCCTCCTGCCATACTAGACCGCAGGATTATGAAGCACTGTCGACGCCCCTCAACTGAAGTGCTGTTGCAATGGACCCAATTGCCTGCTGAATGCTTCCTAGGAGTCCTATAATGAATTGAAGCTGAAGTTCCCAAAGTTTATGGATGCTCAGCCTTAAGGACAAGGCTGATTTGAAAAGGGCGGGTGGGTCTGATATGACCCTAGCTAGGTCGGGTCCTAGTAAATTGAGTCGAGTCCGTAGATTGGGCTTGTTGGCTACCCTAGACCTGACATTAAGTCGACTAGGAGATGATTTGAATAAACTAGCCAAATCCTAATGAGATTAGGATTCGACTGAATTGGAGCTTGATTAGGAGTAGGAGTTAGAGTTAGAGTTCTATTCCCAATAAGACTCTAATTAAGAGTCATGATCTATAGGGTCTCTTCATTAACCATATAAATACTCATATAATTTCTCTTTGGAAGGTAATGAAGAATTGAGTTTCCTTTCAGCCTTGTGGTCGAAACCCTAGGAGGGTCGATCCCCTATAGAGATCAAGGAGGGTTGATCCCCTATAAAGTTCGAGGAGGGCCGATCCCCTATAGAGATCAGTTATCCCCGATAGAATCCTCTAGGTTCTATCAACTGATTAGCGTACACCAGCAAGGCTCTCTCCCCATCTCATCTGAAGCTATCGATCTACGATAAGGAGATGCTGGCCATTGTGCATGCGACGATGAAATGGAGATCCTCCCTAAAGATTTTCTCCCCCAAATAGCAGAAATGGATAACAAAATTGCTAGGATTTGATTATAAAATTATTTATAAAAAGGGGAAGGATAACTTGGTTGCAGAAGCGCTTTCTCACCTACCCAAGCATGCTAAAATTTCAGCCATCTCCCTTCCAATTTGTGACCTCTTGGAAGACATCGGGAAGGAGTGGCAAGGCGACTTGAAGACCCAGGAGATCATCAAAAAATTAGATGAGGAATTGAGTTTGATAACACACTATAGTTGAGTCTTGAAGGACCTATGATACAAGGGCCGAATTGTATTGGTGCCCAAGTCCCAATGCAAAACTGTCATCCTACAGAATATGCACTCATCACTAGCGGCTGGACACTCTGGATTCCTTTGGACCTATAAGAGAATTCGGTAACCTTCTATTGGAAAGGGATGAAAAAGACCACTGCTGAATCTGTGGCTCAATGTACATATGTTAATGGCACAAAGGAGAGACGGTAGCAAGACCGAAAAAATTACAGCCACTACCCATTCCGGACTCCGCTTGGACCGACATCGCCATGGACTTCATCGAAGGGCTGCCAACATCACAAGGAAAAGGTACCATCCTCGTTGTGGTTGATCACCTCGAAATATGCCCACTTTTGTGTTGTTCAAAATCCTTATACCACTACCGGTATTGCCCGGACTTTTGTGGAAAATGTTGCTAAACTGCATGGGATGCCTTATTCTATTGTCAGTGATCATCAAATTTTGGATAGAACTTCTTCAATTATAGGGCACTAAATTGAAGATGAGTACAACATACCAACCCTAGACCAACGGCTAAACAGAAATAGTGAACAAGTGCTTAAAGATTACCTCAAATGGTTCACCAATGATAACCGAAAGAATGGACAAAGTGGCCTCCCTGGGCCGAATGGTGGTACAACACGATGTATTATTGATCTACAAAATGTACTTTTTTGAAGCAATATATGGCTGGCCACCCCCTGTAATCACTAAATATGTAGCTGACACATCAAAAGTAGATCAGGTAGACTGAGAGCTGATTGACAAAAATAAGATTCTATAATTGTTAAAGGACAACCTCTCGGTAACCCAAGCAATTCATCCGATCTTTCATGTATCTTGCCTCAAATTAAAGCCGAGAGGGGATGAATCAACTCAAAGCCACCTACCTAATATCTTGACTGATGGAGAGGTCTAGATCCAGCTAACAACCATACTAGATCGCAGGAGCATGATGCACCACCAATGCCCTTCCACAGAAGTACTGGTGTAGTGGACCCATTTGCCCGCTAAGGATACTATATAGGAGTCCTATGAAGAATTGAAGATAAAATTCCTAGAATTTATGGAGGCTCGGCCTTAAGGATAAGGCTGATTTGAAGATGGCAGGTCTGATAGGACCTAAGAAGGGTTTGGTCCTAGTCGACTGAATCATGTTACAGAATAAACCCTGATTAGCATGGAATAAACCATGATTAGCCGACCACCTTTGATTAGGAATCGACTAGGGAATGATTGGATCTAAGTCCTAATTGGACTAGGATTTAGCTAGGAAGAGTTTTAATTGGAGTAGGGGTCTTATTAGGGTTAAGACTTAAAAACCCTATAAATAAGCATGTAAACTTTTCTTCTTTATGAATAAAATTTTGATCACTTTTCTTTAGATCTTGGAGCCAAAACATAAGAGGGTCAATCCCCTATAGAGATCGAGGAGGGTCGATCCCCTACATAGATCAGTTATCCTCGATAGAAACCTCCGGGTTCTATCAGAAGAGAAGGGAGAAAGTAAAGGAGGAGAGGAAGAGGAGGTTGTAGCTACAATTGTTGGGGAGAAGGGAAGGAAGGGAGAAGAAGGAGAATGAAAGAAAAGAGAAGAATGAAAGAGGGGAAGAGAAGGGAGAAAGCAAAGGAGGAGAGGAAGAGGAGGTTGCGGCTATGGCTGTGGGGGAGAAGGAAAGGAAAGGAGAAGTGTTAGGGAAGGAGGAGCAAGGAAATGACAAAAAAAGAATACTATGATGAAATTAACAAAAACACTTTCAATCAAGAAAATGACGTAGTATTAAACATGAGGTAACATAATCTTACAAGATTATCTCCAAATGCACACACTCTCTATTCACCTTGCTTCATGAACTATGGTCCTATTTATAGGACCTAATAGTAACTACCTCACCCCACTACTTCACCCCACTATCTCACTATCTCATCCATGATTAGCCACTATCCCCACTAACTCCTAAATCATA
The DNA here is from genome assembly GCA_029747655.1 of Ensete ventricosum. Classification (NCBI taxonomy): domain Eukaryota; kingdom Viridiplantae; phylum Streptophyta; class Magnoliopsida; order Zingiberales; family Musaceae; genus Ensete; species Ensete ventricosum. Next base: position 29,982,885 of record JAQQAF010000007.1, read on the forward strand.
AGCCACCACCTCCTCAACACCTAAACATAAGCTACTACTCCTAAAACATATTAACTAATTATGTAACTACTATGAATCAGTTCTCAACACTTCCCCTTGATTCATAGTTACATATACCAATTTGAGATATAAAATAAACATATTTCTGAATTGAAAGTGACTTGGTGAGAATATCTGTAACTTATTCATTATTATGGCTTCATTTGCTACAAGATCTCGGATGAAATGATAGTGTATCTCGATATGTTTCGTTCTTCTATGAAATATTAGATTCTTCCTCATTGTGATTGTGGCTTTGTTCTCATAAAATTTTTTTGTTGCTTCTTTTTGTTCTTAATGAAGATTTTTAAGAAGTCTTCTAAGCCATATAGCTTGACAAGCTGCTAATGTTGTAGCTACATATTTTGCTCCCGATGTCGATAATGTGGTTGTTGTTTGATTCTTTAAACTCCAAGATATAGCTCCTAATCAGAGGCTAAAAATATTGCCTGAAGTACTTTTTCTATCATCTAAATCTCTTGTCCAATCACTATCAGTAAAACCAAATAATTTACATTTAAAATTTTGAGAATACCAAATTTCATAATCCACAATTCTAGCAATATAACGCATAATTCTTTTAATAGCTCCGAGATGATGTTTACTTGGGCTATGCATAAATCTAGATACTACACCAACAAAGAAGATAATATCTAGTCGAGTATGAGTTAGATAAATCAAACCTCTAACCTAACTTCTGTAGTATCTTGTATTTGTCAAACTTGTATCATCTTCAAGTTTCAATTCCTCAATTGACTTAATTTCCTCCCTTATTGCTTTTTGTCATTCCTCTTTTTCAACTGCTTCCTTAAAACTTATAGGATCTAAAATAAACAAAGCAAATATTGAATCAGAAATTTCTATTAGTGATTTGAATCTACTTGGAGGGGTTTTATCTAAGGAATCATTTGCTGAATTTGAACTACTACTATGTGAGGTTGACGATGAACTTGTTGGAGCAGTAACTATCACTTGATTTGGTGGATTGACTAGTTATACTGGAATATAAATTTATGTTTCACCTTCGTTAATCTCCCAATTCCAACTTGCCCTTTCATCAAACACAACGTTTATGTTAATAATAACCTTGTCATCAATAAGATTATATAATCGATATGCTTTGGATTATAAGGAATAACTAATTAAAATATATTTTTAGATTTTTTATTAAGCTTATGATGATTTTATGAATTTACCAAAGCATAAGCAATACAATAAAAAATTCTTAGATTGGTTATACTTGGCTTTATACCATACCAAGCCTCAGAAGGAGTTTGATTCATAACAACCTTTCTCGATGAAATATTCAACAAATAAACTACTGTTGCAACTGTTCTGCCCAAAGCTCATTTGGAAGATATTTTTCTTTAAGCAAGCTTCTTGCTATTTCGATGATTATTTGATTTTTACGTTCAGCTACACCATTTTGCTCTAGTGTATATGGTGCTGTCAATTTCCTATGAATATTATTTTCTTCACAAAAGAAATTAAATTCATTAGATAAAATTTATCACTTCTATTTGTCCGAAGTGTCTTTATGCATCTACCACTTTGCATCTACTACTTTTTCTTCCTATAAGTATCTTGAATTTGTGAAAGTTATCAAATACTTCAGATTTCAATTCTAGAAAATATACCTAACTCATGCGGATAGTCATCAATAAATAACCAAAATTATCATCTTCCACCAAATGATTTTGTATTCATAAGTCCATATAAGCCAACATGAATTAATTAAAGATAATTAAATGCTCTTCATACTTTTTCAACATGAAATGGTTTCTTACTTTATTTATCATAAATGCATCCTTTAAATACATCAAGTGTATTAATTTTGGATAATCCATAAACCATTCCTTTTTAAATTAACAACCTTAAACCCTTAATGTTAAGGTGTTCATATCTCAAATGCCATAAATTTGACTTATTCTTTTGATTTGCAACAAGAACATATTTTTTAATATTTGAAATATCAAGCCAAAATATCTTATTTTGCGTCATACAAACATTTGCATAATCAAACCAGATTTTTTATATTTAATAGTGCATGAACCATCATCAAATATAACTGAATATATGTCATCTATCAATTATCCAACACTCAATAAGTTAAGTGATAAACTAGGAATAAAGAAAATGTTATCAAGGTATTTTGTCTTCCCTTGATTTGTCTTCACCTCAATTGTTCCTTTTCCTTCTACTTGGATTTGATTGCTATCTCCAAGTTTAATTTTCAACTTGTGAGTATTATCAATATCTCTAAATATTGATCTTATACCTGACATATGATTAGAATATACACTATCTAAGGACCAAATATCATTAACTTGTGAATGAGCCATAAACAACTTACTATTGTCTTCATTTTCCTCTATGTAACTTGCTTGTTTTTCTCTTTTCTAGCAATCTTCCTTTATGTGACCAAACATTTTACAATAGTGACATTGAATTTCACTCTTGTAGTTTTTTTTTATCATAGTTTGATTACTTTTGTTCATCATGCTCATCAAAATGTCATCTTCCTCTTCCTCTTCCTCTTCCTCTTCCATTTCCTCTACCACGAAATCCTCCTCGGCCACATCCTCTTCTTGTTGATTTTTTATCTTCTTTTGAAGTAAAAGACTCCTCTTAACCTAAAATATTTTTCATTCACGTTTTTTAAGTGACATATTCAATCTTGTTTCATGTGCTTGCAAGGAACCCATTAATTCGTTAAATGAATATGTAGATAAGACTTTTGACTCCTCAATTACAATAATAACGTGATCAAATTTTGGAGTTAAACTTCTCAAAAATTTTATAATAATTATATGATCATAAAGATGTTTATCATAAGATTTCATTTGACTAACAATTTCAGTCACTCGAGAAAGAAAATCTTGTATCGATTCATTGCTTTTCATAAATAAAATTTCAAAATCACGACGAAGGGTATGAAGTTTTACTGTAATCACCCTCGATGAACTTTGAAATTCATTTTGAAGTATCAACTAAGCTTGTCTTGAGGTTGTCGTTGCTACAATTCTTGAGAAGATTGTCTCATGCACAGCTTGTTGAATGAAAAATAATGACTTTGACTCCTTCTTTCTATTCTCTCTCAACCTGGTTTCTTTATCTGGATCTGCATATCTATACTCTATTAAGTCCTAAAGATCCTTAGATTTGAATAGAGTTTTTATCTTGATACTCCAAAATTCATAGCATTTGTTCGAGAAAATGGGAATAAGGGGTTGAGACATAGAATTGTCATTGAAAGCCATAATGTCCAGTTCAAATTGAAACAAAGCTCTAATACCACAAATGTTGGGGAAGGAGCAAGGATATGATAAAAATAAAATATTATGATGCAATTAACAAAAATATTTTTAATCAGGAAAATGATATAATATTAAACAGGAGTAACATAACACTCACAAGATTATCTCTAAATGCATACACTCTCTTCACGAGCAATGGTCCTATTTATATGACCTAATAGTAACTAATCACCCCACTACTTCACCCCACTATCTTACTATCTCACCCATGATTAGCTAGCCACTACCCCCACTAACTCCTAAATCATAGGACACTATCTCCATAACTCCACATGAGCTACTACTCCTAAAATATGTTAACTAATTAGGTAACTACTATGAATCAGTTCTCAACAAGAAGGAGAGAAAAAAGAGAATGCGAGGAAAGATAGAAAAGAAGGAGAAGCAGCAACAGTGGAAAGAGGAGGAAAAATAGGAGGCTGCGGCTGTGGAGAAGCGAAGGAAGCGAGAGGAAGGAGAGCAAGTGTTGGGCAGATGGCCCAGATTCAGCCCATAATGGGCTTTAGTGAAGCCCACAGCCCAAAACCTCACATATATTAACCTAAAACCTAGATTAGGTGGCTAGGGTTGAGATTAAGAGAGCAGCGGCGGCTGAAAACGTGGGAGAGAGAAAGAAGACTGCAGATTGACAGTAGAGGCCAGAAAATAAGAGATCCAGGAAAGGGAAGAAGACAAAGGCCAGAAAAGACTATTCTCAATCATTCAAATCTCAGGTTAGACAAGTTTGCAGTGGATTCTTACTGTGATCTCTTGGGAAGGTTTTGGATATTGTGCTTAGGATTATAGTCCTTGTATCCCTGTGATTCTCTTGTGGCTATTGCTTTGGGCTTGGGCAAGAAGCCTTGAGATCTGTATATTCATTATTTTGATAGTGGATTTTCTCTGGCTTGTCCCGTGGTTTTTACCCTTCGAGTTGAAGGGGTTTTCCACGTAAATCTTGGTGTTCATCTGATTGTGATTTCTGTTTGATTCCGCTGATTGTGACGGTCTGCTAGTATTTGTTCGTATACAAAGTTGACTCATGTTTATTCCCATCAACTGGTATCAGAGCAGGGTTTTGGTGGCATTTAATCTTTTGTATCTGAACATGGAGACCGGTAATATTTCTCGCATGATTAGTTTAAACGGAAATAATTGGATGATATGGAAACCAAGAATGGAAGATCTCTTGTATTGCAAAGATTTGTATGGACCTTTGCAAGGAGATAGTGCAAAGCCCACATCTATGACAGATGATGAGTGGAATAGGTTAGATCGAAAAATAGTTGGCTTTATTCGACAATGACTAGATGATAGTGTCTTTCACCATGTTTCTACTGAATGTTCTGCTTACTCTCTTTGGAAAAAGTTGGAAGGTCTTTATGAAAGAAAAACGGCTGGCAACAAAGCTTTTCTAATCAGAAAACTTGTGAACTTGAAATATAAAGAGGGTACTTCTATTCCTTAGCATTTGAATGAAATGCAGAGTATTACTAACCAGTTATCCTCTATGAAAATGTCTCTTGATGATGAGTTGCAGGCATTGTTACTTCTCAGTTCTTTGCTAGAAAGTTGGGAGACACTAGTGGTTTCTCTCAGTAATTCGGCACCAGATGGTATTGTCACCATGAGTCAAGTAACAAGCAGTTTGTTGAATGAGGAGTTAAGGAGAAAGAATTCAGCAACTTCTTAGATTAATTCACAAACACTTGTCTCAGAGAACAGAGCAAGGTCAAGGTCAAAGGATAGAAGTGGTTCACGTGTGGGTAGAAGCAAGTCAAGGTTAAGGAAAGATATTGTTTGCTACAATTGTGGTGAGAAAGGACATTACAAGACTCAGTGCAAGCAACCTAAGAAGAACAAGAAAATGGGGAAAGAAGTGGAGCATACAGAGTCAAAAGAAAATATCACAACTATAGTACAGTGATTATTTGATTTTGTCTACTTCCGATGATATTTTTTCTTGTGTGTGCTAGGATCTCGAGTGGATAATTGACACTGGTGCTTCTTATCATGCTACACCACGGAGGGAGTTATTTGCTACTTACAGGTCTGAAAATTTTGGTGTTGTCAAGATGGGCAACTATGGCACAACAAACATCATTGGCATGAGAGATATCCATATAAAGACCAACCTTTGTTGCAAGTTGGTACTTAAGGATGTGAGGCATGTGGTTGACTTAAGACTGAATTTAATTTCAGTTGGAAGGCTGGACGATGAAGACTTTGATGTCAGATTTCATAAAGGGCAGTGGAAGCTCAGTAAGGGTTCTCTTATTGTAGCTAATGGGAAGAAATGTCATACATTATACAGATTGCAGGCTAAAGCTTATGGTGAGCAGTTGAATTCTACAGAGAAAGACTCCAGCATGGAGTTGTGGCATAGGCGACTAGGACACATGAGCGAGAAGGGGCTGCAAGAACTTTCCAAAAGAGATGTATTGTCATCCCTCAGAGGTACACGTTTGAACACTTGTATTGATTGTTTGGCTGGTAAACAACATAGAGTTTTCTTTGTTAGTCATGCCTTATCTAGAAAAATGCATGCCCTGGATCGTGTCTATACAGATGTGTGTGGTCCTTTGAGGACAAAAACTCCTGGTGGATCTGTTAATGTTCCTAGTATCAATGGTGCACTTTATTTTGTTACTTTTATAGATGACTTTTCTAGAAAAGTTTGGGCCTATGCTTTGAAGACTAAAGATCAGGTTATTAATGTCTTCAAAGAGTTTCATGCCAGAGTTGAAAGGGAGACAGAAAGACAATTGAAATGTATAAGATCAGATAATGGTGGTGAGTACACAGAATTGTTTAATGATTATTGCAGGTCACATGGCATCCAGCATGAGTTGATAGTCCCTGGTACGTCTCAGCATAATGCAATTGCAGAGAGGATGAACCGCACCATCATGGAAAAGATAAGATGTATGCTTTCATAGGCCAAGCTACCCAAAAGGTTTTGGGATGAGGCTTTGAGGACTGCATTTGATGTAATTAACTTATCACCAAGTACAGCTCTAGATGGTGATGTTGCAGAGCATGTATGATCAGGGAAAGATGTCTGCTATAGACATTTAAGAGTGTTTAGTTGTCGTGCATTTGCACATGTTCCAAACAATGAAAGGTCCAAGCTGGATGGTAAGACAAAAGAGTGTATTTTTCTTGGTTACTCACATGATCAGTTTGGTTACAGGCTTTATGATCCAGAAAAGCAAAAGGTGTTCAGAAGCAGAGATGTTGTTTTCTTTGATGATCAAACCATTGAGGATTTGAAGGAGGCACCAGCTAAGACTTTTGCAGAGGGATTTGTAGACTGTGACCCAGTTATTTCTCCATTATATCAGGGTGATGGGGGAGATGTGCAGGAAGATAGTGCAGAGCCAGATGTTGATCTACCTGCAGGACATGTTGAGCAAGAAGAAGAAAGAGAGCAAGTTTCCACAGAACCTCAGTTAAGAAGATCTTCTAGACCACGTCAATCTTCCAGAAGATACTCTACAGATGAGTATGTGATGCTTACTAATGCAGGTGAACCAGAGAGTTACCCGGAAGCAGTTGAAAGTGAGCAGAAAAAGAAGTGGTTTATTGCTATGCAGGAAGAGATGGATTCTCTATAGAAGAACCACACATATGATTTGGTGCAACTACCAGAGGGAAGTAAGGCCTTGAAGAACAAGTGGGTTTTCAAGTTGAAGACTCAAGAATATTGTTCTCAACCAAAGTATAAAGCTAGATTGGTTGTGAAAGGCTTTGGTCAAAAGAAATGTATTGACTTTGAAGAAATTTTTTCTCCTGTTGTTAAAATGTCTTCTATCCGTGTTGCTGCTAACCTAGACTTGGAGATTAAATAGTTAGATGTGAAAACAGTTTTCCTTCATGGTGATTTGGAGGAAATTTATATGGAGCAACCAGAAGGCTTCAAAGTCAAAGGTAAAGAAAATCTTGTCTGCAAGTTGAAGAAGAGCTTGTATGGGCTGAAGCAAGCTCTAAGACAGTGGTATAAAAAGTTTGATTCATTTATGATTGAAAATGAATATAAAAGAACAGCTTCAGATCATTGTGTGTACATTAAACGGTTTGGTGAGGATTTTATTATTCTCTTACTTTATGTTGATGATATGCTTATCCTTGGGAAAGATATGTCTATGATTGACAAGTTGAACAAGGACCTGAGTGAGTCTTTTGCAATGAAGGACATGGGGCCAGCAAAGCAAATACTGGGCATGCAGATTTCTCGTGACAGAAGAAAGAGAAAGATTTGGTTGTCACAGGAGAAATATATTGAGAAGGTATTGGATAGGTTCAGTATGAGTAATGCAAAGCCAGTTGGTTCTCCTCTTGCAGGTCACTTCAAGTTGTGCTCAGATCAGAGTTCGTCAAGTGATGAGGAGAAGGAGAAAATGCAAAAGGTTCCTTATGCTTCAGCAGTTGGAAGTTTAATGTACGTAATGGTATGTACGAGGCCGGACATCGCATATGCAGTGGGTGTTACTAGTAGATTTCTTGCAAATCCAGGTAAAGAGCATTGGACAGCAGTGAAGTGAATTTTTAGATATCTCAGAGGAAGTTCTAAAGTTTGTTTAAGCTTTGGAGGTGGACCACCTGTATTGACAGGTTACACAGATGCAGATATGACAAGAGATATTGACACAAGGAAGTCCACGTCAGGTTTTGTACTTACTTTTGCAGGGGGAGCTGTGTCATGGCAGTCCAGATTGCAAAGGTGGATTGCTCTCTCCACCACAGAGGCAGAATATATTGCTGCTACAGAGGTTTGCAAAGAAATGTTATGGATGAAAGGATTCTTACAAGAATTGGGGCTGAAACAAGAAAACTATGTGGTGTATTGTGACAGCCAAAGTGTCATCCATTTATGCAAGAACCCAACATTTCATTCCAAGTCAAAGCATATAGATGTCAGATACCACTGGATCAGAAATGTGCTTGAAGAGAAGCAGTTACAGCTTCAGAAAATTCACACAGATGATAATGGAGCAGACATGTTGACAAAGGCTTTACCGAAAGAGAGACAAGAGATGTGCCGACAGTTGGTCGGCATGGCTTCACATCGAGGAGTCATGAGATACCCTCCCTTATGGGCTGAAGGGGGAGGTTGTTGGGCAGATGACTCAGATTCAGCCCATAATGGGCTTTAGTGAAGCCCATAGCCCAAAACCTCACATATATTAACCTAAAACCTAGATTAGGTGGCTAGGGTTGAGATTAAGAAAGCAACGGCGGCTGAAAACGTGGGAGAGAGAAAGAAGACTACAGATTGACAGTAGAGGCCAGAAAATAAAAGATCCAGGAAAGGAAAGAAGACAAGGGCAAAAAAAGACTATTCTCAATCATTCAAATCTTAGGTTATATCAGTTTGCAGTGGATTCTTACTGTGATCTCTTGGGAAGGTTTTGGATATTGTGCTTAAGATTATAGTCCTTGTATCCCTATGATTCTCTTGTGGCTATTGCTTTGGGCTTGAGCAATAAGCCTTGAGATCTGTATATTCATTATTTTGATAGTAGATTTTCTCTGGCTTGTCCCATGGTTTTTACCCTTCGAGTTGAAGGGGTTTTCCACGTAAATCTTGGTGTTCATCTGATTGTGATTTCTGTTTGATTCCGCTGTGTGTGACGGTCTACTAGTATTTGTTCGTATACAAAGTTGATTCATGTTTTATTCCCATCAGCAAGATGATAGGAGATGAAGGAATGAAAGGAAGAGAAGGGAGAAAGGGGAGGAGGAGAAGAGATGACGAGGCTGACTGTGGGGAAGAAGAGAAGTAAGGAGAGGAAAGAAAGAGGAAGGATAAGGGAGGTAGAAGGAGAGAGGAGAAAAAAGAATAGAGAAAAGCAGCAAAGAATACAGAAGAAAGAAAAGAGAATAAAGAAGGAAAAAGGGAAAGAAAAGAGAAAGAAGAAGGGAGGAAGAAGATGAGAGGAGGAAATACAAGAGAGAAGAGGAGCAAATGGAGGAAAGATGAAGATCTCGGGGGAGGAAGAAAGGAAGGAAAGAAAAAAAGAAATAAACAAAAGGTATATAGCTCCTTAGCACATTTGTAATTAGATTAATATAAATTAAATATATTATAAGTAGTGTCATATAAATAATCGTATCTATAATATATCTTGGAAAGCATGTTTAGAATAATATAATCATCATGTGCTAAATATTAATATATATATTTTGTAAAAAATATATAAATTATAATAAAAATATCTTATATGCATACATATATGATGACATGATGACAAGCAGATGATATGATGATCGTGAGTTAAATATAAATATATATATATTTTGTATGCATAAAAATATATGAATGTATTGTATGCATGCATAAATGATGAGGTGCGGATGATATGATTGTCATAAGCTAAATGTGAATGTATGTATTTTGCAAACATAAAAACATATGAATTGTGATAAAAATATCTCATGTGCATGCATACATAATGATGTATGGATGATATGATCATTAAAATATATGAATTGTGATAAAAATATCTCGTGTGCATGGATATATAATGACGTATGGATGATATGATCGTTAAGATTTAAATGTGAATGTATGTATTTTGAAAGTATAAAAATGTATGAATTGTGATAAAAATATTTTTTCTACATGTATATATGATCATGTGTGGATGCACATGTTCTCTACGATGTGCAGCATAGTAGTGTATAGATATATTATGATGTGCAATACATATGTATTATGATCTGCTGCTATGTGAGAGTGCACATATATAATATGATGTGTAGTATGGGAGTGCACGTATATGTTATAACGTGCTGTATGATAGTACACATATATATTATGACGTGTAGTATGAGTGTGCATGTATATGTTATGATGTGCGGTGTGAGAATACACATATATATTATAACGTACAGTGTAAGAGTGTACGTATAAAAAAAATATTATGATTTACGATATGAGTATACCTATATTATAACGTGTGATGTGAAAGTACACATATATATTATAATGTACGATGTGAGAGTGCACGTATATATTATAATATACAGTGTGAAAGTATACATATATGTTATGATATGGGGCGTAGAATTTCATAAAATTACTATATTTTTTACATATGCATATTAGCATTTTGAATGATTTTAACGTAGAATTTTATGCCCTTATGGTGCATATACTTTGTTATCTTGCTAAAGAACCCATAAGATGCGATGTTTACTACTAAATGTCTTATGCCCATGATTTTGAAATGTTATATATATAACATGATGCATACTCATTTGAATAAGGCTTATACTTACTAAGTGATGACTTATTAGGGATCCTATTTTGTACCTAAGGATATTACACCCCACCCAAATTATTGGGTATGAAGGTGAGCATGTGCAAGCTCATGTCAATGCATATATGGATGATAACCTATGGGTATTTCTTGTAGAAAAATTCTAGACATGTTTTATGATGATAATTTTTTTTTAGATATAATATTATACAGGTGTCCAAAATACTATGTATAGGAGAAACCTTGTCATTTTATTTAGTAATTAGTACCTTTTAAATTTTTAAAATTATATACTTTTTGTTGTATTTATATCGATAATAATAATATAAATAAATAAATCTGACATCCTATCTTAGTAAGGCATGTAGGGGTATAGATAAAAATGAGTAGGGTGTTATATATATATATATACATATGTATATATATACATACATATATATGTATATATATACATATATATATACATACATATATATATATATATATACGTATATATATATATGCATAACTATATATACATATTATAATAATATATATAAATAAATCTGACTCTAATGGGTCCACGTTGTAAATGGATTTGACATGATTAAGTCAGTTATGCATTGGATTTAGGTTGGATTTGGAGGCCTAAAACAGTAGAATTGGTTGGCCCACATTAGTGACCTGTCGTCAGTTTAATGTACGAATTGTTGCGCGTTTGAATCTGACAGCATTTTAGATCTTGTTCTTACTGGGGTAATATATCACATATTAATGACAATGCTAAAAAAAAAGATAAAATATTATTCCTAATTGAATTAAATTTATAATATTTGGTTTTAAATTATCTAATGACACGTGAGGAGAAGTAGATATGTTCATTAACTTTTCCACATGCAACTTGGCATGTGGCGCACTACATGGTGCTGTGACAACAAATATTTTCACCTTTATTGAATGTTCTCATCTCTTTTAATATGCTGTTGGATTTTTGCGTGTTTGTGTGTAGGCTTTTTCGTCTGCCCTCCCAAATCACCCACGTGTGTCTTTTATAGTGTGTATATATGTTATATCTTCAAAACAATAAAAGTACGTGACTCTTCCGTCATTCTTTTTACTCGCTCACCCACCACTACTACCAGTGGATGGATGGATGACCCTTCCACAGTTGCTACCAAACAAATGCCCATCTGTGATTAGAGGAGAGAACAAAGCATAGAGTTGATCCACCTGCACAGGAGAGAGAAGAGGAAGGGAAAGGAGGTGCGCCTTGCAGAAGGAGGAAGAAGACGAAGAAGAAGAAAGAAGATGGGAAGCAAGGGTGACAAGTCCAACTTCTCTCAGATATGCAGGCTATGGAGACAGTACTTGAAGGAGAAGGGCAGCTTGAGTGGCCTTGGCATCGACATGGCCCCTGTGCCTGCAGGTGAGATTTTCTCTCAGGTCCTTGGCTTGGAGAGAGAGAGAGAGTTCATCGGAATGCTGTCACCTCCTCTTCTTCTTTTTTCATTCAGGTGGTAGATCCCGGATAACCACGACGATAAGCTTGTCACTAGGGGCGGATTTGCCGGGAGAAGAGCAGATCGAGAACAAGGGCTCACCGATATCAATGGATCTGTTTCCTCAGCACTCTGGTTTTGAAGAATCTGGCAAGATCTTAGATGCCAAGTAAGATGATGTGTTGTTGAAGTTGCCGCTTTGATGGGCGGAGAGATTAGCTTCATGATTTCGGTGGCTTCTGCAGGCAGATGGAGAAGGGCCAACTGACCATCTTCTACGCCGGAAAGGTGATGGTGTTCGACGACTTCCCGGCCGCCAAAGCCAAGGATCTTATGCAGATGGCCAGCAACGAGAGCATCGCGGCTCAGAAGATTAGCTTCTCCGCCCCTCGCGCCGCGGCTTCCCCTTCCAAGCTTGACTCCATGCTGGCAGCCGCATCCGGCAGTCAGTCCATGGCAGCGCCGTCGCCGGATAGCCCGTCGAAGACCAGTGCTTCTGGTATGTATGATCTGTTGTATCCACAGAGTGATACAAGCAAGCAGCAGAGAAGCTTTGTTGTGATCTGATCCAAGTACTACTGATAAGGATGATTCTTGTTTTGCTGGATTGCAGATATGCCCATAGCAAGAAGAAACTCCCTCCATCGATTCCTGGAGAAGAGGAAGGACCGGTGTGTGCTTCAACTTGTCCCTCCATCGGTTGCTTACGATCTTGAGAACGTATATGAATGTTACTGCAGCTGGAAACCTAATGCTTCTGTTTGTTGACATCCTTCAGAATCAACACCAAGGCACCATACCAAGTTAATGGTGCTTCGCCGTCGACGAACGAGGCAGAGGCAAAGGTAGAGTCAAGCCAAGCATGGCTCAACCTCGGAAGGCAAGTCTCGCCGCCAGAGCACAGCTCAGAGAGCAGCAAATAGCAGCAGTGTCAATGTGCTGGGCATCACTGCAACTCTGCTCTCCTCTTCCTGCCATTTGTAGTTTGATATCCTCCAATGGCGTCATCTTGGTGCAAGGGTCGTCTTCTTGGAGAGAGAGAGAGAGAGAAAGAGAGAGGGTGCGGACTATTGTTTTTTTTATTTGATGTAGCAGATATGTTATCTGATTTGCCATTTATAACAATTGGCATAGAACAAAGGTAGAAATTTCTGTGCATTTCATTTCATCGATCATCTTCTGTAGGCCTTAATGTACAGTGTTTTGTTCTCCTTTTAGTACCTATACTTCCATACTAGGAGTCTGCTCAACTGAGGTGCTTCCAGAGATCACATGGAGCTATTGATCGATACTTGAAATAATACAAGCTGATTTAGGAGGAGCAGATGAGGAATTTCTGTTTTCAAAATAAAGGAATAGAATAAGACACAAATAATAACGAAAGATAATAAGAAATAAAAATAAGAGATAAATTGATAATGTGAGAAAAGAATCAATTTACTGTTCCAATCTCTAACAGCTCAAGTACAAGAAAAGTAAAATGTAAAAATAAAAATATATATGTATGTCAAACCAAATAATTTTGTTCTTCTTAGATAATCTTTCGGATTCAAATCGACAATGACTTTATTAATTTTATTTTTGTATAGCAATAAATTCTCAAAAGAGCTTTCTTTAGAATTTTTATGATCTATAATCATAATTTGATTTCATAGAATTATTTTTTAGATTTATTTTTTTCTATTCCTCCAGTAATATAGTCAACTAAATTAACTATTATTAATAAAATAATTGAAACAGGATCCCAAACATATCTATAAATAATTTTAAAGGATTGAAAACAGAAGACATAGGAGTTTCCAAAAGGTATAAGATGAATTTTAAAACTAAAATAAGTATCACAGTGAATTATATTATTACAAAAATTAAAAATAAAAAAATAATTTCTATTCAAAAATTAAAAATAAAAAATAATTTCTATTGACTAGAGGATAAGGAATAACTAAGAGCGATAACACACGTCAAATGGATATCTATCTGCTTCCTGTCTTCTTCAACTTTGTTTTAATCTAAACTCTTAATGCGACTCAGTGGGCTTTTGTCTGACGACAAAATTGCATGGGGATGGTCTTCAATGATGAAAAGTACAGAATCAGTTTATGGTATTCTTGTCACGTTCTCTGCTGCACTAATCGATTCATTCTGGAATCTTATTCTAAAAAAAAATATTGAACTTCAAAAACAAATTATAGAGATTTTGAACTGTTCTTGGACCTTAGCTCCACGAACATTTACGATTTCGATGGATCTGTATATTTGTAGATATCATCTATTTATAAATATAAAATATAATTTAAATCATTTTTTTTTATCCTTATAACTCTATTTAATTAATTTATATAAAAGATAAGATAAAAAAGAATACTTTGAAATCTTTAAAATTAAATTTTAGAAGATCTTGAAATTGTCTTTTGGAAAGAGATGTTGAATCTCATATTTTGATGATAAAACTAATTGATAGATTTTGTGATCTAACATATGTGCTTGAGTGATTCAGGATTAACTACGATAGTGAAAAGACAATATAATCTGATGTTGGACCAGAGTCAAGTTTGGGCATCGAGTCGGGGTTCGAACATTACAGTGGAAACTCATCAAGAGATCGTCATAAGCTCGACAAAGGTGATCAGGGCTTGTCGGGAGTTCACCGGGAGCTTGTCAAAGGTGATCAGGAGCTCGCCGAAGGTGATCAGGAGCTTGCCGAGAGTTCACTGGAAGATGATCGAGAGACTCATCGGGAGTTCGTCGGAGGATGTCGGGAAGTTCGTCAAGAATTCAAAAGATCAATTGACGTGCCAAATAATAAGAACGATTATAATTGTGTCTTAGTATATCGTAGTTAGCATCGTGTGTTTTGACTCCTAATTGAGTTAGATTTAAAGAAATCTAAATCAACTCAATGAGAGTCAACCGGGTCCACTTTGGGTTGGATTTGAGCTCAGGTTGAGCTCATTTCGTTGACCTAAAAGGGGGTCAACAGGAAGTACAAGTCGGGTATGAAATAATATAGGAAAAATATTGTTTCAGAATTTCCAATGGTAGTACCATCGATGAGCGATAGTACTACCACCCAGGTGGCATTGGTACCGCCTAAGCAATAGTAGTACCGCCACAGCCCAAGAATCTTGGTTGCTTTCAGCGGTAGTACCTTGGTGTCGATGGTAGTATTGCCGGTGTCGACGGTAGTACTGCCCGTACCCTAGATTCTAGCGATTTTTGAGTTTTGGCTTCAAATTTTGAAGCTAAATTGGAGTCTATAAATATCCCAAGTTTTTTTTTGCTTGGGTGAGCAAGAAATTGATAAAAAAAAAGTGTAAGAAAAGTGGTCGTAATCTTGGTTAAAATTTTGTAAAATTTGGGAGCTTCCCTTAAGTGCTTCAAAGTGTAATGTAAGTCTAAGAGAAGAGAGAAAAAAAATTATAAAGATTCCTCTCCTGAACCTGTGAAAAAGAGAAAAGTGTAAGAAGTTTTAATCTTCACCTATGGAAGAAGATCATTAGTGGACACTGGCGGGTCTCGATGAAGGAGGACTTGAGAAGTGGACATAGGTCAAGTTGGTGATCGAACCACTATAAATTTGTGAGCCTTCTTTACTTGCTTTTTATTTTAGCATTCCGTAGCTAAATCAAGATTCTTCGTTCGGTCTTAAGTTTAATTGCTCTCTAACTTGATCTTGACGAAAACTGCTTTTAGTTTTGGTTTTTACCTTAAGCATCTTTTTCAATTTAAGTACTCTTCTCACTTTCACTAATTCACCCATCTTTTAGTGCCAATTCGATCCTAATATTTGATATTATTGGGAAATCTCGACGGGTACATCACATGCGCAGCGGAAATCAAAACAAAAAATTGATTTTTCACCCAAATCAAATTATCATGCAAAAGATTGGGGTCACGAGAAAAATGTAAAAATTGATAAAACCACGATGTGTGAGAGATCGATTTTACCTAGGGAGATCGTATATCCCTATATTCCAGATCCGGATGGAGAAGATGAAAGAGGTTAAGCGTCCTCCTCTCTAGCGGTATCCACACGATGGATCTCTGCAGCGAAACTCCTCCAATCTGATCTCACAACTCTTGCATAGAGGGAGGGAGGAAAATACGAGGTGGTGGCTAAAGCTGCAGCCTATCAACCATGAGTCTCCCATCCTATTTATAGAGAGCCACCAAAACCCTAGGGCTCTTGCCTTAGTGGGTATTGGATCTCCATCCAATAACCCACTAACCTTGCATTATTAAATCTCTATCCAATAATCTCCTTAGGCCTCTAACTGGGCCTTAATCAAGGAGCCCATCAACTTAGGGTTTCATCTAATGAGAATAGGGGCTAATTAGATCTCCATCTAATCCACTATTCGCTGAAGCATCCATCATATGTGTGTGACCCTTTAGGCTTGATACCGAGCTGGCCGTGAGTCACTCTCATTATCGTGATCTCATCACGATTCGACTCTCATTGCACAGAACCAAGGACATCACAACATATATGTAACAGATAACGTGAGAATATACCAATATTAATCATATGCAAAAAGATCACACAGCGTGTCTCACGTGCCATTACTCACATGATTGACTTACAGGGCACCTGTAACCAGTAATCTCCCACTTGACCAAATGCCAATCACCTTATGTCTGATCGCCATCAGACCCTTGTGACGCTCAAATACAATCTGAGCCAGCGGCTTCATCTGTGGATCTACAATGTTATCTTCGGATGAAACTCTATCAATTGCTATATCTTTTCGGGTCATGATCGCTCTAATCAGATGGAACCTCCTTAGAACAATTCTGTTGAGACCTAAGTTCCTTTGTTAGAGTTATCGCCTTGTTGCTGTCACGATATATGGGAGTCAGCTTCACGCTGCTTAGTATGACTCCCAAATCCTTGATGAACTTCTTCATCCAAATCCTTTCCTTTGCTACTTTTGCTGCAGCAATGTATTCCACCTCTATGGTCGAGTCAGTAGTAGTATCTTGCATGGAACTCTTCCAGCTTACTGCTCCTCCATTCAGGATGAATATAAACCATGAATTCGACTTGTTATCATCAATATCGAACTTAAAACTCGAGTCTGTGTAGCCCTCAACCTAGAGGCTACCTTCTTCATATATCAGTAAAAGATCCTTAGTGCTTCTCAAGTACTTATGGATACACTTTACTACCTTCCAGTGTTCTAAACCTGGATATGCCTGATACTTGCTCGTGACACTAAGAGCATGTACTATATCAGGCTTGGTACATAGTATCGCATACATGATAGACCCTATCGTTGAGGCATAATGTATATTATCCATGTCTGCCCTTTCTTCAAGAGTCTTTGGGAACATACTCCTAGAAAGTGATATTCCATGTCTCATAAGTATGAGACCTCTCTTGGAATTCTCCATGCCAAACCCTTTGATAATAGAGTCTATGTACCTAGACTGGGACAAGCCAAGCATCCTTTTAGATCTATCTCTATAGATCCGAATCCCCAAAATATAGGATGCTTCCCCTAAGTCTTTCATAAAGAAGTTTCTGGATAACCAAGCCTTTACTATGGAGAGCATTCCTACATCATTCCCAATGATTAGGATGTCATCCACATATAGCACCAAGAAGGTGATAGCGCTTCCACTTATCTTCCTGTACACACAAGGCTCATCTTCGTTCTTAACAAAGTCATAAGATCTGATCACCTCATCAAATCTTATGTTCCAACTTCGGTAAGCTTGTTTCAATCCATAAATGAATCTAAGCAACCTACACACTTTATCTGGACTCTCTTTGGATATGAATCCCTCTGGCTGTATCATATACACCTCCTCCTCGAGGTTGCCATTGAGGAATACCGTTTTGACATCCATCTGCCAGATCTCATAGTCATAGTATGTTGCAATGGCCAAAATAATTCTAATGGACTTAAGCATGATTATAAGTGAAAATGTTTTGTCATAGTCATCTCTTTATCTTTGACGATATCCTTTAGCTACTAGCCTTGCTTTATAGGTCTCTACATTTTCATCCACTCCGATCTTCTTCTTGAAGATCCATTTGTAGCCAATGGGTACAATACTCTCAAGTGCATCCATAAGGTTCCAAACCTTGTTAGAGTACATGGAATTCATCTCAGAATTCATGGCTTCTTGCCACTTCCCAGAGTCTATACTCATAATAGCCTCCTCGTAGGTCTGAGGATCAACATCCTGAGAGTAATCTCCACTTATATGTTCCATATATATTTCAAGAGAGTGAGATACTCTACTAGACTTACGTAAAATTGGAATTTGTGTGTTAGGTATCTGAACAGACTTGGGCTCTAGAATGGTGCTTAAGTTAGGTTCTCCAACCTTGCTCAATTTTATCTCGCTCCTACTGTTTCCACCAAGAATGTGTTCCTTCTCAAGGAACACAACTCTCTTGGCAACAAAGACCTTTCGGTCCTCAGGATTATAGAAAAAATACCCATAAGTTCCCTTTGGGTATCCCACGAATGTGCACCATTCTGTCCTTGATTCTAACTTATCGGGGTTGTATCTTCTAACGTAGGCAAGATAGCCCCAAATCTTAACAATCTTAAGATCAAACTTCTTTCCTTTCCATATCTCATATGACGTAGACACTACCGACTTTGATGGAACTCTGTTCAGAAGGTAAGCTGCAGTCTCTAGGACGTACCCCCAGAATGAGACGGGTAGGTAAGTGAAACTCGTCATAGACCGCACCATGTCTAATAGCGTACGATTCCTCCTTTCTGATACACCGTTAAGCTGAGGTGTATAAGGAGGTGTCCACTTGGATAGAATCTCATTGTCTCTAAGAAAATGAGTGAACTTCATACTCAAGTACTCTCCTTCTCGATCTGAATGAAGAGTCTTAATACTCGTTCTAATTTGGTTCTCTACCTCATTCTTTTATTCCCTGAATTTCTCGAAGGTCTCAGATTTATACTTTATTAAGTACACGTGTCCATACTTAGAGAAATCATTAATGAATGTAATGAAGTATGAGTAACCACCTATAGCCTGAGTCGACATGGGACCACATACATCACTATGTATGAGTTCCAATAACTCGGTGGCTCTCTCTCCCGTTCCACTAAAAGGAGGGTTGGTCATCTTCCTACGAAGGTAAGGTTCATAAGTTGCATATGTCTCACAGTCAAATAGATCTAAGTATCTATCTTTTAGCAACTTTTGAATCCTTCCCTCATGTATATGACCTAGCCTACAATGTTATAGGTATGCATTATTTACCTCATCTCTTTTCCTCTTAGACATATTTATATTTATGATGTGTGGAGAAGTGTTTAACACATATAAGCCATTTACAAGGGTCCCTCTAGTGATGATCTCATCAACCATAATTATTGAATAACTATTATACTCAAAAATGAATTTATATCCACTTATTGTCAAACAAGAGATAGATATAATATTTTTGATAATAGAGAGAACAAATAGCATGTATCCAATGCAATGATAACTCCACTAGACAGATGTAGGGTGACATCCTAAACAGCAACTGTAGCAACTCTTGCTCCATTGCCCATCTTGAGGTCCATTTTGCCTTTGGCCAGTCTCCTAGGTCTTACTAGAACTTGCAACAAATTACAGATGTGATAAGCACTCCCGGTATCCAATACCCATGTGTTATCATGAAAATCTGACAAGTGGAGACTGATCATTAATATACCTGAAGCTTCTCTAAGCTTCTGTCTCGCCTTCTCTGCAAGGTAGTCCTTATAGTTCCTATTCCAATGCCCATCTTGGCCGCCGTGGAAGCACTGACCTTTATCCTTTGCTAGGTCTCTCTTGGCAACCTTTGCCTTACATAGTTTTTCTTTACCCTTGCCCTTCTTAAGGGTCTTTACTAGCCTTCCTTTTCCTATTGGTTTCACTAATATAGAGAACTGACTTCTCTTTCTTAATGGTACTCTCAGCTCCCCTCAACATATTGAGGAGCTTAGGTAGAGTCACCTCAAACTTGTTCATATTAAAGTTAATAATGAACAATGAAAAGGAATCTGGTAGGGACTGAAGTATAAGATCAACATATAGGTTATCCTTTAGGACTATCTTTATACTTTACAAAGCGGGCAATCTCATCCTCGCTTGTTCTTTCCTCTAGTGTGGGCACAATCGTCTTAAGAACATATACAATTTTCTCTTTTGTGAGAATAATTCTCAAATTACGGAGCATTTGGACTAATGAAACAGTTAGTATCAAGTATGCCACATAAGGGTTTTGCAAGCGATAAAAAAGATATAGCATAAATAAATAACATACAGACTTTGTAGAAAATACTAATTAAGATATGGACTTCTATCTTAATGTACTCCCATTATTTTCTTAGTGAATCACGCGACACCCTCGACACGTGAGACGGAAGTCTCCGGTAGACTCCTAGTGGGGATCGGGATCCAATTGGCGTCATAGTGCAACCTCGAGAGACTCGACCAATTACACTAAGTCCAAAAGGTAGGCAACTCTTGCCAATCACAACTCCTTATGATTCCCGTCATGTTCGGCCTCTGAATCATCATTGTCTCGAGGGACTCGACCAACCATGACGTTCAGTTAAATCATCACCATCGTTACAAGATGAGTATGATTCAATGATATGCCATCGAGGGACTCGACCAAGCATACCATGTCCTCAGGTCACCGGTGACATTTCTATGTTGTAGGCAAGATCTTGATCACGTAGATAGGTGAGCCTCGAGGGACTCGACCAACTCAACCTATGTCGTGATTCAATTTTTTCCTATAACGATGGAAAGCCACGTGGGTCAATCTTAATACCTCATGCTTACCGACTTAATATTATCTTAGGAGGGGTTTTTCTTATCGTGATCTCCCGCCACGGCATCGTGGGTCCCGCTGTAACCTCCACGCTCCCGCTGCACCTCTCCATGTAATTACAAATAATCACAAGCACGTAGGCCCAATAATAAATGAGAAAAACGCAGGCTCACATGCCCTAATAATAATAATAATCACAATTACATACATCACAATATATGGCTCATAATCATCCATCCACATCATACGTCACATATACATCACATCATATGTAGAATTACTAGATATATATAATAATTAATTAAACTATTTAATTAATTATTTTTTAGAAATCAGGATATGATCAGAATTTCTAAAATTATCAAGGGTATTTTTATAATTCTAGATCGAGGATAGTCCTTGGAATTTTTAGAATTATTGAGGGTATTTTAAAAATTCTGTACACGAAGATAATCCTCAGAATTTTCCTAATTCAAAGGGGTATGATCATCCTTTTTTCAAAAGGATGTCGTCGTCGCTGCACTGCGCAGGTGGCAGCGCTGCACGCCGTCGGCGTGGGCAGCCGCCCCTGTGGCAGGCGCTGATGCCCTCGGGTGGCACCTCGCGGGCGGGCGGTGCTGCCTTACGCTGATGCTGCCCCTGCAGGAGCGGCCGCCCTTGCATGCGACATCCCTGGCCGTGGGGCTGCCCCTTCCGGCCATGCAATGGGCAGCCGCCCCTTGCTGCCTGGCCGCAGGCGTTGCTTACACCATTTGGGGATTTGATCTCCCGCGGGCGACAGCGCATGCTGGCGGCTGCCCCTGCAAGTGGCATTGGCCATGACCGACCGCCCCCTTGAAGGGGGCCTTGACCGCAGTCGGCTACCCCTTGCAGCCGACCTGGCCGTGGGTGGCCAGCCCTGCATTGGGGTTGGTCGTGGCTGGCTGCTCCTTGTCCTCGTTAGCTTCGTTACGAAAATGCAATAAGAATGCGTAGAACGATTCTACGCGATTCAATCTTATCACCAATCTTTCGAAACCAATCTTTCGCATGAAAACCTTGGCTCTGATACCATTGTTGGGAAACCTCAGTGGGTGCATCATATGCGCAGCGGAAATCAAAACAAAAAATCAGTTTTCCACGCAGATCAAATCGTAGTGCAAAAGATTGGGGTCACGAGAAAAACATAAAAATCGATAAAATCATGATTTGTGAGAGATTGATTTTATTTATGGAGATCGTATATCCCTGTATTCCAGATCCGGATGGAGCAGATGAAGGAGGTTAAGTGTCCTCCTCTCTAACGGTATCCACACGATGGATCTCTACAGCGAAACTCCTCAAATCTGATCTTGCAACTCTTTCACAGAGGGAGAGAGGAAAATAGGAGGTGGTGGCTAAAGCTACAGCCTATCAATCATGAGTCTCCCCTCCTATTTATAGAGAGCCACCAAAGCCCTAGGGCTCTTGCCTTAGTGGGTATTGGATCTCCATCCAATAACCTACTAACCTTGTATTATTGGATCTCTATCCAATAATCTCCTTAGGCCTCTAACTGGATCTTAATCAAGGAGCCCATCAGCTTAGAGTCTCACCTAATGAGAATAGGGGCTAATTAGATCTCCATCCCATCATCTATTCGCTGAATTATCCACCATATGTGTGTGACCCTCTAGGCCCGATACCGAGCTGGTCGTGAGTCACTCCCATCATAACTCCTTATGATATAGTGAATTATTATCCCCATAATAATTCACTCGACTCATCGACTAGGCCACTACACCATAATCCCCAAATGGTACAGGGAGATCAAATCCATCGGACCTATCTATCCACAGTTACCGTATATCTATAATCCCTCATCCAACTAATATCCTAGAGACTGTATATTGGATATGGTACTGTCAAGCCACATACAGAATCCTTTATAGTCTCGCTCTAATCGGATTCTCCCGGAGAACTCTTTTTCTCTTACTCCGAACGACCTAGCCAGGGATTTGTCTGAGCAAGCACATATGGGATAATCCTCTCGTGATGCCGAGAGTGGATGATCCTTTATTGATACTTAATTGCCTTCGTAAGGTTGGCTACCAATCCCGATAACCAGCTGTACCAGATCTAGAACTTTTCAAACTTGTAAGTCTGGCGTCAAAGACAGGAGTACTCATACAAGACATCCATGGTATCTCAAGTCTAAGGACCAGATACACAACTGGGACTATGAAATCGTTGTCTGACATTATGTATCATTAACCATACGACATTCCATAAGCGGATCAATCAGTGAACCAATTCTCCAATGAGCACCTGTACTATATCCTTAGTGTCTCCACACAAGTGACGTGAGACCAGCTGCCTCCATCATATGAACGGGTATATAGTACACCGATCTGTCCGGTTATCTCAATGTCCCTCTTGAGTAACCTATGACCGGGATTATTTAGGATCTATATTTAAAGGTGAATCAATCTCATTATCGTGATCTCATCACGATCCGACTCTCATTGCACAGAACTAAGGATATCACAATATATATGTAACAGATAATGTGAGAATATGCCAATATTAATCATAAGCAAAAAGATCACACAGCATGTCACACGTGCCATCACTCACGTGATTGGCTTGTAGGGCACCTGTAACCAGCAGATATCAGAGCCACGTTCGACTCAATTGGATTAAGACCCAAGCAAGTTTATTGGCTGTTTTTGGCATTAACGAGGGTCAATGCATCATACGTCCGCCTATATTTAATAGGACGCACTACATCTTTTGAAAAACTATAATGCGTATTTTTTAATTTCGTTAGATTTTGATTTATGAAACATCATAAAAAATGGATTTCAAAAGTTATCCAATCCTATAAATGATTAGAATGATCATGAAAGACATATGTTTTTATTAAATACCAAAGCTATGAATGCTTTATTTTGTGCTTTAGATAAAAACAAGTTTAATTGGGTTTCTACTTGTGATTCGACTTTTGATATACGACATACTTTAGAAGTCACACATGAAAGCATAACTAAATTAAATGTATAAAAAATAAATGAAATAACTTACAATGGTGAACTTGAAGAACACCTTCCAATGAACATGAAGGACATTACCTTGAGAATCAAAGATGAACACCTTCTAAAGAACATGAAGGACTTAACACTAAGAACAGATGACTCCTCGAATAAATCCTCGAACGATGAGGACTATGAATTTGAACTTATGGCAAAAGAACCAAATAAATTAATAAAAATAAATATAAAAACATAAAAATAAACTTAAAATGGACATAGCTTCTTGCTAAGAATGCAAGGGGCACTCCGAAGATGAAGAGCATGAAGAAGAAGTAAATGACTACATGCTTATGGCCATTAACGATGAGGTAAGAAACTCACCTGAAGTTTTCTTTACTTTTGATGAATTGTTAAATGTCATTTATGAACTATTTGATGAATTTAAGAAGCTTAGCAAAACTTATAAATTACTTAAGAAGGGACATGAATTACTTGCAAGTAAAATTAAAAACATGCATGAGGCATCAACATCATAGACTTCTTGTTCAAATGTGAGTCATTAGAGAAAATTGAAAAAAAAAAAATGTTATACTACAACAAACTTTAGAAAAGTTTAAAATAGTAATAAATCTCTAAATATGATCTTTACCAATAAGGGTCATGTTCATAGGAAAGAATGTATTGGATTTGTGGGTAACACTTAACAAAAGCCAACTAACAAAAGCCAACTATCCTCATTAGAGGACCTATATTACACTCTTACCCAAACTCAAATATAATTTTTATGATAGATTAGGACATTTTGCTTGTAAGTGTTCATTTAGAAAGTATAGTTCACATAAGTTAATTTGGATTTCTAAAGGAATTATAAACAACCAAATACCTTTAGTTAAATTAGGTTGAGCCTTTCATGAGGTACCCGAAGTCAAATGAGTACCTAAATTAAAACCAACTTTATTATAGGTTTGACTCCAAACAAAGACTAGGAGCAAAACAAAATGGTATTTTGAAAGTGGATGTTCAAGACACATGACTTTAGATCTAATACTCTTTTCAAGCTTATTAGCCTAAACAACAATAATAAGAAAGAATATTAGAATTATTGGCAACAAATCTGTTGATGATTCATGGTTATATGATTAATCTTGATTATTTTTTGATAATACAAGGATTTTGTGTGAAAAACTAGAGCATGTTAGTACAAAAATTAAAACTTAAAATCTTAGCTATATTCTAGTGGAAAACTATCTATGTTACATCCATTCTCGAAAAGAAAAATGATTTAGATAATGTGTTTTCACATGATATTTTTTTTAAGATGATACATTGGTTTCTATGATTTGAGATGTATTTTATATAAAATAATCTTCTTGACTCTAAAAAATATTTATTCAAGTAAATATTTTTTATATGAGTCTAAATTTTTTTCTTATTCAATGATTCTTTATGGTTTTGACTAAAGAAAATATCTATCTAAAAAAACCATGATCTTTTGAATATTATTGGCATGTATATTGAATAATTGATTTGAGTATGATGGTTGAAATGATAAATGAGTTATATGTTGAATTAAGATAAGATTGATCACTTGAATGAAAATTATTGGTGTGTATATTTAATGATTGATTTGAATGCTATATTAGATGGATTGAATGATTCCATGTTGACTTGAAATATGTTGCATATTGTATGATGGAATATTGGATTATTCTTGAATTGAGGCTTGAAATAAAATAATAAACTTATGCTTCACTTTCTAGTATTTTTGGAAAATTATTTTTTTTTAAAATGAGAATGAAAATTGCATGATAACTTATTGGACTAAGTCTAAAGAAGAAAAAATCATTGAGATTAAAATAAATTGAGGTTTTTATTTAAAAATATTTTATTAGTGATCTTGATGATTTATTTTGAAATAAAACTTGATTTTGTTTTAAATGGCCATGCATAGATTTGGAAGCATTCTTGAAACAAATCACATGAATTGAAACAACTAAAATAGGAAAGTTTTTCTTCGAAAATTTTTTAATCAAGTTTTCAATAAGAGAAAGTGATACCATTATTGTTAAATCTCTTGAACTATAAAAATGATTTTGATGATTGAAATTTGAATAAGATTCTTTCCTAACCAAATCATGAACTTTCCCATGATCTTTTGACTTAAGATATCTTTTATGGGAATGAACTTTTTACTTCTATAATTTTTTTTTTACCAAAGAGGCGACTTATGATCTTATAACTTGAGATTTTCAATAAGAATCATGATCTTGATAACTTGAAATTTCTTATATATGAATCAAGATTTTTTATCTTTTCTCGTATGCAACTTGTTGAATCTCAAATTTTAGTGATGAAATCAATTGATGAGTTATTGATCTAACAAGGTTATTAGAATTGAATGATGTAGGATTAACTACGACAGATTACAATCAGAGGATTGGCCAAAGTCAAGTCTAAGCATCGGGCCGGAGTGAGGACGATGTAGTTGGGAACTCGCCTGGGGTGCGTCGAGAGCTCGCTAAGGGTATCGGGAGTTTGTCAAGATGGTCCAAGGGAGTTTATCGGAAGAAGATCGAGACTCGTTAGAAGATTGTCGATGATAGCCGAAAAGCTTACCGGGAGTTGGAAAAGTTTTCAAGTGAATTTATTGGTCATGATTGTTATTTATTAAATCATAGTTAGCATCGTTTATTCATGATGGTGAAAAGGAGTTACAGGACATACATGGACCCAAGATCAAGCTTAGGCATCGGGCTAAGGTTTGGATGATACGATGGGAGCTCATTAAGAGTTTGCTAGGACTTTGTCAAAGTTATCAGGAAGATCGTTAGGAACACGCTGGGAGATCGTCGGAGGAAGACCGTGAGACTCACCGTAAGGAATGTCGGAGGTTACCGGATTATGGGAGTGAAGTCGTTAATTAAGCTTGGTAGTCATGCATGGTTATAATCCTTAAGTCGTAGGTTAAGTTTGAGTCCAAATTGAGTGTGATTCAGAAGGAATTCAAATCAACTCAAAGAGACAATCTGATCCACAAAAGGGGATTGATTGAGCTCAGGTTGTGCTCAATTGGTTGACCAAAAAATTGGTCAACATAAGGTTCAATTCGGGATTAGAAAAGTGTAGGGAATCACTTTTTCGTGATTCCCGTCGGTTGAAATCGGTGAGCGACAGTTGTACCACCGTTGCCTAGGTTTTCGGGCGGCTGACGGCGGCTGAATCGCCTAAGTTTTTAGGTGGTTGAACCACTTGTGCCCTGTTTTCAGGGTGCTTTCGGCGACTACACTACCGGTGCCGACGGGTGAACCGCCCGTACCCAGATTTTTTGGATACATTTAAATTTTAGCTTCAAATTTTGAAGTCATTTCGGGCCTATAAATACCTCAAGTTTTCTTACATTTCATATAATAATTTTTGGGATTAAAATTCTATAAAAAACTTGTGTGAATTGTAAGAAAAAGAAAAGGGGTAAGGGAGTGATCCAAGTGTTGTAATCTTGTCTCCTTATAAGCGAAAGGTTGTAAGGGTTTGGTCTTCACCCAAAGAAAATCGATAGAGATGCTGGTGGGCCTCGGAGAATAGGACTCGGGGAGTGGATGTAGGCCTGTTAAGGCAGAACCACTATAACTATGAGTATACTTTAACTGCTTTCATTTTACTCTTAATTGTTCTTAAACACTTGATTGTTGGATTCAGAGTTTCAATCTCTCAACTTCCTTAAATCAGTTTCCAACCGGTTTTATTAAGAGAAGCTTCCATTGTTCACTCTTTAATTTATGAAAGTAAAGGTTTTTAATTGAGCACTTTCATTCTCGCACTAATTCACCCCTCTTAGTGCCAATTGATCATAATAATTGGTATCAGAGCAAGATCTTACTCTTTGGACTAAACATCCACTTGAGTAAATGACTTTGTTTGGCATGAATAAGGGATATTCTATTTCACGTCCTCTAATGTTCAATGGGACGGATTACGCATATTAGAAAATAAGGATGTATATTTTTCTCATTTCTTTGGACCTTAATTCATAGAATGTTGCAGAGAATTGATTTAAAAAATTTTCCAAACTAATGAATGATTTGAATGATTTGGAAAGAAAGAATTTTTCTTTGAATGCAAAGGATATGAATGTCTTGTTTTGTGCTCTTGATAAAAACAAGTTTAATCAGGTTTTTGTTTATGAATCGGCTTTGATATTTGACACACACTAGAAATGACACACGAGGGGACTAGTAGGGTAAAAGAATCTAAGATTAACATTTTAGTTCATAATTATGAGTTGTTTAGAATAAAACCAAGTGAGTCTATTGGAAAAATGTACACCCGTTTCACGGATGTCGTCGATGGACTTAAATCTCTTGGAAAATATTTTTTCTAATTTTAAACTTGTTAGTAAAATTTTAAAGTCTCTTCGTAAAAATTGGGATCCTAAAGTAACTGCTATACAAGAAGCCAAAGTTTTAAATTACTTGCCTCTTGAAAAACTCATTGCATCATTAATGACATATTAATTAAATTGTAAACCTCACGAAGAGTTTAATGAATCCCTTCCAAAGAATAGGAAGAATGTAGCACTTCGAACGACAAATGACTCCTCGAGTGAAATTTCGAGTAATGAGGACCATGATATTGTACTATTGTCTAGAAATTTAAAAAAAATATATGAAAAAGAATAAAAACTATAAAAATAAAAATGAACCGAAGAAAAATAATGTCATATGCTATGAATGCAAAAAATCAGGACATTTTCAAAAATGAATGTCCTCAATTGAAGAAGAAGGCGCTACACAAGAAGAAAGCACTTTCAGCAACTTCGGATGACTCAAGTTCATCGGATAAAGAAGACCAATCCAAAGAAGAAGTTGCTAACTATGTCCTAATGACGATACAAGATGAGGTTAGTGATTCATTAAGCATTTCTTTTTTGGAGTTATTAAATATGTTCTATGAATTGTTTGATGAATTTAGAAAAATTAGTAAATCTTATAAGTTGCTTAAAAATGAATATGATTTATTAGTTGGTAGATTTGATAAAATACATGATTTATTAGTATCACATAACCCTTGTTCTAAATATGAAATGCTAGAAAATGTTAAAGAAAAAAATATCATGCTTAAGACAACATTAGAAATTTTTTTAATTGGAAACGAATCCTTAAATATGATCCTTGCCAATAAGAATCATATTAATAGAAGAAATAACATAGACTTTGTTGGTAACATTCAACAAAAACCAACTATTTTTGTTAAAGGACACACCTTAAATTTGTGATGAAAATCAAATATAATATTTATGAAAAATTAGGACATAAGACAAATAAATATCTATTTTGAAAATATAGTCCACACAAATTAGTTTGGGTTCCCAAGAGAACAACAAACAACCAAAAATCATAAGAAATGAAAGATAAAGTTTCATAAAGGACCCAATATAAAATGGGTATTTAAATTTTTTATGAATTTATCTCCTAATAAGACTAGGAGTACTAAATAATATTTTAGATGCTCAAGACATATAAGTTAAGATCTAACAAACTCACTAGCCTAAATACTAACAAGATAAATTATTAAAAATAAAAATAAATCTTCATTATGATGGTGCATAATCTTTCGTTGCATGCTAAAATTAGAAAGAAGAAAATTAGCTATCTTTAATGAAAAATTATAAACAGGAAAGGGAGATTTTGATGATGATTAATGTATTAATTTGTGTGCTTGTATTTGTGTACATTGTTTTGAAATTAAATGACTAAATATTGAATTTAAACTTCAACGTCATATACAAAATCATTTTTATTTAAAGGAAAAATTTCTTGATAACATGATAGAATCTTCCAACATAAAAAAAAATTTGGTTGAAGAATATCTCATAGTAATGACTCCATTTGAAAGTGATTTACTCATTTGGATTTATCTTATCATAACCAATATTGATAATGTATAGTTAGAGCATGCTAGTATGAAAACTAGAATAACAAACCTTAATTATTGTTAATAAAAAATATTTATGTTAAAATTTATAAAAATATGTTTTTTGTTGATGATATATTAGTTTCTATGATTTGAAAGGTATTATATATATAAAACAACCCTCTTGACTCCCAAAGATATTTATCCAAACAAAAACCTTTTATATGAGTCTAAAGTTTTTTTTTAATCATAGTTATGACTAAAGATCTTTCTAAACAAACTATGATATTTTAAAATGTATTTAATGGTTGATTTGAATGTTATATTAGATGTACTTGAAATATGTTGCATGATTGAATATTAGATCATTCTTGAATTGAGACTTGAAATAAATAAAAAAATTGAAATGAGTTTGTTAACTCCTTGCACTATATGTAGAGAGTTAGACTCATCTAAATGTTAGAATTGAGATTGGTTAAATTTTTACTAGAAGATGTTTTAACATTTTGATGAGTTATTGTAATGACCTTGATGATATTGAAGAAGTAACTTGAAATATGGGTTGCATATTGAGTGAATATGTTGAATGATAGAATTTGAGCATAGACCATTATAAAAAGGGATAATGCTTTTCTTTATGGTGATTTTGAAAACTTATATTGATGCATGTTTTATGATAAAAGAACAAAATGTTAGACTTAAATCTAATGCTTAAGATAAATCCTATGTATGCTTTTAAGAAACAATAATGTATATCTTGATGATTTTTCTATTGCTTTTTTATTTTGATTGAAGATGTTTTATGTTCAATGAAACCATGCTTGATGATTTAATGATGCATAGTGATCGTGCTTAATGAGTTTATATTTCGAAATTATGCATTATAATCTTTGTGATTTATAGCTTCTTGATCTTTGCCATAATGAAAGTTTTTTTTTATTTTTAATGATGATGTATGTTTTTATTTGGCTTAAAAGATAAAAGTATGCTTATATGAAATAAAAAGAGAATACATTTTTCTTAAAAATTTCTCTATCTTATATATTTTTCAAAAAGAGATTAATGAATCAATTATGTTATTTTTTTATGAATCTCTTGAACTATGAAAATGATTTTGATGATTTGAATTTGAATAAATTTTTATCCAAATCATAATATTGATTCCTTGATATTTATAAATTAAGATTTATTATGAGTCAAGATTTTTCATTCTTTGTACTCCTACGATTCCTTTGGCTATTCACTAAAAAGGAGAAATATCCTAATAAACCATGATATGATATGCTACTTGACATCTTGATAATTTATGACGTGAACTTTTGTTATGTATTATTTTCTTTTTTCTCTTCTTTCTTATTTATAAAAATAAAGGGAAGAAAGAAAATCACTAGCATTTTAAGAGATCGATAAGTCTATTTATTTCATCTTAAATATATTAAAAGTGATTTTGATGATTTTGATTATTTGAAATTGAATAAGTTTTTACCTATATCGTGATTTTGATTCCTTCGAATTATAACTTGAAATTTTTTATGAATCAAAATATCTTATTATGTGTGTTCTCGTATTATTTAAAAGGAGATTTTTATATAAATCATGATCTTGACAACTTAAGATTTTCTTATGCATGAATCAAGATATTTTATTTGTTTCTCCTATGATTTGTCTCTTGATATTCATAATTTATCTTCATGAATTGTATATCTCATCACCATGTTAATTTTTCTTGATATACTTTATGTGATGATTTGAAAAATGATGTAATGAGAAGAGTTTTACACTATTATAACCATCCATTCTTTTTGACAATGACAAAGGGAGAGTAAAACTTGCTAGCTTGCTCATCTCAAAAGAGAAGCAAGTGCTATCTTAAAAATCTCAAGGGAAGCAAAAATTTTGCTTAACCTCACATTCTTAAAAAACATGCTAAGAGAAGTAACACTTGCCAACTTGTTAGCTTGCATGATGTAAAATTGCTAGCTTGAACATGCAAAGGAAGCAAAAATTTGCTTGCTCGCACTTCTCAAAAGAGAAGAAAGAACTCACTACCTTGCATGTTCTAAAGTGATGAAAAATTTACTAAATTGCTAAGCTTTCGTATCTCAAAACTTATTTTATTGCACTTATCCTTTTTGTTGATGACAAAGGGGGAGAATGTATGATGATGTGAAATCATATATGATGATGATCATACATGTAATGATGATTTTAAAAATATATATGGTGATTTGGAATAATGCATACAATACTCATGATTTTATTATGATGATATGATGTATTGCATATGATGTTATTAAAATAATTTCAACTTGGACTTTTGAGCTCATCTTAATAGTTTCAATTTACTAAGAGCTCTTCTTAATGATATAATGCTTTCACAACTCCAATTTACTAAGAGCTCTTCTTAATGATATAATACTTTCACAACTCCTCCCTTGTTTCTCTCCTCATTATTCATAAATGGGATGAAAATTCTATAATGTATATTCTATTTTACTAAGGGAAGCAATGTCATTATGTGCTTTGAACTCGTCAGCTATACATTTCACCTTTTTGTTATGATAGAAGGGGAGAAATAGACATTGATGACATATAGATATTGATGCACATAGTTGGATATTAATGCATAATTTTTTGAATTCATCTTTAATAACTTGATGCAAATTTTTATTTGCTTGAAATATTTATTGCCTCAAGCTACTTGAATTCAAGAGTGTGTGATTCTCTTGAATTTAAGTTTTCTTTATTATGACATGGATGTAGGGGGAGTAAGGTTTAACTCCCATCATCAATTAATTATCATCATCAAAAAGGGGGAGATTGTTGATATCAGATTTTGATGATAAAATTAATTGATGGGTTATAGATCTAACAAGGTTGTTAGAATTGATTGATGTAGAATTAACTACGACAGATTACAATCAAAGGATTGACCAAAGTCACAAGCATCGGGCTAGAGTAAGGACGATGCGGTTGGGAACTCGCCTGGAGTGCATCGGGAGCTCGCCGAGGGTATCGGGAGTTTGTTAGGATTACACAAGGGAGTTCGCTGGAAGAATACCAAGACTCGTCAGAAGATTGTTGGGGGTAGCCGAAAAGCTTACCGAGAGTTGGAAAGGTTTTTAAGTTGATTTATTGGTCATGATTGTAATTAATTAAGTCATAATATAGCATTGTTAAGGTTTAATCATGACGGTGAAAAGAAGTTATAGACTAGATATGGACCCAGGATCAAGCTTAGGCATCCGGCCAAGGTTTGGATGATGCCGTGGGAGCTCACCGGAAGTTCGCTAGGACTTCGCCAAATGTATCGGGAAGATCACTAGGAACACGTTGGGAGATCGCCGAAGGAAGACTTTGAGACTCACCACAGGGAATGCCGGAGATTGCCAGATTGCGAGAGTGAGATCGTTAATTAAGCTTGGTGGTCATGTATGGTTGT
Organism: Ensete ventricosum; assembly: GCA_029747655.1. Taxonomy (NCBI): domain Eukaryota; kingdom Viridiplantae; phylum Streptophyta; class Magnoliopsida; order Zingiberales; family Musaceae; genus Ensete; species Ensete ventricosum. Next base: position 30,016,096 of record JAQQAF010000007.1, read on the forward strand.
AATCCTTAAGTCATAAGTTACGTTTGAGTCTAAATTGAGTGTGATTGAGAAGGAATCCAAATCAACTCAAAGAGACAAGCGAGTCTACAAAAGGGGATTGTTTGAGCTCAGGTTGTGCTCAATTGGTTGACCAAAAATTGGTCAGCATAAGGTTCAAGTCGGGATTAGAAAAGTAAAGAGAATCACTTTTTTGGGATTTCCAACGGTTGAACCGCCGGTGAGCGACGATTGTATCGCCACTGCCCAGGTTTTCAGGCGGTTGACAACAGCTAAACCACCTAGGTCGATGGCTGAACAACCCCTGCCCAAGCTTTCAGGTGGTTGATGGTGGTTTAACTGCCTAGGTTTTCGAGCGGTTGACAGCATCTGAACCGCCCAGGTCGACGGCTGAACTGCCCGTACCCTATTTTCAGGGTGCTTTCGGTGGCTGCACCACCAGTGTCGATGGGTGAATCGCTTGTACTCGGATTTTTCGGATACGTTTCAATTTTAGCTCCAAATTTTGAAGTCATTTGGGGCCTATAAATACCCCGAGTTTTTTATATTTTATACAATATTTTTTGGGATTAAAATTCTGTGAAAAACTTGTGTGAATTGTAAGAAAAAGAAAAGGGGTAAGGGAGTGATCCAAGTGTCGTAATCTTGTCTCCCTTGTAAGTTTTGAAAGGTTGTAAGAGTTTGGTTTTCATCCAAAGAAGATCGGTAGTAGACGCCGATGGGCCTTAGAGAAGAGGACTCGGGGAGTAGACATAGGCCGGTTAAGGTCGAACCAGTATAACTATGAGTGTGCTTTAATTACTTTCATTATACTCTTAATTGCTCCTAAACACTTGATAGTTGGATTCAAAGTTTCAATATCTTAACTTCCTTAAATCAATTTCTAATCGATTTTATTAAGAGAAGCTTCTGTTGTTCACTCTTTCATTTACGAAAGCAAAGGTTTTTAATCGAGCACTTTCATTCTCGTACTAATTCACCCCCCCCCCCCCCCCCACTCGCACTTTCATTTTCGAGCACTTTCATCATGATATGATATCTTTATAAAAATCAAGATTGTTCATTAGGATTATTTTTTTTATTAAAAAAATTATCTATATGAATCAAGATCCTTCTATTTGATCTCATAAGATTTCTTTTTGACCTAAAAGGAAATTTATCAAATTAAATAATATATTTTGGTATTCATGATTTAATACTAATAACCTTCATGATATAATTTATTTGTTCCTTATATTCATTAATGGTATACCTTATCACCAAATTGATATTTCTTAAGTTTGTTATGATTTGAAAATTAACATAACAGAAAAGATTTTGTACCTTTATATTTTTCCTTTTTTTTTACTATGACCAAAGGGGAGATAAAATTGCTATCTTGCAACAACGGAGAGAATTGGATATGATAAATCTTCCAACATTAAATGAGAAATAATTTGCTTAGAAAAAATTAAGAATTTTAAATTTTCTAAATGAATGAGAAAATACATGATTTATAAATTGAGCTTGATTTGCTATCATAATTTTTTGGATTTTTAGATTTTTGTAAACTGAGCTTTTTATTAAAATCTACATGAGATGATCCTCTTATATTTCTCTATAATTTCTTGACTTTTTGTGCTCTTTTTTTAAATGAATCTTTCTTTTTGAAATTGATATTTACAAAAGAGAAGATATGATTCGAATTTATTTTTGTAATGAGATTCATTTTCTCCCTCTCACTCAAAAATTATTTCGATTCACATATCTTTTAAATCCTTGATTGAATGTTTTTAATATATATCCCTACTCTTAATATTTGATTTTTTGGGATACTTAGATTTTTAGGATCTTTATCCCTCACCCTCTCCTCCTCTTCTTCTATTTTATTTACAAAGGGGGGGAAAATAATTTGATGAATGGATTAAACTCTATTCTTATTCTTCTTCTTATTTTACTAAGAGGGTGAAATGGACTAGATTTATTTATGTACTACATATTATGTTAAATGTTTAAAAAATATTCAAATGTAATTGAGCATCCCTCCTTTTTGTTGATGATAAAGGGGGAGAAATGGAATGTCAAATGATATGATTACTAACATAAGAGAAGATGAATGTTATAATTATTGAATCTCATATTTTGATGATAAAATCAATTAATGAGTTTTATGATCTAACCTCTGTGTTAGAAAAAGTGAAGCAGAATTAACTACGACGGTGAAAAGGTAATACAATCATGCCGGGGTTCAGACCATATAGTGGGAGCTCACTGGGAGTTTGCCGAAGGTGATTGGGAGCTCACTGGAGCACGCCCGGAGTTCGCCGAAAGATATTCGAGAGACTCGTCTGTCACGGACAATAATGTAAATAAGATGTTCGATGAAATGCTCGTGTTTGTCCGTGTCCTTCGGTTTGTATACATATCTTGCACAATAAGAAGCAGGCTTGCAGTAGGCTTAGCAGTCATAGTTTGATTTGCTTTGTGGCCAATTTTGGCTTGTAAATAAGAGTGTGTCTTGTAAGCACTTGTGAGGACTTCGGTCTGTAATGGACCATTATCCTTTGTGTGTAACCTTTCTGAGTTGTAATGTCTATGGGTGTAATTTGTATTGGCTTTATAAAGTATTTGCTTGAGCATTTGCTCGTGGATCCCGTTGGGATTGCTTCTTCTAGAGCGTTTTCTCTTTTGTAAGTCTAAGGGACCTTAGGAGATCTCGGGGAAGGCTGACCTTTGCAGACTGACATGCATAGGTGTAGTACGGCTTAGGCAAAATCAACTAAGCCCGTGACATTGTGGTATCAGAGCAGGACAAGTATACATAGAAACACTTGTCATACAAACGTGGGGGACTTAGCTGCGTTGTGTGGAGAACAGCCAGCATGCGCAACCGTTTGGGAGAACTGGACATTGAGATGTAGGGAAATAAGTCGCTCAGAGGAGCGAGCATCTAGGCTTGGCATTCAGAGGAATGGCCAACCATTTGCGGGAGAGATACCATGAGGACAAGCAAGCGAAGAAGAATGCATAGCACATAAAGATTGGGATGGCTGAGTTCGAGCTACGGCTCGACGTTGGCAACCAAACTTGATGGTGCTCAAGGCAAGCGAGGTGCTTGGTGAGAGATGAGACCGTGCAAAGTGAGAGGTGTTACGTAACGACCGAAAGAGTTATGCAAAGCTCACAGAGGTGAGGGGAATTGCTAACTCGGAGGATTCGGTACTCATGCAAGGGCTTGTACATGGACGATGGAGTGTTCGTGGCCATCCCAAGGCGTGATCGGAACTAGGCATCATGGAGCATCATAACTTTCTCTTCGACATAGAAAGGATACGTCCATAGGCGGCTGAAATGTGCAATAAGTTCAGCACATTGCTAGACATTGAAGGGTGCAATGGAGAATATATTGGTGAAGGGTCGCAATCTAGCAAGTGCATTTGCGGGGGCAAAACAAGGCACAAGTTGTTCAATAAGATGGAGTTGTCCAAAGGGAATGGTGGTCTCCAAAACTTCCAATGGGAAGAATGCAAAGAGAAAAATTGCTCCAACAGGACAGATATCCAATAGAGATAAGTCCTAGTTCTCCAGAGGGAGAATAATGTGCAACAGACCGCATATATTGAGGAAGAGTTCTTCAAGACAATATCTCCACAAAGCTTAATGGACCGAGCGAGTAACGAGGAATCATCATATGATCTCGAATGAGGTAATGCATTGGTGGATGCATTTCGAGATCAAATGGGGGAGCAATCTAAGGCAACATCATATGAAGGCACACTTAGAGTCGATGTAGAAATTGAACTTAACGGAAGGCTGACTCGTGGAATGGTGGATGCGAGGGCCACTATCAACTCAATGCAAATTGAGTGTTGGGCAGATGACCCAGATTTAGCCCATAATGGGCTTTAGTGAAGCCCACAGCTCATAACCTCACTTATATTAACCTAAAACCTAGATTAGGTGGCTAGGGTTGAGATTAAGAGAGCAGCGACGGTTGAAAATGTGGGTGAGAGAAAGAAGACCGTAGATTGACAATAGAGGCTAGAAAACAAGAGATCCAGGAAAGGGAAGAAGACAAGGACAGGAAAAGACTATTCTCAATCATTCAAATCTTAGGTTAGATCAGTTTGCAGTGGATTCTTACTGTGATCTCTTGGGAAGGTTTTGGATATTGTGCCTAGGATTATAGTCCTTGTATTCCTGTGATTCTCTTGTGGCTATTGCTTTGGGCTTAGGCAAGAAGCCTTGAGATCTGTATATTCATTATTTTGATAGTGGATTTTCTCTGGCTTGTCCCGTGATTTTTACCCTTCGATTTAAAGGGGTTTTTCACGTAAATCTTGGTGTTCATCTGATTGTGATTTCTGTTTGATTCCGCTGTGTGTGACGGTCTGCTAGTATTTGTTCGTATACAAAGTTTATTCCTATTTTATTCCCATCAACTGGTATCAGAGCAAGGTTTTGGTGGTATTTAATCTTTTGTATCTGAACATGGAGGCCCGTAATGTTTCTCGCATGATTAGTTTAAACGGAAATAATTGGATGATATGGAAACCAAGAATAAAAAATCTCTTGTATTGCAAAGATTTGTATGGACCTTTGCAAGGGGATAGTGCAAAGCCCACAACTATGACAGATGATGAGTGGAAGAGATTAGATAAAAAAATAGTTGGCTTTATTCGACAATGGCTAGATGATAGTGTCTTTCACCATGTTTCTACTGAATGTTCTGCTTACTCTCTTTGAAAAAAGTTAGAATGTCTTTATGAAAGAAAAATGGCTGGCAACAAAGCTTTTCTGATCAGAAAACTTGTGAACTTGAAATATAAAGAGGGTACTTCTATTCCTGAGCATTTGAATGAAATGCAGAGTATTACTAACCAGTTATCTTTCATGAAAATATCTCTTAATGATGAGTTGCAGGCATTGTTACTTCTCAATTCTTTGCCAGAAAGTTGGGAGACACTGGTGGTTTCCCTCAGTAATTCGGCACCAAATGGTATTGTCACCATGAGTCAAGTAACAAGCAGTTTGTTGAATGAGGAGTTAAGGAGAAAGAATTCAGCAACTTCTTAGATTAATTCACAAGCCACTTGTCTCAGAGAATAGAGGAAGGTCAAGGTCAAATGATAGAAGTGGTTCACGTGTGGGTAGAAGCAAGTCAAGGTCAAGGAAAGATATTGTTTGCTACAATTGTGGTGAGAAAGGACATTACAAGAATTAGTGCAAGCAACCTAAGAAGAACAAGAAAAGGGGGAAAGAAGTGGAGCATACAGAGTCAAAAGAGAATATCACAGCTATAGTACAAGGTAGTGATTATTTGATTTTGTCTACTTCCGATGATATTTTTTCTTGTGTGTGCCAGGATCTCGAGTGGATAATTGACACAGGTGCTTCTTATCATGCTACACCATGGAGGGAGTTCTTTGCTACTTACAGGTCTGGAAATTTTTATGTTGTCAAGATGGGCAACTATGGCACAACAAACATCATTGGCATGAGATATATCCATATAAAGACCAACCTTGGTTGTAAGTTGGTACTTAAGGATGTGAGGCATGTGTTTGACTTAAGACTTAATTTAATTTCAGTTGGAAGGCTGGATGATGAAGACTTTGATGTCAGATTTCACAAAGGGTAGTGGAAGCTCAGTAAGGGTTCTCTTATTGTAGCTAATGGGAAGAAATGTCATACATTGTATAGATTGCAGACTAAAGCTTGTGGTGAGTAGTTGAATGCTACAGAGAAAGACTTCAGCATAGAGTTGTGGCATAGGTGACTGGGACACATGAGCGAGAAAGGGCTGCAAGAACTTTCTAAGAGATAGGTATTGTCATACCTCAGAGGTACATGTTTGAACCCTTGTATTAATTGTTTGGCTAGTAAACAACATAGAGTTTCCTTTGTTAGTCATGCCTTATCTAGAAAAATGCATGCCTTGGACCGTGTCTATACAGATGTGTGTGATCCTTTGAGGATAAAAACTCCTGGTGGATCTATTAAAGTTCCTAGTATTAATGGTGCACTTTATTTTATTACTTTTATAGATAACTTTTCCAGAAAAGTTTGGGACTCTGCTTTGAAGACTAAAGATCAGGTTATTAATGTCTTCAAAGAGTTTCATGCTAGAGTTGAAAGGGAGATAGAAAGGAAATTGAAATATATAAGATCAAATAATGGTGGTGAGTACATAAGATTTTTTAATGATTATTGCAGGTCACATGACATCCAGCATGAGTTGACAGTCCCTGGTACGCCTCAGCATAATGCAATTGCAGAGAGGTTGAACCGTACCATCATGGGAAAGATCAGATGTATGCTTTCACAAGCCAAGCTACCCAAAAGGTTTTGGGATGAGGCTTTGAGGACTGCATTTGATGTAATCAACTTATCACCATGTACAGCTCTAGATGGTGTTGTTGCAGAGCATATATGGTCAGAGAAAGATGTCTCATATAGGCATTTAAGAGTGTTTGGTTGTCATGCATTTGCACATGTTCCAAACAATGAGAGGTCCAAGTTGGATGGTAAGACAAAAGAGTGTATTTTTTTTTGTTACTCACATGATCAGTTTGGTTACAGGCTTTGGGATCCAGAAAAGCAGAAGGTGTTCAGAAGCAGAGATGTTGTCTTCTTTGAGGATCAAACCATTGAGGATTTGAAGAAGGAGGCACCAGCTAAGACTTCTACAGAGGGATTTGTAGACTGTGACCCAATTATTCCTCCAGTATATATGAGGGTGATGGGGGAGATGTGCAGGAAGATGGTGTAGAGCCAAATGTTGATCTACCTACAGGACATATTGAGCAGGAAGAAGAAAGATAGCAAGTTCCCATAGAACCTCAGTTAAGAAGATCTTCTAGACCACGTCAACCTTCCAGAAGATACTCTACAGATGAGTATGTGATGCTTACTGATGCAGGTGAACCAGAGAGTTACCAGAAAGCAGTTGAAAGTGAGCAGAAAAATAAGTGGTTTATTGCTATGCAGGAAGAGATGGATTCTCTGCAGAAGAACCACATATATGATTTGGTGCAACTACCAGAGGGAAGTAAGGCCTTGAAGAACAAATGGGTTTTCAAGTTGAAGACTCAAGAATATTATTCTCAACCAAAGTATAAAGCTAGATTGGTTGTGAAAGGCTTTGGTCAAAAGAAAGTTAGATGTGAAAACAACTTTCCTTCATGGTGATTTGGAGGAGAAAATTTATATGGAGCAACCAGAAGGCTTCAAAGTCAAAGGTAAAGAAAATCTTGTCTACAAGTTGAAAAAAAGCTTGTATGGGCTGAAGCAAGCTCTAAGACAGTGGTATAAAAAGTTTGATTCATTTATGATTAAAAATAAATATAAAAGAACAGCTTCAGATCATTGTGTGTACATCAAACGATTTGGTAAGAATTTTATTATTCTCTTACTTTATGTTGATGACATGCTTATCATCGGAAAAGATATGTCTATGATTGACAGGTTGAAGAAAGAACCTGAGTGAGTCTTTTGCAATGAAGGATATGGTGCCAACAAAGCAAATACTGGGCATGCAGATTTCTCGTGACAGAAGAAAGAGAAAGATTTGATTGTCACAGGAGAAATACATTGAGAAGGTATTGGATAGGTTCAGTATGAGTAATGCAAAGCCAGTTGGTTCTCCTCTTGCAGGTCACTTCAAGTTGTGCTCAGATCAGAGTCTGTCAAGTGATGAGGAGAAGGAGAAAATGCAAAAGCTTCCTTATGCTTCAGTAGTTGGTAGTTTAATGTACGTAATGGTATGTACGAGGCCGGACATCGCATATGCAGTGGGTGTTACTAGTAGATTTCTAGCAAATCCAGGTAAAGAGCATTGGGCAGCAATGAGTGAATTTTTAGATATCTCAGAGGAAGTTCTAAAGTTTGTTTAAGCTTTGGAGGTGGACCACCTGTATTAACATGTTACACAGATACAGATATGGCAAGAGATATTGACACAAGGAAGTCCACATCATGTTTTGTACTTACTTTTACAGGAGGAGTTGTGTCATGGCAGTCCAGATTGCAAAGATGTATTGCTCTCTCCACCACAGAGGCAGAATATATTGCTGCTACAGAGGTTTGCAAAGAAATATTATGGATGAAAGGATTCTTACAAGAATTGGGGCTAAAACAAGAAAACTACATGGTGTATTGTGACAGCCAAAGTGCTATCAATTTATGCAAGAACCCAACATTTCATTCCAAGTCAAAGCATATAGATGTCAGATATCACTGGATCAGAAATGTGCTTGAAGAGAAGCAGTTACAGCTTCCAAAAATTCACACAGATGATAATGGGGCAGACATGTTGACAAAGGCTTTACCGAAAGAGAGACAAGAGATGTGCTGATAGCTGGTCGGCATAGCTTCACATTGAGGAGTCATGAGATAGCCTCCCTTATAGGCTGAAGGGGGAGGTTGTTGGGCAGATGGCCCAAATTCAGCCCATAATAGGCTTTAGTGAAGCCCACAGCCCATAACCTCACTTATATTAACCTAAAACCTAGATTAGGTGGCTAGGGTTGAGATTAAGAGAGTAGCGGCGGTTGAAAATGTGGGTGAGAGAAAGAAGACCGTAGATTGACAATAGAGTCCAGAAAATAAGAGATCTACGAAAGGGAAGAAGACAAGGACAGAAAAAGACTATTCTCAATCATTCAAATATCAGGTTAGATCAGTTTGCAGTGGATTCTTACTGTGATCTCTTGGAAAGGTTTTGGATATTGTACTTAAGATTATAGTCTTTGTATCCCTGTGATTCTCTTGTGGCTGTTACTTTGGGCTTGGGCAAGAAGCCTTGAGATCTGTATATTCATTATTTTGATATTGAATTTTCTCTGGCTTGTCCTGTGGATTTTACCCTTCGATTTTAAGGGGTTTTCCACGTAAATCTTGGTGTTCATCTGATTATGATTTCTATTTGATTCTGCTGTGTGTAACGGTCTACTATTATTTATTTATATACAAAGTTTATTCCTATTTTATTCCCATCATCGAGGAGCGGAGTGACTTGGGTGGAACTAGGTGAAGTATCCAAGCCGCATGAAGGGAGTCGACATAGAAGACGGAACATGGAGCAGAGGCACAGAGCTTTCCTTGGATAGATGTCAAGGGTATTAACTCTTGTAGAGGCAAGAGTGAGATCATGTTGTTCCATGGGTTCTTCATTCTGATGGGGCAGAGTTATCTTGCATGGTGCCAAAGATAAAGGGAGCTTCGAGGCACATGCAAGTTACCTCAGAGATGCATTTGGCGGTGTAACTATGGTGATTCAACTTACGGAAGCAAAATTGGGATCAAGAGACTTTAGCATGGGGCAAGAGGATGCAGAGATGGGTCAAATGCATCTCTGAGGTTCACAGTGTTGCCATTCGAGTTGTCAAGAATAAGTGGTGCATAGCGGAGATTATGCTGGTAGGGGATAGAGGCCCAGGATCCAGATAATGGTGCACCAATTTTAGCGAAGTTAGGGGGACTTCATGAGCTACTAAGCGATGAACTGTCTTAGAGCTATGCTTCGTCCAGGTGTGACCCAAGAGTAGGTGGACAAAGGTGAATTGCCAAGGGAGCGAACTAAAAATCGGAGATGGCAGAGACCATACGAGGTGTTGGTAGAGGCCACACATGGAGAAGTCATAGTCCGAGTTCGTCATACGAGATTCTGTATGCAATAGAGATGTCACTAGGAGGTGACATGGTGTAACGGATCATGGTGGAATAGTTTGTGGTAATGCAACACATGCGGTCCTATCCCATGAGGGACAGGATCATGCCGATGTATGATCAGGAGTTACTAAGAGCTCCACTTCGGTGAACAATGCAACGACAAGAAGGGCTGTGTATTCAAGGGGTGAATGTCATGGCACCGCAGAGGCGGTCTTCCGTGTATGTGCATCGAAGCTTGCATCAGATGAAGGCCTTGGTCGTCAGCATATGGGGGGAGCGAGGGACTTTGGGGTTGATGCAAGAGTGCTCGACCAAGGAACGAAGTAGGCAGTATGCGGTATTGTACCTTTTCTACTCAGATGAGTAGGTGACAAAGGTGACAGAGAAGACAATATAATCCCAAATGCGACCAGAACTATCAAAGACTTACTTTAAGTTAGGGTAAACTTTTTACTCTTTTCGAGCGAAACTTCTTGCATTTCAGAAGTTCAATGGCAGTGGGAAGGCGAATCACAGTAGCTAACTCAACGCAAGGAGTGCAAACACTTCAAGTGTTTTAGAAGTGTGAGCAAAGGGCGAGCGAATATTAGTAACCAACTCAATGCATGAAGTACAAACTCGAGGAGGCAGGTGAAATCGAGTAACCTTTGCCTTCTTAACTCAAGAGAATGGACGAAACTGAGTACCCCAATTCTCTTAACTTGAGGAGGTGAGCGAAGCCAAGTAACCGTGCCTTCTCAATTACTAAGAGAATGGGTGAAGTCGAGAATCCCAGTTCTCTTACTTATCCAGTAGAGGAGCTCTACATAAGTTCAGTGACCCTTCAAAGAAAGCTTATGGAAGATAATAGTGATCAAATCCTCACTATTGGTGATCAGTATTACTAAGTGTAGATTGTCCACTTCATTTTCCAATTGAATTCCAATTGAAAGCGAGAGTGATGCGAACCTACTTGGAAGTGACAACTAAAAGTGGAAGAAGGTTCAATGGACAAACATTGTGAGGAAGGAAGGACCTCAAAAACATCAAAGTCTGCGAGACAATGCTCGTTAAAGTTCTAACAAGCATCCATTCAGTTCAAGCAATATGAGTATACTGCGATACTAGCGCATAATAAGAAAGGTTTTTTCCTTCATTAGAAGGATCCGCGAGAACTAACAAGGATCAACACAACTCAGCCAACCCCACACCAGATTCAGTCATTGGTGAGTTGAAGTAGCATGGTGGATCAGAGTTCGACTACTCAACAATAGCGACGGAGAGCGGCTGGGAGCCAAAGGGGCATATTGCACCCAAAGTAGAAGATTGAAGATTCAGCAAAATACGAGGAGATACAGCGTTTACAGTGGCTTCGACGAGGACGTCAAAGGAATAAGTGGGGGAGAATGTCACGGATAATAATGTAAACAAGGTGTTCGATGAAATGCTTATGTTTGTCCATGTCCTTCGGTTTGTGTACATACCTTATACAGTAAGAAGAGGGCTTGCAGTAGGCTTAGCAGCCCTAGGTTGGTTTGCTTTGTGACTAATTTTGGCTTGTAAATAAGAGTGTATCTTGTAAGCACTTGTGGGGACTTTAGTCTATAATGGACCATTATCCTTTGTGTGCAACCTTTTTGAGTTGTAATGTCCATGAGTGTAATTTGTATTGGTTTTATAAAGTATTTGCTTGAGCAATTGCTTGTGGATCCCGTTGGGATTGCTTCTTCTGGCACGTTTTCTCTTTTGTAAGTCTAAGGGACCTTAGGAGATCTCGGGGAAGGCTGACCTTTGCAGATGGACACGTATAGGTGCCGCACGGCATAGGCAAAATCAGCTAAGCTCGTGGCACGTCGGGAGTTTGTCGAAGGATGCTAGGACGTTCGCTAAGAGTTTAGAAGATCAATTGACATGCCAGACAAGAATAATTGTAATTATGTAGTGTGTCGTAGTTAGCATCGTAATTGAGTTAGATTTGGAGAAATCCATATCAACTCAATATGATGCAATTGGGTCTACTTTCGGTTGGATTTGAGCTCAGGTTGAGCTCATTTCATTGACCTAGAAAGGGGTCAATAGGAGGTACAAGTCAGATATGAACAGTATGGGAAACATATTATTTCGGGATTCCCGATGGTAGTATCATCGATGGGCAAGAGTGATACCGCCCAAGTGACGATAGTACCGCTATCGCACAAGCTTGAAATAAGATTAACAAGACTTCAACTACTACTACTAAGACAACAACTCCAAATACAGAATGAAAGAAAGGAGAGTAAGTTTGAAAGCCATAAATAAAACCAAGGAGTCAACCCGGGGGGAGCGAAGATCAGAATGCAAACCTAGGATGAAAACTATCAACTAAGAATTCCAACCAATAGGAATCAAAGTGGAAATTGAGAATGAAGTTAATTAGTCTAAGAATGAGCACTGGATTCAAGGAGAATCAACTACTTGTCGTATAGGGATGAAACGGAACCAGGGGAATTCAACTCGAAACTAGGAATCAAACTCAGAAGTTAGAATTAAGTGCATAAGTCAGAATATCACTTGAAAACTAGGAATTTAGCTCCTAATGATCAGAATGAAACTATTTCTCACCCAACCCTAGTGCTATTCTCTTAGCACCTACGCCTCTGTGAATGGAAACTTAGAATTGAACTAGTGCCTCTAAGACTTTAACTACAACTACTGCTATAAGAATGCAACACCCCATATAGACTGACAATGTGCCCACACACAATGGACTTACCTAATACTCTTGTAGGAACAAAAGTTGAAATATATAATAGAACACTGCTTAACGACTTTAACTCATAAGTCAAAGAATAAAAACCCTCCCCAACAATCAAACTCAGTAGTAGAAAGAAGACAACAACTCAGTGAACTCAACTCGGGGCAAGCAACGGGGCAAGTTAGGATCAGAGGAATTGAACTCGCCATGCAACTTGCCAACTCTAAAACTTATATCACTGAACTCCATTCGGAGACCTCCCACAAAAAGACTCAGTACAGATCTCCTAACTTCCACGCTTAGGCTCCTTGCCTTAGGTCTAACCTTCTACCTTGGCACTCCTACCTATTCACTTGTAGTTGTAGGCTTGAAACTCCTTTCTTTGAGTCTACATTGCCACTCTTAAGCTTCAACTCCTTGCTTCTACTATGCTACTTGTTCTTTTTATTCTCGTTTGTGAGTTAGTCGTTAGTCTCCGTCTTATTGCCTCCCCTTATGTCTGCCTCTCCTACCCTTAATTCTCATGTTCCAGTGTTAGTCTCCTGCTCTGACATCCACATCTGTATTTGCCCGGGTTAATTCTTAGGTCCCGCCTGCAGTAGTTGAATTACATATTAGTGTTTGACATTATTAGAATAATTACTTGGTAGTTGAGTTCCGTAGTTAATAGTTGAATTTTAAATTTGATACTTGATTCTTTTACTTATGAGTTATCATCTGGTTAGCAGTAGTTAGTGGAATTCCTAATTTGGAGGTTAACGCTTAGCCTACTTAGTTTCAATCTGATACTGTTGAGTTCAATTGTTGTGGGCACTAGTTCGAGTAGCTGTTTTAGTCTTAGACCCCTAGTTTCATTCTGATTTTGTAGGAGCCCGCTTAGAAGTTTGTGTTTTCTTTTTATTGAGTTGTATTCTCTCGTTTTAGTTGCATTCTGGTACTACTGAGTCAACTTCTTTATTCTTAGTTTCAATTTGTTAGGCACTGTTGCGTTTTTATACTCCCTGGGAGGGTGGTCTCGTTCTTTTAGTTACTTGTTTCATTCTTAGAGTGTGCCCCAAAAAATCATCCATATACTTCATTGACTTGAATTAATTATCTGTTTCATTCTTGTAGTGTTGAATCTAATTCTTGCCTATCAAAAAACTATTCTTTTACTACTTAGTTCAATTCTACGTGTACCGACGTGCTCATTCTTATAGTTTTCCAAGGAAATCGAACTTTGCGAGGAGGTTCCCTAACGAGAGACTCTAATACCTCTTAGCTAACTTGCATTCTTGCTTTCTTTATAAAGCATACCTGCCTTATGGTTTCATTCTTACTACTACTACTCCAAGTCTGATACTGGTTTCTCTATGGGCTAATGCCAGACTCCTACCAGTCATTTTTTTATCCTAACACAACAAGAATTCGTTATAACTCCTTGTTGCTGTCGCCATGAAGACAAGACTCGTAAACACATAACAAGTTCTAATTTGTTATAACTCCTTATTGCTATACTACCGCACAACACAGACACCAAAAACATGACTCGATGATAACTATTTATAACTCTTTACTTGTTACTTGGCCAAGCATAACTACCAACAAATATATTGTATTGTTTCTGTTGCTTTACCATAATAAATATATTTATTTGTTTTTTGTTATTGCAGTTTCCTTTTAGTAGTTGTTTGTGGAGTGAAATTCTCTCCCCCCTCCCCATTGTTTGGGCATTCTTCTACTATTTAATTTTCTTTTTGTTCTTTGATGGCAGGACATATTCTTATTCATTGATGCACATAATCTGACTTGCCTACTTGGCAATTGAGCTCCGTGATCGCCTTTGTTTGCCCAACACTCAGTCTTAGACTAGTTGGTTGATCCTTTTACTTATGAGTTCAATTCTTTGGCTTACGACTCATGGCCTTGGACAACTTATCCTTACTTTCAAAACAATACCCCTTCCCTTAATGCTTATACTGACCTTTTTCATTATTTGAATTAGTCCTTTAACTCCGAGCTTCGAGTCTAGCTCTAGTGTCTAGTTGAAAGGTCTTGTTCCCTAGTGGTATCATTCATTCTTACTATTGAGCTAGCAACCCTACTTAACCGTTCTCTACACACCTAATTGAATCCTTGATACCCTCTCGTGCTAACAAACCAGATTTAGGTCCCAGTATCAAAAAGGAAATGTCAGAAATGAAAGAAGGAAATACAGAATGAAAGCAGGGACAAGCATCACTGAACACTAGAACACACAGCTCAAATGAAAATAGAAAAAGCAACTACAGTTTTTTGATACAAAAAGAGAATAACTAGAGACCTTTTTTGCTTCACATGCTCTAATAAGCCACTCTAAAATCTAATATACGAAAACACATTCTAATATACGATAATGAAATAATTAAACTAAGTCAACGGAATATGCAAGAAGAATAAAGAAGTAAACTCAGAATTAATAAACCCATGCACACTTAGTTGAGTTGAGTTGCTTGTATAGTAGTTGCTTGGCTCTTCTCTTTATAAATGATAAAGGATTCAACTCATTTTCGGGAGCTCAACAAAGATATAAAGTAAAGGTTTCGGTGCTTAAGACAAGTCAAACTTTGCTAGACATTTTATTACTACTTTAAACTACACTTCCGCTTTAAAGCCACTTTACGCCCACAGCTACCGATCTCATCTCCTTTCCTTGTACTGAACCTTAACTTAATCCAATTCAACTCCTTCACTAAGGGTGGCTTCAAAACCTGATCTTGTTTCTGAAACTGCTTGTTTTTAAGCTCTGCATTTGAGCCTGTTCCTCTCATGATTCTGATTCCTCGAACTAAACTCGAAAATTAGAATTTCATTTAATATATGCTGATCTGACTATAGCCTTAAGTGCTTCGTGGCTTGGGCATGATAAAAGATATGATATTGTTGTCAACACTAACACCTTGATAAATTTGATAACATCTATCTACCGACTTCAAGCCAATAACACAACCTTTATTGTCACCAACACTGGCACCCTAAATCTGTTCTCTCGCAGACTTCAAGCCAATAACAGAACTCGCTTACTGTGCTCTACCACCTATATTTTCCTTTAGAATTGCTAATTCAGTTGTCGATGTAGACTTCAAACCAATAACACAACTCGAGGACCGCCTGTTTCTTTATTCTTTATAAGATGAAACACATTTTTGTTGGAAATAATCCAAGTAGTTAAGATAATGATGAGATTAGTTTAGATGAGGATAAGATTTATTTAGATGTGATAGATTTTTTAGTGTTTTAAAATATCTGTATTATGTCTTTTAATCAATATAAATAGGTGCTCGTGGTTCATTTCAGAGTACTGTAGACTGTTGATTGAAAGTACTCATGGTATCTTCTACTATTCTCTTCTCGTTCTCCCTGAAGTTCTACAGAAAAACCAACAGTGGTATCAGAGTATGGTTAAAAAAAATCAAAAGGAGTACACCGATCAAAAAGAAGGGAAGACTAGTAGATTCAGAAAAAAGAAAAAGAAAAAAAAGAAGATGAGGCCTTACAGTAAGTGTTCCTAATCAACTTCTTCCTATCTTCAAAGGTGATAATTATCAGTTTTGGGCTATTAAAATAAAAACTCTCCTTATTTCACAAGGATTGTGGAATTTAGTATAAAATGGTTTTGTTGAGTATGATCTGCAGGATCATAAAATTACTAAGGATCAAAAGTATCAAATGAATAAAAATATACAAAGAGATGCAAAAGCCCTCTATATACTACAACAAGCAATAGATGATTCATTATTTTCCCGAATCATGATGGCATCAACATTAACAGAAGCTTGGAATATACTAAAAAATGTGTTTGGAGGCCCAGAGAAGATAAAAATTTCAAAGCTTCAAATTCTTCGTCGTGAATTTAAAACACTTATGATGAAAGATTTGGAATTTGTTGCTGATTTCTTCTCAAAAGTTTCTTCTACTGTGAATCAAATGAGATCTTATGGTGAAAATCTAAAAGATCAATCTGTAGTAGAAATTTTTTTACGAAGTTTATCTTCAAAATTTGATATGATCTCTACTGTTATAGAAGAAACTAAAGATACAAGTACATTATATATTGATGAATTAATGAGATCTCTTTTAGTTCATGAACAAAAAGTGAACAGATCTTCAGATGAAACTTTGGAACATGTTCTTTAAATGAAGATTGATCAGAAGAAGAATCAAAAAAAGAATTCAGAAATCAGATCTCAAGGTGGAGATCAAAAGGACAGAGGACGAGACCAATCAAATGAAGGTAACAAAGAAACTCGAAAATGCTTTTGTTGTAAAAAAATAGGGCATATTGAAAAAGATTGTTGGTACAAAAATAAAAACCCAAATGTTCCTCTATGTTCTTATTGTGGAAAATATGGACATTTTAAAAAAGATTGTTGGAACAAAAATCAAACAAACTATCATGAGGAAAAAAATGATGACAAAAGAGATGAAGAAAATATTTTTTTTATAGCATCTAATGAAAAATATTCTAGATCTGTTTGGTTTTTGGATAGTGGATGTAGTGATCATATGACAGGAGATAAAAGTCTATTTCAAAAACTTGATGATTCGGTCAGATTTACTGTGCAGATGGGAAATGGTAAAAATGCTCAAGTAAAAGGAAAAGGAACAATTGCTATGAACACAAAGTCTGGTAAAAAATTATTGATGATGTGTTATTTATTCCTGATTTAAAATAAAATCTCATTAGTATAGGACAACTAATGAGAAAAGGATATTATGTTATTTTTGATGAAGAAAAATGTCTGATTTATGATAAAAAAATGGTAAATTGATAGCAATGACAAAGATGATAAAAAATAAAATATTTGTCTTATTATTTTCGGATTTTGCTACTCCTACCGAAGAATCAACATTATGAAAAAATAGTTATGATCATTTAAAATTATGTGGATCTATACAAACTATCTCAGATGATGCAGGTCGTAATGTTGATGACACACATATACAGAAAAAGGGTGAAGCTCTAAACTCCAAGGACAACAATGAAAGTATATATATAGGGTTGGTAGAAGTTTCTGATGATGTGAAGAAAGCCAAGAGAAAGAAAAGAAAAATGAAACTTCTGCATACAAAGGGATTTAATCCTACAAATGCAGAGTCTTCATTATATCATCAAAGATTGCTACCGAAGAGAAAAATGTCAAGAGAAACGATAACATATTTCAGGTCAGAAGTTCTCAAAAATTTATGGACAAAGAAAAAATATAATATAGTCGCTGCAGCAATGAAGATCAGCTTGCCGACATCTTCACAAAAATTTTGACGAAGAAAATATTTTTTTAAAAATAATTTTAAATTATAACTACTTAAATTAAGCGGGTGTGTTGGAAATAATTCAAGTAGTTAAGATGATGATGAGATTAGTTTAGATGAGGATAAGATTTATTTAGATGTGATAGATTTTTCAGTATTTTAAAATATCTGTATTATGTCTTTTAATCAATATAAATAGGTGCTCGTGGTTCATTCCAGAATATTATAGACTGTTGATTAAAAGTACTCCTGATGTCTTCTACTATTTTCTTCTTCTTCTCCCTGAAGTTTTATAGAAAATCCAACAATTTTGCCCTGTCTGACTTAATACTTGACCTCCTCGATTAAAGAGTTGATTCTGTTTATGGAACTAATGATGCTATTTATCTGCCCGGTTCACTTTGACTTGTTCCCTCACTTGTTTGCTTTACTCGCGCAGCTTCTCATCTCACAGACTTGCCTCGAACTCAAAGAGACGAGACTGAAGTACACCTCGCATCAAAGCTAGTGCTGTCTTCTGCCACTTAACCAGGTGTTCAATAATAAATTAGAAGAGAAGTCTCCAGTTTCAAGTATTGTTCCAGATCAGATTCAGTATTGTTTTAGTTTAATCAACAGGAGAAGAAAAAGCTCTACAAGCAGGAGCAGGTGAAGCTTATGAATTGCCAGTTAGATAAGAATCATCAGCCATATAAAGATCTTAAGATGGATCAGGTGAGAGCCCACAGTTAGTAGTTTCATTTTAGAGCACTTGCATCCGTTCAGTGTATGTCTTTACAAAATTCTATGCTAGGTGCCAGAAAGTAATCATTTCCTATACGCTAGATTGCTTCTCTTGATCAACTTTCCACTTCTCGAGCAACAAGCTACTCTCCTTTTTCCACTTATTGATTGAGCACGACAGGGACATAGTTCAGCTACCCAATATTAATTCATGAGTGTGGAGCTTTAATCAAGACTCAATAAGTCCGTTTTGAAGCAAAGGAGTGTCCTCTTACATAGTGTTATATACTCAACGTAGAACCCATCCAATCTTTATGTTCCCCCCAACTACTTCCTTGCGCAATGACTAACGCTATAGTAGAAGCCCTTATTTATTATTGGAGACTTTGCCACTTCGTCTGTACCTGTACTTTTGAATACTTGTTCAAGGTGTCAGCAGTAAATAATGAGTTATTCTATTAGGAGTTATGCCAGTTCCTGGTAAGCCAGACAAGAGGTATTATCCTCTATATCGCAAGTCAGAGCAGAGGTAAGCTGAACTTCAAAGAGAGGTTGGGTCGCTAAGGGAGGAATCATAAGAACAATCTGAAGGACTAGTTAGTGAGTGTAAGTTTTTCCTAGAAATAAATAGGTAATTTAGTTAATGGGTGAAGTCGTCTCTTGTCCCGTTGCTTAGCCTTGTTCAACTAATTGTGTTTTTGTTCACCTAGTTCTTGTGTAATCCAAGCCGCCTAGTGCTTGTGTTGTCAGTTCTGAAAATGAGTCCATACTTGTTAAGTCGACCAAAGAAAGAGATGGATTCGGACTTGGTGAGAATCAACAGCAGCTTAGTAAGCGCAACTAGTTCAACTCAAAAGGTGTGCTGTGTCAAAGTATCCAGAACTTTACATTGGAGTCACCTCGATTCAACAAATAAGCAAGCAACGGGGGTAAAGTCCAGAACTACACTTGGAGAACCAATTCTAATTGACAATTGAACTAATCCTTCTCCTGCGGATTGAAGTTGCTTCAGATCTTGAAACTGCTTCTTTACTTGTCGACCATAAGTAATCATTTCCTCTACTATAGAGAGAGAGGCAAGTTCAATAACTGTTTTCGGGAGTACTTTTATTGCCCAACGCACAATAAATCGCTTGTTTTGTTCTCTAAACTCACCTGCTGCTTAAGAAAAGAATAAGAAAAGAAATTCAGACAACTAAACACTAATATCGTAACCCCGGACTGCAGAAAAGAGCATAGGTATCCTGATAATCCTATATAAATTACTAAAGAACAGAGGCAACACAACATATCTTATTAAGTAGGACCAGTTTCTGGGTATCAACCATAGATGTTACATTAGCCATGTATAGGTGTTATTTATAGAAATCCGGGGCCAAGCAATTGCAAGACAAGTAGACTAGTTACTACAGAGAGAAGGGTGTTATAAGCCTTACACTGCAGATATAGGGGTGTTCTCCTAACTCTAAACTCATAACTCATATTTAATACCTTAACTCAGGTACCTGCCATCAATAGTTCAATCAATAGTTATAGAAGCCATCAAGAGTGTATCAATCAATAGTTTTGAATTCAGCAAGTCAGAATTAAGGTCAAAGGTATAGGAGCAATAACTGAGCTACCTGGGCATTCCGGTGTTTGAGGGCGAGATCCATATTTGTTATCTTGAGCAACCCGAGCATTCTTTCGGCTTCTGTTCTTTCTTGGGCATTCGATTCGAGATAATTTTCTTTATCTGTATAAGCTTACTTCCTTTCTACCACTGATTCTGGAACTGCTGATTCTCTTTCCACTGCTTCCAAATGGGATGTAAGTCGAACAGAAACAAACAAGCACACCTCTAAGAGTCTGGGCCTGAATGTAAGATGCTGCAAGTGAACTAACCAACCTCTTTCTCCCTCTCTGGGCTCTATAAACTAAGAAGAACACTCATAAGTATAGAAAGAACACTTTGATGTAAGACTACTAAGAATGTCCACTAGTAAATATAAGAATGAAATTAAGTAGCATTGGGTACGATCTTAGAGCATTGGACTAGTATTGGGTCCGATCTTAGAGCATTGGACTAACAAGGTAAGAAGAAAAGTGTCAATACGGAAGGCAACCCCCCAGTAGCAGAGCTAGCGCTCTCCACCTAACAAGTAAGTCAGAATTCAACACCGAATTCAGAATGAAAGTGAGTTCGTATGGATTCTCCCTCTGTGGGGGCGGTGTCTAGTTCTCTTCCTCCTGCGCCTCTCTTTAGAAAGCAAGAAATACAGAATACAACTCGAAAATCAGAATACTACACCAAGTACAAGGTCTTATAGTATACACGGTGTTTTATATAGTGCATTGGAGACTTTCCTTGCGAAGAAGCTTGAGTAGAATAAAGAGAAGATAGATACGGGAACCGAAGCAGCAAGATATGGGATGGGTATTGGTCAGAAGCGGAAAGATATGAAGCAGAAGCTATATCCGGAGTAGGAACAAGTGCAGTATCATCAGTGGAAGTTCCATTCTACTCCTCAATTCCCTAAGCAACAGAAGAAACATAATCATTATCGGTAGGGGCATAATTTGAATAAGAAACTAACCCACCGGAGGCTCACTAATTAGTAGTTGCTTGTTTAGTCTTACTCTCCGTTCGCAACTACGTTGCTCATCCCTAAGCTTGTTGAATTCAACTTTAAGGTAAGAAAGAGAATCCGCTAGATCAGTCAGTTCGAAAGTTTATGAATTACCTGTTCTACTTTCATCCCTATAGTCTGTGTTTGTTGCTTTTGTCTATTAGTCTGCAAGTGAAGTGATTGTGTCAGCTGTTCGATTTAAGTCTACAAGAAGAATTGATTCTTAAGAGTTTCATCCCTAGTTGAATCCTAGTCGACAAGATCATCCCACACCCATAGTGCTATTTATTGAAAGTTAGAATTGAACTTAACAGTAAAAAATGAAACCACTACAGATCGTACCTTAGAGTTAAAGTCTGAGCTTCCATCTACACCTTCAATGCTTACGACAAGTCACACTCTACTAGATAAAGAATGCTCCTATACCTCTCCTCTGCGTGTGCCCTCTTAAAGCCTAAAATAATGCTATTGAAAGTTGGTTTTATCTCTTCCTTATAATTCAGCCATAGGAAAGTAGCTCGTTGAGTTTGACTTTTCTATTATAGAATAGAAAGTAACGAAACAAGTTTGACTTGAAGTCGAAGCCTAAAATTAATCAGCAGTATCAAGTTGAGTTCCAATTGCAAGTATTGTTTTTGGTGTTCGAGCGTCACGAGTTAATTGTGCTTGTTCTTTAGATTCCAAGTAATAAGCTTTAAGGAATTATTAGCTTTCATCTTTGTTGGCAATGAGAGAATCAGACAGATATGATTTAGATATGATTTTCCTAATTGAATGAGGAAATCTCGTAGATTAGTTGAGAAAAATCTTCCTCTTTACCTGTATGAATAGATGATGAATCAAAGAATTTAATTGGGCTTTTCATTATTACTTCCTACTTTAATAGGAGCTGACTATTACATTCTATCATATTCTATTCTATTCATTTAACATGGTATCAGAGCCCCTCTCTCTTTTAGAGAGATTATCTATACTTTCTTCGCTATCTAATGACAGTAAATTCTTGCGACTCTCGACGTTCCTCTTCGACAATGAGCTAATCTATCTACTTCATGTTGCCCATGTCGTCGCAACTGCTGGCGTTGTCACCGCTGGTCTGGCATTACCGTCGCTGCCATCGCCATCGCAGCCATTGCCCTCAACCGCTCATGACCCTTCGGCGTCGCCAGTGTCTTCTTTCGCAGTGCAACAAAAACAGAGCAACCTCTGCTTCTTCTACTATAGCTTTCATATCTCCTCTTCCTGACACCGAGGTCCCCTCGCTGCCAGTGCCCTCTCTCCTTGTCTGCAGCGACCCCAACCCTACCAGTTCTTCACCTTGTTGTCCAATGATAGCTTCTCACTAACACGCCAGAGTTTCACCACCCTCTACGTGCACTTCCTGCAATAATTCTATCATGACTTCCTCTTCTCGGATCTGATCCAGAACGTATAGGGATGTATAGATAGATCAAGCTTGTGAGTCACCCTTGCGATTTTGTACCCGTTGTTAAATATCAGATTTTGATGATGAAATCAATTGATGAGTATTTAATCTAACATGTGTGTGTTATAGGAAGTATTGCAGGTCTAACTACGATGGAGGAATTGAGTTATAGTTAGATAATGGGCCAAGATCAAGCTTAGGCATCGAGCCAAGGTTCAGACGATGCAATGGGACCTCATCGGGAGTTCGCTGAAGGGATCGGGAAGCTCGCTGGGAACACGTTGGGAGATCATCGAAAGAAGACCATAAGACTCATCGAAGAATGTTAGAGGCTGCCGGATTGGTGGGAGTTAGGTCATTATTTAGCTTGGTCATTATGGTTGTAATCATTGAGTCGTAGTTAGGGATTGAGTCCTAATTGAGTTTGATTTAGAAAAAATCTAAATCAACTCAATGAGACAACCAGGTCCACTAAAGGGGTTTGATTGAGCTTAGGTTGAGCTCAGTTAGTTGACCAGAGAATTGGTCAACATAAGGTTCAAGTCGGAATTCGAAAAGTAGAGGGAACCACTTTTCTAAAAATTTCGGCGGCTGAATCGTTGGTGAGCGGAGGTTGTACCACCGTCACCTAGGTTTTTGGGCAACTGACGATGGCTGAACCACCTAGGTTAGTGGCTGAACCGCTTAGGTCGATGGCTGAACCGCTTGTACCTTGTTTTCAAGGTGCTTTCGGTGGTTGCACCACCGGCACCAGCGGGTGAACCACCCATACCCAGATTTTTCGCATAAGTTTAAATTTTGGCTCCAAATTCTAAAGTCATTTGGGGCGTATAAATATCCTAAGTTTTCTTGCATTATATATAATAATTTTTGGGATTAAATCTATGTGAAAAATTTGTGTGAATTGTAAGAAAAAGAAAATGGGAAGGGAGTGAACTTAGAGTTGAAAAAAATTATTGTAAAGAGTCTCCCTTATAAGCTCAAGTTGTAAGGGTTTGGTCTTCACCCAAATGAGATCGATAGTGGATGCCGGTGTGCCTCAAGGAGGAGGACTCGGAAAGTGAATGTAGGCCAAGGTTAAAGCCGAACCACTATAAATTATAAGTATTCCTTACGTTATTTACTACTTATAATTGTTTGTAATTAGAAAAGTAAGAGCATCATCTTTCGATCGTGTTTTTAAAACATCTACTTACTTGCTTTTAAGTTCAAGGTACACTTCCGATTTATAGTTTTGCTCCAAACGAAAAGTGTTCATTAAAACGTCAATTTACACTTGAACTAATTCAACCCCCCCCCCCCATCTTAGTGCCAATTGATTCTAACAATTGGTGTCAGAGCAAGGTACTTACTCATTGGATTAATATCCACTTGAGTAAACGACTTGTTTTGGCATAAATGAGGGATATTTCATTTCACATCCTCCCATGTTCAATGAGACGAATTACACGTATTGTAAGACAAGGATGCATATTTTTCTCATTTCTTTAGACCTTGATTTATGAAACATTATAGAGAATGGATTTAAAAAATCTTTCAATCCAATGAATAAGTAGAATGATTTAGAAAGGAAGAATTTTTCTTTGAATGAAAAGGCTATGAATGCCTTGTTTTGTGCTTTTGACAAAAATGAGTTTAATCATGTTTCTGTTTGTGAATTGACTTTTGATATTTGAAACACACTAGAAATCACACATGAGGGGACTAGTAGAGTACAAAAATCTAAATTAATATTTTAGTTTATAATTATGAGTTATTTCGAATGAAACTAAGTAAGTCCATTGAAGACATATACACCCGTTTTATGGATGTTGTCAGTGGACTTAAAGCTCTTGGAAAATTATTTTCTAATTTTGAACTTGTTAGTAAAATTTTAAGATCTCTATCTAAAAATTGAGATCCTAAAGTAACCGCTATAGAAGAGGCCAAAGATTTAAATAACTTGCCTCTTGAAGAACTTATTAGCTCACTCATGACATATGAACTGAATTGTAAAGCTCATGATGAGCTTAATGAACCTCTTCCAAAGAACATGAAGAATGTAACATTTCAAACGACAAATGACTCATCGAGTAAAACCTTGAGTGATGAGGACCATGATATTGCACTATTATAAAAAAAAGTTTAAAAAATTTATGAAAAGAAATAAAAACTATAAAAATAAAAAAGAACCGAAGAAGGACAATGACATATGCTATGAATGCAAAAAATTGGGATATTTCAAAAATGAATGTCCTCAATTGAAGAAGAAGTCGACACATAAGAAGAGAGCACTTTCGACCACTTGGGATGATTCTGATAGGACTCCAGCAGGATTGAGTCCTAATCTCCCTAAGAAGTAATCGATAAAACCCTGCTAGATTATAATAAAGTCACTCCTATCTTATAAAAGAGTGTGGCTATAGTTTAGATTAGCCCTTAGGCTTAGTGACCGCCACCTCCCTTACTGGGTTGGTCGGCCAAGGTTTCTCCCTGCTTAGATCGGCTATAGAGCCAACCTAGCCGCCCCATGTTCATATTAAGGTAAGTCGATTATAGGAGGGGCAAAAGGATAATTTTACTTAGCAAGCACCCCTTTAGGCTAGGATTTTGATCCATATTTCAAGATGTATCCCCCCCCCTTTTGAAGCAAGCAATTATCAATTTTATTTTAGCCTTGTGCCGAGTCTAGGAGGGAGGAACCCCTACAGCGTTCCAAGGGTTGATCCCCCTCAAGGGTCAAAATCTATAGAGCTCTTTCTAGGGTTTTATCATCTGGTATCAGAGCAGCGGTCTTGTTGCCCCTGTAGCCATCATCTATGCCTCCACCTTCCCAAGCAATTCCCACAAGTGCTTTTGACGTCACCTCCATTGTCGCCCAACAAGCCGCAGATCCCCCCCCCTTTTGAAGCAAGCAATTATCAATTTTATTTTAGCCTTGTGCCGAGTCTAGGAGGGAGGAACCCCTACAGCGTTCCAAGGGTTGATCCCCCTCAAGGGTCAAAATCTATAGAGCTCTTTCTAGGGTTTTATCATCTGGTATCAGAGCAGCGGTCTTGTTGCCCCTGTAGCCATCATCTATGCCTCCACCTTCCCAAGCAATTCCCACAAGTGCTTTTGACGTCACCTCCATTGTCGCCCAACAAGCCGCAGATCCATTAATCTGCTGCCTTCCTCTGTGTCAACATAAAAAATCTAGTAAAAACTCCAAAGCCCATGCCTCTTGCTACTGCTATTCCTCTATCTTATACATGGGAGAAGTTTTTCCAAAATTTACTTGCTGAAAATTTTTACCGTCGTAAACGTTATCATCGTTGCGAAGGCGAAATGCTGCAGAAATTTTGAACTGATTGTTGCTTCTTAGAACTGAGCTTTTGATCGTCCTTTTTGGCTGAAACTTTTCTACAATTTTGTAGATTGTCTTAGCTTTCATCTAAGACTAATCTCATAAGAAAACTCCTTCTGGATCTGGACTTATAGCGCTGTGATTCTTCATCGCGTAGTGCTGAAATTTTACAATGGAGAATCTGCCTTCCGTCTATTGGCCTCTTGAAACCAAACTTTTGTTCATCCCTTTTGGCCGAAATTTTTATACAATTCCAAAGATTAACTTGGCTTTCATCTGTGATTGATTTCTTGAAAACATTCCTTCTGGAACTAGTTTTCTTGTGCAATATTTCATCAGCACACAGTTCTGGAATTTTTACGATGAAGGATCTACCTTTCATCTTTTGCCCTATTTTCCTACTATTACACCGTCAAAATTTTGCCAAACTTTTTACTGGTATTCCCAACATCTAAACCAAGGGTTTTTGTATAATTTCCTTAAACTTTCCTTTGGAAATTACATCGAGAAGTCATCGTTTCTCTGACATAAAATCTGTTCGGCAAGACTGCACATCGTCACACTTTTTTTTCATCCAATTCTATCGGATTTGAGTACTATTTTTTATGGGATTTTGGACTCTCTTTTCCTTATCACTAAACCCTACCATATTTACCAAAAACTCTTCAAAACCCTACCCTAAACTGAAACCAAATAGCCACCCAAATCAGCCCTAACCGTAGCCTACTTCCTTATCGATCCACTTACCTTTTTAGCCAACTTTCCTTACCGATACACCTACCTCTGCTGCCATCTATCCCAGGTCTAAAATCTATTTCCCTAACCTTCATCTACTGCTATCACAACCCTAAATCCACACCAAATCACACCCAAAATAGCCACAAACTGTATCAAAAAATCGAAGCCTTCGGTCCACCAATCTTTCAGCTACCCAATCTCTCTTATCCCTTCAACCGCAGCACACATCTTTCACTACCTAACGCTGCCAACAATAACCTCTTGCTGTCGTCCTCCTTGATCGTAGCCAATAGTGATCCTTGCAGCAAAAAGCTACCTGTAGTGATCTTTCGCTGTAATTGGTTTACATCGCAGCCCGCAATAATCGTTCGCTACCAACTATCTTGATCGCGGCCAACAACAAATTGAACACAACAACAACCATCTCTCACTCTATACCGCTGCTGCCCTCTTCTGTAACAGTCGTGTACATTGTTGCCCCATTGCCGCACCCTTGCTACAACCGACGCCACTTGCAGCCACAAAGTCGCAGTGCAGTCGCAACCGACGTTGCTGCTGCCCTCTTCTTCCTCCACCGTCGTTGCTACCCTTGGTTGCCATCCTCCACTTGGAGTCTTCACCCCCATAATCCCGACATTACTACCATTCACTACCTTCAACCTGAAAATTACAGCTACACTTTTCAGTCTGTTTGTTTGATAGGATGGAGATCCTTACGTCATGACATTGCTGGGCTTATTTGAAGCCAAATTGGAGGCTTTCGAGATGCGTATGGATGCTAAATTATGTGCTCTCTTTGAGGAGTTTAGATTTGGCTAATCACCAAGCCCAAGAAGATCACAACATGGAGTAAATTCTGATTACAAAAAGAACCCATCAGAGATAAGAAGCAAGGATAAGACATGGCAGCCCTACACCTCAACGATGTCGATCTCCTTTGTACAACTTCAAGAAGGGCACCTCAATCAAGATGCTCAGAGCATGAGAGCCACATTCCAACCAAAAGCATATAAACCTTCAGCACCAATCAATTACAAGAGTCTTGACAAAGAACTAACGAAGATCCATCAAACCTCTACCATCCAAGAGTACCTAATTAGGTTTGAAAGGTTAACTAATCAAACTCGTGATTGGTCTAAAAAATAGATATTGAAGACTTTCACTGAGGGCTTGAAGCCGGAGATTCAAGAAGAAGTTAAAGCGCGACAACCGTACACACTTAAGGCAGTCATCTCCTTCGCACGACTACACGAAGATAAGCTGAACCAAGATGCTCGGAGGACCAATGTCGTCGCACGACCAGCAGCACAGAGACTCTCGACCCCATTTACCACTAGCCGGTCACCTTAGCCGAAAAAGTTAACAAGAGAAGAGTTTCGTGACAGATTGGCAAAGGGCCTATGTTGGTATTGTAATAAACGTGGAGCTGAGACCACAATTGTAAAAAAGAGGGACCTTTATTGGTTGAGCCCACTAAAGAACCCAAACTCAAAAATATGGCTCTCGAGTCTGAGGAGAAGGATATGAAGGAAAAACCACAATTAGTCGCCCGCAACTTTCATGCTCCACCATAGATATTGGACATTGATGGCTTCATCAAGCATCAGCCTGTCACCATCCTCGCCGACACCAGGAGCTCCAACGACCTTATGAATGATAAAAGAAAATAGGTGACCTTATGTGGGAAAGGAGGGAACAAAGAAAAGATGATCTCGACACAGTGCTTGGAGAAGCTCATTGAAATCTCAGGCCCGTCTGCTGAACCGAGCCGACTCCTTCCTACCAAACTGCATGACCCTCGTATGTTGGTCTTACATGGGGAACCACCAGCACATATTCGACCATATTGCTGTCCACATTTTCAAAGGATCGAAGCTAAAAAGATCGTCCAAGAGACGCGAGAGATACGGATCATTAGACCATAACCTTCCCTTGTAATGACACTTTATCTCCAAAAACTTTGCCTCTTTGTTTGTAGGGATAAGCTCTTCCTGAAATGCCATATTCAGCTGAACCAGCTATGGGTTCTGATGCAGTGCTCCCTCATCTCGGGCTACTTCCATGACTTCACCGAGGAGCAGACCATAATGCTAAAAGTCTTCCTTGATGATGACCTCGGATCCACGGCCCACGATCACAAGAAGGAATAGGAGAAAGGCATCCACATGACCCCCACAGCCATAATGCCATCTATATCGATGCTAGCATTACCTAAATGTGGCAATGTGTTCGTAATTGGAGCAGACACATCCAGAGTTGGGATCAGCGTCACCCTTATGCAAGATGATCAACTCCTAATTCACACCAAGGCTTCCCCAACACTTCACACGAGATTTTTAAAGTGGATACTTATTGCTACCAAATTTAAAATTTGGCTAGATACAAGTCCATGGCACGAAAGAGGAGTAAGCCCAAAAGAATTACAATCCATGCTTACGCCAGCACATGCAAGAAGAAATGACCTCTCGACAAACTTCAGAATGGACGAAAAATTGAAGATCTAGTTTTCTTACACCTCCGGCCTGATCAGCATGAAACTCGAGCCTTAAGGAAGTGGTATCCCTATTTCTTTGGTTCTTATAAAATTGGGGACCACATTGGAGCCCTAACCTAGAGATCAGATCCGCGTACCAGATCAAGATTACAGTTGATCCACCGGGTATCCCACCTTAAATGGAAATTTAAAGAAGATGACTCAGCCCAAATCCTTCCAACTAACACCCCAGCTGATGAGGAGGCCAAAGTTCAATTGATAATAGCATGAGAATCATATGAGGAGTTGAAGACCTGGTTCCCTGAGTTCATGGAACCTCAACCTTGAGGACAAGGCTGATTTTAAGAGGGCGGGTTTGATAAGACTCTAGTAGGGTTGAGTCCTATTCTCCCTAAGAAGTAGTCA
The DNA here is from genome assembly GCA_029747655.1 of Ensete ventricosum. NCBI lineage: Eukaryota > Viridiplantae > Streptophyta > Magnoliopsida > Zingiberales > Musaceae > Ensete > Ensete ventricosum. The sequence goes on from JAQQAF010000007.1 coordinate 30,045,448, forward strand.
ATAAAACCCTGCTAGATTATAATAAAGCCACTCCTATCTTATAAAGGAGTATGGCTAGGGTTTAGTTTAGCCCTTAGGGCTTAGTGGTCGCCACCTCCCTTACTGGGTTGGTCGGCCAAGGTTTTCCCCTGCTTAGGTCGGCTATATAGCCAACCTAGCCGTCCCCTGTTCATAATAAGGTAGGTCGGCTATAGGAGGGGCAAAGAGATAATTTTACTTAGGTAAGCACCCCCTGAGGCTAGGGTTTTGATCATTATTTAAAGATGTAGCCACCCCACCCCCTTGAAGCAAGCAATTATCAATTTTATTTCAGCCTTGTGTCGAGTCTAGGAGGGAGGAACCCCTACAGCGTTCCAAGGGCTGATCCCCCCTCAAGGGTCAAAATCTATAGAGCTCTTTCTGGGGTTCTATCAGATTCAAGCTCTTTGGATGAAGAATACCACTCCAAAGAAGAAGTTGCTAACTATGCTCTAATGACAATCCAAAATGAGGTTATTGATTCATTAACCATTTCTCTTTCGGAGTTATTAAATAAGTTCCATGATTTGTTTGATGAGTTTAAAAAAATTAGCAAATCTACAGCATTGACTAGAGTGTGAGTCATGTAATCGGTCGACTGCGAGTCCTCCTTCGTGTTCTCTTCCTCAGATTCAATGTCGTCTTCTTCAATTTCTTCTATATGTTCTATCATAGATAGCTTCACTTTTTTGTAGTGATGGTTGCATCTCCAAAGTTCATTGCAATGCCAACAAAGGCCCTTCGCTGATCTATCACGAAGTTCTCTCATCAATTTCTTTGGCAGCGAAGCATGATTGGGAGCAGGGGGTGTTGAAGGTTTATATGTTGCTGGTCTAGGAGTAGTTCTCATCCTTCGAGCATCTTGGTTCAACCATTCCCCTTAGATTCGGGTGAAAGAGATTACAGCCTTCACAGTAGGGGGCTGTCGCACTTTAACCTCTCCTTTAATTTCTGGCTTGAGTCCTTCAATGAACATCCCTAGTAATTATCTGTCAGACCAATCATGATCAAAGTAAGATAATTCCTCAAACCTGGTTTGGTATTCTTGGATCGTAGAGGTTTGTCGGATCTTGGCAAGTTGTCCGTTTATATTCTCGTACTTGGTTGGTGGTTCAGCAGCGCATACTTGAATTGTGTCCATGTTGGAGTTCCATAGTTGTATTCAAGCTAATTGTACCATCGTATAGCATCTCCTTCAAGGTGGATGACAGAGGTGTCCACCATGGAATCCTCCGGTGTTTGGTGATAATGGAAGTAACGTTCGACACGCGAAATCCATCCCGTTGGGTCTCGTTCTTCCTATCGAGGGAAGTCCTCCCTCATGCGTGACTGCCTTATACCAGTGGCTCATTCTTTCTTTTTGAAAGGCCTCTCTGAACTTGCACTTTGCTGAAATTTTGTTGGGCTCAAAGATCGGCCCAATCCAAATTCGGTGAATAAGGCGCGCAATCTGTCCTCCACGCATGATTCAAACGCCTCCACCTTGGCATCGATTGAACCTTGAGATGCCATTGCGTGTGCCTCCAAATCTGATATGTTAAGGTCCTCTTGCTATTGGGTTAGTGGTTTTAACTGGTTCGGTGGATTGATGGCCGAAAGAGGTAGTGGATCAATGGTAGATGACTGCGGTTTAGGGTTGAAAATTTACTATTTTTGGTTGCAACTGGGGCTGTGATTTAGGCTGCTGTAGGGGTCGTATAGGAGGTGTAATAGCTAAGGTTTAAGGTTAAAGAAATGGGTTAGGGTTGTTGTTGATGACAGCGATGGATTTGGTAGGAGTCGGGTGTGGATTGATAGGACTCCAGTAGGGTTGAGTCCTAATCTCCCTAGAAGTAGTCAATAAAACCTTACTAGATTATAATAAAGCCACTCTTATCTTATAAAGGAGTATGACTAGGGTTTAGATTAGTCCTTAGGGCTTAGTGGTCGTCGTCCCCCTTACTGGGTTGGCAGGCTAGGGTTTCCCCCTGCTTAGGTCAGCTATAGAGCCAACCTAGCCGCCACCTATTCCCTTTAAGGCAGGTATACTATAAAAGGGGCAAAAGGATAATTTTAGTTAGGCAAGCACCCCCTAGGGATAGGGTTTGGAGCCCTATATAAGCATGTAGCCTCCACCTCTTTTTATTAAGTAATCTATAATTTTAATTCAGCCTTGTGCCGAGTCTAGGAGGGAAGATCCCTACAGCGTTCCAAGGGTTAATCCTCCTCAAGGATCAAAATCTATAGAGCTCCTTCTGGGGTTCTATCATTTGGTATCAGAGCAACAATCTTGTTGCCCTTATAGCCATCTCAGCCGCCTCCACCTTCCTAAGCAATTCCCACAATTGTTGTGACACACGCCTCCACCTTCCACCCCAGCCGTAGATCAAATCAATCTGTCGCTGCATCCTGCGTTTGATCTAGAAATCTGATATATTTTTATCATCCATGCCTCTTTAATACTACAAGATTCCTTACTTTACATGTTGAAGATTTTTTCCAAATTTTATCCGCTGCAAATTTTGTTCGTCGTAAATGTTATCATCGTTGAAAAGGCGAAATGCTGCAGAAATTTTCAGCCAATTATTGCTTCTTAAAACTGAACTTTTAATCATCCTTTTTAGCTAAAACTTTTATATAATTTCATAGAACGTCTTAGCTTTCATCTAAGACTGATCTCATGAAAAAACTCCTTCAAGATCTGGACTAATAGAGCTGTGATTCTTTATTGTACAGTACTAAAATTTTATAACGTAGAATCTGTCTTCCATTTATTGGCCTCTTGAAACCGAACTTTTGTTCATCCTCTTTGGTCAAAAAATTTATACAATTCCAAAGATCAACTTACTTTCATCAGAGATTGATTTTTGAAAAAAAATCCTTCTGAAACCGGTTTTCTTGTGTAATTTTTCACCATCAAGTAGTTCTGGAATTTTTCACCATATTTCCTGTTGCCAAAATTTTTCCAAACTTTTTACTGGTGTTACCAACATCAGAACCAAGGATTTTTGCATAAATTCCTTGAACTTTCCTCTAGAATTTATGTCAAGAAGTCATCATTTCTCTGACATAAAATTTGTTCGGCAGGACAACACATCGCAATCGAATTCTATCAGATTTAAGTGCTATTTTTCGTGGGATTTTGGACTCTCTTTTCCTCATCTCTAAACCCTACCATCCAAACCAAAAACTCCTCCAAATCTTACCCTTAACCAAACCCAAACAACCACCCAAATTAGCCCTAACCGTAGCCTACTTCCCTATCGATCCACTTATCTTTTCAGCCAACTTTCCTTACCGATATACCTACCTTGCTGCCATCTATCCCAGATCTAAAATTTATTTTGCTAACCTTCATCTACTACTATCACAGCCCTAAAATCATACCAATTCATAGCCTAAACTCCATAAAACCGCAGCCCCAAATCGCACATAAAACAGCCACAAACCGCACCAAAAAACCGCAGCCTTCGGTCCACCAACTTTTCAGCCGCCCAATCTCCCTTATCCCTTCAACCGCAGCATGCATCTTTCGCTGCCCAACACTGCCAATAGCGACTTCTTACTGCCACCCTCCTTGATCGCAGTAGCAGTGATCCTTGCGGTAAAAAGCTACCAACAGCAATCTTTTGCTGTAATCTGTTTACATCGCAGCCCATAGCAATCGTTCGCTACGAACTATCTTGATCACGACCAGCAATAAATTAAACACAATAGCAGTCTTCTCTCACTTCGTAATGCTACTACCCTCCTCCGCAATAGCCGTGTACATCGCTGCCCCATCTTCCTCCTATTGTAGTCTCACCCTTGCTGCAACCGATGCCACCTGCAGCCACAAAGTCTTACCGCAGCCGCAGCCAACGTTGCTGCTGCCCTCTTCTTCCTCCATCGTTGCTACTATCTTCCGACTCAGATCTCTTGGCTATCATCTTTCGACAAATATCAGCCACCAAAAAAATCACAGCCTCGTCGACATTGCAGCGTCAACATTGCAGCTTCACCGAAGGATCGCAGCCGACATCACTATTGCTATTTTCTTCCTCCACCGTTACTACTACCCTTGGCTGCCATCCTCCACTTGGAGACTTCACCACCGTAGCCCCGACATTGCTGCTATTGCTGCCTTCAACCTGAAGATTGCAGCTACACTCTTTAATCAGTTTGATTTGACAGGTTGGAGATCCTTACGTTATGACATCGGTGGGCTTATTTGAAGTCAAATTAGAGGCTCTTGAGACGCGTATGGATGTTAAATTACGCGCTCTCTTTGAGGAGTTTAGATTGGGCCAATCACCGAGCCCAATAAGATCACAACGTGGTGCAAATTTGGATTGTAAAAAGAACCTTAGCGAAGAACTATCGATGATCGGTCAAACCTCCACCATCCAAGAGTACCAAACTAGGTTTAAAAGGTTACCTAATCAAACTTATGATTAGTCTAAAAAATAGATATTGAGGGCTTGAAGCCAGAGATTCAAGAAGAAGTTAAAGCGCGACACCCGTACACACTTAATTAAGGCAGCCATATCCTTTGCGCGACATCCAGAGGAGCGATTGAATTATGAAGCTCAGATGACTACAGTTGTTCCCTGACCAGTGACGCCAAAGCTTTCACCTCCTCCTACTGTCAGCCAACCCTGTCAGCCATAGAAATTAACAAGACAAAACCTATATGACGGATCGACAAAAGGCCTATGTGGGTATACGATGTATTAAATAGGATCTCGGTAGACTACTCAGAGTGTTGCCACGAGTCTTTAAAGGCTAAGACTAAGTTTTAGCAGCTATGGTAGCTCGCGAATTGTTCGTAAACTATAATATAATTGAATAGGCAGAAGGAGCTAGTTGAAGGAAGGTCGCGTTAGCGCCCCTGCAATGTTCCAGTAAAGGTCATTAAAGCTACCTTAATCACTTATGGAAGGAAGTAGAAGGAAGGTCTAAAGCATTTAATAGTTTGTTGTATTGTATTAAGTAAGCAAATAACATTTATTAAGTAAAGAGAATCCAATCTTCAGACAATTATTCACTACTTTAGGTTGACACCGATTTTCTTCGACTTGAATCAATATTGGCTTGAGTAAGCGTGAGGCAATAAGATTGACCCACGTGACCTTCCATTATTATAGGAAGAAATTGAATCATGACATAGGTTGAGTTAGTCGAGTCCCTCGTGGCTCACCTATCTACGTGATCGAGATCTTGCCTACGACATAGAGATGTCATCAGTGACTTGAGGACATGGTATGCTTGGTCGAGTCCCTCGATGGCATATCATCGAATCAGACTCATCTTGTAACGATGGTGATGACTTAACTGAACGTCATGGTTAGCTGAATCTCTCGAGATTTTGATGATTCAGAGGCCGAACATTATAGGAATCATAAAGAGTTATGATTGGCAAGAGTTGCCTACCTTTTGAGCTTAGTGTAATTGGTCGAGTCCCTCGAGGTTGCGCTAAGATGCTAATTGGATCCCGATCCCCACTAGGAGTCTGCTGGTGACTTTCATCTCATGTGTCATGTGATTTGCTGAGAAAATAGTAGATACATTAAGATAAAAGTCCATATCTTAATTAGTATTTTCTGTAAAATCTGCATGTTATTTAATTTACGCTATATCTTGCTTATCGCTTGCAAAACCCCTGTGTGGCATACTTGATGCCAACCGCCTCATTGGTCCAAACGATCCACAATTTGAGAATTATTCTTACGGAAGAGAAAATTATATATGTCCATAATTGTGCCCATGCTGGAGGAAAGGATAAGCGAAGATGAGATTGCTCGCTTTATGAAGTATATAGATAGTCATAGAGGATAACCTATATATTGATCTTATACTTCAGTCCTTACCGGATTCCTTTTCACAGTTCATTATTAACTTTATTATGAACAAGTTTGAGGTGACTCTCCCTGAGCTCCTCAATATGTTGAGAGAAGTTGAGAGTGTCATCAAGAAGGAGAAGCCAGTTGTTCTCTATATTGGTAAGACCAAAAAGAAAAGGAAGGCCAACATGATCCTTAAGAAGGGCAAGGGCAAAGAAAGACCAGGTAAGGCAAATGTTGCCAAGAGAGACCCGACAAAGGACAAAGGACAATGCTTCCACTACGACCAAGACAGGCATTGGAAGAGGAACTGTAAGGACTACCTTGTAGATAAGGCGAAATAGAAGCTTTAGGTATATTCATGATCATCAATCTTCACTTGTCAGATTTTCATGATAACACATGGGTATTAGATATTGGGTGTGTTTATCATATCTGCAATTCGTTGCAAGTTCTGGCAAGACCTAGGAGACTGGCCAAAGGTAAGATGGACCTCAAGATGGGCAATGGAGCAAGAGTTGCTGTAGTTACCGTTGGGGAGGTCACCCTACATCTGTCTAGTGGAGCTATTATTTCATTGGATGCATGCTATTTTGTTCTCTCTATTATCAAAAATATTATATCCATCTCTTGTTTGATAATTAGTAGATATAAATTTATTTTTGAGAACAATAGTTGCTCAATAATTATGGATGATGAGATCATCACTAGAGGGACTCTTGTAAATGGCTTATATGTGTTAGACATTTCTCCACACATCATAAATACAAATATGTCTAAGAGGAAAAGAGATGAGGTGAATAATGCAAACTTATGACTCAAAAGTTGCTGAAAGATGGATACTTAGATCCATTTGACTATGAGTCATATGTAACTTACGAACTTACCTTCGTGGGAAGATGACCAACTCTCCTTTTTAGTGGAATTGGAGAGAGAGCCACCGAGTTATTGGAACTCATACATAGTGATGTATGTGGTCCTATGTCGACTCAGGCTATATGTGGTTACTAATACTTCATTACAGTCGCTGATGATTTCTCTAGGCATGGACACGTGTACTTAATGAAGTACAAATCTGAGGCTTTTGAGAAATTCAGGGAATATAAGAATGAGGTATAGAACCAAATTAGAAAGAGTCTTAAGACTCTTCGATCAGATCGAGGAGGAGAGTACTTGAGTACGGAGTTTACTCATTTCCTCAAGGACAATGGGATTCTATCCTAGTGGACACCTCAGCTCAATGGTGTATCAGAAAGGAGGAATCGTATGTTGTTAGACACGGTGCGATCCATGATGAATTTTGGTGACCTACCCGTCTCATTCTGAGGGTACGCCCTAGAGCTTGCAGCTTACCTTCTGAAAGAGTTCCATCAAAGTTGGTAGTGTATACACCATATGAAATATGGAAAGGAAAGAAGTCCGATCTTAAGGTGGTTAAGATTTGGGGCTGTCCTGCCCACGTTAGAAGGCACATCCCTGACAAGTTAGAATTAAGGACGGAACGATGCGTGTTCGTGGGATACCCTAAGGAGACTTTGGGGTATTATTTCTATCATCCCGAGGACCGAAAGGTCTTTGTTGCCAAGAGATCTGTGTTCCTTGAGAAGGAACACATTCGTGGTGGAAATAGTAGGAGTGAATAGAATTGAGCGAGGTTGGAGAACCTAGCTCGAGCACCATTCCAGAGCCCATGTCTGTTAAGGTACCTAACACACAAATTCTAACTTTTCGTAGGTCTAGTAGAGTATCTCACCCTCCTGAAAGATATGTGAGATATATCAGTAGCGATGACTCTCAGGATGTTGATCCTCAAACTTACGATGAGGCTATTATGAGTATAGACTCCGGGAAGTGGCAAGAAGCCATGAATTCTGAGATGAATTTCATGTATTCTAACAAGGTTTGGAACCTTGTGGATGCACCTGAGGGTATTGTACCCATCAGCTACAAATGGATCTTTAAGACGAAGACCAGAGTGGATGGAAAGGTAGAGACCTACAAAGTAAGGCTGGTAGCTAAAGGATATCGTCAAATACAAGGAGTTGACTATGATGAAACCTTTTCACTTGTAGCCATGCTTAAGTCGATTAGAATTATTTTGGCCATTGCAGCACACTATGACTATAAGATCTGGCAGATGGATGTCAAAGCAGCATTCCTCAATGGCAACCTCAAGGAGGTGTATATGATATAGCCAGAGGGATTCATATCCATAGAGAGTCCAGATAAAGTGTATAGGTTGCTTAAATCCATTTATGGATTAAAGCAAACTTCCTAAAGTTGGAACATAAGATTTGATGAGGTGAGATCTTATGACTTTGTTAAGAATGAAGATGAGCCTTATGTGTATAGGAAGGTAAGTGAGAGCTCTATCACCTTTTTGGTGCTATATGTGGATGACATCCTAATCATTAGGAATTATGTAGGAATGCTCTCCACAGTAATGGCTTGGCTATCCAGAAATTTCTCTACGAAAGACTTAGGGGAAGCATCCTATATTTTGAGGATCCGGATCTATATAGATAGATCCAAAAGGATGCTTAGCTTGTCCCAGTCTAGGTACATAGACTCCATTGTCAAAAGGTCTTGCATGGAGAATTCCAAGAGAGGGCTTATACTGATGAGATATGAAATATCACTTTCTAGGAGTATGTCCCCAATGACTCCTGAAGAAAGAGTAGACATAGATAAGATACCTTATGCCTCAGCGATAGGGTCAATCATGTATGCGATGCTATGTACCAGACCTAATATAACACATGCTCTGAGTGTCACAAGCAGGTATAAAGCATATCCAGATTTAGAACACTGGAAGGCAGTAAAGTGTATCATCAAGTACTTGAGAAGGACTAAAGATCTTTTACTAGTATATGGAGGAGGTAGCCTCTAGGTTGAGGGCTACACAGACTCGAGTTTTCAGTCCGACATTGATGATAGCAAGTCAAATTCAGGGTATGTTTTCACCCTAAATGGAGGAGCTGTAAGCTGGAAGAGTTCCAAGAAAGATACTACTGCTAACTCGACCAAAGAGATGAAATACATTATTGCAGCAGAAGCAACAAAGGAAGGGGTGTGGATGAAGAAGTTCATCAAAGATTTGGGAGTCATACCAAATAGCATAGAGCTGACTCCCATAATTATGACGGTGATAGGGTGATAACTCTAGCAAGGGAACCCAGGTCTCATTAGAATTGTTCTGAAGAGGTTCCATTTGATTAGAGCGATCATGACCCGTAAAGATATAGCAATGGAAAGAGTTCTGTCTGAAGATAACATTACAGATCCAATAACGAAGTCGCTGGCTCAGATTGTATTTGAGCGTCACAGGGATCTGATAGGGATAAGACACATAGGTGATTGGCTTTAGGTCAAGTGGGAGATTGCTGGTTACCGGTGCCCTGCAAGCCAATCACGTGAGTGATGGCATGTGTGACACGCTGTGTGATCTTTTGTTGCTTATGATTAATATTGGTATATTCTCACATTTTATTATCTGTTGCATATATATATATATATATATATATATATATATATATATATATATATATATATATATATATATATATATATATATATATATATATATTGTGATATCCTTGGTTCTATGCAATCGGAATCGGATCGTGATGAAATCATGATAATGAGATCGATTCACCTTTAAACACAGATCCTAAATAATCCCAGTCATAGGTTACTCAAGAGGGACATTGAGAAAACTGGATAGATCGGTGTACTATATACCTGTCTATGTGATGGTGGCGGCTGATCTCAAAGTCACTTGTGTGGAGATACTAAGGATACAATACAGGTGCTCATTGGAGAATGAGTTCACTGATTGATCCGCTTATGGAATGTTGTATGGTTAATGATACCTAATGTCAAACAGCGATTCTATAGTCCCAGTTGTGTATCTGGTCTTTAGACTTGAGACACCAAGGATGTCTTGTATGAGTACTCCTTTCTTTGACGCCAGACTTACAAGTTTGAAAAGTTTCAGATCTGGTACAACTGGTTATCGAGATTGGTAGCCAATCTTATGAAGGCAATTGAGTGTCAATAGAGGATCATTCACTCTCGGTATCACGAGAGGAATATCTCATATATACTTGCTCAGACAAATCCCTGGCCAGGGTTATTCGGATTGAGAGAGAAAGAGTTCTTCAGGAGAATTCGATTAGAGCGAGACTATAACGGATTCCGTATGTGACCTGACAGTACCATGTCCAATATACGATCTCTGGGATATTAGTTGGATGAGGGATTATAGATACACGGTAACTGTGGACAGACAGGTCCGACGGATTTGATCCCCCCTCTACCTTCTAGGGACTATGGTAGTGGCCTAGTACGTCCATAGTTGATGAGTCAAGTGAATTATTATGGGGATAATAATTCACTATATCAGAAGGAGTTCTGATGGGAGCAACTCACAACCAGCTCGGTATCGGGCTTAGAGGGTCACACACATATAGTGGATGGTTCAGTGAATAGAGGATTAGATGAAAATCCAATTAGCCCCTCTTCTCCTTAGATAAGACCCTATGCTGATGGGCTCCTTGCTTAAAGCACAATTAGAGGCCTAAGGAGATTATTGGATAGAGATCCAATAATGCAAGGCTGGAGCCCTAGGGTTTTTTGGTGGCTCTCTATAAATAGGAGGGGAGACTCATGGTTGATAGGCTGCAGCGTTAGCCACCACCTCCTATTCTCCTCCCTCTCTCTGTGCAAGAGTTGCGAGATCAGATTGGAGGAGCATCGCTGTAGAGATCCATCGTGTGAATACCGCTAGAGAGGAGGACGCTTGACCTCCATCTTCTCCATCCGGATCTGGAATACAGGGATATACGATCTCCCTAGGTAAAATCAATCTCTCAGACATCTTGGTTTTATTAGTTTTTTTCCATTTATCTCCCGACCCCAATCTTTTGCATGACGATTTGATCTAGGTGAAAAACCAGTTTTCTGTTTTGATTTTCGCTCCGCATGTGATGCTCCCGCTGAGGTTTCCCAACAACATATACACATCACATGTAGCATTACTAGATATATAATAATTAATTTAACTATTAAATTTATTATTTTTCTAGAAATCAAGACATGCTAGGAATTTTTAGAATTATCAAGGACATTTTTAAAATTCTGGATAGAAGGATAGTCCTCGAAATTTTTAGAAATATTGAGGGTATTTTGAGAATTCTAGACAAAAGGGCAGATAATGGAATTTCTTAATTTTCGTGGGGCGGTTGCCCCTGTGGCAGGCATCGCTGCACTCGGGCGGCACCTCTAGGAGGGTGGGTGGGCATTGTGCCTACAAGCGCTGCCCTTGCAAGTGACAACTATGTCCGCGTATCACGGGCTTTGCTGATTTTGCCTAAGCCATATGGCACCCATGCGTGTCCGTCCGCAAAGGTCAGCCCTCCCCGAGATCTCCTAGAGTCCCTTAGACTTACAAAAGAGAAAACGGGCCAGAAGAAGTAATTCCCATGGGATCCACAAGCATCTGATCAAGCAAACACTTTATAAAGCCAGATACAATTACACCCATGGACAATACAAACTCAAAGAGGTTGCACACAAAGGATAATGGTCCATTACAGACCGAAGTCCCCATAAATGCTTACATGACACACTCATATTTACAAGCCAAAATTGGCTACAAAGCAAACCAAACTATGGCTGCTAAGCCTACTACAAGCCCGCTACTTGCTGTACAAGGTATGTACACAAACCGAAGGACACGGACAAACATGAGCATTACATCGAACACCTTATTTATATTGTTGTCTGTGATATTCTCCCCACTTATTCCTTCGACGTCCTCATCGAAGCCACTGTAGATGCTGCATCTCCTCATATTTTGCTGAATCTTCAATCTTCTGCTTTGGCTGCAACACACCCCTTTGGCTCCCAATCGCTTTCCACCACTGTTGTTGAGTAGTCAAACTCTGATCCGCCATGTTGCTTCAACTCACCGATGACTGACTCTAGTGTGGGGTTGGCTGAGTTATGCTGATCCTTGTTGGTTCTTGCAGAACCTTCTGATGAAGGAAAAGACCTGCCTTATTATGCGCCAGTATCGCAGTATACTCATGTTACTTGAACTAAATGGATGCTTGTTTGAACTTTGACGAGCATCGCCTCGCAAACATTAAGGTTTTTGAGGTCCTTCCTCCACAATGTTTGCCCATTGATCCTTCTTCCTTGTTTAGTCATCACTTCCAAATATGTTTGCATCACTCCTAGTTTCGATTGGTCAATTGGGAAATGAAGCGGACAATCTACTCTTAGTAGTACTGATGACTAATGGTGAGGATTCGATAACTATTGTCTTCCAGAAGCTTTCTTTGAAGGGTCACTGAACTTGTGCAGAGCTCCCCTACTGGATAAGTAAGAGAACTGGGATACTTGACTTCACCCATTCTCTTAGTAGTTGAGAAGGCAAGGTTACTTGGCTTCGCTCACCTCCTCGAGTTAAGAGAATTGGGGTACTCAGTTTCGCCCATTCTCTTGAGTTGAGAAGGCAAATGTTACTCGATTTCACCTGCCTCCTTGAGTTTGTACTTCATGCATTGAGCTGGTTACTAACATTCGCCCGCTCTTTGCTCACACTTCTGAAGCACTAGAAGTGTTTGCACTCCTTGCGTTGAGTTAGCTACTGTGATTCGCCTTCCCACTGCCATTAAACTTCTGGAATGCAAGAATTTTTGCCTGAAAAGAGCAAAAAATTTACCCCAACTTGGAGTAAGTCTCTGATAGATCTGGTCGCCTCTGGGATTATACCGTCTTCTCCATCACCTTTGCTGCCTACTCCTCTCAGTAGAAAATGTACAGTACCACATACTGCCTACTTCGTTCCTTGCTCGAGCACTCCTGCATCAACCCGAAGTCCCTCACTTTCGGCTATCTTGATGAGAAGCCCATCGACATCGGTCTTATGAAGTTTCTTGGCCTCTGCCCTTCCGCCCTATCTTGGTACTTGGAGTTTGCCTTTGCAATCTCCACCTCCTCGGCCCCTTTTACGACCAATACTCCCCCTCCATGAGAGCAAGGGATCAATGACTCCATGGAAGTCCCGCCTTTGCGGTCCCATGGTGCTGCCAAGCCCATAGCCCTACTATCTGTTACCTTGCATCTTCATCCCTTCCTTCGTGATCGGTAGATTTGCCTCTGCGGCACTGTGGTGCTCCTCTGAATCCACCTCCTTTCTAACTAACGCTTTGCTTATGGGTAGCTGAGCCCCACTGGACTCATCGTCACTTCCTTGCCCCTTTCGACCACCCGCTTCAACACCACTATGTCCTCCTAGCATTTCTCCTTGGTCGATGGAAAGACAGACTGCAACTCTCATGCATGGCCTCCGCCATCTTGTTGTAGGGCTCGACCGATTCTGTTCTCCTTAGCTTCCTTGGTAGTAACATTCGCTTACTCGGCTTTGTCCTCTGACTTGCCGGGCTCCCTTTAGCGAATGTGAGCACTAAAGTAGTCCAACTCTCTAGCCGCTCCGATCATACCTTTGTATAATCAAGTCCCCTCCATGGGACTCACTAGTACTTACAATCTGACTACTCCCTCCGTGGTACACAGCCCCCATATGCTAATGACCAAGGCTTTCATCTGATGCAAGCTTCGATGCACACACACGGAAGACCCGCCTCTGCGGTACCATGGCATTCACCCCTTGAATTCACAGACCTTCTTGCCGTTGCATTGTTCACCGAAGTGGAGCTCCCAACAACTCCTGATTATTCACATGATCACGTCCCCCTCCATGGGACTCACTGGTACTTGCACATGGACTTCTTCCTCGGTGGTATATAGCCCCCATATGCCAATGACTAAGGCTTTCATCCAATGCAAGCTCCAATGCACACACGAAGACCTGCCTCTGCGGTACTATGACATTCACTCCTTGAATCCATAGCCCTTCTTCTTGTTGTGTCGTACACCAAAGTGGAGCTCCCAGTAGCTCCTGATAATACCTCTGCATGATCCTATCCTTCACGGGACATGATTGCCTGCGTTGCATTATCATGAAGTGTTCCACCATGATCCGCTGCACCATGTCGCCTCCTGGTGACATCTCCGTTGCATACAGATTCTCATATGATGAACTCGAACTATGACTTCTCCATGTGTGGCCTTTGCCAACACATCGTAGGGCCTCCGCCATCTCCAATTTTTAGTTCGCTCACTTGGCAATTCACCTTCGTCCACCCACTCTTGGGTTACACCTGGATGAAGCATAGCTCTAGAATATTCCGTCGCCTAGTAGCTCATGAAGTCCCCCTGACTTTGCTAAAACTGGTGCACCATTGTCTGGATCCTAGGCCTCTATCCCCTACCAGCACAATCTCTGCTATGCACCACTTGTTCATGACAACTCGAATGGTAACACCGTGGCATATTCTTCAAGAGTACCCGCCTCTACGTCCTCTTGCCTCATGCTAAGGTATCCTAATCCCAACTTTGCCTCCGCAAGTTGAATCACCTTAGTTACTCCATCAAATACATCTCTGAGGTAACTTGCATGTGCCTCGAAGCTCCCTTTGTCTTTGGCACCATATAAGATAAGTTCGCTCCATCAGAATGAAGAACCCATGGAACGATATGATCCCACTCTTGCCTCTACAGGAGTTCATGCCCTTGACCTCTATCCAAGGAAAGCTCCGTGCCTCCGCTCCATGTTCCATCTTCTATATCGACTCTCTTCATGCGGCTTGGATACTTTACTAAGTTCCACCTAAGTCGCTCCGCTCCTCGATTTGCATTGAGTTGATAGTGGCCCTCACATCCACCATTCCACGGGTCAACCCTCCGTTGAGTTCGATTTCCACATCGACTCGAAGTGTGCCTTCATATAATGTTGCCTTGGATTGCTCCCCCACTTAATCTCGAAATGCATCCACCAATGCATTACCTCATTCGAGATCATGCGACGACTCTTCATCACTCGCTCAGTCTGTTTTGCTTTGTGAAGATATTACCTTGAGAAACTCTTCCTCAATATGTGTGATCTGTTGCACATGATTCTCCCTCTGGAGAACTAGGACTTAACTCTCTTGGATATCTGTCCTGTTGGAGCAACTTTCCTCTTTACATTCTTCCTACTGGAAGTCTCGACGACCACCATCCCCTTTGGACTACTTCGTCTTGCTGAACAACTTGTGTCAGAACAATCCCCTACTGGAAGTCTCGGCGACCACCATCCCCGTTGTTCTGCTCTCGTAAATGCACTTGCTAGATTGTGACTCTTCGCCAATACAGTCCCCACTGTATCCTTCAAGGTCTAGCAATATGTTAAACTTGTTGCACATTTTAGCCGCCTACGGATGTATCCTTTCCATGTCAAAGAGAAAGTTCTGATGCTCCATGGCACTAAGTTCTGATCGCACCTTAGGATGGCCACGAACACTCCGTCGTCCGTGTACAAGCCCTTGCATGAGTACCGAATCCTTCGAGTTAGCAATTCCCCTCACCTATGTGAGCTTTGCACAACTCTTTCGGTCATTACACAACACCTCCCACTTTGTATGGTCTCATCTTTCACCAAGTACCTCGCTTTGCCTTGAGCACCGTCAAGTTTGGTTGCCAACGTCGAGTCGTAGCTCGAACTCAACCATCCTAATCTTTGTGTGCTACGCATTCTTCTTCGCTTGCTTGTCCTCGTGGTGCTTCTCGTGCAAAGGGTTGACCATTCCTTTGAATGTCAAACCTGGATGTCGGCTCCTCTGAGCGACTCCTTTCCCTATATGTCAATGTCCATTTCCCCCAAATGATTGCGTGTGCTGGCTGTCCTCCACACAGCCCAGCTAGGTCCCCCACATTTGTATAGCAAGTATTTCTACATGTGCTTGTCCCGCTCTGATACCACACTGTCATGAGCTTAGTTGATTTTGCCTAAGCCGTGCGGTACCCATGCATGTCTGTCCGCAAAGGTCAGCCCTCCCCGAGATCTCCTAGAGTCCCTTAGACTTACAAAAGAGAAAACGGGTCAAAAGAAGTAATTTCCATGGGATCCACAAGCAATTGCTCAAGCAAACACGTTATAAAGCCAGATATAAATTACACCCATGGACAATACAAACTCAGAGAGGTTGCACACAAAGGATAATGGACCATTACAGACCGAAGTCCCCATAAGTGCTTACAAGATACACTCATATTTACAAGCCAAAATTGGCCACAAAGCAAACCAAACTAGGGTTGCTAAGCCTACTGCAAGCCTGCTACTTGTTGTACAAGGTATGTACACAAACCGAAGGACATGGACAAACATGAGCATTTCATCGAACACCTTGTTTACATTATTGTCCGTGACACTCGGGCGGTTGCCCCTTGCGGGCAGCCCTTGCCACAACTTGGCCATAACCTTGCGGTGAGCTGGCTGTAGGCGGCCACCCGTGCATGCGACCTTGGCCGTAGTCGACCGCCTATGCAAGCGGCCCTGGCCATAGCGATCACCCCTGCAGGTGGCCTGGCCATGGTTGCCGCCCTTGTAGGGGGCCTGCCCGTAGGTGGCTGCCCCCTTCCTCACTGCCTTCGCTCCAAAAACACAGCAAGAACATGTAGAATAGTTCTACTCAATGCAATCTCATCACACTTAGTTTAAAACCAATATTTACACGAACAACCTTGGCTCTGATACCACTATTGGGAAACCAAGTGGGAGCATCACATGTGCAATGAAAGATCAAAACAAAATAGGTTTTTTATGCAGATCAAATCATCATGCAAAAGATTGGGTCACGAAAAAGCTACAGAACTGAAAACTGCATCATGTGAGAGATTGTTTACCTAGGGAGATTGTATATCCATATTTTTTCATATCCAGATAGTAAGGATAAAGGAGGTTAAGCATTCTCCTCTCTAGCAGTATCTACACGATGGATTGTTGTAACGATACTCCTCCAATCACAATCCAGGTCTCACAACTCTTGCATAGAGAGAGGGAGGAGAACAGGAGGGGGTAGCTAAAGGTGCAACCTATCAACTATGAGCCTCCCCTCCTATTTATAGAGATCCACCAAAGGCCTTAGTAGGCCTGATACTAAGATGGTCATGAGTCACTCCCATTAGAACTCCTTCTAATATTTTGAATTATTATCCCCATAACAATTCACTCGATACATCAATTATGGACATACGATGCCACTGTGCTATAGTTCCCAGACAATACAGGGGGATCGAATCCATCGAACCTGTATGTCCATAATTACCGTGTGTCTATAGTGCCTCATCCAACTAATATCCTAGAGACCGTATATTGGACATGGTACTATCAAGCCACATATGGAATCCATCCGAGTCTCGCTCTAATCAGATTCCCCTAGAGAACTCTTTTTCTCTCAATCTGAATAACCCTTGCCAGAGATTTGTCTAAGTAAGCACACATGGGTATTCCTCTCGTGATACTGAGAGCGGATGATCCTTTATTAACACTTAATTGCCTTCGTAAGGTTTGCTACCAATCTCGATAATCAACTGTATCAAAACTGAAACTTTCCAAACTTATAAGTCTGACGTCAAAGAAATGAGTACTCAAATAAGACATCCTTGGTGTCTCAAGTTCACGGACCAAATACACAATTGAGATTATAGAATTGCTGTCTAACACTAGATATCATTAACTATACAACATTCCATAAGCGGATCAATCAGTGAACTCATTCTACAAAGAGCACCTATACTGTATCCTTAGTGTCTCCACACAAGTGGCTATAAGACTAGCCACCTCCATCATATGGATGGGTATACAGTATACTGATCTATCTGGTTATCTCGATGTCCCTCTTGAGTAAACTATGATCAAGATTATTTATGATCTATGTTTAAAGGTGAATCGTTCTCATTATCATGATATTATCACGATCTGATTCTCATTGCACAGAACCAAGAACATCACAAAATATATATGTAATATATAATATAATGTGAATATGCTAATAATAATCATAAGTAAAAATATCACGTAATGTGTCACACGAGCCATCACTCACGTGATTGGTTTGTAGGGCACATGTAACCAACAGCCACTACTTCCTAACCACGACAACGCCATTGCCTTCAACTTCAACCGTGCCTTCTTCCACCTCTGTTCCCAATCGTAGCCCTCTGTCTTCAATAGTAGCCACCTCTCGTGTCTCCTTTCTCAGTGACCTCAACATTCGTCATCGTCGCATCCTCTACAATCGCCATTGCTGCCTCCTTGTTTCACAACCACCACAACCTAGCCCATCTCCTGCACCTCCAGCAGAGATGACGTTGCGCCCCTATCCCACTACTATCTCCCTTTTCCCCTTCAACTGCAGCGAGCATCACTTCCTGCATAACACTGCTAGCGTCTCCTTCCAATGCCCACTGCCCACTACCCTCTTCTTCCTCTGCCAGCCACGTCGTCATTGGTTGCCAATGCCGCCGCCTATAGCCATGCAACCACCAACCACTACAGTCCCTTTCCTCCCCCATCGCACTACTTCCCGCTATAATTCCACTGCCTCTTCTACCGCTACCACAATCTCCCTTTTCCCCTTCAACTATAGCGAGCATCGTTGCCTACATTGCCAGCCTATACCACAGTGATCTCTTGCTGCTATATGTCATTAGTGCTGCTCCCTACTCTGTCAGCGGCATTCCCTTCGCCTATCATTACCATCTCCTATTCCTTCGTTAGAGACACCACTACTGCCTTCCTTCTCTTTCTATGTTGACGCTACTGCCTTCCAGCCCCAATGATAGAACCCTAAGAGGAGGCTCTATGAAATTTGATCTTTGAGGGGGATCAACCCTTGGAATACTATAGGGGTTCCTCCCTCCTAGAACTCAGCATAATGGCTAAAATAAAGATGATCTTGCTTGATGGAAAATAGGTGGAGGCTACAGCTTATATAGGACTCAAAACCCTAGCCCTAGGGGGGTGCTTCCTAAGTGAATTTACCCCTTTGCCCCTCCTATAGTCGACTTGCCTTAATAGGGGTAAGCGACAACTTAGTTGGCTACATAGCCGAGTCTAGCAAATAAAAACCCTAGCCAACCAGCCCAGTAAAGGGGGCGGTGGCTACTAAGCCCTAAGGCCTCAAACTAAACCCTAGCCACACTTCTTTGTAAGATAGAGATGACTAGGTGAGATTTTTATTATAATTTCACAGAGTTTTATTGACTCTATTAAGGTGAGTAGGACCCAACCTTGCTGGGGTTCTATCAAGCCCGCCCTCTTTGAATCAGCCTTGTCCTCAAGACTGTGAGTTCATGAACTCTGGGAACCAGGTCTTTAGCTCCTTATATAATTCCCATGTGATCATTAATTAAACTTTGGCCTCCTCATCAGCTTGGGTGTCAATTGAAAGGATTTGGGTTTAGGCATCTTCTTTAAATTTCTATTTAAGGTAGGATAATTAGAGGATTAAATGTAATATTGTTCTGGTGCATGGATCTAATCTCCAAGTTAGGGTCCCAATGTGATCCCCAATTTTGTAAGAACTAAAGAAATAGAGAGACTACTTTCTTAAGGCTCGAGTTTCTTGCTGAACAGGCTAGAGGTGTAGGAAAACTTGATCTTCAAGTTTTCTTCCATTTTGAAGTTCGTCGGGAGGCTATTTCTTCTTTGCATGTGCTGCCATATGGTTAGTCTTTAGTAATAGCCAATCTTTCTTCTAGAATGGTGATTGCTCTCTAGTATGGTTAAGAATGATGAGAGCCCAATCTGACGATTGTAATTCTTCTAGGTTTACTCCTCTTTCGTGCCATGAACCATCTTACGTAAGGGTGACGCCGATCCCAACTTTGGATGTGTCTGCTCCAATCATAAACATCTGGCCACGACTTGGTGTAGACAACATCATGGTCGTGTGGGCTATAGTTCCACTCGGCCAAGGTGGTGCATCTTTCTTCACAGTGAGAGGGATGATGTTTTGTTGAGATATGTGAATGATCCTTCTCTTCTTATGATTTCGCCACTGGAGGGGCTTAATTTTCTTGCGGACTTGGGCCGTAGATCGGAGGTGATCATCAAGAAAGTCATTAAGCATCATGGTATGATCCGAGGAGAAGTCGTGAAAGTCACCTGAGATCTAGAAGTGCTGCATCAGCAACCATTGTGAGTTTAGCGGGATGTAACACTTTAGAAGTAGCTTATCCCTGGGGAATAGGATATAGGGATGTGTCGTAGCAGAAAATATGCATGGCCAAGCAATTCATGTCTCTATCATCTCTTGGGTGACCCTTTTATCTTTGATCTTCTATGCGCAGCAATCTGGCCGAGCATTAGATGGTGGTAATTTCAGCCAGTTCAACATAAGGGAGTCAGGCATCTTGATAGGAGGTAGTAGGCTCAGTTTGATCGAGACTCCCAAAATTTCAAAAAGTTATGGGAGAAGGTTCTTATCTTCAATCTCCTTTGGCTTCATCTCCTGAAACTCTTAAATTTGAATTGAGAAGCTATTGGATTCTTCTTTTGGTACCTTCTCCAAGTATTGTGTTGTGGTCGTAGTCGCTTGGCTCCCTTGTAGAACCACCTATTTTCCTTTATTGAAGAATTTTATGGTTAGCTTCGAAGAATTCCAAAAAATGTCCCCAATTATGGACAACCAATCAATGTCGAGTACTATATCAGAATCATCGAGAGGGAGGAGGAAAAAATTAGCAATTACATCTTGCTCCGATAGGATCAGTTTTACCCGCGGGCACTTATGGTTACACTTTAGAATTACGCCATTAGCTACCTTGACTTTGAACCCACTATAATATTCTTTTTGTAGCATTAAATGGCCTGCAATCTTGCTGCTCATGAAGTTGTGTGTGCTCCCGGCGTCGATGAGGACGATGACAGACTATTGCTCGAGAAATCATTCGACCTTCAATTTTTGCAGATTTGTGTAGCCAGCTAAGGTAGGGACCGTGCAGGTGACCGGTTATGGTGTATCCTTCTCCTTGGGCTTGGGAGTCGTATCTTCAAGTCTGGATTCTTCAGTGGGCGTAATCATTAGTGGTGTCTCCTTTTTACATTGGTGTTCTAGGCTGCACAATTTATCACAATACCCACATAGGAGGAGGTGAAAGCTTTCTTGCCGCTGGTCGGGGAGTGACCTAGTCCTCCAGGGTTCATAGTTTAATCGCTCCTCTTGATGTCGCGCGAAGGGGATGGTTGCCTTAAGTGTGTACGGCTATCGCACTTTAACTTCTTCCCGAATCTCTGACTTCAAGTCCCCAATAAAAGTCCTTAATATTTGCTTTTCAGATCAATCATAAGTTTGATTAGATAAACTTTCAAACATGTTTTAGTACTCTTGTATGGTGGAGGTTTGACGGATCATTGCTAGTTCTTTGTCAAGTTTCTTGTAATTAATTGGTGCTGAAGGTTTACAGGCTTGTGGTTGGGATATGGCTTTCATGCTCTAAGCATCTTGATTGAGGTGCCCTTCTTGAAGTTGTGCAAAGGAGATCGATGTCGTCGAGGTATAGGGCTGTCATGTGTTAACTTCACTTCTTATCTCCAGTGAGTTCTTTTTGCAATCAGAATGTGCTCTATGTTGTGATCTTCTTTGGCTCGACAATCTGTCACGGACTTAGCTGGTTTTGCCTAAGTCATGCGCCACCCTTCCAAGTCCGTCTACAAAGGTCAGCATTCCCGAAACCTCCTAGGGTCCCTTAGTACCTATAAAAGAGAAAATAAGTTAGGGGAAGCACTTCCCACATAATTCACAAGCAACACCTTTAGCAAACACTTTATATAGCTAATGCAAATTACAACTATGGACTTTATAAGTTCCGGTTGCAGAAAAGGATAATGGTCCATGACAGACCGAAGTCCCACAAGTGCCTACATGACATAACTCTCATTTACAAGCCGAAACTGACCATAAAAGCTAACCAAACTAGGGCTGCCAAGCCTACTGCAAGCCCACTACTTGCTATACAAAGAATGTACAAAAATCAAAGGACACGGACAAACATGCATTACATCAAACACCTTATTTATATTTTTGTCCGTGACATTCTCCCCCATTTATTGCATCAACGTCCTCATCAAAGATACTATAAACGTTGCATCTCCACACCTTTTGCTGAATCTTCAATCTTCCGCTTTGGTTGCAACATGCCCTTTGGCTCCCAGCTGCTCTTTACCGCTATTGTTGAGTAGTTGAACTCTGATCCGCCAGGCTGCTTCAACTCGCCAATGACTGACTCTTGTGTTGGATTAGCTGAGCTGTGCTGATCCTTGTTGATTTCTATGGATCCTTCTAGTGAAGAAAAAGACATTCCTTGTTATGCGATAGTATTACAATAGTCTCATGTTGCATAAACTAGATGGATGCTTGTTGGAGCTATAACGAGCATTGCTTCATAGACTTTGAAGTTTTTGAGGTCCTTCCTCCAGAAGATTCGCTCATTGATTCTTCTTCAACTTTAGTTGTCACTTCCAAGTAGGTTCACATCACTCCCATTGTCGATTGACATTCTATTGGGAAATGAAGCGAACAATCTACTCTTAGTAGTACTGATCACCAATGGTGAGGATTTGATAACTATTATCTTCCATAAGCTTTTCTCGAAGGGTCATTGAACTTGTGTAGAGCTCCTCTACTGGATAATAATAGAATCATAGTACTAAGTTTTGCTCATTCTCTTTTAAATTGAGAAGGCAAAGGTTACTTGATTTCGTCGTCCTTCTCGAGGTATGAGAACTAGAGTTCGCTTACTCGGTCTTGTCCTCTAACTTGCCGGGCTCCCTTAAGCGAATGAGAGCACTAAAGCAGTCCAACTCTTCAACTGTTCTAATCATACCTCTATATGATCAAGTCCCCCCCAATGGGACTCATTGGCACTTGCACTCAGAATTCTCCCTCGATTGAATACAACCCCCATATGTTGATAACTAAGGCTTTCATTTGATGCAAGATTTGACGCGCACACATGGAAGACCCGCCTTTGCGGTACCATGATATTCACTCCTTGATCCATAGCTCTTCTTGCTGTTATGTTGTTCACCGAAGTGGAGCTCCCAGTAGCTCCTGATCATACCTCTACATGATTATGTCCCTCAAGGGACATATCCGCATGTGTTGTATTATCGTGAACTATTCCATAATGATCTGCTGCACCATGTCGCCTCCTTGTGACATCTCCATTGCATTCAGATTCTTATGTGATGAACTCAGACTATAATCTCTTCATGTGTGGCATCTGCCAGCACATCGTAGGGCCTCCGCCATCTCTGATTTTTGTTCGCTCCCTTGGCAATTCACCTTCGCCCACCCATTCTTGGGTCACACTTGAATGAAACATAGCTCTAGGATAGTCCATCACCTAGTAGCTCTCGAGGTCCCCTGACTTCACTAGGATTGATGCACCATTGTCAGGATGCTGGGCCTTTATCCCCCTACCAGCACAATCTCTATTGTGCACCACTTTCTTAATGACAACTCGTAGCACTTTAGCAAATTTTTCAAGAGTACTCACCTCTACGTCCTCTTGCTCCGTGCTTATGCCTTCTGATCCTAGCTTCAGCTCTGCAAGTTGAATCACCTTAGTTCCTCTGTCAAATACATCTCTGAGATAAGGTGCATGTGCCTTGAAGCTCTCTTCGTCTTTGGCACCATGCAAGATGAGTCCGCTCCATCATAATGAAGAATCCATGGAACAACATGATCCCACTCTTGCCTCTATAAGAGTTCATGCCCTTGACCTCTATCCAAGGAAAGCTCCATGCCTCTGCTCTATGTTCTATCTTATATGTCAACTCCCTTCATGCGGCATGGATACTTCACCAAGTTCCACCCATGTTGCTCTACCTCTCGATTTGCATTGAATTGACGGTGGCCCTCATGGCCACCATTTTCACATTGACTCTAAGTGTGCCTTCGTATGATGTTATCATGGTCGCTCCCCCACTTGATCTTGCAATGCATCTACCAATTCATTACTTCATTCGAGATAATGCAACAACTCCTTACTTCTCGCTCGATCCAATGAGCTTTGTGGAGATACTATCTTGAAGTACTCTTTCTCAACATGTGCGGTCTACTGCACATGATTCTCCTTCTAGAGAACCAGGACCTATCCCTCATGGATGTCTGTCTTGTTAGAGCAACTTTTCTCTTTGCATTCTTCCCATTGGAAGTTTCGAAGATCACCATCTCCTTTGGACTACTCCGTCTTGCTGAACAACTTGTGCCTTATTCTGCCCCCATAAATGCACTTCCTAGATTGTGACTCTTCGCCAATAGAGTCCCCACTACACCCTTTAAGGTCTAGCAATGTGCTAAACTTATTGCACACTTCAGCCTCCTATAGACGTATCCTTTCCATGCTGAAGAGAAAGTTCTGATGCTCCATGGTGTTGAGTTCCAAAAATCTTGGATACCACGAACACTCCATTGTCCGTATACAATCCCTTCCATGAGTATTGAATTCTTTGAGTTAGCAATTCCCCTCAAATCTATGAGCTTTACATAACTCTTTCGGTCGTTAAGCAATACGTCTCACTTTACGCGGTCTCATCTTTTACCAAGTGCCCCGCTTGCCTTGAGCACCATCAAGTTTGGTGGCCAACGTCTAGCCGTAGCTCGAACTCAACTATCTCTGCCTTTGTGCGCTACGCATTCTTCTTAGCTTGCTTGTCCTCATAGTGCCTCTCACGCAAAGGGTTGACCATTCCTCTGAATGCCAAACCTGGATGCTCGCTCTTCTAAGCAACTCCTTTCCCTATATCTCAATGTCTGTTTCCCCCAAACGGTTCCGTGTGCTAGCTGCCCTCCACATAGCCCAGCTAGGTCTCCCAAGTTTGTACGATAAGTGTTTCTGTGTGTGCTTGTCCTGCTCTAATACCAAAATGTCATGGACTTAGCTGGTTTTGCGTAAGTCGTGTCTGGAGAGCGCATAGTCTAGCATCCACATAGCCCAGCTAGGTCTCCCAAGTTTGTACGATAAGTTTGTACGATAAGTTTGTACGATAAGTGTTTCTGGAGAGCGCATAGTCTAGCATCCATATGTGTCTTGAAAGCCTCCAATTTGGCTTCAAATAGGCCCATCGATGTCATGACGTAAGGATCTCTAACCTGTCAAATAAACCGGTTGAAGAGTGTAATTGCAATCTTCAGGTTGAAAGTAGCAATGACAGCAAAATGATGAGAAAGTGCTGCTGTGATGTTGCTGCAAAATTGTTCGGGCTGCGGTGGTGAAGTCTCGAAGTGGCTGTTGCATTAATTAAGGATGGCAGCCAAGGGTGGCAACAACGGTGGAGGAAGAAGACAACAACAGTAACATCGGCTGTAGTTCTATGGTGATGCTGCAAGATCATCGAGGCTATAAATTTTTAAGTGGCTGATATCTATTGTAAGATGGCAGCCAAGAGATCTGAGTCGAAAGGCAGCAATAATAATGGAGGAAGAAGAGGGCAACAGCTATATCGGCTGCAGCTGCGGTGCGACTTCTTGGCTGCAGGTGGAGTTGATTACAACAAGGATGCGGCTGCAATAAGGGGAAGATGGGGCAGCGGAGTGCATGACTGTTGTCAAGGAGGACAGTGGCGGTATGGAGCGAGAGACGGCTACTGGTCGTGTTCACTTCGACGCTCGCCACGATCAAGGCTGTTGGCAACGAAAGATTGCTGCGAGCTACAATGTAGACAGATTGCAGTGAAAGATTACTACTGATAGCTCTTTTACCGTAAAGGATCATTGCTGGCTATGATCAAGGAGGATGACAGTGAGAGGTCGTTGTTGGCAGCATTATGCAGTGAGAGATGTATACTACGGTTGAAGGGATAAGGGAGGTTGGGTGGCTAAAAGGTTGGTGGACCGAAGGCTGTGGTTTTTGGGGCTTTTTTTGTGGCTATTTTGGGTGCAGTTTAGGGCTGTGATTTTATGAAGTTTTAGTTGTGATTTGGTGTGGTTTTAAGGATATGATAACAGTGATGAAGATTAGGAAAAGGGATTTTAGATCTGGAATAGATGGCAGCAAAGGTTTGATAGGGATCGGTGGAGGTATACTGCGAATAGGTGCTGGTTGTAGAAGGCTATGGTTTGAGGCTATTTTATGGTTGATTTTGGTATGGTTTTGGCTGCAATTTGGTAGGGTTTTGGGGATGTGATGATAGAGGGTGAAGGTTAGTGAAAGATGGTTTCAAATATGAAAGAGATGGCAGTGAAGATTTGATAGAATTCGACGAAGTTCTCTACAGTGTATGCTATATTGTAGAAGCAGAATTAACGTCGAAGAAATAGCAATTTCTCAATGAAAATCCTAACGAAAAATTATGAAATTTGGGGCTATGGTGGTAGGGGATCAAGATGAGGAAAAGAGAATTTTAAATATAAAGAAATAGCAGCAAAAATATGATAGGATTCGATGAAATATCGCTGTGTATGTGCTGTTCTGCCAAACATAATTTGCATCAAAGAAGCAACATGTTTTCAACATAAATTCCATAAGAGAATCCGAGGAAAATATGCAGAATTTTGATAGCCAAACCTTGGTTCAGTTGGCCAATATCAGCCAAAGATTTGACAAAATTTTGGTAACGTAACGGTAGGAAAATAGGTGAAAAGAAGGAAGGCAGATTCTTCGTCGTAAAATTCCTACAATGCACGATGAGGAATTGCAGCACTATAAGTCTGATTTAAGAAAATGTTTTTTTTCCAAAGATTAATCTTAGATGAAAGCTAAGATGATCTATGAATTTGTGTAAAAAATTCAGCCAAAAAGGATGAGCAATAGTTTGGTTTCAAGAAGCAACAATCGACTGAAATTTTCTGCAGTGTTTCCCCTTCATAACGATGATCACGTTTGCGATGGTAGAATTTTGTAGCAAGGAAAATATGAAAAAATTTCTCCAATGTGTAAGGCAAAGGAATAGTAGAAGCAAATAGGCGTGGGTGATAAAAATATACCATATCTCCAATTTCTAATACAGGGGACATTAGCTGACTTATTTGATCTATGGCTTGGGTAGAAGGTGGAGGCGTGTGTTGCAGCAATTAAGGGAATTACTTGGAAGGGTGGAGCCAGCAGAGATGGTGGCAGGGGCAACAAGAATGCTGCTCTGATACCTGATGATAAAACCCTAAGAGGAGGCTCTATGGAATTTGATCTTTGCGGGGGATCAACCCTTAAAACACTATAGGGGTTCCTCCTTCCTAGAACTCGGCACAATGGCTGAAATAAAGATGATATTGCTTAATGGAAAAAGAGGTGGAGGCTACAACTTATATATGGCTCAAAACCCTAGCCCTAGGGGGGTACTTCCTAACTGAATTTACCCCCTTGCCTCTCCTATAGCCGACCTGCCTTAGTAGGGGTAGGCGGTGGCTTAGTTGGCTACATAGCCGACTCTAGCAGATGGAAACCCTAGTCGACCAGCCCAATAAAGGGGGCGATGGCTACTAAGCCCTAAGGCCCCAAACTAAACCCTAGCCACACTTCTTTATAAGATAGAGGGAGGTGACTAGGTGGGGTTTTTATTATAATTTCATAGTTTTATTGACTCTATTAAGGTGAGTAGGACCCAACCCTGCTAGGGTCCTATCACCAGGACGCTCGTGAACCCACAACGCTCTCACCCCACGCAGCAACAAAAATAGGGCAGCAACCTTCCTTCCTCGTAGTGACCAAAATAGGGCAACTTCCAGCCCTCAGCCACTACCATCTTACTTCTTTGTCGGCTGCACTAGCGCTGCACCTTTCTTCTTGACCACCACAGCCTCGATAGCAATGATCTCTCATTGCCACAAGCGCCCACTTCCTTTGCAGCCACACCGAATAGGACGTTGCTGATGTCATCGACCCAACTACGGAATAGGAATTGAAGATTATAGATCTGCACTCTTACGCAATGGCAATCAATAACTCATTGGAAGCAAGATTTGAAACTTTCGAAGCCTGCATAGAGAATAGACAACAAGATCTCTTCAACAAATTCAAAAGAAGCCTATCGGAGAGCCCTAACAAATCTTAACATGGTGAAAATTCTAATCTCAAGGGGACTGATCTGAAAAATATGATCAAGGGTAAGACATAGGATACCTATGCATGAGGGTGGAGTTCCCTAAAAGGGAAGATGGAGATCCAACCAGTTGGGTCTCATGAGCTGAAAAGTTCTTTCACTTCCATAGAACTCTAGAAGAATCCAGCGTGGAAGGTGCTGGTTACAGGTTCCCTGCAAGCCAATCACGTGAGTGATGGCAAGTGTGACACGCTGTGTGATCTTTTTGTTTATGATTAATATTGGTATATTCTCATATTATATTATCTGTAGCATATATACTGTGATGTCCTTGGTTCTGTGTAATGGGAATCGGATCGTGATACGATCATGATAATAAGATCAATTCACCTTTAAACACATATCCTAAATAATCCCGATCATAGGTTACTCAAGAGGGACATCGAGATAACCGGACATACTGATGTACTATATACTCATCCATATGATGGAGGCGGCCGGTCTCATAGCCACTTGTGTGAAGACACTAAGGATATAGTACAAGTGCTCATTGGAGAATGAGTTCACTGATTGATCCACTTATGGAATATTGTATGGTTGATGGTACCTAATGTCAGATAGCGATTCCATATTCCCAGTTGTGTATCTCGTCCTTTGACTTGAGACACCAAAGATGTCTTATATGAGTACTCTTTTCTTTGATGTCAGACTTACAAGTTTGGAAAGTTTCAGTCTGATACAACTGGTTATCGGGATTGGTAGCCAACCTTGCGAAGGCAATTAACTATCAATAGAGGATCATCCACTCTCGATATCACTAGAGGAATATCCCATATGTGCTTGCTTAGACAAATCCCTTGCCAGTGTTATTCGGATTGAGAGAGAAAGAGTTCTCCGGGAGAATCCGATTAAAGCGAGACTATGACGGATTCCGTATGTGACCTAACAGTATCATATCCAATATACGATTGCTATGATATTAGTTGGATAAGAGATTATAGATACACGGTAACTATGGACAGATATGTCTAATAGATTCGATCCCCCTGTACCGTCTGGAGACTATGGCGTAGTGGCCTAGTACATCTATAATCGATAAGTCAAGTGAATTATTATGGGGATAATAATTTAATATATTAAAAGATTCTGATGGGAGTGACTCACAACCAGCTCGGTATTGGGCCTAGAGGGTCACACACATATGGTGAATGCTTCAGCGAATAAAGGATTAGATGAAGATCCAATTAGCCTCTATTCTCATTAGATGAGACACTATGCTGATGGGCTCCTTGCTTAAGGCCCAATTAGAGACCTAAAGAGATTATTAGATAGAGATCCAATAATGTAAGGTTAGTGGGTTATTGGATGGAGATCCAATATCCACTAAGGTAGGAGCCTTAGGGTTTTTTGGTGGCTCTCTATAAATAGGAGGGGAGACTCATGGTTTATAGGCTGCTGCTTTGGCCTCCCCTCCTATTCTCCTCCCACCCTCTACGCAAGAGATGCGAGTTCAGATTGGAGGAGTTTCGCTGTAGAGATCCATCGTGTGGATACCGCTAGAGAGGAGGACGCTTGACCTCCTTCATTCTCTCCATCTGGATCTAGAATTCAGGTATATATGATCTCCCTAGGTAACCAATCTCTCACACATGATGCGGTCTTTCAGTTTTACATTTTTTTCTCACGACCCCAATCTTTTGCATGACGATTTGATATGTGTGGGAGACTGATTTTTTGTTTTGATTTTCATTGCGCATGTGATGCGCCCACTAAGGTTTCCCAACAGTGATATCAGAGCCAAGGTTTTCATGCGAAAGATTGGTTTTAAACTACGTGTGATGAGATTGCATTGCGTAGAACTATTCTACGCGTTCTTGTAGTGTTTTCGCAACAAAGGCAGCAAGGAAAGAGGAAGGGGGCCACGGCCAGGCACCCTGCAGGGGCGGTCGACCATGACTAGGCCCCCTGTAGTGGCGACCGACTTCGGCCAAGGCCCCCTACGGGGGGTAGCCACCTGCAGGGGAAGCCGCCCGCAGGGGCAGCTGCCTGCAGCGCGGTGCCCACAGGGGCGGCGACCTACAAAGCGGCGCTCACCGGCAGCGGCGGCCACCTGCGGGCACAGCACCCGTGGGCGGGCCTGCGGACTAGGTGGCCGCGTGAGGCAGCCGCTAGCGGCTCGCAGCACTGTCGCATGCGTAGTGGCAGCGGCAGTGGCAACGTAGTGAGGGTGAAGGAGGACTAGGGTAACTTTTTAAAAAAGATGGTTATGCCCCTCAGAATTTGAGAAATTCCCACTCCGTGCTATTTCACAGAATTCCTAAAATACTGTCAATACTTCTAGAAACTTCAAGGATTGTCCTCTCTTCTAGAATTCTAAAAATACCCTAAAAACTTATGAAAATTCCAAGGATCGTCCTCTCATCCAAAATTTTAAAAATGCCCTTGATAATTTTAGAAATTTTGAGCATGTCTTGATTTCCAAAAAAAATAATTAATTAAATAGTTTAATTAATTATTATATATATCTAGTAATCCTATATTTGATGTTATGTACATGTATTGTATAATGTGGATTGATGATCATGAGCCATGTGTTGTGAAATTATGATTATTATTATTATTAGTATTATTGGGGCTTGTGAGCCTCTGTTTTTCTCGTTTATTGTCGGGCCTGCGTGCCTTTGATTATTTGTAATTACATGGAGAGGCACATTAGTAGCGTGGAGGTGACAATGGGACCCATGATGCCGTGGCGGGAGATTACGACGTATGGTGATGCGATGATCCAACGGAACAGATAATGATGAGATCAACAATCACAAGGCATGGAGATGCACCGATGCGCACATAGATCCTATTATGAGTGATTAGGCACATTGACTCGGGCTTAATCATATTATGTGACGGATCACGATCATCCGATGTGGCTTGCATATGTGATGTGTTATACACCTACTATATATATATATATATATATATATATATATATATATATATATATATATATATATATATATATTTGGATGCGATGTTAGATATATATTAAATGTGTATGTGTGTGACATGACATATTAGGAGACTAATATAAAATAAAATCCCCTCCTACGATAATATTAAGTCGGTAAGCATGAGATAATAAGTTTGACCCACGTGGCCTTCTATCGTTATGTCCCCGGAGAC
Organism: Ensete ventricosum; assembly: GCA_029747655.1. Lineage (NCBI taxonomy): Eukaryota > Viridiplantae > Streptophyta > Magnoliopsida > Zingiberales > Musaceae > Ensete > Ensete ventricosum. Next base: position 30,076,384 of record JAQQAF010000007.1, read on the forward strand.
TCCTAAAGAAAGAGTAGACATGGATAAGATTTCATATGCCTCGGCTATAGGGTCTATCATGTATGCTATGCTATGTATCAGGCCTGATATAACACATGCTCTGAGTGTCACAAGCAGGTATCAAGCATATCCAGGTTTAGAACACTGGAAGTCAGTAAAGTGTATCCTACAGTACTTGAGAAGGCCTTAGGATCTTTTACTAGTATATAGAGGAGGTAGCCTCCAGGTTAAAGGCTACACAGACTCAAAGTTTCAGTCTGACATTGATGATAGTAAGTCAAATTCAGGATATGTTTTCACCCTAAATAGAGGAGCAGTAATCTGGAAGAGTTCCAAACAAGATAGTACTGCTGACTCAACCACAGAGGCGGAATACATTACTGCAGCAAAAGCAACAAAGGAAGGGTGTGGATGAAGAAGTTCATCAAGGATTTGGGAGTTATACCAAGTAGCATGGAGATGACTCCTATATATTATGATAGCGACAGGGCGATAACTCTAACAAGGGAACCCAGGTCTCCTCATAATTGTTCTGAGGAGGTTTCATCTGATTAGAGCGATCATGGCCCAAAAAGATATAGCAATAGAAAGAGTTCCATCAGAAGATAACATTGTAGATCCACTGACGAAGCCGTTGGCTCAGATTATATTTGAGCATCACAGGAGTCTGATGGGGATCAGACACATAGGCGATTAGCTTTTGGTCAAGTGGGAGATTGCTGGTTACATATGCCCTGTAAGCTAATCACATGAGTGATGGCACGTGTGACACGCTGTGTGATCTTTTTGCTTATGATTAATATTGGCATATTCTCACATTATATTATCTGTAGCATATATACTGTGATGTCTTTGGTTTTATACAATGGGAATCAGATCGTGATGAGATCATGATAATGAGATTGATTCAGCTTTAAACATAAATCCTAAATCATCCCGGTCATAGGTTACTTGAGAGGGACATCAAGATAATCGGACAAATCGGTGTACAATATACCCATCCATAAGATAGAGGTGACTGGTCTCATAGCCACCCACTTGTTTGGAGACACTAAGGATATAGTACAGGTGCTCATTGGAGAATGAGTTCACTGATTGATCCGCTTATGAAATATTGTATGGTTGATCATACCTAATGTAAGATAGTAATTCTATAGTCTCAGTTGTGTATCTGGTTCTTTGACTTAAGACACTAAGGATGTCTTGTATGAGTACTCCTTTCTTTGACGCCAAATTTACATGTTTGAAAATTCTAGATCTAGTACAATTGATTATCGGGATTGGTAGCCAACCTTGTGAAGGCAATTCAGTGTCAATAGAGTATCATCCACTCTCGGTATCACGAGATGAATATCTCATATGTGCTTGCTCAGACAAATCCATAGCCAGGGTCATTCGGATTGAGAGATAAAGAGTTCTTCGGGAGAATCCGATTAGAGCGAGACTATGACAGATTTCGTATGTGACCTGACAGTACCATGTCCAATATATGGTCTCTGGGATATGAGTTGGATGAGGGATTATAGATACATGGTAACTATAGACAAACAGGTCTAATGGATTCGATCCCTCTATACCGTTTGGGGACTATGGCGTAGTGGCCCAATACGTCTATAGTCGATGAGTCAAGTGAATTATTATAGGGATAATAATTCACTATGGAGATGTTTGTCCATGCTGAGTTCAGTATAGGTAGTGGTTGTAGTTTTCCCGAACATGCCACTGTCTCACCTTTTTTATGCTGGCATACATCGCAGTTAGATACATACTCAGAAATTGATTTTTTCATGCCTCCCCAAAAGAAGTTTTGCTTTACCCTCTTATATGTTCTCAAAAATCTGGAGTGCCTTGGTGAAGGTGAAGAATGCAACTCATGCAAAATAATTTTGATACAAGGGAAAGAAGGAACAATCATAATTCGGTCTTTGTAGTGCAGGTCCTTCGAATCCTATATGTAGTGGCCCATGGAACCCAGATTCTTCTCTAATTTTTCTATGATGCCTCGGGTTTCTGGGTCGCTCTTCCACTCCTCTCTAGTGTCTTTGAGGAAGTCGGTTGAGGGAAGGGAGATGACTAAAATTTCGGCTTGTCCCGGTAGCCGAGATAGAGCATATGCAACAACATTCTCTTTCCCCTTTCGATAAATAATTTTATAATCAAAGCCAAGAAGTTTAGTTACCCATCATTTTTGCTCTGGCGAAGATATTTTTTGCTCTAAAAAATACTTGAGGATTCGGTGGTCGGTCTTAACCTGGAAGCATCGACAGTTCAAGTAGGGTCTCCACTTCGTGACGGTGTGTACGATGGCAAACATTTCTTTATCATGCACAGATATTTTAAGATGGGAGGGAGATAAAGCCTTGCTGGTGTAAGTAAGAGTTCAGCCATCTTGCATTAGAACAATCCTAATTCTAACTCCGGATGCGTCGGCCTCAATCACGAAGGTGCGGCTGAAATCGGGTAGTGCTAGGACCAACGTCGTTGTCATGGCTGCCTTGAGTCGTTCAAAGGCTATGTAAGCTTTATCCGATCATAAGAAGGAGTCTTTTTATTTAGTAGGGATGTGAGTGGGGCACTGATTTTGTCATAAACTTTTACGAATTTCCGGTAGTAGCCCGTGAGTCCAAGGAAGCCACGCAGCGATTTTATGTTCATAAGTTTTGGCCATGCTTGCATTACTTTGATCTTTGTCCGGTCTACCGCCACACCATCCTATGATATAATGTGCCCTAGATACTCCACTTTACGTTATAAAAGTTACACTTTGACTGTTTAACATAAAGGGAATTCTCCTGAAGGATTGTTAGAACAATTCGTAAGTGTTGAAAATGCGTATCAAGTGTAGGGCTATAAATGAGGATATCATCAAAAAATACCAATACAAATTTACGTAGAAACCTCCAAAAAATATCGTTCATCAAGCTTTAAAAAGTAGAAGGAGCATTCATAAGTCCGAAGGGCATTACCAAAAACTCGTAGTGGCCATTATGTGTGCGGAACATCTTCAGTGCATACCCGAATCTAATGGTATCCAGAATAGAGATCCAATTTAGTAAAGACTCGGCCTCATTTTAGTTCATCCAAGAGCTCATCTACTACTAGTATAGGGTATTTATCTTTGACGGTGATGGCGTTCAAAGCTCGTTAATCAACACACATCCACTACGTACCATTCTTCTTACGCACTAGCAACACCGGCGAGGAGTAAGGGCTACAGCTTGGTCGAATCACTCTGGTGTCGAGCATCTCCTTAACGATGTTCTCAATCTTGTCCTCTATAGGTGAGGATAGTAGTATGATCTCAAATTTGCTAGAGGATTGCCCGGCAATATAGGGATGCGATGATCATGCGGTCGGTTAGTGGGTAGCCCACGCGGCTCCGTGAAAATATCCGTGAATTCGTCTAACAATAGAGCAAGCTTAGGATCTAAATTTTGCACTTTTTCCTCTTTTGATGGCTGTTAGATATGCATAAAAAATCCACCATTTGTTTTGTGTAGCACCTTCTTCATTCGCTGTATCGAAACGGTGGAGATATGGTTCCCGCGCTTGCCTCGCAATATAACTTGTCTCCCTTTGCGATACAACTTCATGATTAATTTAGAGAAATTCCATGAGATGTCAACTAATATTGTGAGCCATTTAATCCCAAGCATGGCTTCCTAGTCATCGATGGGTAGGAGAAAGAAATCGGCTACCACTTCTTGGTCTTTTAGGAGTAATTTTACCCACGGGCACCGTTGGTCGCAATTGAGGATTAGGCCGTTGGCGACCTTTACGTCAAACTTTTTGCAACCTTCAATTTGAAGCGCCATATGTGCAATAACCTTGCTATCGAGGAAGTTATTGGTGCTGCCCATATCTATAAGAACGGTGATGGGTTGTTGTTTAAGGAGTCCTCCAACTTTCATCGTCTATGGGTTGGAATAGCCGGCTAGCGCATGCACTACATAGTTGGCCGGTTGGGCCTCTTCCTCCATGGCTTCATCTTTCGGTTCGAGGCTTTCTTCAAATGGTTCGCTTTCCTCATCCTCTACTGATTCAATCATGAGGAGCTAGCCCTTTTTGTAGTGATGTTCTCAACTCCACGTTTCATCATAGTGCCAACATAACCCCTTGGCTGATCATCCATGAAGCTCGTCTCTTGTTAATTTTTTTAGTGCGGGGGCTCGAATGGTAGTAGAGGGGGCTGAAGGCTTCGGCATGACTGGTTTGGGAGTGACCCTTGTCCTTCGTACTTCATTGTTCAATCGTTCTTCTTAGATTCTTGTGAAAGAAATCACCGCCATAAGAGTGTTTAGTTGTCGCACCTTTACTTCTCCTCGAATCTTCGACTTTAGGACCTCCATAAAGTCCCTAAAAGTTGCTTTTCAGATCAATCCATAGTTTGGTTATATAAATGTTCAAACCTTATTTGGTATTCATGTATTGTAGAGGTTTGCCGAATCTTCGCCAATTGTCCGTCGATGTTGTCGAAATCCATTAGTCCGAAGTGATTTAGTAGTCCTACCTTGAATCACTACCAAGAGAGACCTTCATGGGTGTGCTCAAACCAATTGAACCACTGAATAGTATCTCTCTCGAGGTAGCATGAATTGTTTGGATCAAGGATGATGTAACCGTTCGGTAGAACCGAAAATAGCGCTCCGTGCGCGCGATCCATCTAGGGAAGTCAACCTTCATGCATGAATTGTTTGGATCAAGGATGATGTAACCGTGCTCTTGAGAATTGTCTCACCGATCTGAGGTTTCTCTTTGTTGTGATTTCTTCAGGCTAGGCGGTTGGCCCATATTGAATTCGACGAAAAGGGCTCACATCTTCTCCTCCATACGGCTTTCAAAGGCTTCAAACTTGGCATTAATGGCCTCCTCCGATGCCATGGTGTAGGCCTATAGATCTGTAATGTTGAGGTCCTTTTTTTGTTATCGTATTAGGGGCATGAGAGGTTTTGTGGAAGAGGTGGCCGGTTCAATAGGTAGATCGGTTTGATGGAAGTAGGTTGTAGTTTAGGGTTGATTTGGGTGGCTGTTTGGGATCGGTTTAGGGTGCAGTTTAGAGGGGTTCTTGGTGAGGATGGTAGGGTTTGCAAATGAGACAAAGAGAGTCTAAAAACCCAGAAAAGATAGCACTTAAATCTAATGGAATTCGACAAAGAAAGGTGCTGCAATGTGTTGTCCTGCCGAACAGATTTTACGTTGGAGAAACGATGAATTCTAGATAAAAATCTCAGAGGAAAACTCAAAGAAAATATGCAGAACTCCTCGGTTCAGATGTGGTTAATTTCAGTAAAAAGTTTGACAAAATTTCGACAGAGTAACAATAGGGAAATAGCGAAAAAGATGGAGGACATATTCTTCATCATAAAAATTCCAGCAATACGTGACAAAGAATTAGAGCAAAATAGAACTAGTTTCAGAGAGAATTCTTTTCAGAGATCAATCTTAGATGAGGGCTAAGACAATCTTTGAAATCATATAAAAAGTTCGGCCAAAATAGGGGAGCATAAAATTGGTTTCAAGAGACAAATAGATGGCTGAAAATTTCTACAGCATTTCGCCTTCGCAATAACGACAACGTTTGCAACGGTTGAAATTTACAGCAATGAAAGTATGTGAAAATATCCTCACATGTAAAATAAAGGAAAAGCAGTAGCAAATAGGTGTGGGTGATGAAAATATACCATATCTCCAATTTCAAACGCAGGGTGCAGTAGTAGATTGATTTGATTTGCGGCTTGGGTAGAAGGTAGAGGCGCATGTCATAGCAATTGTCAGAATTACTTGGGAAGGCGGGGACGACAGAGATGGCAGTAAGGGCAGCAAGAATGTTGCTCTAATGCCAGATGATAGAACCCTAGAAGAAGCTCTATAGATTTTGATCTCTCAGGGGGATCAACCCTTGGAACGTTATAGGGGTTCCTCCCTCCTAGAACTCGACACAATGCTGAATAAAAGATTAATCTTGCTTGATAAAAGAGAGGGGGCAAATACATCATTAGATAGGGTTCTAAACCGTAGCCCATGGGGTGCTTGCCTAAGTAAAATTACCTCTTTGCCCTCCTTTAGCCAACCTAGCTGAGGGAAACCCTGGCCGACCAACCTAGTAAATGGGGCAACGGCCACTAAGCCCTAAGGCCCCAATCTAAACCCTAGCTATACTTCTTTATAGGATAGAAATGACTAGGTGGGGTTTTATTACAATCCATAAGGTTTTTATTGACTGCTTCTAGGGTGATTAGGACTCAACCAAACTGGAGTCCTATCACCACCCCCCACCCCCCCTCTTAGTGCTAATTGATTCTAACAATTGGTATAAGAGCAAGGTGTTACTCACTAAATTAACACCTACTTGAGTAAATGGCTTGTTTTGACATGAATGAGAGACATTCTATCTCACGTCCTCCAATATTTAATGAGCTAGATTACACGTAGTAGAAGAGAAGGATCCATATTTTTCTTATCTCTTTGGACCTTGATTTATGGAATATTATTGAGAATGGATTTGAAAAATCTTTGAATCTAATGAATGAGTGGAATGACTTAGAAAGGAAGAGTTTTTCCTTGAATGCAAAGGCTATGAATGCTTGTTTTGTGCTCTTGATAAGAATGAGTTTAATCGTGTTTCTATTTGGGAATCAACTTTTGATATTTGACACACACTAGAAATCACACATGAGGGGACTAGTAGAGTAAAAGAATCTAAGATTAATATTTTAGTTGATAACTATGAATTGTTTCGAATGAAACCATGTGAGTCCATTAGAGACATGTATTTCACCTGTTTCATGGATGTCATCAATGGCCTTAAAGCATTCAGAAAATATTTTTTGAATTTTGAACTTGTTAGTAAAATTTTAAGATCTTTACCTAACAATTGGGATCCTAAAGTAACCATTATTCAAGAGGCCAAAGATTTAAATAACTCACCTCTTGAAGAATTGATTGGCTCACTTATGACATATGAACTGAACTATAAAGCTCAGGATGAGCTTGAACCCCTTCCAAAGAACAGGAAGGATGTAGCACTTTAGACAACAAATGACTCATCGAGTGAAACCTCGAGTGATGAGGACCATGATATTGCATTATTATCAAGAAAGTTTAAAAAATTTATAAAAAGGAACAAAAACTATAAAAACAAAAAGAAACAAAAAAATAACAATGTCATATGTTATGAATGTAAAAAATTGAGAAATTTTAAAAATGAATGTCCTCATTTGAAGAAGAAGCTAACACACAAGAAGAAAGTACTTTCAGCCACCTGGGACGATTCAAGCTCTTTAGATAAAGAAGACCACTCCAAAGAAGTTCTTAACTATACTCTAATGACAAATGAAGATGAGGTTAATGTGTCTTTAAGTATTTCTTTTTTGGAGTTATTAAATATGTTTCATGATTTTTTTGATGAGTTTATAAAACTTAGCAAATCTTTTAAGTTGCTTAAAAATTATCATGAATTATTAGTTAGTAGACTTGATGAAATGCATGATTCATTAGTATCACATAAATCATGTTCTAAATGTGATATGCTAGATAATGTTAAAGAAAAAATATTATGATTAAGACAACATTAGAAAATATAAAATTGGGAATAAATCCCTAAATATGATCCTTGCGAATAAGGGGCATATTAATAGAAGAAATGATATAGGCTTTATTGGTAACTTTCAACAAAAGCCATCCATATTTATTAAAGGACTAATCTTAAATGTACGACCAAGAATCAAGTGCAATTTTTGTGAAAAATTAGGACATAACGCAAACAAATGTCTATTTAGAAAATATAATCTACATCAACTAGTTGGGTCCCAAGGGAACTTTATACAATAAAAAATAATTAGAAAAGGAAGATAAAGTTCTTTCTGAAGGACCCAATGTAAAATGGGTACATAAATAAAAAATATCTTTCTTGTAGATTTGTCTCTAAACTAAAGCTAGGAGCACCAAATGGTATCTTTGTAGTGGATGCTTAAGGCACATGACTGGAGATCCATCTTATTTTTCTAAGCTCACTAGCTTAAGTGAAGGAGTTGTTACCTTCGGAGACAACAACAAGGGTAAAATCATTGGAAAAGAAACAATAGGTAACACATCAAACCTCTTGATTGAAGATGTGTTATTAGTTGATGGCTTGAAACATAACTTGTTTAGCATTAGTCAATTATGTGATAAAGGATATGTGGTTAAATTTAACCTAATATTTGTATAATTGAATTGCCACACAAAAACAAATCCTTGATTGCCTTAAGAAATAACAATATATATACCATAGATATTAAAAAAAATTATGATGAAACATGTTTTTTGACTTTAAATGATGATGCTTGGATTTGGCATAAAAGACTAGGTCATGCTAATATGAAACTTTTAAACCAAATTTCTACCAAGGAACTAGTAAGAGGCTTACTTAATCTTAAGTTTATCAAAGATAAAGTATATGACACTAGTCAATTAGGAAAACAAATAAAGAGTAGCTTTAAGTTGAAAAATCAAATAAGCACCTCTAAGCCACTTCAATTAATCCATATGGATTTATTTGGACCAGTTGACATTACAAGTTTAGTTGGTAGTAAATATGCAATTGTTATAGTGGATGATTTAGTAGATATACTTGGATCTATTTCTTAGCATATAAAAGTGATACATTTAAATATTTTATAAAATTATTCAAAATGAAAAAGGATATATGATTTCTTTAATACAAAGTGATAATGCTGGAGAATTTCAAAATAATAATTTTTAAATTTTTTGTGATTCGAATAGGTATATCCATAATTTCTCTACTCCACAGAATCCACAACAAAATGGAGTAGTAGAAAGAAAAAATAGGAGCTTATAAGAAATGGCTAGAACAATGTTGAATGAATATAGTCTATCCAAATATTTTTGGGCCGAAGCCGTTAATACGGTATACTATGTTCTAAATAGGGTTCTTGTAAGACTATTACTCACTAAAACTCCTTATGAATTATGGAATGGTAAAAAACCCAATATTTCTTATTTTAAAATATTTAGTTGTAAATATTTTATTTTAAATGAAAAGGATGCTTTAGAAAAATTTGATGAAGGCATATTTCTAGGTTATTCTTCTATTTCAAAAGCTTATCGTGTTTTTAATAAATGAACATTAGTAATAGAAGAATCCCTTGATGTTATTTTTAATGAGTTTTTTCAAATTTAAGAAGATTGATTTTGATGATGAAGTTGATCTTAGTAACTTGAATTTAAATGATAATACTCCTAAAAATAACTTGGATGAATCTACTTTCAATTCCTTACCCAAGGAATGGAAGTATATTAATGATCATCCTAAGGAGCTTATAATATGAGAAATATCAAATGGAGTTCAAACTCTATCTTCATTTAGAAATTTTTGTGTGAATGCCATATTTCTTTCTCAAATCGAGCCAAAGTGCATTGATGAGGGCCTAAGAGATGATTCTTGGATTAATGCAATGCATCAAGAGCCTAATCAATTTGAGATAAGTGATGTATGGGAACTTGTTTATAGACCTAATGACCATTTAGTGATTGGTACTAAATGGGTATTTAGAAACAAGTAAGATGAAAATGGTATCATAGTTAAAAATTTGGCTAGATTAGTGAATAAAAGTTTCAACCAAGAAGAAGGAATCGATTATGATGAAACCTTCGCTACCATGGCTAGACTTAAAGTCATAAGGATGCTCTTTGCCTTTGCATCTTTTAAAAATTTTAAGTTATTTTAAATGGATATTAAAAGTACTTTTCTAAATAGTTTTATTTCCGAAGAAGTGTATGAATAGCTCCCTGATTTTGAAAATAATCTTCTTTCTAATCATGTTGTCAAAATTACAAAAGCTCTTTATGGATTAAAACAAGTCCCTCGGGCTTGATATGAAAGACTCAAGAGTTTGAAATGAGTCTAATGGGTGAGTTAACATTATTCTTAGTATTATAAATAAAATAACTAAATGATGGTATTTTTATTAGTCAAACTAAATACACCTTGAACTTGATAAAACAGTTTGGGATGGAAAATGCTAAAGCATTAAACACTCCCATGAGCACATCTATAAAGTTGAACTTAGACAATAAAGGAGAAAACCTTGATAAAAAAACTTATAGAGGAATGATAGGAAGTTTATTATATTTAACTACTACTAGACCCGATTTCATGTTTAGTGTTGGATTGTGTACAAGGTTTCAATCTAATCCTAAACTCTCTCATTTGAAAGCAGTTAAACAAATCTTTAGATACTTAAAATGAAATCTCAAAACTAGGATTATGGTATCCAAAATCAAAGAACTTTAACTTGATTTGCTTATTCAGATGCCAAAGGATGTAGAATAGATTGAAAGAGTACCATCGGAACATGTCAATATTTAGGGCATGCACTTATTTCTTGGACTTCCAAGAAATAAAATTTAGTAGCTTTATCTATTACGGAAGAAGAATACATTGCAGTTAGTGCATGTTGTGCTCAAGTTATTTGGATGAAAAACACACTAGAAGATTACATAATAAAATTGAAAAATATTCCTAAAAAATGTGATAACACTAGTGCTATATGTTTAACCAAAAATCCTATTCAACATTCGAGAACCAAACATATTAATATTAGACATCATTTTATAAGGGATCGTGTAAATTATCCAGATATCTCCTTGGAATTTATTTACACTAAGCATCAATTTGCAGATATTTTTATAAAATCCTTAAATGAAGAATAATTTGATTTTCTTAGAAGAGAACTTGGAATGCTAAATCATGAAAATATATGAACTGCTTGATTTCATGAGATTAAGTTATTTTTCTTTAAGAAATATCTTGAAAACTCACACCATATTCTTGTTCACAAAAAGGGGAGAAAATTTGAATGATGTTTTGCTATTTTACAGACTTCTTTGCTACGTTTACTTGAAATTACATGAGACGATTTTAAATACATGAGTAGCTCCTAAATTCTTGAATCTTCATGAATATCTTGGATCTTTGAGTTTTTTTTCGAAATTCACCTCTACAAAATTGAGAGCTATGTTTAATGATGTTTTACAACTCCTCCTTTATTTTCTTTCCTTGTTTTTCACAAGAGGAAGAAAATTATTTATGATTCATGTCATATTTTACAAAGGGGGAGCAAAAACTCATGTGCCTTAAAATCCTTAGCCCTATATTTCATCTTTTTGTTGATGACTTAATAAGTTGATCACTTGATAGTTTAAAAGTAAATTTTTGTTGAGGCATGAGTATCTCATTGTAATCCTTGAAATATTATTTGCTTGAAATATTAATTGCTTCATGACACTTGAAATCAAGAGTATGTGGTTCTCTTGAATTTAAGTTTTCCTTATTATGGCATGGATTTAGGGGGAGTTATGATTAACTCCCGTCATCAATTGATTGTCATCATAAAAAAAAGGGAGATTATTGAATCTCGGATTTTGATGATGAAATCAATTGATGAGTGTTTGATCTTACATGTGTGTTAGAGGAAGTATTGTAGGTTTAACTATGATAGAACAATCGAGTTATAGCTAGATGATGGGCCAAGATCAAGCTTGGGCATCAAGCCGAGGTTCGGAAGATACAGTGGGATATCGCTAGGAGATTCGCCGAAGGGATTGGGAAGCTCGCTGGGAACACATTGGGAGATCATTGGAAGAAGACCGTAAGAATGCCAAAGACTGTCGGATTGGCAAGAGTTAGGTCTTGGTTTAGCTTGTTGGTCATGAAGAGTTACAATCATTGAGTCATAGTTAGGGATTAAGTCCTAATTAAGTTTGATTAAGAAGAAATCCAAATCAACTCAATAAGGTAATTGGGTCCACTATGGGGTGTGATTGAGCTCAGGTTGAGCTCAATTAGTTGACCAGGGGATTGGTCACCTGCTGGTTTAAATCAGAATTGGAAAAGTAAAGGGAATCACTTTTTCGGGATTCCCGACGGATGAACCGTCGGAGAGTGGCGGTTCAACTGGCGTCGCCCAGGTTTTCGAGCAACTGAACCACCCAGGACGGATGGGTAAACCACTCGTACCAAGATTTAGGGTGGCTGTCAGTGGCTGAACCGCCCATACCTTGGATTCTTGGTACTTTCTATGGTTGATCCACCCAGGCCTGCGGCTGAACTACCTGTACCCGGATCTTTTGGGTATGTTTGAATTTTGGTTCCAATTTCTGAAACTATTTGGGGCCTATAAATACTCCAAGTTTTCTTGCATTCCACATAACAATTTTGGAGATTACATTCTATGAAAAAAATTGTGTGAATTATGAGAAAAAGAAGAGTGAAAGGGAGAAAGCTTAGAGTTAGAAAAATTCTTGAAGTCTCCCTTGTAAGCTCAAGTGTAAGGATTTGATCTTCAACGAAAGAAGATCGATAGTAGATGCCGGTGTGCCTCAAAGAGGAGGACTCGGGAGTGGACATTGGCCGGTTGGTGCCGAACCACTATAATTGTGAGTGTTTTTACTTGTTGCATTTACTACTTGCAATTATCGAGTTTTTAATCATTTTGAACTAAATACCAATAGACGCTTCTGATTTTTATTCACTCTTTAAAAGAAAATTTTCAAGTCAAGCACTTCCCTTCGATGTTGATTATATTTTTCTTAGGATTTGCTTGTTCCTTCTTAAGTCATTTCTAAGAAATAAAACTTAGCATTTTCTTTGAATCATTCACTTGTTACGAAAAGCTTTAGATTTTCTATCTTGCTTAAAGCAATTTTTTTTTTGTTGAAACGAGAATTTATACTTGTATTAATTCACCCCCCTCCTCTCTTTGTATCAATGATCCTAATAGATGAAGTACAAGTCTGAAGCCTTCAATGAATTTAGGGAATACAAGAATAAAGTAGAGAATCAGATGAAAAGAGTATTAAGACTATTCGATTGAATTGAGGAGGAAAGCATTTGAGTATAGAGTTTTCCTATTTCCTTAGGGACCAAGAGATTCTATCATAATAGACACATCCATATACACCTTAGCTCAATGGTGTATTAGAAAGGAGGAATTAAACGCTATTAGACATAGTGCGGTCCATGATGAGTTTCGTCGACCTGCCTATCTCATTCTGGGGATATGCCGTGAAGGCCATAGCTTACTTTCTGAACAGTTCTATCTAGCTCGGTAGTGTTGATAGAACCCCAAGGTTCTATCAGGGATAACTGATTACTGTAGGGGATTGACCATCCTCAAACTCTATAGGGGGTTCAGCCATCTAATATTCGGCCACCAGGCTGAATAAATTTGCTAAAGTTTTTCTTGATATAAGAAAAGAGTTTACATGCTTATTTATAGGGTTTATGAAGAGACCCCCTAAACCAAGACTCCTAGTAAGAGTCCTATTAGAAACAAAACTCTAACTCCTAATCAAACTCCTCTTAAGTGAATACTAGTCCAACTAGGACTTGGATCCAATCAACTCCTACTAGGACTCCAATTCAACCAAATCCTAATCCCATTAGGATTTGGGCTGATTTATTCAAATTGACTCAAATCAACTCCTAGCCAACTCGATGTTAGGTCTAGGCCGACCAATAGGACCCAATCTATGGACTCAACTCAATAGACTAGGATCAGAACTAGCTAGGGTCCTATCAAACCTACCCTCTTCAAATCAGCATTCTCCTCAAGGCTGAGTGTATATGAACTCTGGAAACTTCAGCTTCAATTCGTTATAGGACTCATAGGTAGCATCCTCAACAGACAAATTGGTCTATTGCACCAACACTTCAGTTAAGGGGCGTCGACAATGCGTCATGATCCTGTGGTCCAGTATGGTAGCTAGCTAAACTTGTACCTCTCCATCAGTCAAGATGTTAGGTAGGTGGCTCTGGGTTGATTCATCCTCTTCAAGCCTCAATTTAATGCATGACATGTGGAAGATTAGAAGAATTTTGGAGTCTGCGGGTAGATCTAGTCAGTAAGGCACGACTCCAATGCACTCTATAATTTTGTAGGGATTGAAGATACGGGGATACCACTTCCTTGAGGCTCGAGTCTTCATGAATTTTTGCTGGTAGGGCTGAAGGCGAAGGAAGACTCGATCTTCAATAGCAAACTTTCTTTTGCTCTTATGTTTGTCAACAATTTCAGCCTACTATTTCATTCTTGCTTGGGTGGTTGAGAGGTTATTCTTTAATAGTGTTTCCTTGAGATGATGGCAGCCCCTTTATGAAGTCCATGGGAATGTCTGTCCAAACTGAGTCCGAAGTGGGTGGGGCTACGATTTTCCCAAACTTGCTGTCGTCTCTCTTGTAAACTTCCTTTCGCTCCTGCGTTTATCCGGTGGCTATTTCATTCTTGCCTGGGCTACCATGTGGTCATTCTTCAATGGTTGCAAAACTTTCCCCTGAGATGTTGGTAGCCCCTTGGTGAGGTTGGAAGGAAGCAGTGATGATAGCACAAGATGAAGAGATGATAGGGTGAGGATGGTGCTATTGGCGGCTACGATATGAGGTTCAAAGATAGCAGCGATGATAGCACAAGGTGAGGAGATGATAGGGTGATGACGGTGATGTTGGAGGTTGTGATATGTGGTTCGAAGGCAACAGCGAAGGTAGCACAAGATGAGGAGATGATAGGGAGATGACGGTACTATTGGCGATTGTGATATGAGGTTGGAAGGTAGTAGTGATGACAATACAATATGAGGATATGATAGGGCGACGATGGTGCTGTTGGCAGCTACGATATGAGGTCGGAAGGCAGCACAAGATGAGGAGATGATAGGGCGACGATGGTCCTGTTAGTAGCTACGATATGAGGTTAGAAGTCAATAGTGATGGCACAACAAGATGAGGAGATGATAGGGCGACAATGGTAATGTTGGCGGTTGCGATCTGAGGTTGGAAGGCAGCAGTGATAGCAAAACAAAATGAGGAGTTGATATGGTGATGATGGTGCTGTTGACGGCTACAATATGAGGTTGGAAGGCGAGTAGCGACGACAGCACAAGATGAGGAGAGGTTCGGGTCTTTATGCATCGTCAGATCTTCAATTTCATGCCCCTACAATTAGATGCGTCTTGTGCAACAACTTCTGCATTCGTTGAGTCATAACGGTGGAAACTTCACCACCGCATTTGCCTCATCACCAATTTCCCATTAATTAAACATTTCATAAGTAGTTTTGAAAACTTCCAGGAAACATCACCTAGAGTAGATAGCCACTCGATGCCAAGCACCACTTCGTAGTCATCCAACGATAATAAGAAGAAGTCTGTAGTGATCTCTTGGTCTTGCATGATTAGTTTCACTTGCAAACACTTGTGGCTGCAAGATAAGATTCGGCCATCTACAACTTTCACATCAAACCTGCTACAATCTTTGATCCAGAGGGTTAATCGGACAACAACCTTGCTATCCATGATGTTATTGGTTCTTCCGGTGTCGATGAAAATTGTGATTAGCTGATGTTTGAGGAATCCATCGATCTTTATTATTTGCAGGTCGACATAGCCGGCTAGGGCATTATGGTGCTGATGGCCGGCTATGGTTCTTCCTCCACATCTTCCTCCTTGGGTTCATGATCTACATCCTTGGGTTCTAGATCCTCAATTGGTTCAATCATCAAAAAGCTTTCCCTTTGTGTAGTGGTGATCTCTACTCCATAGTTCATTGTAGTGCCAACATAGCCATTTAGTCAATCTCTCTCAGAGTTCTTCTTAGGTAAGTCTCTTGGGCTGAGGGTTTCGCTTGGCAGCAAGGGAGGCTGAAGGCTTAACGGTTGCTGGTTGGTTCACAATCATGGTCCTTGGGCATCGATGTTCAGCTTTTCTTCTTGGATGTAGGCGAAGGAGATGGCAGCCATCCATGTATATAGTTGCCATGCCTTTACTTCACATCGGATCTCTGACTTTAATCCTTCGATGAAGGTTCCTAACAACTGCATTTTCGATAAATCTCGAGTTTGATTTAAAAGATGTTCAAACCTGGTATGATATTCTTGTATGGTTGAGGTTTGACGAATCTTCGTGAGTTGGCCATCCATGTTCTTAAACTCCAATGGTCCAAAGCAGATCAGTAGTCTGCTCTTGAATTGCCTCCACGTAGGTATGTCATGTGTGTGCTCAAACTAGTCGTACCACTGGATCATGTCTCCCTCGAGGTTTATGATAGCGATGTCGATCATTGATGCTTCGGGAGTTGCATGGAAGTGGAAGTACTTTTGAGCGCATGAGATCCATTCGGTTGAGTCTCCATCTTCCCATTTGGGGAAGTCCACCCTCATACATGGGTATGCTGATTCCTGCACTTGGTCACCCTTCTCGGATTGGTTCTCCATGCGATATGAGCCTTCATCATGTTGAGATCTCTTTGGGCTCTATGATCGGCCAAATCTGAATTATCGGAAGAGTGCTTGTAACTTGTCCTCCATGCGGGTCTCGAAGGCTTCAAGCTTTGCATCAAGTGCATTGTCTGAGGTCATCATGTAAGATTGAAGGTCTATAATGTTTAAATCTTTCTTTTGTTGATGGGTTAGGGGCATAAGATAGTTGTTGTTGATGGAGACAATAACCGAGGAAGATAGTAGCGGCAGCAACCGAGGAAGATGGCAACAACAACAATAGGAAGATGGCAGCGGCAACAACCGAGGAAGCTGGCAATGGCAGAAATAGAGGAAGATGGCAGTGGCATTAATAGGAAGATGGCAGCAGGAGCAACCAAGGGAGATGCCAGTGGCAGTAATCGAGGAAGATGGCAGCGGCAGTAATCGAGGAAGATGGCAGTGACATCAATAGGAAGATGGCAACGTAGATGAAGATGATATTACTAGATGAAGATGACACTGACAGATGAAGATGACAGCGATAAATGAAGATGGAAGTGGTAGATGAACAGCGCAAGCCAAGAACGTTGCTCTAATACCATATTAACCTAGAGATTTATATCGGGGATAACTGATCTCTGTAAAGGATTGGCCCTCCTCGATCTCTATAGGGGATCATCCCTCCTTGATCTTTATAGGTGATCAGCCACAAGGCTGAAAGGAAACTCAATTCTTCATTACATTCTAAAGAGAAATTACATAAGTATTTATAGGGTTCATGAAGAGACCCCCTAGATCAGGACTCCTAATTAGAGTCTTATTGGGAATAGAACTCTAACTCCAACTCCTACCTTTAATCAAACTCCATTTCAATCAAATCCTAATCCCACTAGGATTTGGGTTGGTTTATCCAAATCAACTCCAAGCCGACTCAATGTCAGGTCAAGGCCGGGCAAAAGAGCCCAATCTATGGACTCAACTCAATAGACTAGGATCGACCCAGCTAGGGTCCTATCAGACTAGTCCAAACTACATGGATTAGCTCTGCAACATGAAAATTATTCTCACAGCGAAGAAAATCACATATGTCCTTGACGTAATGATGCTCAAGCCTATAGTAGGTGCGAGTGAGGAAGAAATCAACCACTATATGAAGTATGTCGATGACTTCATTACAGCTCAGTGCTTCATGTTGGCCTTTATCTCCCAAGTCGTAGAGGCAACCAAAAGGACTGTTAAGACCCTAGTTGAGTCAGGTCCTAGTCGATTGAGTTAAGTCCTTAGATTGGATCTTGTTGGCCGGCCTAGACCTGACATTATGTCGGCTAAGAGGAGATTTGAGTCCATTGTAATAAATCAGTCCAAATCCTAGTAGGGTTAGGATTTAACTGAACTGGAGTCTGGTTAGGAATCGAAGTTGGATGCGGGTCGGGTCAACCAAGCCAAGCTTGTAATCAACCCAATTGGCCGCCCACCTTAAATAGGGGAAGTCGGTTAGGGCTGAGAGGAGGTTGGCTAGGGTTGGAGAGACAGAGTTTCATTTAGTTAGGACTCTCTCTAGGGTTGATTAGGAGTTAAATTAGGAGTTAGAGTCTTGGTTTAGTTGAAGTAAGAGTCCTATTAGGATTAAGGTTTTGAGACCCTATATAAACACTTGTAGCCACAACATTTTTTCTCATGAATAGATCAATCTTTTTCAACCATTGTGGCTAACTACCAAGGTGGGAGGAACCCCTATCGAGTTCTAAGGAGGACCGATCCCCTATAAAAGGTTAACGTAAGCTTAGAATTCTATGGGGTTTTAACACTTGGTATCAGAGTCGCGTTCTTAGCACCTTGCTGCTCTTCCACCCTCGCTGTTGCCATCCAGCCACCCACCATCCTCCCAAGCAATTCTCATAATTGTTGTGATCATCGTCGACTCCGTCGTCATCACCACTACCGCAAAAACTTCATCTGCAGCCTCCACCAAAATTACATTAGGTTCTGGTATCTACCTTACTGCTGTTGCAATTTACTTATCCAAAAAACCCAAAAAAAATAGTTACATCTACCATTTTTACAATCCTTGCCATCTATCTATCTTGCTGAAAAAATTACCGATCGAAAAAACTACTATATTGATCTTTCGACGTTGATGCAAAATTTCAATCGAATACTATCTTCTTATCGATATCTTGCTGTCGTATTCTTCTTCTTTTTTTGCATCAACTTGGCTTTCATCATCATCTATCCCTTGCTGTAATACATTGCATCTTCCTTATATTGCAGCAAAAAAAAAATTACTCACTGTAAAGACTTTTCATCGCAAAGTTATCATCTTTACGATGAAAGTTGTGCTGCAAAATTTCAACCGCATAATTGTTATCGAATCTCTAATCTTTCTGCTGACGACTTGCTGCTATATTCATCTTCGTATTTAACATTGGCTTGGCTTTCCTTACTGGTGGGTTCTCCTTGAATTCTTCTTTTAATCTTTGACGAACTGCTCAAAACTTTTTGTCAAACTGCTGTTCTTTGACGTAAAATTCTATTGCTGCATTTACCGCATCCGATCTTGCTGACATTTTTTCTATCATGTATATTGCTGATATCCTAGTTGATTTTATGCTGCCATATTCCTCAAAATAGTGTTGCAATATTGCTGAAACTTTCATCGTAAAACTGTTGTCTTTTGATGAAAAATTCTACTACCATATTTTTTTGTGTTTCTTGCTGCATATATGTCTGATCCCTGCCAAATTTGTTGCTACTACCCACATCAATCCTAAGGCACCCTCGAGCCTTAAGATGCAGCCATCGTATCCCATTTTAATCTCTACAGTCAGCCCAAACACCAGCATAAACTACAACCAAAATAGCAGCCTACCGCAACCTTATTCCTAGGCACTTCTTGCCGCAACCACACCAAACCGGTTGTTGCCCCCAACAGCAACCCTACACCATCCTTCCCAGCCTCAAAGCACCACCACTAAAACCATTTCCAGCCCTAACAACACTCTCAAACTATAGCACCAACAACAACCTAAACCGTAAACAATCAATCCAAAATTATAACATTGATTCATCACCATTTCAGCCACCAATCCCTACCAAACCGGTTGTTGCCATCAACAACAACCCTAAGCTACCACTCTAACCCTAAATGTCTATCATCAATTGGACTATAATTTTTTAATGGACATTTGTTTGCCTTATGTCCTAATTTTTCACAAAAATTAACATTGGACTCTTGGTAGTAGATTTAAGGTTGGTCCTTTAACAAAAGTAGTTGGCTTTTGTTGGGTATTGCCCATAAAACCTATTTCATTTCTTCTATTAATATGACCCTTATTAGCAAGAATCATATTAAGATATTTATTCCCAATTTCAAATTTCTCTAAGGTTTGTTTTAGCATGATATTTTCTTCTTTAACACTATCTAGTATATCACATTTAGAACTAGGATTATGTGATGCTAATAATTCATGTAATTCATCAATTTGACCAACTAACAAATCATGTTTATTTTTAAGCAACTTAAAAGATTTGCTAAGTTTTATAAACTCATCAAACAAATCATGGAATATGTTTAATAATTCAGAAAAAGAAATGCTTAATGAATCACTAACCTCATCATCGATGGACATAAGAGCGAGGTTCTCCACTTCTTGGTTGTGCATTTCATCTTTGGAGCTCATCGGCTTCTTGCATTTATAGCAAGAGGTTTTGTTCATCTTTAGATCATTTTTAAGGTTCATGTTCATTAATTTATCCGGTCAATTGTCAAGGGTTCAAAGTCCTCATCGCTCAAGATTTCACTCGAGGAGTCATATGTTCTTAGTTCAAATTACTTCCTGCTCTTTAGAAGGTGTTCTTCAAATTAGCACTAAGAGGAGGGGGGCGGGGGGGGGGGGGGGGGGGGGGGGGGGTGAATTAGTGCAGATATAAAATTCTCATTTTAAACAAGAAACTTTTCGTTTTGAGCAAAATCATAGATCAGAAGCATCACTTAATAATTTGTAGATAACAATTAAAATCCCAATTAAAATCGTAAGGAAGAAGATCGTATTTCGCAATGAACTAATTTGGAATACTATCAAGAAGTAAACAAGATAAGCAAAGGGAAACACTTACAATTTATAGTGGTTCGGCACCAATGGCCTACGTCCACTCCCGAGTCCTCTCCTTGTGGCACACCGACATTCACTATCGATGGCCCTTACACTCGAGCTTACAAGGGAGACAAGATTACAACTCTTTGATCACTCCTTACTGCTTTTCTTTTTCTTACACTTCACGCAAGTTTTTCAAAGAATTTTTTCTCCAAAAGTGTTGTGTAGAATGCAATAAAACTTAGGATATTTATAGCCCCAAATGGCTTAGAATTTTGGAGCCAAAATTCAAACATACCCAGAAAATCCAGGTACGGGCGGTTTATCCGCTGACTAAGGTGGCTCAGTCGCCCGAAACCCTAGGTACGGACAGTTTACCCATTGGCCCTAGGTGGTTCAGTCACCGTCAGTCGCCCGAAAACCTGGGCGATGGTAGTTTACCCATCGCTTATTGACTGTTTACCGGCCGAAATCTCCAAAAAAGTGTTTTCCTTCACTTTTTGAATTTCAACTTGAACCATCAATTGACCAATCCTCTGGTCAACTAATTGAGCTCAACCTAAGCTCAATCAAACCCCAATAGTGGACCTGATTGCCTCTTTGAGTTGATTTCTAATTCACACTCAAATCGGAATCACTCTTAACCTACATCATAAAGATTACAATCAAACATGACCACCAAGCTTACGACCTCACTCTCGCAATCTGACAACCTTCGGATTCTACAACGGCGAGTCACATGATCTTCCTCCGGTGATCTCCCAGCGTGTTCCTAGGAAGCTTCCCGATCCCTTCGGTGAATCTCCTAGCGAACTCCCGGCGAGCTCCCTCTACATCGTCCAATCCTTGGCCCGATGCCTAATTTTGATCCTAGGTCCATGTCTAATATATAATTCCTTTCCACCTTTGTGGTTAACTTGCATAATGCTAACTATGACTTAATTAATTATAATCATAATTGCCAAACACATCCACTTCAAGACCTTCCCAACTCCCGACAAGCTTTTTGGCTACCTCCGATAATCTTCTGGCGAGTTTCGGTCTTCTTCTAGCGAACTCCCTTGCACCATCCTGGCAAGGTCCCGATACCCTCGGCGAGCTCCCAACGCACTCCTGACAAGTTTCCAACCACATCATCTGAACCTTGGCCCGTTGCATGGACTTGACTTTGGTCAATCCTGATTGTCATATTCTCTCTATCATAGTTAATCCTACATCAATCAACTTCTAACAACGCATGTTAGATCAATAATCTATCAATTGATTTCATCATCAAAATCTGAGATTCAACAATCTCACCTTTTTTTATGATGATAATCAATTGATGATAGGAGTTAATTCTAACTCCCCCTAAATCCATGCCACTTAAATTTAAGAGAATCACACACTGTTAAATTCAAGTAATCAAACATTCTACACATATTTGCATAATATCACTGAATGAGTTTCAAAAAGATACCAAAGATATCCAAGATTAGTATCATGTATCATCAATGTGTATTTCTCAATGTCATGTGTGATCAATGTATATTTCTCAATGTCATGTGTCATCAATCTATATTTCTCCCCCTTTGTTATCAACAAAAATGTGAAATATAGGGCTAAGGATTTTAGGACACATGAATTTTTACAAAACATCATTTAGAAGAGCTCTTAATAAATTTTAAAAAAAATATTAAGATGAGCACAAAAGTCCAAGTTGAAACTATTTTTATCACACCATCATATCATTATAATAAAATCAGGATTATTATTTCAAATCATCATGTATATTTTCAAAAATCAACATGAATTATCATCATACATGATTTATCAACATCATATCTTCTCCCCCTTTGTTATCAACAAAAAGGAGAAGTGCAATTAGCAAGTTTTTAATATATGAAAGCTTAGCAATTTAGCAAATTTTTCATCACTTTAGGACATGATAGCTAGTGAGTTCTTTCTTCTCTTTTGAGAAGTGTAAGCTAGCAAATTTTTGCTTCTTTTGTAATATTCCAGCTAGCAATTTACATTATGCAAGCAAACAAGTTTTGCTCCCCCTTACTAGGATAAAAACATAATTTCTTTTATAAAATTTCTTCCCTTTCTTTAAATATTAAAGAAGAAACAAGGGAGGGGAGTGTAAGACATTGTATTACAAAAATAGGGCTCAATATTTTAGATGTAAATTCTGAAATTCATGAATTGATATCTATCCATGTAATTTAATTCATTTAAATCAAGAGTAGCACATCAAGTGATTCATCAAAGATTTAATGTCAAAGACTTATATCAAGCATCATAAAAGTTTATGTTATATATATATTTATATATATATATATTTCCCTTTGTAAACATTCATCAAGATTCATGAAACAAGAATAATGTTTAAAACTATCTCATCATAAAAATTTGAATCATCTTCTTATGTTCATTTTAACTAGAGTGATTCTAAAAGTAAGCTAAAAAATCCAAGAAATCCAAGAAGAATTAAGAGCCACTCATGCATTTAAATTGTGTGATTTTATGACACAAATAGCAAATCATATATTTTTGTAGATCACCTTTCATTTATATTTTCTTCCCTTTTTGTAAACAAGAAGGTAGAAATCAGGAAGAAAATGTGGAAAAATATCATATCATAAAAATGCTCAATTTTATAGATGTAGATTCCAAAATCTAAGAAAAAATCGAGAGCTGCCCAAGCAATTTAATTTATCTTATGCAAATTTCAAGCAAGGTAGCAAATTATGCATTTTGTATGTATTCAGAAAATTTAAAATTCTAAATTTTCTTCTAAGCAAATTATTTTTCATTCAATGTTATCATATCCAATTTGCTTCCAATCATATTGATAATTTTATTTTCCTCTTTTTTCACGAACGGTCATCGCTTAATCATAACATCTTCGCTCAGCGAATCGTTCATCGCTTTTTCTTGTTTGTACAGATGTTTGGCAGCTTGTTTTGCCTTGATTTTATGTATTTTGGCATAAGAAATGGAAGCAAAAATAGTCTAGAATGCTACAGAACGGTCGCTCACTATGCGGAGCCAAAACAGCTCCGTTTTGGGGCATTTTTTGCATGTTACAGCGATCGCTCTGAGCGACACAAAATGTTAGCCATCTCAGCACCTTGGAACCCCCCGGGTGACACCGGGCTGGATGGGGCTTCAGGTAGATGTCGGGCATAGGCTTTTATCAACAATTGAACCTGTCTTGCATCCGATACCTTGGGAACCGTTGTTTGTGGACTTGCGACCATTGTTACAGCCCTCTAAAATCCTATTTCGCTCTCTTTCCCTCTTTTCTCTACTGCACTCAAGGTGTTCGACGAATTACTTGTATAGCTTCCTACTTTGTGAGACGTCGGGACTTGTACATCGCTCATTTCTAAGCTAATCAACTTCTTCTTTGTAGGACTTACAAGACCCACACGAGGTTGCTAGTGGCTGACCCTTTGCGGATAGATAACGCTTTGGGCGTTTCAAGACTTAGGCAATCCCAGCTAAGTTTGGAACAATGGACAAGGTTGCTTCACGACTTAGGAAATTTTAGCTAAGTCTTCAAGAGTGTCACTAGGGTGCCGTATGGCTTAAGCAAATTCAGCTAAGTCCGTTACAGTGTAGTATCAGAGCAGGCAAGCAATTCAAATGAACAACGAAAAAGATTCGCTATCTCACCATGATGAAATATCGTAGTGAATCGAGCAAGATGGAGCAAGCCAGACCCTTGCTCCAAGCAGCCGCAGGTGGGCTGCAAGTGCAAACTCGCTCACAAACTGTTAGAGTCGCTCATAAGGAGCGCGATAGTAAACAAGACGAGTGTGAAGTTCGGTGTTCTCTGTGAGTGGAGGAAGCACCATCTGGAGTGCTAATTGGGAAAAAGAGCCACAAGGAGAGACTTACAATGGCGAAAACCCGCCTTGATGTTCTTGAAGCGAGCTTGGAGGAACTCTACCAAGGCCAACGAAGGCTCCTTAGGGTAGAGAGCTCGCAAGAAGAAGCTGAATCTCAGATCAAGAAAGTGGAATCCCTGATCGATTGACTGATAGTGGACACCAAAGATTCCATACGACATCTACAAGAAGTTGTGGCAGAACTCACGGCTAAGGTGATGGTGTTAACAAGGACTCTTGATGCAGGAGGGAACAATACCCGTGCTGCGTCACCACAAAATCTCAGGGCACCAGAGCCGCATTGCTACAGGGGTTCTAGGGATGCGAAAGAGCTTGAAAATTTTCTGTTCGATATGGAACAGTATTTTCGTGCTACAAGGCTCGATTCTAAAGAGACCAAAGTTGCTATAGCAATAATATATCTGAATGGAGATGCAAAACTTTGGTGGCGAACCCGTTAGGAGGAGATCCAACAAGGTCGATGTCGAGTGGATACACGTGAAGACTTGAAGCGAGAGTTGAGAACTCAATTATTGCCCGAGAATATAGAGTTTGTCGCAAGAAGGAAACTGAGGCAACTCCATCAAAGTACATCAATCCGAGACTATGTGAAACAATTTTCAGTACTTATGCTGGATAAATAGGACATGTCTTAGAAATACAAGCTATTCAGCTTCCTCGATGGCTTGAAGCCATGGGCATAACAAGAACTACATCGGAGGAATGTCACTGACATAGTCGGTGCAATTGCAATCGTAGAAAGGCTAACTGACTTTGTTTCTTCGGAGGGTTTGAGAAAGAAGAAACAATCATCGGGAAATCACCCAACAAAATACTCTCGAGCAAAGGAGTCTTGGAGCAAACAAAAGAAGAAGAATTTCCACAAGGGACCGAGCTCAATAGGTAAAGTCCCAAAGTCTGGTGGATGCTTCTTGTATAGAGGACCGCACATGGTGAGGGAGTGCCCACAAAAGCAGGCACTCAATACTTTAACTGCATCAATATATCCCCACAAGTCGGATAAGGGCAAAACTGTCGCCCTTAGTTCAAGCAGTTATGAATCTAGTAGCGACATTGAGGCGTTGCAAGGAACCAGGATGGGAGCAATGCATTTGTTGAATGCTTTGCGAGGTCAAGTGGGGGAGAACACAAAGGTAAAGCCACTGAAGGCAGGAAGCAGCAAGTTGATGTATATGGACATCAAGCTTAATGGTCGAACAATCTATGCAATGGTGGACACGGGCGCTACCCATAATTTCATTATCGATCATGAAGCTAAGCAACTTGGATTAATCTTGGAGAAGAGCCCATGTTGAATGAAGGCTGTGAACTCGGAGGCCCAGTGGATCTCCGGACGAGCAAAGGGGGTCCCCATCAAGATTAGAACATGGAGCGGGAGCACAAACTTGATGGTGGTGCCATTGGACGACTTCCAAGTGATTCTCGGAATGGAGTTCATACAAGCGGTGAAGTTGGTGCCAATGCCGCTCCTGAACTTCCTATGTCTAATGGGAGGCGACGATCCCTGCGTGGTTCCTATTTCTCGAGGAGGAACTAAGGACCCACAACAAATATTGACTTTACAATTGAAGAAAGGGGTATGAAAAGGTGAATCAACCTTTGTCGCTGCTATGAGCTAGAGACACTTAACGGGGAGGCCATTCAAGAACCTGTTGTTGTAGCAAACATCCTAAATGAGTTCTTAGATATGATGCCAACAGAGTTACCGAGAACTCTACCACTACAGAGAGGCGTGGATAATCGAATTGAGCTGGAGCCGGGAGTTAAGCCTCCAGCTAGACCACTATACCGCATGGCCCCTCCAGAGTTGGCAGAACTGAGGAAGCAGTTAGATAAATTGCTAAGCGGTGGTCTCATCCGCAGCTGAAAAGCAACTTTCGGAGCTCTAGTCCTCTTCCAGAAGAAACAAGATGGGAGCCTCCAATTATGCATTGATTATCGAGCCCTCAACAAGATGACGGTGAAGAACAAGTTCCCCATCCCATTCATCACGGACTTGTTCGATCAATTGGGCAAGGCAAAGTACTACTCCAAACTCAACCTTCGATCGGGGCATTGGCTTGTGCACATTGCAGAATATGATGAGGCGAAGACTACTGGTGTGACTAGGTATAGAGCATTCGAGTTCTTGGTGATGTCTTTCGGCTTAACTAATGCTCTAGCCACGTTCTGCACTCTAATGGACCAACTGTTCAAAGAGTATCCGGACAAGTTTATGGTCATCTACTTAGACGATATCATCGTCTATAGCTAAACACTTGAGGAGTATGTTAAGTACCTCCGAACAATTTTTAAAGTTCTTAGGGAGAACAACATGTTCGTGAAGAGGGAAAAGTGCTACTTCACCCAAATGAAAATTTTATTCTTGGGGCATCGAATCGGCAATGGTTCCATCCGAATGGACAAGTCTAAGGTGCAAGCTATGGCAGACTGGCGAACACCAAAGAAGGTGCCAGAGTTAAGATCTTTCCTTGGGTTTGTTAACTATTATCGACGCTTCATGGCTGGATATTTGAAGCACGCAGCTCCGTTGATTGAGTTACTAAAGAAGGAGCAGTCTTGGAGATGGTTGGATAAGATCTAAAGACTACTGTGTTGGAGGAACCTGTACTCAGATTACCAGACTATGGGAAGTCTTTTTAAGTCCATACAAATGCTTCTGACTTTGTACTGGGGAGTTCTTATGCAAGAGGATCATCAGGTAGCCTATGAGAGTCACAAGTTTAACGAGACTGAGTGGCGATATCCTGTGCATGAGAAGGAGATGACAGTGGGGGTCCACTATCTACGAGTGTGGCGACACTACCTTCTAGGAGCACCATTCGTGCTAA
The DNA here is from genome assembly GCA_029747655.1 of Ensete ventricosum. Lineage (NCBI taxonomy): Eukaryota > Viridiplantae > Streptophyta > Magnoliopsida > Zingiberales > Musaceae > Ensete > Ensete ventricosum. Next base: position 30,103,461 of record JAQQAF010000007.1, read on the forward strand.
GGACAAACAATGTCATATTGAGTTACTTCCAAACTCAAAAGAAACTATCCCCAAAGCAAGCACGATGGCAGGACTTCTTGGCTGAGTTCGACATGGTAATGGAGTATAAGCCCGAAAAAGCAAACGTCGTGGCTAATGCATTGAGCCGGAAAGTGAAACTAGTGAATGCTATACAGTTAGAGGGCAGAGGCCAAGCTAGTCAATTACACTCCAACTTCCTTTCTAGGATCAGGGATGAACTGTACCGATATCCTCAGGCAGTAACTCTGATGCAACTCATCAAGGAGGGCAAGGCATGATGATTTTGGGTCCAAGAGGGACTCATCTACACCAAAGGAAACAGAGTTTATGTTTCGCGAGTGGATAATTTGAGGTGTGAACTCTTGAAAGAGTGTCATAATTCCCTTTGGGCTAGACATCCGAATATCCACCGAATAATGGCTCTCGTAGAGAGGGCCTTCTATTGGCCGAAGATGGGGACAGATGTGAAGGAATATGTTCAAACATGCCTTACTTGTCAATAGGACAAGGTAGAGCAGCAGAAGCGTGTGAGATTTTTGGAGCCGCTGCTCATACCAGAAAGACCATGGGAGAGGATTTCCTTGGACTTCATATCAAGCTTGCCCGTAGTAGGGGGACTTGGATCGATACTCGTGGTAGTTGATCGGTTTTCGAAGTATGTAACATTCATTGCTGCACCCCTACATTGCTCAACAGAGGAGGCGACTAAGTTGATGATGAAAAATGTGGTGAAGTATTGGGGAGTCCCACACAACATCATTAGTGATCGAGATTCTCGGTTCTTGGGACGATTCTGAATCGAGCTGTTCAAGTTGTTGGGACCTAAATTATACTTCTCCATAAGCCTCCACCCTCAAATGGATGGCTAGACTGAAAGAATCAATTCGCTCTTGGAGCAATATCTCCGGCACTACGTGAGTGCCAAGCAACGAGATTGGGTGAAGCTGTTGGACAGCCCAATTCTCCTACAACCTGCAACGGAGCTCTGCATCCAACAAGAGCCCATTCGAGATTATTACGTGACAATAGCCATCGACTCCTCACACCTTGGTTATTGGTTATAGAGAGAGTAGCCCATCAGCATATCACTTCACAAAGGAATGGCATCGCAATGCAGATATTGCGCGGGCTTACTTAGAGAAGGCGACCAAAATGATAAAGAAGTGGGCCGACTTGGGAAGGCGACCACAGGAGTTTAAAGTTGGAGACATGGTGTTGGTGAAGCTCCAATCAACATCACTCCAGTTCTTTAGGCACAAAGTGCACAAACGATTGGTACGCAAGTATGAAGGGCCTTTCCGAATCATCAGTAGGGTAGGCAATGTCTCATACAAGTTGCAACTGCCAGCATGGTTCAGAATTTATAACATCTTTCATGCGAGCAACTTGAAAGCCTACCATTCAGATCTGTAAGATGATTCTCGAAATGTTCCAACTCGACTACCCCCCACCAGAGCCTCCTATGAGAAGCGACTTGAAACTATTTTGAAGAATCGCAAGATAAAACTACCCAATGAAGCGCAGTAAATGGAGTACTTGGTGAAGTGGCAAAAGCTTCCTCAAATACAAGCCAGTTGGGAGCCAAAAGATACCCTATGACATGAAGAAACCCGCGTCAAAGCCTACCAACAAGTGTCAATGAGGGCATCGACAGTTTAAGTGGGGTAGAATGTCACGAACGATCGTCGCTCAACAGCAACAAGTTCGCTCAGCGAACCATTCATCACTTTTTCTTATTTATATAGATGTTTAATAGCTTATTTTGCCTTGATTTTATGTGTTTTGGCATAAGAAATGGGAGCGAAAATAGTCTAGAATACTGCAGAATGACCGCTCACTACGCGGAGCCAAAACTACCCAAAACAGCTCCGTTTTGGGGCATTTTTTTTCATGCTATGGTGATCACTCTGACTGGCGCAAAATCTCAGCATCTTGGAACCCCCCGGGTGGCACTGGGCTGGATGGGGCTTTGGATAGATGTCGGGCGAAGGCTTTCATCAACAATTGAACTTGTCTTACGTCCGATACCTTGGGAACCATCATTTATGGATTTGCGACCGTTCTTACAGCCCTCTAAAGTCTTGTTTCGCTCTCTTTCCCTCTTTTCTCTGTTACACTTAAGGTGTTTGACGAATTTCTTGTATAGCTTCTAGCTTTGCGAGATGTCAGGACTTATTTGTTGCTTATTTCTAAGCTAATGAACTTCTTCGTTGTAGGTCCTATGGGACCCACACGAGGTTGAAAGTGGGCTGACCCTTTGCGGACAGATAACGCTTTGGGCGTTTCATGACTTAGGCAATCTCAGCTAAGTCCAGAAGAGTGGACAAGGTTGCTTCACGACTTAGGCAATTTCAGCTAAGTCTTCGAGAGTACCGCTAGGGTGTCACAAGGCTTAGGCAAATTCAGCTAAATCCATGACACTTTGTTAATATCAAAAAGAAATATGATGGTTTAATTTTTCTTTTGCATTCATGTTCTAATGACACCCAAAAGTATAAGGGGAATATGTCATTATAAATCAAATTCAAAAGACATGATTGAATAATTCTCTAAGCAATCATGATTGAAAATTTTATGAGATCTAAACAATCTTGATCTTAGATTATAATCATCAAAATCATATATCTTATATTTATCAAAACAAATAAATTATAGATGTTCAAAAATTTTATTTTCATTGAGGATATGACAAGTTTAGAAATCAAAGGAATGTTCATGATAAGATAAATCTCATTAAGTTCTTAACTTATCATAAATTTAAGAAATAATAATTTTGGTGATAAGTTATACTAAGAAGAAAGTCATAAGTAATCATGTAATGAAGAATATTATTATCAAATTATAAATGCTAAGAACATGATTTATTTTGATACATTTCTTCCTAGATGAAATTTCAAAGCTTTGGAAATCTTAGGAGATCATGTAAGAAGGATCTTATTTCTTATAGAAATATCAAGTTATAAATATTGAGAAGTCAAGATCATGAGTATGATGAAATTTTTTTTTTAATAAAGAGTAGGAATCTTAGTAAACAAAAAAAATTATAATTTTCAAGATTTTAAGGTCATAATTTAAGTTATCAAATAATCAAAATTAAAATATCAATGAAGTTGGATAGATTCAAACATATCCATTCTTTAAAATAAAATCATTTAAAAACACATCAAGAATCATTATCAAAATCGCTTTTTGAAAAATTTCAATTAAGTCAACATAGATTATTTTCAAAAGAAAATAGCTAAAGTTTTCTAATTCATTTTTGTAGTTAAAGAAATTCAACTTAATCATTCAATCATCATAGTATTTTAATCAATATAATATTCAAATTAATCATTCCAAAGACTTTATCAATATTTGAACAATTTAACAATAGTCTTTACATTTAAACCAACATCCAATGATTTTGAACTTATCATTTAATCATAATCATCATCAAAATCTTTCTTTCATAACTTTGAATTTAGATAAAATTTCTAATTTATTTTTGTACCAACATAACAAAATTAGAACGATCAAGATTAATGAGTTATCCAAAGATTTAATAATAATGATTTTATTTCTATAAATTTTTTTTATTACTTAAGCTAGTGAGCTTTGAAAGAATATTAGATCTGAAGTCATGTGCCTTAAACATCTACTTTCAAAACAAAACTTAGTGCTTCTACCCTTGTTAGGAGGTAACTTTATATTATGGGAGGTTCTGATTTAGGTACCCATTTGAGATTGGGTCCCTCATGATATGTTTTTCTTATTTTCTCTAATGACTTAAGGTTGTTTATGGTTCCTTTAGGAACCCAAATTAATTTATGTGGGCTATAATTTTTAAATGGACATTTGTTTACGTTATGTCCTAATTTTTCACAAAAATTACATTTGATTCTTGGTGGTAGATTTAAGGTTGGTCCTTTAACAAAAGTAGTTGGCTTTTGTGGGGTATTGCCCACAAAACCTATTATATTTCTTCTATTATATGACCCTTATTAAGAAATTTATTTTCTATTTCAAATTTATCTAAGATTTGTTTTAGCATTATGTTTTCTTCTTTAACACTATTTAGCATATCACATTTAGAACTAGGATTATGTGATGCTAATAATTCATGCATTTCATCAATTTTACTAACTAACAAATCATGTTCATTTTTAAGTACCTTAAAATATTTGCTAAGTTTTTTTAACTCATCAAATAAATCATGGAACATGTTTAATAATTCAAAAAAAGAAATGTTTAATGAATCACTAACCTCATCATCGATGGCCATAAGAGCGATGTTCTCAACTTCTTGGTTATGCAATTCATTTTTGGAGCCCTTTACTTTTTACATTCACAGCAAGAGGTTTTGTTCATCTTTAGATTATTTTTAGGGTTCATGTTCATTAATTTATCCGGTTCATTTGTTAAGGGTTCAAAGTCTTTATCACTCAAGGAGTCATATATTCTCAGTTCATATTCCTTCCTGTTCTTTGGAAGGTGTTCTTCAAATTTATTTTTAGAAGTATTTTTATTTAATGATTCGTTTAGTTTAGTTGTGCTTTCTTATATCATTTCTAATGTATGTAATATATCGAAATCCGAATCAAAACAAAAAATATGATCAAATGATTTTTATCAACTGCATAATATAAGGCATTTATAGCCTTTACATTTAAAGAAAATATTTATTTTTCATAATCATTCCAATCATTTATTAGATTAGATGACTTCTGAAAACTTTTTTCAACAATACACCACAAATCAAGATCTATCAAAATCAAAAAGGTATGTATTCGTATTTTTAAAGATGTATAGTCTGGCCCATTAAACATGGGAGAACTTGTGATGTATTGAACCTCGTTAATGGCAAAAAAAGTCATTTCTCTTGGGTGTTAAACCAAATGAAAAAAATGTGACACTGATTGATCTGCTTACGGAATGTTATATGGTTAATGATACCTAATGTCAGACAACGATTCCATAGTCCCAGTTGTGTATCTGGTCCTTATACTTGAGACACCAAGAATGCCTTGTATGAGTACTTCTTTCTTTGATGCCAGACTTACAGGTTTAAAAAGTTCTAGATCTGGTATAGCTAGTTATGGGGATTGGTAGCCAACCTTATGAAGATAATTGAATGTCAATAGAGGATCATCCACTCTCAGTATCATGAGAGGAATATCCTATATATACTTGCTTAGATAAATCCCTGGCTAGGGTCATTCGGATTGAGATAGAAAGAGTTCTCCGAGAGAATCTGATTAGAGCGAGACTATGACGGATTCTATATGTGGCCTGACAGTATCATGTCCAATATATGGTCTCTGGGGTATTAGTTGGATGAGGGATTATAGATACATGGTAACTATGGACAGACAGGTCCGATGGATTTGATCCCCCCTGTACCATCTGGGGACTATGGCATAGTGGCCTAGTACGTCCATAGTCGATGAGTCGAGTGAATTATTATAGGGATAATAATTTACTATATCAGAAGAAGTTCTGACGAGAGTGACTCACGGCAAGCTCAGTATCGGGCCTAGAGGGTCACACACATATGGTTGATACTTCAGCGAATAAAGGATTGGATGGAGATCCAATTTGCCCCTATTCTCATTATATGAGACTCTATACTGATGGACTCTTTGATTAAGGCCTAATTAGAGACCTAAGGATATTATTGGATAAAGATCCAATAATACAAGGTTAGTGGGTAATTGGATAGAGATCCAATACCCACTAAGGTAGGAGCCCTAGGGTTTTTTTTATGTGGCTCTCTATAAATATGAGGGGAGACTCATGGTTGATAGGCTGTAGCCTTGGCCTCCCCCTCTTATTCTCCTCCCCCCTCTGTGCAAGAGTTACGAGTTCAGATTGGAGGAGTTTTGCTGTAGGGATCCATCATGTGGATACCGCTAAAGAGGAGGACGCTTGACCTCCTTCATCCTCTCCATTCAAATCTGGAATATAGGGATATACGATCTTCCTAGATAAAATCAATATCTCACGTATCACTGTTTTTTTTAGTTTTTACATTTTTCTCATGACCCCAATCTTTTGCACGATGATTTGATCTGCATGGAAAACCAGTTTTTGTTTTGATTTCCGCTGCGTATGTGATGCTCTTGCTGAGGTTTCCTAACACCTCCTTTGCCGTCGCCCATAGCAATCATAATCGAGTGACCACGATCTCTAACATCCTCCTACTGTTGCCTTCATCTACAATCCTAATGGCCTTGACTCGACACCAGAAATAGGAATTGGGTATTACAGATATTCAATCTTACGTAATAGCTACTGACAACTCAGTGAAAGCCCAACTAGAAGCCTTGGAAACTAGAACTGAGAATTTGTTGCAGGAAACCCTTAATGAATTCAAAATGAGTATATTGAAGAGATTTAGTAAGTTTCAATAAGATGAAAGTTCAAGTCTTATGTTGAACCGATCTGGAGACACAAGAAAATAACACCAAGAATAGGGCACTAATTATCAATGAATGAAGGTAGAATTTCTAAGATGAGAAGATAGAGATCCAACCAGTTGGATCTCTAAGGTAGAAAATCTTTTTCGCTTTCACAAAACTCCAAAAGAATCCAAGGTGGAAATAGCTTCAATCCAACTAGATGGAGATGCAATCCAATGGTATGACTCCAAAACCATTCATGAGATTCCTTCACGGGAACAATTCAAGAGAGAACTTCTTATTCACTTTAGACCGTTAGAGTATGAGAATGTTGATGGGTAGCACAACAAACTATCAAAATATCATAGCAGATTTGAACGACTATCAAATCAAGCCAAAGAGTAGTCTGAACTATAATTGGAGGGTACATTTATTGTAGGACTTAATCCAAATATCCAGTGTGAAGTTAAGGCTCACCAACTGATAGGACTCCAGCAGGTTCAGTCCTAATCATTTCAGTAGTAGTCAATAAAAACCTTACTAGATTGTAATAAAGCCTCTCCTATCTTATAAAGGAGTAAGACAAAGGTTTAGATTAGCCCTTAGAATTTAGTAGCCGTCGCCCCGCTTACTGGGCTGGTCGGCTAGGGTTTCCCCCTGCTTAGGTTGGCTATAGAGCCAACCTAGCCGTCCCTTATTCCTATTAAGGTAGGTCGGCTATAGTAGGGGCAAAGGGGTAATTCTACTTAGGCAAGCACCCCCTCAGGGCTAGGGTTTTAATCCCTATTTAAGATGTAGCCGCCCCTCTCTTTTAATCAAGCAATTATCATCTTTTATTCAACCTTTGTGCCAAGTTTAGGAGGGAGGAACCCCTATAGCGTTCCAAGGGTTGATCCCCATCAGCGATCAAAATATGCAGGGCTCCTTCTGGGGTCTTATCATATGGTATCAGAGTCACGTTCCTGCTACCTTATAACCATCTCAGCCGCCTCCACATTTCCAAGCAATTCCCATAATTGCTTTTGACGTCGCCCACCAAGCCGCAGATCCATCAATCTACTGCTGTCCCATGCGTCAACAACATAAATCTGGTAAAAACTTCAAAGCCCACACCATTGCTACTGTTATTCCTTTTTTATATACGTGGGTGAAGATTTTCCAAAAGTTTCCTTGCCGCAAAATTTTACCATCGCAAACGTTATCATTGTTGCGAAAGCGAAAGCTGCAAAAATTTTCAGCCTTTTATTCATCCTTTTTGGTCCAAATTTTTACACAATCCCAAGGATCAAATTGTCTTTCATCTAGGAGTGATTTCTCAAAACAATTCCTTCTAAAACCAGTTTTCTTATGCAATCCTTTCACCAGCACGTAGTTCTAAAATTTTTACGATGAAGGATCTACCTTTCATCTTTTTTCCTATTTTCCTACTGTTACGCTGCCAAAATTTCACCAAACTTTTTATTGGTATTCCCAACATCTAAACCAAGGGTTTTTGTATAATTTATTTGAAATTTCCTCTAGAAATTACGTCGAGAAGTCATCATTTCTCCGACATAAAATATGTTCGGCAGGACTGCGCATCACAACACTTTTTTTTGTCAAATTCTATTAGATTTGAGTGCTATTTTTTGTAAGATTTTGGACTCTCTTTTCCTCATCACCAAACCCTACCATCCTCACCAAAAATCTTTCAAAACCCTATCCTAAACCAAAACCAAACAACCACCCAAATCAGCCCTAAAGCACAGCCTACTCCCATCCAAACCGATTCACCTTCCAACCGGCCACCCCTTCTCCAAAATTCTCATGCCACTAACCTGACAACAAAAAAAAGATCTCAATATTACAGATCTAGAGGCATACACCATGGCATCAGAGGAGGCCATCAACACCAAGTTAAAGCCTTTGAAAGTTGCATGGAGGAGAAGATGCGATCCTTATTTGCCGAATTCAGCATTGGCCGACCGTCAAGCCCGAGGAAGTCACACCATGGAGAGATTTTAGATTAGCGTGATGATCCTCAAGAGCATGGACACATCACCTCTGATCCCAACAATCTATGCATGAAGGTTGATTTCCCAAGATGGGAAGGAGACCTGATCAGCTGGATCTCGCGCGCGGAGTGCTATTTTTGGTTCTACCAAACCACCAACTCTACACGGGGGGAGATCACTGCCATACACCTCAAGGAAGATGATATTCAGTGGTTCAATTGGTTTAAACACACCCATGAAGGACTCTCTTAGCAGCGGTTCAAGGAAGGACTTCTAAATCGCTTCGGTCCGACCAATTTCGACAACATCGACAAAAAATTGGCAAAGATTCATCAAACCTCTACCCTATAAGATTAACAAACAAGGTTTGAGCGTTTATCTAACCAAATTGAAGATTGGTCTAAGAAACAACTTCTAGGTACTTTCATTGAGGGCCAAAAGTCGGAGATCCGAGGAGAAGTAAAGGCGCGACAACCGTACACTCTTATGGCGGTGATTTTCGTCGTGCGTTTCCAAGAAGAACGTTAAACCATGAGGCACGAAGGACAAGGGTCACTCCCCGACTAGCCATGCTGAGGCCTACTGCCCCCTCTATTGCCATTCGAGCGCTCACACCAAAAAAATTGAAAAGAGACGAGCTTCGAGAACGATCGGCCAAAGGATTATGTTGGCATTGCGACGAACTGTGGAGACGCGAACATCACTACAAAAGGGCCTGCTCCTCATGATTGAACCAGTGGAGGATGAGGACAGGGAACCATCTGAAGAAGGCCTCGAAACCAAAGAGGAAGCCATGGAGGAAGAGCCCCAACCTGCCGACTATGCAGTGCACGCGTTGGCTCGCTACTCTAACCCATAGACGATGAAAGTTGGAGGACTTCTGAAGCAGCAACCCATCACCATTCTCATCGACACAAGCAGTACAAATAACTTCATCAATAGTAAGGTTGCTGCACATTTGGCACTTCAAATTGAAGGTTGCAACAAGTTTGACGTAAAGGTCACCGACGGTCGAATTCTCAATTGCGACCATCGGTGCCCGTAGGTGAAGCTACTCCTCCTAGACCAAGAAGTGGTAACCGATTTCTTCCTCCTACCTATTGATGATTATGAAGCTATGCTTGGGATCGAATGGCTCACAACGCTAGGTGATATCTTCTAAAATTTTTCTAAATTAATTATGAAATTTTATTGCAAAGGGAAATAGGTCACATTGTGAGACAAGCGCGGGAGCCATATCTCCACCATTTCGATGCAATGGATAGAGAAAGTTTTGCACAAAGCACACGAGGGATTTTTGATGCATATCTAACAGCCATCTAAGGGGGAGAATATATAAAATTCAGATCCTAAGCTTGCCCTCTTGCTGGATGAATTTGCAAACATTTTCACGGAGCCACATGGGCTGCCCCCTAACTGGCCGCATGACCACCGTATTGCTATTCTGCCAGGAAAACCTCCAGCAAATTTGCATCTATATCACTACCTTCACTTACGGAAGGATGAGATCGAGAACATCATCAAAGAGATGCTTGACACCGGGGTGATTCGACCGAGTTGCAGCCCTTATTCTTTATTGGTGTTGTTATTGCGTAAGAAGGATGGTACATGACGAATGTGCATTGATTATCGGGACTTGAACGCTATCATCGTTACGGACAAATATCCTATACCCATCATAGATGAGCTCTTGGATGAATTAAAAAGAGTCCGAGTCTTCACTAAACTGGATCTTCATTCCGGTTACCATCATATTTGAGTATGCATTGAATATGTCTCGAAAACTATATTCCGCACGCATAATGGCCACTATGAGTTTCTAGTAATGCCTTTCGGACTTATAAATGCTCCTTCTACTTTCCAAAGCCTGATGAATGACATCTTTCAGAGTTTTCTACCCAACTTCATATTGGTGTTCTTTGATGATATTCTCATTTATAGCCCTACGTTTGATATACATTTTCAGCACTTACGAACTATTCTAACAATTCTATGGGAGAATACTCTTTATGTTAAACAGTCAAAATGCAGCTTTTTACAGCGTAAAGTAGAGTATCTTGGGTACTTTATATCAAAGGATGGAGTAGTGGTAGACCCAACGAAGATCGAGGCAATGCAAGGATGGCCGAAACCTACAAATGTAAAATCGCTGCGTGGCTTCCTTGTACTCACGGGCTACTACTAAAAATTTATGAAAGATTATGGCAAGATCAATGCCTCACTCATATCCCTACTAAAGAAAGACTCATTCTTATGGTCGGAACAAGCTTCTACAACCATTGAACTACTCAAGGTCACCCTGACGATGATGTTGGTCCTAGTGCTGCCCGATTTCAGTCGCACCTTTGTAATTGAGGCTGACGCGTCTGGAGTTGGGTTTAGAGCTGTTCTAATGCAAGATGGCCAACCTCTTGCTTACTCCAACAAAGCCTTGTCTCCCTTACATTTGAAAATGTCAGTGTGTGATAAAGAAATGTTTACCATTGTACACGCCATCATAAAGTGGAGACCTTACCTGATCGGCCAACGCTTCCAGATTAAGACTGACCACTAATGTCTTAAGTATTTCTTGGAACATAAAATATCTTCCCTGGAGCAGAAAATATCTTCCCTGGAGCAGCAACGTTGGGTAACTAAACTTCTCAGCTTTGATTAGGAAATTAATTATCGAAAAGGAAAAGAGAATGTTATTGTAGAGGCTCTATCTCGGCTACCGGGGCAAGCCAAAATTTCAGCCATCTTCCTTCCCTCCACCGACTTCCTCGACCACATTAGGGAGGAGTGGAAGAATGATCCGAAAACCCGATGTATTATAGAAAAATTGGAGAAGGATTCAGATTCCATAGGGCACTACACGTGGGACTCGAAGGACTTACGTTATAAAGACTGAATTATTGTTGTTCCTTCTTCTCCTCACATCCAAGTCATTTTGCTTAAAATGCACTCTTCACCTTCAGCAGGGCACTCTGGATATAAACAGGTGAAGCAAAACTTCTTCTAGAAAGGCATGAAAAAATTAATTTATGACTATATATCCAAATGTAATTTATGTCAGCGGTAGAAAGGTGAAACAATGGCAAATCATGGAAAACTATAGTCGCTACCTATACCGGATTCGACTTGGATGGACATCTCCATAGATTTCGTTGAAGGGCTACCACTATCTCAAGGTAAAAGCATGATCTTTGTGGTGGTAGATTACCTAACTAAATATGCTCATTTTTGTGCTGTGAGACATCCCTATACTGCTGCCAGTATTGCTCAGATTTTTATGGAAAATATTATGAAATTGCATGGGATGCTAAAGTCGATTGTACGACCGTAACATGGTGTTTACAAGTGAATTTTGGACCGAGCTCTTCCATCTACAGGGCACCCAATTGAAGATGAGCATAGCCTATCATCCATAGATAGACGGCCAAACAGAAGTGGTGAGCAGATGTCTCGAGACTTACTTATGATGCTTCACCAGCGACCAACCCAAAGAGTGGACAAGAGGGCTTCCTTGGGCCGGATGGTGGTACAACACAACTTTTCATTCTTCGACTAAATGTACCCCTTACGAGGCATTATATGGCCGATCGCCTCTTATAATACCCAGATATGTACTTGGTTCGGCCAAAGTAGATCAAGTTGACCAAGACCTAATTAATAGGGATAAATCGCTACAGCTGCTGAAGGAAAACCTAATTGTCACTTAAGCTTGCATGAAGCAACAAGCAGAGAATCACTAGAGTGAGCAAGAATTTTCAGTAGGGTATTGGGTCTACCTTCGCCTACAACCATACAAGCAGCTATCCATCAACACCAAAGCGTTAATGAAACTATCTCCATGATTTTATGGACCATATCAAATTTTGGAATGCATTGGGGCCATGACATACCGACTTAAACTTCTATATGATGCCAAAATTCATCCCGTCTTCCACGTATCCCTACTGAAGCTGAAATTGGGTGAACATGAACTGGCTTAGACTCAACTGTCGAGCACTATATGTGAAGGTGAAATCGAAGCCCAACCTGAAGCTATACTTGATCAAAGAATTGTTATGCACCGAGAACGCCCCTCAACTAAAGTACTTGTGAAGTGGAATAACTTACCATATGAAGATGCAACATAGGAGTCACATGAGGAGCTGAAGACACGGTTCCTAGAATTTATGTTATCCTCAGCCTTGAGGACAAGACTGATTCTAAGAGGGCGGATTTGATAGGACTCCAGCAGGGTTGAGTCCTATTCATTTCAGTAGTAGTCAATAAAAACCCTGCTAGATTGTAATAAAGCCTCTCCTATCTTATAAAGGAGTAAGGCTAGGGTTTAGATTAGCCCTTAGGGCTTAGTAGCCATCGCCCCCCTTACTGGGCTAGTCGGCCAGGGTTTTCCCTACTTAGGTCGGCTATAGAGCCAACCTAGCCGCCCCCTATTCCTATTAAGGCAGGTCAGCTATAGGAGGACCAAAGGGGTAATTCTACTTAGGCAAGCACCCCCTTAGGCTAGGTTTTTTATCCCTATTTAAGATGTAGCCGCCCCCTATTTTAATCAAGCAATTATCATCTTTTGTTCAGCCTTTGTACCGAGTCTAGGAGGGAGGAACCCCTATAGCGTTCTAAGGGTTGATCTCCCTTAGCGATCAAAATCTATTGGGCTCCTTATGGGGTCTTAGCACCCACCTCGCACTATGATAGCTATGATCTCATTTGCTTGTATGCATGAGGAGAAATCAGTAGGGAGTATCACCGAAATAGAAGTGACAAGAAACATATGATTAGCAAGCTGCTCGCCCCATCTATTCTTAGCTAAAACCCTAACACCCGAAGACTAACCCGAGAAGAACTCAAGGAATGATTAACGAAGGGTTTTTGGTATTGTGATAAAAAGTGGAGTAAGAAGCACCAATACAAATAAGGACAGCTTCTTATGATTGAACTAATTGAAGAGGAACTAGAAGCTGCCAACGTGGATTCTGATCATGAAGGTATGGATTCTGATAAGGATGTTAGACCTATTACACATATAGTGCATACATTAGTCGATTACTCTAACCCACAAACTAGGAAAATTGGAAGAATTTTGAAACATTTGCCTCTTACTTTTTTTATTGATACTGATAGCACTAATAATTTTATGGATAGTAAGATTGCTAATCGATTGGCATGCCACATTGAATGTTGTGACAAATTTGAAGTAAAGGTCACTAATGGATGAATTATAACTTCTGATAGCAAGTGTTCAAAGATAAAACTGATTATACAAGGCTAATAATTGCTGGTGGATGTTTTTTTTTTTCGAGAGCCTTGGATGACTTTGAAATGGCTCTTGGAATTGAATGACTAAAAACCTTGGGCGATGTCTCATGGAATTTTTCTAAAATCATTATGAAGTTTTTTATTAACATAAAGCAAATAATTTTAAAAGGAATGCATGGAAGCAAGGTCAAAACTATCACTAGCCATCAGATGGAGAGGGTCTTTCAGAAGACTGAAATGACTACAATGCTGGAAGTTCAGTCCATTGCTTATACTATCACGAAGTGGAGACCCTACTTACTCGATCAATGAGTTATGATGCACTACAGATATCCTATGACTAAAGTGCTGAAGGAGAAGCTCTCAGAGTTTAACGTTGCTCAGCATTGAGGACAAAGCTAATTTGGAGGAGGGAGGAACTGTTAGGAACTCATAAGTTTTTGAACTTTGGAGTCATATTTTTGTGAGTTTGTTAGTCCACTAGGAGACAATTGAAGTTATTTAAAATTTATTATTTAATTAGAAATTCAAGTCCAGAGGGACTCTAGGGTGAAATTCTATAAATATTGGGTGTAACTACTTCTTTTCTTCAAGATATTATGCTAGCCTTTAGCAAACCCTAGGAGGTCGATTCCCTCGAAGTGATTAAGGAGGTCGATGCCCTCCAAGTGATATTTATCCCTTTCTCTCTTTCTTCTATGATAGATCCCTAGGGGTTCTTATCACATACATAGGATACCCTATCCCTATATGATATGGTCAATCATGTATGCTATGCTATGTACCAAGCTTAATGTAGCACATATTATAACACCCCTTAGTTCCACATCAGAAAAGTGGGAATATATGAATGCCTTATAAGGGTTGATGAGTGTACTATTGTTAACTTTCGGCTCGAGCATTTTAGCAAATGGTTGGACCAAAGGGAAGCTAACAGGATAGAGCCCATTAACCCGGGTCATGACATTTGATATCAGAGCCCATTAACCCGGGTCATGACATTCGATTTGGGATATGTTTGACCTTGACGAGGATGTCAAGTATATGAGTTGGGGAGTAGTAAGCTAGAAGACTACACAGACACGACTATTGAGGAAGAGTATATTATTACGGTAGAAGCAACAAAGGAGACAGTCTGGATAAAGAAGTTAATCACAAATCTAAGAGTCATGTTGGGTCGTGGAGTCGATTCCCCTATATTACGATAACAATATGGTGATTGTTCTAGCGAAGGAACCCATGTCTCATAAAAAGTTCAAGCAAGTTTTGAGGAGGTTCAACTTGATCAGAGGGATCGTAACCTATGCTGAATTTAAAAGTGATATTTCTGAAAATAAAGATGTAGTTGAAAGTAAATAACATGTAGACTTTGGATTTTGTAAAAAACTAAGATATGATCTTCTATCTTAATTCACTCTCATTATTTTCTCGAGAAACACACAACTCCCTCTAGTATGTGAATCAAAAATCTCCTATAGATTTCTAATAGGGAGATAATGATCCAATCGACATCTTAGCATGACCTCGAGGGACTCCACCAATCACACTAAGCCCAAAAAGGTAGACAACTCTTGCCAATGACAACTCCTTGTGATTCATGTTCTATTAGGCCTTCGAGCCATCATGGCCTCGAGAGACTTGACCAACCATGATATTACTGAGAAATCTTCGATCGACATCTCATGAACAGTGAAAAACAAAAACATAACCAGATTTTTTAAAGTCAAGTACTTAGTTGTTATGCGATGATTGATGCACAAAAAATTATAAAACTAAAAAATTATACATATCATGTGAGATGAGTTACCTAAGGAGATTGTATATCCATGAAATTTTTAGATCCGATGGAGAGGATGAAGGAGAACATATGTGCTCCTCTTTAGTAGTGATCCACATGGTAGATGTGGCGATGACGCTCTTTAGATCATTACGGGATCTACCTTTCCATGTATACCGCAAGGCTGTCGGGCCAAGGAGGAGGGGAGGTTGAGAAGAATAGGAGGGCAACCACCAGAAATTCTAGCTTTTGAATCCTAAAGTTTCTCCTATTTATAGATGTGCATGCAGCTTATCCTTTAATGGATCCTATCTTATTGGGTATTAGATCTCTATTTAATTATTGAATCCTATTGGATCTTATCCACAGGATCCAAACTAGAGGTTCTGCTGATATCTCATATTCACACCTCTACTCATCGCAACATTCACAATATGTCTGTGACCCTCTAGGCACGATATCGAGTTGGCTGTGGGTCGCTCCTATCATAACTCCTTCTAATATAATAAATTTTATCCTCATAATAATACACTCGACTCATCGATTATAGACGTTCTAGGCCACTACGCCATATTCCCCAAACGGTATAGGGGGATCTAATCTATTGGACCAGTTTATCTATAATTATTGTATATCTATAGTCCTTTATCTATTCAATATCTCAAAGATCGTATATTGTGCATGACATTATCACGCCCCATTTAGAATCCATCTGAGTCTCGCGCTAGTCAGATTCTCTCAAATAACTACTCTCTCAATCTGAATGACCCTAGCCAAAGATTTGTTTGAGCGTGCATACATGGGATATTCCTCTTGTGATTCTAAGAGTGGATGATCCTCTATTAACACTCAATTGCTTTTGTAAAGTTGGTTACCAATCCCGATAATCAGCTATACCAGATCTAGAACTTCATGACCTATAAGTCCGACATCAAAGAAATAAGTACTCATACAAGGCATCCTTGGTGTCTCAAGTTTAAGGACTAGATACACAACTGGGATTACGAAATCATTATCTGATATCTGGTATCATTAACCATATAATATTATATAAGTTGATCAATTAGGAAACTCATTCTCTAATGAGCACCTGTATTATATCCTTAGTGTCTCCACACAAGTAGCTTTGAGACTAGCACCCTCCATCATATAAACAGGTATACAGTACACTAGTCTATCTGGTTGTCTCGATGTTCCTCTCGAGCAACCTATAATCGAGATTATTTAGGATCTGTGTTTATCGGTGAATCAGTCTCATTATCGTGATCTCATCAGGATCTAATTCTCATTACATAGAACCAAAGACATCACAATATATATTCAATAGATAATATAATGTGAGAATATGCTAATAAATAATAATGCAAAAAGACTCTGCAACGTGTTACACATGCCATCACTCACGTGATTGGCTTGCAGGGCACTGTAACCAACAATCTCCCACTTGACCTAAAACCAATAACCTATGTGTCTAATCCCCATCAGACCCCTATGATTGTCAAAGACAATATGAGCTAATGACTTTGTTAGTGGATTCATAATATTATCTTCGGATGAAATTCTTTCCATTGCTATATCTTTACGGGCTATGAACTCTTTTATTAAGTGAAACCTCTTTAGAACGTGCTTATACTTATGATGAGACCTAAGTTCCTTTGCTTGAGCGATCACTTTATTGTTATCGTAGTATGTGGGAATCACTTCACGTTGCTCGGTACGACTCCCAAATCTCTGATGAACTTCTTCATCCATACCCCTTCCTTTGTTACTTTTGCTGTAGTAATGTATTTTGCCTCTATGGTCGAATCAATAGTAGTATCTTGATTGAAACTCTTCCAACTTACTGGTCATCTATTCAAGGTGAAAATATATCCTAAGTTTGACTTACTATCATTAATGTCAAACTGGACCCTCAACCTGGTGGCTACCTTCTCCAAATACTAGTAAAAGATTTTTAGTCCTTCTTAAGTACTTCAGGATACACTTTACCATCTTTCAGTGTTCCAAACCTAGATTTGCTTGATACTTACTTGTGACACTCAGAGCATGCGCTATTTTAGGCCTGCTACATAGTATAGTATACATAAAAAAGACCCTATTGTTGAGGCATAGGGTATCTTATCGATGTTTATCCTTTCTTTAGGAGTCTTTAGAGACATACTCCTAGAAAGTGATATTCCATGTCTCATCATTTGAGACCTCTCTTGGAATTCGCTATGCCAATCCGTTTAACAATAGAGTTTATGTACCTAGACTAGGACAAGCCAAATCAAATATATGATGCTTCCCCTAAGTCCTTTATGGAGAAGTTTATGGATAGCTAAGCCTTTAATGTGGAAAACATTCCTACATCATTCCCAATGATTAGGATGTTATCCACATATAATACCAAGAAGCTGATAGCGCTCCCACTTACCTTTTTATACACACAAGGCTTATATTCTGTTAGAACCCTTGTGGATTCTAAGCTTGGGGTAATCTCTATAGGGGATCGGCCTCCATGGAACTTTATAGGGGTTCTTCCCTCCTTGGTTTTATGCACAATGTTTGAAAAATAATTGATCTATTGATGATGAAAAGAGGGGAGAATATAAGCTATTTATATAGCTTCTAAACCCTAACTCCTAATAGGATTCCTACTCAAGACTCCTACTCTTAACAACTCCAACTCCAACTCCAACTCTAAGAAGCAACTCCTGCTTCCAACAACTCCAACTTCAACTATAAGAAGTAACTCCTACTAACAACTCCAACTCCTAATTTAACTCATAATCAACCCTTAAGAGAGTCCTAACTGAATGGATCTCTTCCCCTCATCAAAGTGGGTAGCCAATTGGTTTAGTTACAAGCTTGACTTAGTTAACTCCAACTCTGACTTTTAACCAGACTCCAGTTCAACCGAATCCTAATCCTACTAGGATTTGGGTTGATTTATTACAATGGACTCAAAAAACTCCTAGCTGACAAATGTCTAGTCTAGGTTGGCCAACAAGGCCCAATCTAAGGACTCGACTCAATCGACTAGGACCTGACTCGGCTAGGGTCCTAACAGATCCGCCCTCTTCAAATCAGCCTTGTCCTTAAGGCTGAGGCTCCATGAACTTTGGGTCTTGATTTGTAATTCTCCTTGAAGCTTCCTTGTGGTATCTACGATAGGTGCACTGTGGTCCGATAGTCCAGCATTGTCTTGTATCTCTCCATCAGGGGTAATAGTATCTGGACGGTGGTGTATCACGATCCTATGATTTCATGCGATCATGAGCTGAACTTGAACCTCCTCATCAGTTGGGATGTTAGGTGGATGGGTCCGGGCTGAGTCATCCTTTCTAAACTTCCATTTGTGGTGAGATACTTAGAGGATTAATTATATTTTAAAATTGATGTACTGATCTGATCCATAAGTCACAGCTCCATTGTGATCCCTAATTTTGCAAGGGCCAAAGTAGCAGGGGGACCTCTTCCTTGAGGCTCAAATTTTCTATTGGTAAGGTTGGAGATAAAGGGAAACTCGATATTCAATAATAAACTTTCTTCTGCTCCGGTATTTGTCAGGGGGCTGTTTCTTTCTTGCATGGGCCGCCACTTAGTTGTTCTTTAATAGTAACCAAGCCTTCTTTTAGAATAATTGCTCTACTTTGATAAGATCCTTGGTGGTGTGAGCCCATTCTGAGTCTGAGGCGGGTAGGAGCTACAATTTAATCGAGCCTATTTTCATCTCTCATATGTGTTGTTGACCTGTATTATGCCAAGCTTCAGATTTAGTAGCAATTAGTATCCCTTTACAAATCAAAAACATTGTGTGAAATGTATGGAGAGCCTCAGTGCATATTAGGAGTTGGCTATCTTTCTTGAGGGTGGTGCCGATCCTAATTCCTAATATGTCTGCTCCAATTACGAACACATTGCCACGATTGAGTAATGCTAGCACTAATGTAGATGGCATCATAACTATGAGGATCCTATCGATGATGGACACGTAGTTATATTCCTCCTATTCCTTCACAATTTTGATCTCTATCCAGTAAGGTTTGGTGTCAAAAATTCCATGCTGGTACTATCGTTGGAGGGACTCAATCTTCTTGTAGTCGTGGGTCATGGATCGATGGTGATCATTAAGGAAGACTTTGAGCATTATGGTCTGCTCCTTGGAGAAGTCATAGAAGTAGCCCGAGATCTGGGAGCGCTACTTCAGAAGCCATAACTAGTTCGGCTGGATGTGGCACTTCAGGAAGAATTTATACCTGCAGACAAAGAGGCAAAGCTTTTGGAGATAAAGTGTCATTGCAAGGGAAGGTCATGGTTGAATGATCTATGTGTCCTGTATCTCCTAGACGATCCTTTTAGCTTTGGCCCTCTAAGGATGGGGACAGCAATATGGCTGCATTTGTGCTAGTGGTTCCTCCTACAAAATCAGCATATGAAGATTGTGTAGCCTGGTAGGAAGTAGTTGGCTCGGTTCAGCGGAGGGATTGAAATTTCAACAAGCTTCTGCAAGTGCTGTGATCGTTATTACTTTGCTCCCATGTTTCTCACATAAGGTCACTTGTTCTCCCTTGCCATTTGTAAGATTGTTGGTGAGGATGGTGATGGGTTGCTGCTTAAAGGATTCTTCAACTTTTGTTGCTTGCGAGTTCGCATGGCTAACTAAAGCGTGAGTCATGCAATCGGCCGACTGCAGGTCCTCCATCATGTTCTCCTCCTTAGGTTCCTAGACCACTTCTGCATATTCCTCAATAGATTTATTATGAAAAGCTCCTTTTCTTGCAACGATGATTGTGGCTCCAAAGTCTATTGCAATGCCAATAAAGAACCTTCGTCGATCTGTCACGTAGCTCTTCTCTCGTCAATTTTTTTGGCAGTAAAGAATGTTTGGGAGTAGAGGGAGATTTATATGTTGTTGGTCTAGGAGTGCTTCTTATCCTCTGAGCATCTTGGTTCAACCGTTCCTCTTGGATTCGGGCGAAAGAGATTGCGACCTTCACGGTGGGGGGCTGCCACGCTTTAACCTCTCCTTTAATTTTTGGCTTGAGTCATTCGATTAACATCCCTAAGAATTATCTATCAGCTCAATCATGAGAAAAGTAAGATAATTCCTTAGACCTGATCTAGTATTCTTGGATCGTGGAGGTTTGTCGGATCTTGGCAATTTGTCCGTTGATATTCTTGTACTTGGTCGGCCCTAAGCGGTTCAGCAGCGCGTTCTTGAATTGTATCCACGTTGGAGCCCCATTGGTGTATTTAAGCTGATTGTACCATTAAATTGCATCTTCTTCGAGGTGGATGAGAGTAGTGTCCACCATGGAATCCTCCGGTGTTTGGTAATAACGGAAGTAATGTTCGGCACGTGAAATCCATCCCGTTATGTCTCCTTCTTCCCATCGAGGGAATTCCACGTTAATGCATGGCTGTATCATGTCTGAGGGCTATCCCTCCTTCTTTGAAGGCCTCCCTCAACTTTCTCCTTGCTAGAATTTTGTTGGGCTCGAAGATCGGCCCAATCCGAATCGGCAAATAAGGCGCACAATCTGTCTTCCATGCGTGATTCAAGCACCTCCAACTTGGCTCCAAATATATCTCCTGATGACATGATATAAAACTCCAAATTTATTATGATATGGTCCTTCTCTTGGTGTTAGATCACTGGTATGGTTTGATTGGGTGGATTGGTGTCCGAAAAGGGTAGATGACTCATGGCAAAAGGCTGGGGTAGGCTGTTGTTTGCTGCAGTTGCTGTTTCGGATGGCTGCGGATTCTAGAAATAGGTTATGATACTGCATCTTAAGGCTAGAGGGGTGGCTTAGGGTTGTTGATGATGGCAGCAGCTAGTTTGGTAAGGATTGGTCGCCAAAAGGGTGATGAATCAAGGTTGCAGTTTTAGGGTGCTGTTTGAGCTATGACTTTTTTTTTGGGTTGTTAGGGTTAGTTGTGTATAATGGAAATAGGCTACAATGACTACATCTTAAGACTAGAGGGGAGCCCTAAAGATGGCGTGGGTAGTAGCAACAGTTTTAATAAGAATCAGATATGGGTGCAGCAAAAAACAACAAAAGGTAGTGTTGCAAAATTCTACATCGATAGGCTGCGATAAGTTACTGTCTTGGGCTATGGTTTTGGGTGTTGTTTGGGTTCTAAAAATAGGTTATTATGATAGCATCATAAGGCTAGACGAGTGCCCTAAAGACATCATGGTTGGTGGTAGCAAGATGGTTAGGGTTTGGTGGGTTTAGAGAAGAAGAAAGACAAAGGCACAACAGTAGATTTTTTTTGTCGAAAAAATTTCAGCGGTATAGATGCAATTTTTCCCAACAATTCAAAATAAGAATTTAAGTAAAACTCAAGAAGAATCCATTAGTAAGGAAGAGGTAATTCCCTCAAAAACTTTATGAAAAATTATGACAATAAAAGATTCGGTAAGATCAAAGATTATGAGAATGTACTGCGATAAAATTTTTTTTTGGTCGAAAGATTACAACAATATAGATGAGATTTTTTTTCCAGCAGCTTAAAACAAGGATTTGAGTAAAAGTTAAAGAAAATCTGCTGGTAAGAGAAAGGTAATGATGACAAAAAATTTGTGGAAGAAAATGGCAGCAAAAGGTTTCTCAAAATCAAAGATCACGGGAATGAACTACGGTAGAATTTTCCATCCAAAGTGCTACAATTTGGACATAAAAGATCAGTGATTTATATTGATAATTTTTTGATGAATCCAAAAGGAAATCCCCTATTGGGAAGTGCCAAAGCTTTCATGAAAATTTTGTAAGAGATTTGGATAGAAAAAATGCAGCAGCAAGATCAAATAAACAATGCTATGCGGTTGAAATTCTACAGTGCAACTTTCGTCGTAGAGATGGAAACTTTATGACAAAAAGTTTGTGCAGTAAGATAGGAATGATTTTTTTGAGTTTTTGAATAAGGATAACTAAATTACAGCAGTTGTAAGGAAGGAAACTGAAACCCATTGTAATTCATGGGGAGATCAAAGGATAATCTGTGGTGGTGGAGATAATAGCAGAATTCAGTGACGATCTTTAAGCAATGTGGGAATTACTTTGGGTAGCTATGGAAGGATGATGAATGGCTGTGGAAGGGTGTAAAGACACCAAGAACGCTACTCTGATACTAAGTATTTAAAACATTACAGATTCTAAGCTTGGGGTGATCTTTATAGGGGATCGACCTCCATGGAACTCAATAGGGTTACTCCCTCTTTGGTTTTCTGCATAATGGTTGAAAAAATAATTGATCTATTGATGATGAAAAGATGAGAGAATATAAGCTATTTATAGGGTTTCTAAACCTTAACTCCTTATAGGATTCCTACTCATGACTCCTACTCCTAACAACTCCAACTCTAAGAAGCAACTCCTACTTCCAATAACTCCAACTCCTAATTAACTCCTAGTCAACCCTAGAGTGAATCCTAATTGAATGGATCTCTTCCTCTCATCAAAGTGGGTAGCCAATTGGGTTGGTTACAAGCTTGACGTAGTTAACTCCAACCTGTATCCAACTCCGACTTCTAACCAGACTCCAGTTTAACCAAATCCTAATCATACTAGGATTTATGTTGATTTATTATAATGGACTAAAAAACTCCTCCTAGCCGATCTAATGTCTGGTCTAGGTTGGCCAACAAGGCCCAATCTAAGGACTTGACTCAATCTACTTGGACCCGACTCAACTAGGGTCCTAACATCTTCATTCTGAAAGAAGTCATAAGAACTGATTGCATCATCAAATCTTATATTCCAACTTCGGAAGGCTGCTTCAGTCCACAGATAGGCCTGAGTAACTTGTACACTTTATCTGGACTCTCTCTAGATATAAATCCCTTTGGCTATATCATATACACCTCCTCATCGAGGTTGCCATTGAGGAATGCAGTTTTCACATCAATCTGCTAGATCTTATAGTCATAGTGTGCTGCAATAGCCAAAAGAATTCTAATGGATTTAAGCATGTCTACAGGTGAAAAGGTTTCGTTATAGGTCTCTACCTTTCCATCTACTCTGATCTTCTACTTGAAGATCCATTTGCAATCGATGGATAAAATACCCTTAGGTGTATCCACAAGATTCCAAACCTTGTTTGAGTACATGGAATACATCTCAAAATTTATGACTTCTTGCCATTTCCCAGAATTTATACACATAATAGTCTCCTCGTGTGTCTAAGGATCATCATCCTGAGAGTCCTCTCCACTGATATGTCCCACATATCTTTCAGAAGTGTGAGATACTCTGCTAGACTTGCGTAATATTAAAACTTGTATGTTAGGTACCTGAATAGACTCGGACTCTAGAATGGTGCTTAAGCTAGGTTCTCTAACCTCGCTCAACTCTTTTCGCTCCCACTGTTTCCACCAAGAATGTGATCCTTCTCAAGAAACACTGCCCTCTTGACAACAAAGACCTTTTGATCCTCGGGATGATAGAAATAATACCCAAAGTTTTTCTTGGGGTATCCCATAAACTTGCACCATTCTGTCCTTGATTCCAACTTAACATAATTATGTCTTTTAACATGGGCAGGACAGCCCCAAATCTTAACCATCTTAAGATCATGCATATTTCCTTTCTATATCTCATATAGTGTAGAAAATACTGACTTAGATAGAACTCTGTTTAGAAGGTAAGTTGCGGTCTCTAGAGCATATCCCCATAATGAGATGGGTAGGTCAGTGAAACTCATCTTGGACCGCACCATATCCAATAGCATGTGATTCTTCCTTTCTGATACATCATTGAGCTGAGGTGTATAAAGAGGTGTCCATTGGGATAGAATCCCATGGTCCATGAGGAAATGGGTGAACTCTGTACTCAAGTACTTTCCTCCTCGATTTGATTTTGTTCTCTACTTCATTTTTATATTCCCTGAATTTCTCAAAGGCCTCGGACTTGTACTTCATCATGTATACATGTTCATACCTATAAAAATCGTCAGTGAATGTAATGAATATGAGTAGTATTATACCAAGAGTCCCCTAGGCTTAGACTTAGAGTCCTATTTACTTGGACGCTTCACTAATAGATAGAATCAAATAAACTCCTAACTAAAAATAATAATCTACTCTATCCTAACTGAAGATAATAACCAACTCTAACAAACTCATAACTGACTCGATTGGGCTCACCCGACCTATAACTAACTTCAACTCAACATACCAACATGACTTAACTTGAATTAATTGTTAACTGATGGACCTGACCCTGTTAGGGTCCTATCAGACCCATCCTCTTCAAATTAGCCTTGTCCTCAAGGCTGAGCAGCATCAAACTTCAAGAGTACTTCGGTCCAGGATATTTGTCATGCATCATGACCCTTTGATCAATCAAGTAGGGTCTCCACTAGGTGTAAGCAATGGGTCGATCTTCTAGTGCAGTAGTCATTGCATTCTTAAGAACCCTTTTCATCTTATGGCTAGTGGTAGTACCATATCTTCCTTTGAGGATCACCACTTCGATGTCCTCATAGGGCATCAAAAAGAAATCTACAAGTAGTTGTTTACCATGTATAATTAGCTCTACCATTAGTCACCTGTTATCATAAAATAGGATTCGCCCATTAGCAATCTTGATTTTGAATTTGTCACAGCCTTCGTGATCAAACTCAACATTATCAGTTTTTGATTCTTCCTTAGTTGGCTCAATGATTAGATGTTTGTCATAGCCTTCATGATCGGGCTCCAGAATATCAATTTTTGTTTCCTCTTTAGTTGGCTAAACCGTTAGAAGCTGCTCTTTTATCTTGACCACTTTGAAGTCCTCCTTTATTAATTTTTCCTGACTATTGAATCTTTTGTTTCGGTGAGTGTCCATTTTGATTTTTCCTTCATATACGTTGGCAAATAATATGACTGCTATCATGGTGCGGGGATGGCGAGTTTTAACTTCACACGGAATCTCAGGATTAAGTCCCTAAATAAATTTTCTCACCAATTGAATCTTAGACCAAACTATTAGGACCCTAGTTGAGTCGGGTCCTAGTCGATTGAGTTGATTCCTTATATTAGGCCTTGTTGGCCAAACTAGACCTGATATTAGGTCGGCTAGCAGAAGATTTGAGTCTATTGTAATAAATCAGTAGAAATCCAAGTAGGGTTTGGATTCAACTGAACTGGAGCCCGGTTAGGAGTCGGAGTTTGATACGGGTCAGAGTCAATTGAGTCATGAATGTAATAAACCCTAATTTAACTGTCTCCCCATAGTAAGGAAGTGGTTGGCTAGGGTTAGGGAGGAATCCTTATGGGATGGAGTCTCTTAGCTACCTCCTCCTCTTAAGAGAGGACCGGCTAGGGCAAGAGGGAGAGACTTCCACTTAGCTTGGACCGTTGGGAAACCTCAGCGGGTGCATCACATGCACAGCAAAATCAAAACAAAAAATTGGTTTCCCACGCAGATCAAATCGTCGTGCAAAAGATTGGGGTCGCGAGAAAAATCACAAAAACCAAAAATCACGATGTGTGAGAGATTGATTTTACCTAGGAAGATCGTATATCCCTGTATTCCAGATCCGGATGAAGAAGATGAAGGAGGTCAAGCGTCCTCCTCTCTAGCGGTATCCACACGATGGATCTCTGCATCGAAACTCCTTCAATCTGATCTTGCAACTCTTGCTTAAAGGGAGGGAGGAGAATAGGAGGTGGTGGCTAAAACTGTAGCCTATCAACCAAGAGTCTCCCCTCCTATTTCTAGAGAGCCACAAAAAAAACCCTAGGGCTCTTGCCTTAGTGGGTATTGGATCTCCATCCAATACCCCACTAATCTTGTATTATTGGATCTCTATCCAATAATCTCCTTAGGCCTATAATTGGGCTTTAATCAAGGAGCCCATCAACATAGGGTCTCATCTAACGAGAATAGGCGCTAATTGGATCTTCATCCAATCCTCTTTTAGCTAAAGCATCCACCATATGTGTGTGACCCTCTAGGCCCGATACCGAGTTGGCTGTGAGTCACTCCCATCAGAACTCCTTCTGATATAGTGAATTATTATCTTCATAATAATTCACTCGACTCATCGACTATGGACGTACTAGGCCACTACGTCATAATCCCCAAACGGTACAAGGGGATCGAATCTATCGGACCTGTTTATCCACAGTTACTATGTATCTATAATCCCTCATCTAACTAATATCCCAAAGACCGTATATTGGATATGGTACTGTCAGATCATATACGGAATCAGTTTGTCTTGCTCTAATCAGATTCTACTGGAGAACTCCTTCTCTCTCCATCCAAATGACCCTAGCCAGGGATTTGTCTAAGCAAGCACATATAGGATATTCCTCTCTTGATACCGAGAGTTGATGATCATCTATTGACACTCAATTGCCTTCGTAAGGTTGGCTACCAATCCCGATAACCAGTTCTACCAAATCTGGAGCTTTCCAAACCTATAAGTCTGGCGTCAAAGAAATGAGTACTCATACAAGGCATCATTGGTGTCTCAAGTCCAAGGACCAGATTCACAACTGGGACTATGGAATCGTTGTCTGACATTAGGTATCATTAACCATATAACATTCCATAAGCGGATCAATCAGTGAACTCATTCTCCAATGAGCACCTTAACTATATCCTTAGTGTCTCCACATAAGTGGCTATGGGACCAGCCGCCTCCATCATATCGACGAGTATATAGTACACCGGTCTATCCGGTTATCTCGATGTCCCTCTCGAGTAACCTATGACCGGGATTATTTAGGATCTGTGTTTAAAGATGAATCGATCTCATTATCATGATCTTATCATGATCTGATTCCCATTACACAGAACCAAGGACATCATAATATATATGCTACATATAATATAATGTGAGAATATGTCAATATTAATCATAAGCAAAAAGATTACGCAGTGTGTCACACGTGCCATCACTCGCGTGATTGGCTTGCAGGGCACCTGTAACCAGCATGGACTCTGTCTAGGCAGGAATAAGAATATAGTTAGGAGTTGGAGACACTTATAGCCATCGAACACATTAAGGTTCGGAGTTGGCTAGGGGTTAGGAGTTGAGGGGAAGATGACTCTTAGTTGTTGTAGGAGATTCACTAGGAGTTGGAGTATTCCATTAGGGAGGAGTCTTCATGAAGTATGAGTCATATTAGGAGTTAGGGTTTAGAAGCCCTATAAAATAGCATGTATTGTCACGCCCCCTGAATTATATCACATTCGAGAGGGTGACTTTAATCTAAAAAGATCGATAATATTATCAATAACATAATCCATCCAGGATCCAAACAAACATTTGAGGATACTAAGAAAAACATGTAGAGTCATCAATCACTTTCATAGAAACCAGTGCAACTAAATATAATTCATAAAATCGATCTGAAACCATAAATAAATCATAAATCTCTTCGCATTCTCCTAATAAATCATAAAATCGATCCGAAACCAACGTAGCTAAATATAATTCACATTCATAAAATCCATAAATATGATAAAATCCATATGACTTTAAAAACAACCATATACCACCACTTTATATATTATACAGCAAGTTTAATATTTAAGATCACAAACAAGAGGGTACTTTTCAAACCATTACATAGTTATCTCTCTTCAAAATATGTCTACAACTTTACTTTAGACACTAGGTATACACATACAATGATAATATATTATTGATATCATAGGTGTAAGTATGTCATATTTGAAGTTGGATGAATATCATAGGTGTAAGTATGTCAAGTAGCATATCAATAGCAAACAAAATATTTCGGAGCATATCAATGAGAATACGAAACATTTCAGAGCATATCAATGAGGTATAGGACATTTCGGAGCATATCAATGACATGTGAAATGTTTTAGAATATATCCAATAGCAATTGAAACATTTTGGAACATATAAAAAATATATATGACATATTTCAAAAGCATATCAATGGTGTATGAATAATCTTAAAATCTTATCAAATGAACAAGTAACGAACAGAAGCTCAAATATCATTAAGACATTACATTCATTTGATTCTTATCTAAAGTGCATGAACAAACTCATAAGCAATGCTTTGGATATCATATCAGGACATAGAGGGTGAAGTGGGATTATGAGCATAATGTGTAACATCCATCACTGAATGACCATCAAACATAAGTCCCCCACGTCTGAGAGCTCCATCCACCCATGTCCTAGTGAAGTCATAGGGGGCCGACAGAGCACGTAGGATCTAAGCATAACTCCCTTTATCATTTCTGGCAAAGGTTCACATTGTCCCACAAACACCGGAGTACCAAAGGACATGAGCAATGAATTTGGCATATATCGGAAGCACATACGGAATAATAAATCATACATGCGCCTACAAAATAATATTTATAACATCGATTAATACATAATATATTTTGATATGTAAGGAAGTCAAGGACAAGAGCATTAGAGATTTCAGTGTTGAAATGGATGAAGCAAGTATAGGCAGAATTGATATAATCCCTATTCTGGTAGAATTCTGAAAGCAAATTGCAAAGTTATTCAGATGATCAAACATGCTCTAAATTACTCAAAAAGGTTTTTTTGGAAAAATAAATCAGTCTAGTTTCAAACAAAATAAGTTTCAAACAAATTGAACGTCTCTACAAAGAGTTATTAATGATTTAGCAACCAAATGTCAATAGTTATGATCCCTGTTTTATAGAATCCATAAGGTCAAACAAAATATAAATTTTGATAGTTATTTGGACTCTAAATCTTTCAAACCTAATATCAAATGAAAGATCTATTAGTCTATTTTCTAACAAATCAAGTTTTACATAAATCAGGAACTCCAACAGGAAGATATAAGCAATATAGTGATGAAAGGTCAGGAGCTATGACCCCTATCTTACATAATCCATAAGGTCTAATAAAATAGAAATTTCGATAGTGATTTGGACTCCAAGACTTTCAATCCTAGTATCAAATGAAAGATCTATATGCCTATTTTTTAACAAATTAAGTTTTACATAAGTCAGGAACTCCAACAGGAAGATATAAGCAATATAGTGATGAAAGGTCAGGAGCTACAGACTCTATTTTATAGATTTTATATACTCAATTTAAATAAATATTTGGGCTAGCAAATAAACTCTAAATTCTTCAAACTCTAGTTCAAAAGATAAATATGTGAATTTACTTTTGAAAAAAATAAGTTTTGTCCAAATCAGAGGTCTGTACTAAATGTTATAGTAAGAACAATAAAGACAGGTCATAATCTTAACAATATTACAGATTCGTACTTAGGCAGCCAACAAAAGATTTCAGATTTGTTCTGAATTTTATTTATAAATCAAGGCAGAAACAAAGAGAAATTTTAGAAGGAGGAAGATAGAACACTTGTCTTTGAATATTTTGATCCTAAAGGTGTGGATTAGATCACAATCTCAAAATTCTCAAATTTCTTCTTCTTCTATCCTTCTCTTCTTCTTCTTCTTCTTCTTCTTCTTCTTCTTCTTCTTCACCTTAAGTTCACGTTGCAGCCAAAACTCATTTTTTTTCTCTAATTATTAATTGTTTAAGTTAACATATGGGTTGATAGGTGGCAAACATGCATGCAATGTGCTTATGTGTCATCTATGCACATGCATAAGTGTCACGACTTTAAACAAGGTAGTAACACATGTCCTCACCATGTTATTTTTCTTTAACTTAATGTGAATCTTTCACAATTCATTTTATATTTTTAAGATACACACTTAGGTCCCTAGCAACCAATTTTTAATATAAAATTATGTAATTAAGATAATTAATAAATAAATTCTCAAATTTATAAATGGGTCCTCATAAATAATTTAAAATATATCATTATAAATATTTCAGAAATGTGGGATGTTACACTCTGCCCCCCTTAAAATAAAAATTTAATACTCTAAATTTGTCATACCTTCATGGACGAAAAGACGAGAATTGATTTTCTTCATTTCTTCCTCTCGCACCCAAGTTGTTTCATCCATAGAATGATGCCTCCATATCACTTTAACCAGAGAAATGACCCGATTCCTTATTATCTTTTTCTTTTTATCAATAATCTGTATAGGTTCTTCCACATAATATAAGTTGTGATCGATTACAATCGGCTCATACTGAATGATGTGAGAAGGGTTGTGAATATTCTTTATGAGCATAGAAATATGAAATATATCATGGATACGACCCAAAGATGGTGGCAAGACAATCTTGTAAGTGACAGAACCAATCCTCTCAAGGACATCAAATGGTCCAATAAATCTAGGGCTTAGCTTTTCCTTTCTTCCCAAATCTTACCATGCCCTTGGAAGGAGAGACTTTCAAGAATACAAAATCCCCTACTTGAAACTCAATTTCTCGTCTTCTATTATCAGCATGACTCTTTTGATGACTATGAGCAGTCTTTAGTCTTTCTCTTATAATTTGAATCTTTTCGGTAGTCTCCTGCACTTGGGTGCTAACAATTTCCTATCGTCAACTTCCTCCCAACAAATAGGCATTTTCCACTTTTGCCCATACAAAGCTTCATAAGGAGCCATCTGAATACTAGACTGGTAACTATTATTGTAGGTGAACTCAACAAGAGAAATATCTTTATCCTACTCACCTTGCCAATCCATGATATATGCTCTAAGCAAATCCTCAAGTGTTTGAATTGTTCTTTCTGATTGACTATCAATTTGAGGGTGATAAGTAGTGCTAAACTTGACTTTAGTGCCCAAAGATTCCTGTAATCTTCTTCATAATCTAGAAAGGAATCTATAGTCTTTATCATAGATGATCTCCTTTGGAACACCATGAAGTCTTACTATTTCACCAATATATAACTAAACAAGCCTATCCATAGAATATGTCATATTGATCGGTAGGAAATGTGCCGATTTGGTTAACCTATCAATAACGACACATATAGCATCATGCTTTCTGGAGGTTCTGGGTAGACCTGAAATAAAATCCATGGTTATACTTTCTCATTTCCATTCAGGAATATCTAAAAGTTATAACATCCCCCCAAGTCTTTGGTGTTCAACATTGATTTGCTGGCAAGTTAAACATTTTGTTACATATATTGCAATCTCCTTTTTCATGCCTTCCCACCAATAATGACTTTTAATATCTTTATACATTTTTATGCTACTCGGGTGTAAGGTAAATTTGAAACTATGACCTTCCTTCAGGATTTGGTCCTTGATATTTGGGTCATCTGGAACACGTACTCTATTCCCCATTCTAAATAGGCCATCATCTGAAACACGAAAACCAGGCTTTGATCATTTTTCTACTTCTTTCTTCAAGTGGATTAAACATAGATCTCATAGCTATCTCTCCTTAATTTGTTGAATAAAATCAGATTGAACCTAGATAGAGGCCATCAATATCAATGAGTTTTGCTTATTCCTGATAGAATCCTCATCACCATATTCTTTCAATAATCCCCATTGTTTTATAATTAAACTAGCCATAAAATTTACAGATTTTCTACTTAGTGCATCAGCTACAACATTGACCTTGCCCGGATGATATCGGATGGTACACTCATAATCCTTTAAATATTCTATCCATCTTCGTTGTCTCATATTTAACTCATTTTGATTAAAGATATACTTTAGACTCTTGTAATTGGTAAATATTTCAAATGTCCACCCATATAAATAATATCTCTAAATCTTCAGTGCAAAATAATTGCTGCTAACTCCAAATCATGGGTTGGATAATTTAGTTCATAACTCTTCAGTTGTCTAGAAGCATAAGCAATTACTTTCCCTTCTTGCATCAAAACACATCCAAGGCCCTTCCTTGAAGTATCAGTGTAAACTACAAATCCTTCGTTACCACTGGGAATTGTGACAATAGGAGCACTATTCAATCTTCTTTGTAACTCCTGAAAACTTTGTTCACATTCATCACCCCATTCAAATCTCACATTCTTTTGAGTTAGCTTGGTGAGGGGGTTAGCAATTCGAGAAAAGCCCTCCATAAATCTCCTATACTAGCCTGCCATGCCTAAGAAACTTCTAACTTATGTTACATTTGTTGGTACTTCCCACTTAATTACTGCTTCAACTTTCACTAGATCAATAGAGATGCCCTTGCCTGAAATCACATGGCCTAAGAAGGTAACTTCATTTAACCAAAACTCACATTTACTGAACTTTGCATACTTCTTTTCTCTCAGTATTGACAATATATTTCTAAAGTGCTCCTCATGCTCCAGGTCATTCCTTAAATACACTAATATATCATTAATGAATACGACAATACAGTTATCCAAGAGTGGATGAAATATCCTGTTCATTAATTCCATGAAAGTTGCAGGGGCATTAGTCAAACCAAAAGGCATTACTACGAATTCATAGTGACCATATCGAGTTCTGAAAGCAGTTTTAGGGATATCTTCTTTCTTGATATTCAATTGATAATAACCTGACCTCAAGTCAATCTTGGAGAATACTTGTGCACCCTGCAATTGATCAAACAAATCATCAATTATGGGTAGAGGATACTTATTTTTTATCGTCACTTGGTTCAACTATATATAATCAATATAAAGCCTCCATGTCCCATCCTTCTTCTTAACTAACAGTACTGGAGCACTCCATAGTGAAACACTAGGTCGAATAAAACCTTTATCTAATAGTTATTGTAGTTGCTTTCTCAATTCTTCTAGCTCAAGTGGTGCTATTCTATAGGGAGGCTTGGATATTGGTGTTATTCCAGGGATAATATCAATAGCAAATTCACTCTCTCTATCTGGAGGTAATCCAGGCAAGTCATCTGGAAAAATATTAGGGATCTCTCTGACTACCGAAATTTTATTTAGATGAGCTGCTTGATTTAAATTCTCCATTACACATATAATATAGCAAGAACAACCCTTCTGCATAAATCGATGAGCTTAAAACGTCGATATTCGGCAAGGAAGTGAGTCATGCCTAATACCCTTAAAATAAAAGATGAGCTAATTTGGTATACAAAAAGTGATTATTTTTGTATAGCAATCAATACTAGCATAATAGGAAGATAGCCAATCCATGCCAAGTATAATATCAAAGCCCTGAATCTCTAGGAGAATTAAATAAGCAAGAAGTTCATGTTCTCAGAAAAAAATCAAACAAGACGGATAAAGTAAGTTTGATATCAAAGTATCCCCAACTATAGTAGTTACATACAACTAATAAAAGATAGATTGGACCCAGGATCAAATAAAACCTTTGCATTCTTATTAGAAATATCAATAATAACTTTGACTAATGATTTAGAAGCCCGGGAATCCTGTTCAGTGATGGCATAAACTCGATATGGGCTGTCGTTCTGGGTGGCAGTGGCTCCTTCTTCTTATTAAGTGGATAATCCTTTACTTTATGATCTAGTTTTCCACAAGCCAAATAGGCTCCAGTCACCCGAAAATATTTACTTGTTTCATGATTATATCTATATTTTTCATATGACTAAATTCTCTGAGTGGCTTTCTCTTCCAACATGAAAGTAGCAAAAGGAACATTCTGATCTTAAGGATAATTTAAGACGTCACATATCTTCTCTATTCGCATCATCCATTGTTCAGCCACCATTGGATCAGGTTCACCACTAAATCTTGGAGGACTAGGCTTTTTGAACTGTTCTATTCCCAATCCAGTCTGAGTTGATGTTCCAGCTTTATCATTTTCTCCTTGTTGGACTTGCTGTTATATCATGTGTTATAGCCTCAAGGGTTTTTATAATTCTACCGAATTGATCAGCCGCAGAAGGACCTGATGACCTCGTCATTCTTGTTTCCTAAAATCATAAAAAAAAATTATTTGTCAATCACTCTATAAAATCACTAAACCTCAACGTATATTTCAAATATGATATATCTATCAGTATGTCATAATGATCCTCAAATCATGCTCTGATACTATCGCTGTCACACTCCCTCCGAATTATATCACATTCGAAGGTGTGACTCTAATCTAAAAAGATCGATAATATTAACAACAACATAATCCATCCAGGATCCAAACAAATATTTGAGGATACTAAGAAAAATATGCAGAGTCATTCAATCACTTTTATAGAAACCTGTGCAGATTATAATCTCTGCACATTCTCCTAATGAATCACAAAACCACAATGTAGCCAAATATAATTCCCATTTATAAAGTCCACCAATACGATAAAATCTATATGACTTTGAAAATAACCATATACCACCACTTCATATATTATATATCAAGTTTAACATTCAAGATCTCAAACAAGAGGGAACTTTTAAAATCATTACATAGTTATCCCTCTTCAAAATATGTCTATAACTTTACTTTAGACACCAGGTATACACATACAATGATAACATATTATCTAATAAAGATTTAGCCCATGAACTTCTTGCTTTCCCATTGCTTTAGCCTCGTATCAAGTATTTCAATAAATGCCAAGCTAACCTAAATAAGATTAGATAGCAACAGAGTGAGCTAAGAAGCCTAGCAAGTATCAAAGAGGTTCAAGGCTAGGAAAGGTGTTTACAAATTGAACCTGATATAAGAGTGCAAGGTAGGGAATATAAAAGATTTCACATATAGCATCAAATCAGATTCACAACCACAAGGTTTATCTCATTCGAAGAATACTTAAATCCATAACAATTTGAAAGGTAATTGGAGAATATATGAGAATCAGAAGTATTTTGGTATATATCAATGACATATTAAGTTTTAGGAGCATATCAATAACATATGAAATACTTCTGAATATGTCAAGGGAACAAATATCAAACTTAAGCTCATATGTCACATTTGAAGTAAGATGAATATCATAGGCGTAAGTATGGCAAGCAATATATTAATGACAAACAAAATATTTCGGAGCATATAAATGAGAATATGAAACATTTCGAAACATATCAATTAGGTATAGGACATTTCAAAACATATCAATGAAGTATGAAATATTTCAAAATATATCCAATAGCAAATGAAATATTTCAGAACATATAAAAAATGCATAGGACATATTTCGAAAGCATATCAATAGTGTATGAATAATCTCAAAAGCTTATCAAATAAACAAGTAACGAACAGAAGCTCAAATATCATTCAGACATAACATTCATTTCATTCTTATCCAAAGTGCATGAACAAACTCATAAGCAATACTTAGGATATCATATCAAGACAGAGAGGGTAAAGTGGGACCATAAGTATAATGTGGAACATTCATCGCTGAATGACCACAAAACATAAGTCTCCCACCTCTGGGAGCTCCATCCACCCATGTCTGAGTAAATTCATAGGGGGCCGACAGCACATGTGGGCTCTAAGTATAACTCCCTTTATTATTTCTGGTAAAGGTTCACATTGTCCCATCAACTCCGGAGTGCCAAAGGACATGAGCAATAAATTTGGTATATATCGGAAGCACATGCAGAACAATAAATCATACATGCACCTAAATAGAATAATATAATATAATATTGATTAATACATAACATATTCTGATATGTAAGGAAGTCAAGGACAAGAGCATTAAAAATTTCAGTTTTGAAATGGATGAAGGAAGTATAGGCAGAATTGATACAATCCCTATTCTGACATAATTCTGAAGAAAAATTGCATAATTTTTTAGATAATTAAACATACTCTAAATTACTCAAAAAGGTTTTATTAAAAAGATAAATCAATCTAGTTTCAAATGAAATAAGTTTCATCTAAATTGAAGGTCTCTACAAAGAGTTATTGATGATTTCGTAACCAAAGGTTAGGATTTATGATCCCTGTTTTATAGAATCCATAAGGTCTAACAAAATAGAAATTTTGATGGTGATTTGGATTCCAAATCTTTTAATCCTAGTATTAAATGAAATATCTATAAGCCTATTTTCTAATAAATTAAGTTTTACATAAATCAAGAACTCCAATAGGAAGATATAAGCAATATAGTAAAGAAAGGTCAGGAGCTATGATCCCTATTTTACAAAATCAATAAGGTCTAACAAAATAGAAATTTTGATAGTGATTTAGACTCTAAATATTTCAATCCTAGAATTAAATGAAAGATCTATGTCCCTATTTTCTAATGAACTAAGTTTTACATAAATCAGGAACTCCAACAGGAAGATATAAGCAATACAGTGATGAATGGTTAGGAGCTATAGACTATATTTTTTTACAGATTTCATATGTTCAATTGAAATAAACGTTTGGTCTAGCAAATGAATTCTAAATTCTTTAAACTAGATTTCAAATAAAGATATGTGAATCTATTTTTGAAAAAACTAAGTTTTGTCCAAATCAGAGGTCTATCATAAAAGTTACAGCAAGAAAAAGACAGATAGGTAATAATATTGGCAATATTACAGATTCATACTTAGGCAGCCAACAAAAAAATTCAGATATGTTAAATATTTTCTTCATAAATCATGATAAAAACAAAGATAAATTTCTGAAGGAGGAAGATATAATAGTTGCCTTTGAATATTTTGATCCCAAAGGTGTGAATTAGATCACAATCTCAAAATCCCCAAATTTCTTCTTCTTCTTTCCTTCTTTTCTTCTTCTTCTTCTTCTTCTCCTCAAGTTCACATTGCAGCCAAAACTCATTTTTTTCTCTAATTATTAATTATTTAAGTGAACATATTGGTTGATAGGTAGCAAACATACATGCAATATGCTTATGTGTCACCTACACACATGCACAAGTGGCACTACTTTAAACAAGGTAGTGACACATGTCCTCACCATAATTTTTTTTAACTTAATATGAATCTTTCATAACTAATTTTATATTTTTAAGATTCATGGTTTGGCCCCTAAAAAGTAACTTTTAATATAAAATTATTTACTCAAGAGAATTAATAAACAAGTCCTCAAATTTAAAAATGGGTCCTCATAAACAATTTAAAATATTTTATTATAAATATTTCAGAAACAAGGGATATTATATGTATTCAGCTCTCTTTTATCATCAATAGATCAATATTTTCAGCAGCCTTTGTGCAACCACCCTAAGAGGGAGGAATCCCTATAGAGTTACAAGAAAACTGATCCCCTATAGAGATCACCCTAAGCTTCAAATCTATAAGGGTTCTATCACTTGGTATCAGAGCAGCATTCTTAGCATCTCGCTGCCCTTCCACAACCATCCATCTCCCCTCTATTGCCACCCAAGTAATTCTCACAATTGCTTAAGATCGTTGTCGAATTTCATCATCATCTCCACTACCACAGATCTTCCTTTGATCTCCCCGTAAATTGTAATAAGTTCTGGTTTCCTACCTTACAACTGCTGCAATTTAGTTATCCCTATTCCAAAAACCCAAAAAAATTGTTCCTATCTCGCTGCATAAACTTTTCATTGTAAAATCTCCATCTTTACGATGAAAGTTATGCTAAAAAATTCAACCGCATAACACTGCCCATTTTGATCTTGCTATTGCAATTTTTTTATCCAATCCTCCATAAGTTTTTTTTATCGGCTTCGGCACTCTAAATAGCAAATTTTCTTTTTGTTTCATTGAAAAATTGTCAATATAAACTGCTAATCTTTTATGTCTAATCTACTGTACTTTAGACGTAAAAATTTGCAACTGTACCTTTCTGTAATTTTTAATCTTGCCGAATCTTTTATTGTTGTATTCTTCCACAAAATTTTTGTTGACATTACTTTCCCTATCCAATGGACTCCCATTGAGTTTTACTTGAATCTTTGTTTCGAACTGCTGAAAAAAATTACATCTATACTACTAAAATTTTTTGACGAAAAATTCTGCTCCCATACCTTTGTCGTTCTTATTCTGTCAAACTACCAAAACCATACCGGTCTTGCTGCTACCAACCATATCATCTTTAGAGCACCCCTCTAGCCTTATGATGTAGCCATCGTAGCATATGTCCATAATCCACAACCAACCCTAACAACCCCCAAAATATCATAGCCCAAACAGCACCCTAAACCACAACCTTGATCCATCACCTTTTGGCCACCAATCCCTACCAAAATGATTGCTGCCATCAACAGCAACCCTAAGCTACCCTTCTAACCCTAAACCTCTATCATCAAACCCC
The DNA here is from genome assembly GCA_029747655.1 of Ensete ventricosum. Taxonomy (NCBI): domain Eukaryota; kingdom Viridiplantae; phylum Streptophyta; class Magnoliopsida; order Zingiberales; family Musaceae; genus Ensete; species Ensete ventricosum. Next base: position 30,141,874 of record JAQQAF010000007.1, read on the forward strand.
CCTTACAGCCTCTACAATAGCCCAATATAGCAGCATCAATAGCACCCTCTTTGATAAAAATTTTTGCTACACTACCTTCGGTACTACTTGCTGCATCCATACCCGATCCCTACCAAATTCATTGCTGTCATCAATAGCAACCCTAAATTATTCATCTAACCTTAAACCTTATCCATCATACCCACTATATGACCCCTATAGTAGCTCCAATCCATAACCCCAGCAACACCCAAAAATAGTAACCTTTCAGCCCTAAATCGCAGTCATCTACCCTTGATCCACCACCTCTTTCGACCATCAATCCACTCAACTAGTTCATACCACTAATCCAACAGCGAGAGAAGCACCTTGACATTGTAGATCTAGGGTCTTAAGCCATAGCATCGGTAGATCTAATCGATGCCAAGTTGGAGGCGCTTGGATCATGGCTTGAATCACACATGGAGGATAAATTGCGCGCCTTATTCGCCAAATTTGGATGGGCTAATCTCTGAGCCCAACAAAATTCTAGCAAAGAGAAAGTTCAGAGAGGCCTTCAGAGAAGGAGGAATAGCCCTCAGACATGATACAACCACTCATGAGGGTGGACTTCCCTCGATGGGAAGAAGGAGACCTGACGGGATGGATTTCATGCGTCAAATGCTACTTCCACTATTACCAAATATCAGAGGATTCCATGGTGCACACTGCTATCAACCACCTTGAATGAGATGCAATTCAATGGTACAATTGGCTTGAATACACCCATGGGGCCCTGACATGGATACAATTTAAGAATGCGCTACTGAACCGCTTTGGATCGACGAAGTATGAAAATATCAACGGACAACTTGCCAAGATTTGACATACCTTCACGATCCAAGAATACCATACCAGGTTTAAGAAATTATCTTACCCTACTCATAATTGGTTTGACAAACAATTATTAGGGACATTCACTGATGGACTCAAGTTGGAAATAAGAGAAGTTAAAGCGCGATAGCCCAGCACCGCGATGGCTGCAATCTCCTTCGCCTGAATCCAAGAGGAGCGGCTCAACTAAGATTCTCAAAGGACGAGGAACACTCCTAGACCAGCAACATATAAACCTTCAACACCCCCTGCTCCTAGCTATCCTTCGCTGCCAAAGAAAGTGACGAGAGAAGAACTTTGTAATAGATCAACGAAGGGCCTTTATTGGCATTGCAACGAACTTTTGAGCCACAACCATCACTGCAAAAAGAGGAAGCTTTCCATGATAGAACCTATTGAATAATCTAAAGAAGAGGACCTCAAACCTAAGGAGGAGAACATGAAGGAGGACCCGCAGCGGGCCGATTGCATGACTCACACTCTAGCCCACCATGTAAACCTGCAGACGATGAAAGTGGGAGGACTTCTTAAACAGCAACCAATCACCATTATCATTGACACCATAAGCACTAATAAAGTCATGAATAGTAAGGTTGTTGTTCGGATGGCCTTACATATCGAGGATTGCAGCAGGTTTAATGTTGAGATCATCGATGGTCAAATTTTGAAGTACACAGGTGAAATTATTTCTACCGGGCCAAAGGATTATTACTGATTTTTATCTCCTCCCTCTCGACAATTAAGAGGTCGTGCATGACACCAAATGGTTGACTACATTAGGTGATGTTTCCTAAATTTTTTTTAAATTTATCATGAAATTTTTCAGCCATGTGAAATCGGTGATCCTACACGGGAAATGTGGGAGCAACGTGACGATGGTTTCAACGCAACGAATGGAGAAAGTCTTACACAAAGTGAACAACAGCTTCCTAATGCAACTCTAGCAGTAACGTATGAGGGAGCCGACAAAAATTGAAGACCCAAACTTTCTCTAATTGCTTGCTGAATTTTTAGATGTCTTCGCCGAATCACGCAGCCTACCTCCTACCCGACAACATGACCACCAAATACCGATTCTCTTAGGAAAATCAGTAGCAAACACTTAGCAATAACATTATCCTCACCTCAAGAAAGCAGAAATAGAGAAAGTTAAAAATGAGATGCTTAAGACAAGGATCATTTGGCCAAGTTGCAACCCCTACTCTTTATCGGTGCTAGCTTTACCCAACTTTGACAAAGTGTTTGTGATTAGCGCATCAGGAGCTAGAATTTGTGTTGTCCTCATGCAAGATGACCAACCCCTAGCCTACATCAGCAAAGTCATCTCTCCATATCACTTGAAGCTATCAATCAATGACGAGGGAATGCTAACCTTTGTTGAATTGGTAGCTTGGTATGATACAGGACAACAGCACAAAGGAGAGATGAAAATAAGTCCTAAAAAATTACAGCCTCTACTCGCTCCAAACTCGGATCGGGCTCACATTACCATAGACACTACCAGAGGGTAGCCACCATCTCAGAGGAAAGCCTGGCTACCATTAAAGAATAACCACACGCCAGCCCGTGCAAGAAAAATACAGCCACCCAATAAATGTCAGAGTAGAAGGAAGTTTGCTATTAAAAATCGAGTCTTCCTTTATCATCAGCCCTACTAGTAGGAATTTATGAATACTTGACCCTCACAGAAGTAGTCTCCCAGTTTCTTTGGACCCCATAAAATTGGAGATCACATTAGAGCCATAACTTGTAGATTAGATCTGCGCACTAATTCAAAATTACAATTGATCCTCTAAGAATCTCACCATAAATGGAAGTTTCTAGATGATGACTCAGCCTAGATCTATCCACCTGACACCCAAGTTGATGAGGAGGCCTAAATTCAACTAATTATCATATAGGATCATAAGATCATGACACATCACCCTCCAGTCACTACTATTGATGCTGGACCGCAGGGGTAGGATGCACCTACTATAGGGGCCACCAAAAGCCTTGTGAGGAGTTACAGATCAGGACCTAGAGACATGGAGCTCAGCCATGAGGACAAAGTCGATTTGAAGAGTGGGTTTGTTAGGACCTTAGCTGAGTCGAGTCCTAGTCGATTGAGTCGAGTCCTTAGATTAGGTATTGTTGGCCAACCTAGACCAGACATTAGGTCAACTAGGAGAAGATTTGAGTCTATTATAATAAATCAGCCCAAATCCTAGTAGAGTTAGGATTTGACTGAATTGGAGTCTAGTTAAGAGTCAGAGTTGGATACGGGTCAGAGTAAATTGAGTCATTAATATAATAAACCTTAATTTAGCCACCACATCTAGTAAAGAAGTGGTTGACTAGGGTTAAGGAGGAGTCCTTATGGGATAAGACTATCCTAGCCACCTCCTCCTCTTAAGATAGGACCAGCTATGGCAAGGGGGGGAGAGTTCCACTTAGCTTGGACTCTCTCTAGAGAGGAATAAGAATAAAGTTAGGAGTTGGAGACCCCTATAGCCACCGGCCATATCAAGGTTAGGAGTTGGCTAGGGGTTAGGAGTTGAGGGGAATAGAAGTCTTAATTGTAGTAGGAGATTCACTAGGAGTTGGAGTCATCCATTTGGGAGGAGTCTTCATGTAGTATGAGTCATATTAGGAGTTAGAGTTTAGAAGCCTTATAAATAGCATGTATTAAACCATCTTTCCATTATTAATAGATCAATATGTTTAGCAGCCTTTGTGCAGCCACCCTAGGAGGGAGGAACCCCTATAGAGTTCCAAGGAGACCAATCCCCTATAGAGATCACCCCAAGCTTAGAAATCGTAATGGTTCTATCACAATCTCAGGTTTGGTTCAACATGTGCTTAAATATGTTCTGGTACTCCTATACCGTGGAAGTCTGGCGGATTTTGGTGAGCTATCCATTAACGTTCTTGTACTTCGACGGTCCGAAGTGAATCTGGAGCTCTCTTGAACTGTCCCCATGAAAAGACTCTATGATCGATCTCATACAAATTATACCACTGGATCATGTCTCCTTTGAGTTAAATAGAAGCTATCTCCACCATGGATTCTTCTGGAGTCCTGTGGAAGCAAAAAAAATTTCAACCCATGAGATCCAACCGATTGGGTCTCCATCTTCCCATTTGAAAAACTTCATGCGTGGGTACCCTATGTCTTGCCCATGCTCACATTTTTCATATCAGCTCCCCTTGAGATTAGAACTACATTGAGATTTATTGGGGCTATCCAATAGACATCTTCTGAATTCATTGAAGAGTTCTTATAATCTTTCTTTCATTCGTGCTTTGAAATCTATAAATCCTGCTTCCATTGAGTTATTGATCGCCATTGCATAAGAGTGCATAATTATAATCTTCAATTCCTATTACGGTGTTGGGGCAATGACATCAGTAATGTCCCATTCAGTGTGGCTGTAAGGAATTGAGCATCTGTGGTAGCGAGGGATCGTTGCTGTCGAGGTTGTGGGTAGCGATGTGCAGGTAGCAAGTAAATTATTGCTGCTGTCTACCGAAGGCAACGTTGATTGCTACAATAGATCAGCGGGGGATGTGCATTGGCAGTAGTGATAGGGAAGGAGAGCAGTAGTGGTTTCTCCGACGGTCAGTAGTGAAGGAAGCAGGGTGAGGAAGCAAAGGAGAAGCAATGATCGAGGAGGAAGTGGATGGCGACTGTATGGGAGCTGCAACAACTATTGAGAAGGTGGTAGCACAGCTGGGCAGCAACGGTAGGGGAGGACTGCAGTAGAGGAGAGAAGGAGAAGGGTAGCAGATATGACTAGCACTGATGGCGGCAGCGACAAACAGTGATCGAGGAGGGACAGCGACGACCTGCGGGGAAAGGGAATAGCGCGGTTGGCAATGGTTGGTGGCAGTAGGGGAATAGCAATAGGCACATCGACAGCAAGGGAGGACGGCAGCAACATGAGTTGTAGGCAGTTGATTGGGTGGGAAGCAATGGGACTCAGAGAAGAAGTAGCAGGAAGCAGCGAAATAGAAGGCAGCAGCGCCAATGCTGCTTGCATGGGTGGGGAGGAAGGGAGCAGTGTGGGGCCTACGGTTGGCAACGATGATAGGTGATAGTCACCGAAGAGGAAGGGAGGAGGATGGTGGCTGGGTAGTGGCATTGGTATGGGAGGAAGATGGAGATGGCAGCAGCAAGGGAGCAGAAGGCAGCAGTTGTGCATGGGTATGGGCTAGGCTGCGGTTGCAGGGATGGTAGCGTGAAGATGACTGCAGTAGAGGGGGAAAAGGGAGATGGCAATAGTGTAGGGAAGTAGGGTGTAGCTGTAGGGGAGGCAGCAATGACAAAGCTATTGTGCGTGGCCGTGGATTGGGGCTACTGTAGTAGGGGATGAAGGTGGCGGCTGCAGCAAGAGAAGATGGTAGTAGTGATCTGTGGTTTGCAGATGGTGACAACAACAAAGGATGAAGGTGGCAGTAGCAGCAAAAGAAGATGGCAGTAGCGATATGTGGTTTGCATATGGCGGTGGCAACAAGGGATTAAGGTGGCGGCTATAGCAATAGAAGATGGCAGTAGCAATCTGTGGTTTGCAGATGGCGACAGTAGCAAAGGATGAAGGTGGCAGCAGCAATAAGATAAGATGACAACGACGATGATGATAGCGACAGTGGTGTAGATGGCAAGGGAAGTAGCGATGGAGTGGATGATGAACAATAACAGTGAAAGTGCACAGGAACGCTGCTCTGATACCAATTGATAAGAACTCTTAGGTTTCTATCGAAGAGGAAGAGGGATAAACAATCACTTCAAGAGGATTGGGCCTCCTTGATCACTTTGAAATTGATAGGAACCCTTAGGTTCTATTAAAGGGAAGAGGGATAAATGATCACTTCGAGGGGATCGGGCCTCCTTGATCACTTTAAGGGGATCTGCCTCCTTCATCTCTATAGGGGATTGGCCCTCTTAGGATTTTGCCTATTGGCTAAAATATAACTTCTTCACTTATTACTTAAAATAAAATAGTTTACACCATTATTTATAGTGTCTACCAAGAGTCCCTCTAGGCTTGGACTTAGAGTCCCACTAAACTTGGACTCTTAATTAATTGATAGAAATCAATAAGCTCCTAACTAAAAATAATAACCGACTTCATCCTAACTTAAGATAATAACGAACTCATAACCGACTCGATTGGGCTCACCCGACCTATAACTGACTCCAACTAAACAGACCAACATGACCTGTTAGGATCCTTTGACCTAATCACTCACAATAGGATATAAGTGTATATCGATGCATCTCTATGCCCTGTGATTATTGATCTCATCATCTTCGCTACATCACTATGCATCATAATCTCTCGCCACAGCATCATAGGTCCCGCTATCACCTCCGCACTTTCGTCGTGCCTCTCTATGTAATTATAAAATAATCACAAGCATGGAGGCTGAACAATAAACGAGAAAAATGGATGCTCGTAGGCTCCAATAATAATAATAATCACATGGCTCATGATCATCCATCCACATCATACATCACATGTACACATCACAATGTAGAATTACTAGATAATAAATAATTAACTAAATTATTTAATTAATTATTTTTTAAAAATTAGGACATGCTAAGAATTTCTAGAATTATCAATGCCATTTTTGAAATTCTGGGCAAAAGGATATATCTAAGAATTTCTCAAATTCTAAGGGGTAGAATCATCCTTTAGCCAAAAAAGAAGCCCTAGCCCTTTCTACCAACCTCTATCGAGTCACCGTCGTCACTCCTGCGTAGGCGATAATGATGCGCATCGTCAGCAATAGCCCCTACCCACGAGCAGCCACCACTGTCCTCGGGCGAGCGTTGCCTCTACCCATAGGCAGCCTGCCTGCGAGCGCTATAACCGTAGGCTCTGCCCTTGTTGGCGATCGAGCGGTCACCCTTGCAGGCGACTACCCCTTGTAGCTTGGCTGCCCCTGCAGGTGGCTTGGCCGTGGGTGGCCGCCTCAGCAAGGGGCCTGCCCGTTGGTGGCTACCCCCCTCCTCGTTGCCTTCACTGTGAATCGTAGCAAGAATGCGTAGAACAGTTCTACGCGATTCAATCTCATCACATGTAGATGGAAAGCCAATCTTTTGGACGAGCGATAGAACCAGAAGGAGCTCTATAGAATTTGATTTTGAGGGGGATCAACCCTTAGAAAACTCTAGAGGTTCCTGCCTCCTAGAACTCGACACAAGGCTTAATAAAAGATTATTCTTGCATAATTGAAGATTGGGAGAGGCTACATCATTATATAGGATTCTAAACCCTAGCCCATGGGGGTGCTTGCCCAAGTAAAATTATCCATTTGCCTCTCCTATAGCCGACCTACCTTAGCAGGGATAGGCGGTAGCAAAGTTGGCTCTATAGCCGACTCTAGCTTAGGGAAACCCTGACCGACAAGCCCAATAAAGGAGGCAGCGACCACTAAGCCCTAAGGCCCCAATCTAAACCCTAGCCACACTTCTTTATAAGATAGAATTGGCTATGTGAGGTTTTATTACAATCCCACAGGATTTTTATTGACTACTTTTAGGGTACTCATCCCTGCTAGAGTCATATCAAGCTCACCCTCTTAAAATCAGTCTTGTCCTCAATGCTGAGAGTCCATAAACTCTGGGAATCGGGTTTTCAACTCCTCATAGGACTCCCACATTACATCTTCGGACGGTAAATTATTCCACTTCACAAGTATTTCAGTTGAAGGATGTCGACGACGTATCATAATCCTCCGATCAAGTATAGCTTTAGGCTGAGCTTGAATCTCGCAATCATTTGTAGCGATCGACAACTGAGTCTGACCCAACTCACGTTCTCCCAATTTCAGCTTTAGCAAGGATACGTGGAAGACAAGATGAATTTTAGCATCATCTGGAAGCTTTAATCTGTATGTCATGACCCCAATACGCTCTAAAATATGATATGGTCTATGGAATCATGGAGATAGCTTCATCGACGCTCTAGTATTGATTGATAACTATTTGTATGGTTGTAGGTGAAGGCAGACCCAATCTCCTACCGAAAATTCTCACACGGTGCGGTGAGTGTTTGCTTGTTACTTTATACGGGCTTGGGTGGCAGTTAGGTTATCTTTCGGCAGTTGTAGAAGCTTGTCCCTATCAATTAAGTTTTGTCAACCTGATCCACTTTGGCTACACTAATTATATATTTAGGTATTACAGGGGGCGGTCGACCATATAGCGTCTCACAAGTTAATGAATGATAAGTTGTGTTATACCACCATTTGGCCAAAGAAAGCCACCTTGTCCACTCTTTGGGCTGGTCACTGGTGAAGCACCGTAAGTATGTCTCGAGGCATCTGATCACCACTTCTGTTTGGCCGTCCATCTGTGGATGACAGGCAGTGCTCATCTTCGATTGGGTGTCTTGTAATTGGAAGAGCTCAGTCCAAAATTTACTTGTAAACACCCTGTCATGGTCGCTCACAATGAACCTTGGCATCCCATGTAGTTTTATAATATTTTTCATAAAAAATTGGGCAATGCTAGCAGCAATATAAGGATGTCTTACAGCATAGAAATGAGCATATTTGGTTAGACAATCTACCACCACAAAGATCATGCTTTTACCTTGAGAAGGTGGCAGCCCTTCGATGAAGTCCATGGAAATGTTAGTCCATGCTGAGTCCGGTATAGGTAGTGGTTGTAGTTTTCCTGAACTTGCCACCATTTCACTTTTTTGCTATTGGCATATATCACAATTAGTTACATAATCATAAATCGATCTTTTCATGCCTCTCCAAAAGAAGTTTTGCTTCACCCTCTTATATGTTCTCTGAAATTTGGAGTGCCTTGCTGACGATGAAGAGTGCATCTCTTGCAAAATCATTTTGATGTAAGGGGAAGAAGGAATAATCATAATTCAGTCTTTGTACCGTAGGTCCTTCGAATCCCAAGTGTAGTGACCCATGGAACCTAGATTCTTCTCCAATTTTTCAATGATGCCTTAGGTTTCTGGGTCGCTCTTCCATTCCTCCTTAATGTCTTCGAGGAAGTCAGTGGAGGGAAGTTAGATGGCTGAAATTTTACCTTGTCTCAATAGCCGAGATAGAGCATCTACAACAACATTCTTTTTCCCCCTTTGAAAAATAATTTTTTAATCAAAGCCAAGAAGTTTAGTTACCCATCATTGTTGCTCTGGGAAAGATATTTTCTGCTCCAAAAAATACTTGAGGCTTCGGAGGTCGATCTTAATCTGGAAGCATCAGCCGCTTAAGTAGGGTCTCCACTTCATGACGGTATGTACGATGACAAGTATTTCTTTATCATACATAGACATTTTAAGATAGGAGAGAGACAAAGCCTTGTTGGTGTAAGCAAGAGGTCGGCCATTATGTATTAGAATAGCCCCAATTCCAACTCCGGACGCATCAGCCTCAATTACGAAGGTGCGGCTGAAATTGAGCAATGCTAGGACCAGCGTCATCGTCATGGCTGCCTTGAGTCATTCAAAGGCTGTGGAAGCTTTATCCAACCATAAGAATGAGTCTTTCTTTAGTAGGGATGTGAGCGGGGCACTGATCTTGCCATAATCTTTCACAAATTTTTTGTAGTGGCCCGTGAGTCCAAGGAAGCCGCACAGCGATTTTATGTTCGTAGGTTTCAGCCATCCTTGTATTGATTTGATCTTTGTCAGGTCTACCACCACTCCATCCTATAATATAATGTACCCTAGATACTCCACTTTATGCTGTCATAAAAAAATACCAATACGAACTTGCATAGAAACCTCCGAAAAATATTGTTCACCAAGCTTTGAAAAGTAGGAGCATTCGTAAGTCCGAAGGGCATTACCAAAAATTCATAGTGGCTATTATATGTGCATAATAGAATTTTTGGAACATCTTCAGTACATACCAAAATCTGATGGTATCCGGAATGAAGATCCAATTTAGTGAAGACTCAGGCTCCTTTTAGTTCATCCAAGAGCTCATCTACTACTGGTATAGGATATTTATTTTTGATGGTGATGGCATTCAAAGCTCGGTAATTAATGCACATCCGTCATGTACCATTCTTCTTGCGCACTAGCAACACCGACGAGGTGTAAGGGCTGCAGCTTGGTCGAATCACTCCGGTGTCGAGCATCTCCTTAATGATGTTCTCAATCTTGTCCTTCTGCAAGTGAGGATAGCGATACGGTCTCAAATTTGATGAAGGTTTACTCGGCAATATAGGGATGCGGTGGTCATGTGGCCGGTTAGGAGGAAGCTCATGCAGCTCCATGAAAACATCCACAAATTCATCCAGCAAGAGGGCAAGCTTAGGATATAAATTTTGCACATTCTCTCCTTTGATGGCTGTTGGATATGCATAAAAAATCCACCATATGTCTTATGTAGCACTTTCTCCATCCGCTACGTCGAAACGATGGAGATATGGAACCTGTGCTTGTCTCACAATGTGACATGTCTTCCTTTACAATAAAGCTTCATGATTAGCTTAAAAAAATTCCAGGAGATATCACCTAATATTGTGAGCCATTCAATCCTAAGCACGACTTCATAGTTATCGATTGGTAGGAGGAAGAAATCGGCTACCACTTCTTAGTCTTGTATGAGCAATTTTACCCGTGGGCACTGTTGGTCGCAATTGAGGATTCGACCGTCGGTGACCTTTATGTCGAACTTGTTATAACCTTTAATATGAAGAGCCATACGTGCAGTAACCTTGCTATTGAGAAAGCTATTGGTGCTGCCCGTATATATAAGAATAGTGATGGGTTGCGGTTTAAGGATTCCTCTAACTTTCATCGTCTACAGGTTGGAGTAATCGAACAGCGTGTGCACTGCATAGTCGACCGGTTGGGGCTTTTCCTCCGTGGCTTCATCTTTGAGTTTGAGTTTGAGGTCTTCTTTAGATAGTATGGTGTCCTCATACTCTACTGGTTTGATGATGAGAAGCCACCCCTTTTTGCAGCGATGTTCTCGGCTCCACAGTTCATCACAATGCCAACACAACCCTTTGGTCGATCGTTCACGAAGCTCGTCTCTTGTTAATTTTTTTGGTGCGGGGGTTGGGATGGCAGTAGAGGGGGCTGGAGGCTTCGACATGACTAGTTAGGGAGTGACCCTTGTCCTTCGTACTTCATGGTTCAATCGTTCATCTTGGATTCTTATGAAGGAAATCGTCGCCATAAGAGTCTATGGTTGTCGCGCCTTTACTTCTCCTCAAATCTCTAGCTTTAGGCCCTCAATAAAAGTCTATAAAAATTACTTTTTAGATCAATCCATAGTTTGGTTAGATAAACATTCAAACCTTATTTGGTATTCTTGTATTGTATAGGTTTGTCGAATCTTCGCCAATTGTCCGTCGATGTTATCGAAATCGATTGGTCAGAAGCGATTTAGTAGTCCTTCCTTGAATCATTACCAAGAGAGACCTCTATGGGTATGCTCAAACTAATTGAACCACTAAATAACATCTCCCTCGAGGTGGATGGTAGTAATCTCCACCCGTGTAGCGTCGGCGGTTCGGTAAAACCGAAAATAGCTCTCTATGTGTGAGATCCATCCGATCGGGTCTCCTTCTTCGCATCTAGGGAAGTCAACATTCATGCATGGATTGTTGGGATCAGGGATGATATGACCACACTCTTGAGAATCGTCTTGTCAATCTAAAGTTTCTCCTTGCTGTGATTTCCTCGGGCTCGATGGTCGGCCCATGCTGAATTCAGTGAAAAGGGATCATATCTTCTCCTCCATGTGGCCTTCAAAGGCTTCAAACTTGGCGTTGATGGCCTCCTCTAATGCCATGGTGTCCTCTAGAACTGTAATGTTGAGGTCATTTTTCTATCATCAGGTTTGTGGCATGAGAAGTTTTTGAGAAGAGGTGGTCGATTGGATGGGTGGATCGAGTAGATAGAAGTAGGCTGTGGTTAGGGCTGATTTGGGAGGCTATTTGAGATCAGTTTAGGGTGCGGTTCGAAAGGGTTCTTATTGAGGATGGTAGAATTTGAGGATAAGAGAAAGAGAGTCTAAAAACCCATAAAAGACAACACTCAAATCTAATGTAATTCGACGAAGAAAGGGCTGTGTACGTGCTATCCTATCAAACATAATTTGCATTGGAGAAACACTGAATTCTCGATATAATTTTCGGAGAAAAACCCAAGTAAAATATGTCACAAATCCTTAGTTCAGATGTGGGTAATATTAGAAAATAAATTCAACAAAATTTTGGCAGCATAACAGTAGGAAAGTGGATTAAAAGACGGATGGCAGATTCTTCATCATAAAATTCCAACAATGCGTGATGAGGAATTGCAGCACTATAAGTCTGGTTTCAGAAAGAATTTTTTCTAGAGATTAATCTTAGATGAAAGCTAAGCTGATCTATGAATTTGTGTAAAAGTTTCAGCCAAAAAGGATGTGCAAAAGTTTGGTTTCAAGAAGCAACAATCGATTGAAAATTTTCTTTAGCGTTTCGCTTCGCAACGATGATAACGTTTTCGACGGTAGAATTCTACAACAACAAAAATATAGAAAAACTTTTCCAACGTGTAAGGTAAAGGAATAGTGGTAGCAAATGGTCATGGGTGATAAAAATAAACCAGATCTCCAATTTCAAACGCAGGGGGCAGCAGTAGATTGATTTGATCTGCGGCTTGGGGATGATGGTGGAGGTGCGTGTTGCAACAATTATGGGAATTGCTTTGAAGGGTGGAGGTAGTAGAGATGGCAGCAAGGGTAGCAGGAACGCTGCTCTGATACTAGATGATAGAACCTCAGAAGGAGCTCTATAGGATTTGATCATTGAGGGGGAGCAACCCTTAGAATACTATAGGGGTTCCTCCGTCCTATAACTCGACACAAGGCTGAATTAAAGATGATTCTTGCTTGATTGAAGAGAGGGGGTGGCTACATCATTATATGGGATTCTAAACTCTAGCACATGGGGTGCTTGCTTAAGTAAAATTACCCCTTTGTCCCTCCTATAGCCGACCTGTCTTAATTAGGATAGGCGGCGGCTAAGTTGGCTCTATAACCGACTCTAGCTGAGGGAAACCCTGGCCGACCAACCTAATAAAGGGGGCGGCAGCCACTAAGCCCTAAGACCCCAATCTAAACCCTAGCCACACTTCTTTATAGGATAGAAGTGGCTAGGTGGGGTTTTATTATAATCCCACAAGGCTTTTTATCAACTACTTCTAGGTTGATTAGGACTCAACCTTACTGGTGTCCTATTAATAATCAACCGTGGCTCTGATACCACTATTAGAAAATCTTAGTGGGAGCATCATATGCATAGTGGAAGATTGAAATGAAATATGTTTCTCACTTAGATCATAATCGTCGTGCAAAGATTGGTGCATAGAAAAAATTGCAAAACCAAAAACCGCATCATGTGAGAGATTGTTTACCTAGGGAGATTGTATATCCTTATTTTAGATCCAGATGGAGAAGATAAAAGAGGCTAAACATCCTCCTCTCCAGCGATCTCCACACGATGGATTGATGTAGCGATACTCCTCCAATTATAGCCCCAAGTCTCGTAATGCTTAAACAGAGGGAGGGAGGAGAATAAGAGGTGGCGGCCAAAGGTTCAGCCTATCATCTATGTGCCTCCCCTCCTATTTATCGAGAACCACCCATATAACCCTAATGGATCCGACTTTAGTGGGTATTGGATCTTCATCCAGTTACCCACTAACCTTGAATTATTGGATCTCTATCTAATAATCTTCTTTGCCCTCAAATTGGATCTTATATAAGCAGCTCATCAATGTAAGGTCTTATCTAATGAGAATAGGGGTTAATTGGATAACTCATATCCAATCCTCTATTCGCTGAAGCATCCACCATATATGTGTGACCCTCTGGCCCAATACTGAGTTGGCCATGAGTCCTACTTATTATAACTCCTTCTGACTCAATGAATTATTATCCCACAATAACTCACTCGATTTATCGACTATGGACATACTAGGTCACTGCGCCATAGTCTCCAAACAGTACAGAGGATCTTATCCATTGGACCTGTCTGTCCTTAGTTATCATGTATCTATAATCCCTCATCCATCTAATATCTCACAGATCGTATAATGAGCATGGTACTATCAGGCCACATACGATATCCATCTAAGTCTCGCTCTAATCAGATTCTCCCAAAGAACTTCTCTCTCCATCTAACCAATTTGATCGGGGATTTACCTGAGCGAGAGCATACAAGATATTCCTCTCATGATACCGAGAGTGGATGATCCTCGATTGACACTCAATAGCCTTCGTAAGGTTGGCTACCAATTCTGATAACAGGGTATACCAGATTTGGAACTTTCCAAACATATAATCCGATAATAAAGAGAGGAGTACTCGAACAATGTATCTTTGGAGTATCAAATCTAAGGAACAGATACACAACTAGGACTACGGTATAACTTTCTGACATTAGGTATCATTAACCATATATTATTCCATAAGCAGATCAATTAGTGAACTAATTCTCTAATGAGCACCTGTACTATATCCTTACTGTATCCACATAAGTGGATATAAGACTAGTCGCCTCTATCATATGAACAGTTAGACAGTATATCGATCTATCTAGTTGTTTCGATGTTCCTCTCGAGCAACCTATAACCAGGATTATTTTAGATCTGTGTTTAAAGGTGAATCTATCTCATTATCATGATCTGATTCCCTTTGTAAAAAACCAAGGACATCACAATATATATATTCAATAAATAATATAATATAAAAATATATTAATAAATATAATAATATAAAAAGACTGTGTAGCATGTCACATATGCCATCACTCACGTGATTGGCTTGCAAAGCATCTGTAACTAGCTGGTACCACTATAACCAGATTCCCGGGCTCTGTTCGATGATGGTACAACCTTGTGTTGGTGGTGGTACCACCAGTATACCGAAAACTTGAGGATTTAAATTTTGGCTCTAAGATTTGAAGGCATTTGTGGTCTATAAATACCCTTGGTAATCTTGCTTCGGATAGCAAGAATAGAGATTGAAAACTTATGTGAAAACCCTATTCGAAAGTTGAGTTCCCTTCTCTAGAAGCTTAGAGGTTGTTCTAAGAGAAAGTATGAGGGAATACTTATAAAAAAGGGTTATAAAGGTTCTCTCCTGAGCCTGATAAGAGACAAAAGAGTTGTAAGGAGTAGTTGATCTTCCCCTATTGGGAAAAGATCAGTAGTGAAAACTAGTGACCTCGAGTGAAGAGAAATCGAGAGTGGACATAGGTCACGTGGACCTAACCACTATAAATCTGGTTTGCATATCTCTTTCATGCTTGTCATTATTTGGATTTTTCAACAAGAGATCCTTAATCATTATTGAATCTATTATTTTGAGTCTCTTAAAGTGATTTTGATGATTTGATTAGTTGAATTTGATTAAGATTTTTCAACCCAATTATGAACTTTCTCTTGATCTATTGACTTGTGGTTTTTCTTTAATCAAAATCTTTTTTGATCTTCTACGATTTCTTCTTTTTTCCATTTTCTAAAGAAGAAGACTTATGCAAACAAACCATGATTTTGATAACTTGAGATTTCTTTTGTATGAATCAATATATTTTACTATGTACTCTCATATGATTTTGCCATTTACTAAAGAGGAGATTTATCCAAATGAATCATGATTTTTCTCTTAATCTCTCAAAATTCATAACTTAAGAATTCTTTTGAAGATCGCTTACTATTTGATTTCCTAAATTTATTTTTGTTATTTACTAAAAAGGATATTTGTCAAAATACATTATGTCTTTTGGTATTCACGACTTAATCTTTCATGATCTTTGATATTAATATCTTTTATGAATTATATACCTTATCACCAAATTGATTTTTCATGATATCATTCATGTGATGATTGGAATATCAATCTAAGAGATTTTGCACCATTATATCTTTCCCTTCTTTTCGACAATGACAAAGGGGGAGAAAAACCTGCTAGCTTGCACATTTTGTGGAGAGAGTATCGCTAGCTTGCACATCTCAAGAGAAGCAATAAACGCTAGCTTGTACATCTCAAAAGTGTGGTAAAATTTCTAAACTTGCACATCTAAAAAATTGCTAGCTTGCATGTTACACTTTTCTCCTTTTTGTTTATGACAAAGGGAGAGAAGTTATGATGATGATTTAATCATGCATGATATGATGTACTTTAAGGGAGAGAAGTTATGATAATAACTTGAATTTTGAATCATGCATGGTACAATATACTTTGATATTTTAAAAAGATTTGAAGTTATGCATGTGATACACATGATTTTAAGATGCATGCAACAATGCAATGCTCATAATTTTATAAATTTAAAGTTTATTTTGATATATATTGACATGGGAAGTTTAGTTTAAACTCCATCATCAATTGATTGTCAATATCAAAAAGGGGGGAGATTGTTGAATCTCATATTTTGATGATGAAATCCATTGATGAAGTTTTGATCTAATCAGTATTTGAGTGGCGCAGGACTAACTTCAATCATGGAAAGACAAATCAATTAGAACAGGTAGAATCAGACATCGGGCTGGAGGACCGGTCGACATGCTGAAGGGAGTTCGTGTTATAAGTTCGGGCATCGGGCTAGAAGGTTCGAGCATTGCACCAAGAAGATCAGAAGTTGTGGAGGTTAGTATACCGATGGATCGGGCAATACGCCAAAGGAGAGGACGATGTGCCGGAGGGTCGGACGAAGCACCGGATGAAACAATGACATGTTGGACAAAATAGGATTTATGCTTTGTAAATGATTTTGTCTTGATCAAAGTAGTTTAGGTCTTAATTAAGTTAGTTTTGGGTGTAACCATGCTAAATTAAATTAAGGACCTATTAGGCCTTAATTGGGCCTTAAGTGAGATTGATTTATGCCCATTAGGAGGGTCATTTCATTGGCCTAGGAGGAGGAACTGCCAGGTCAGGTGATGGTACAGCCTAGGGCATGAAAAGTACTAAGTTATACTTTTTCAGGTTCTCGAGCGGTGGTACCATCGATTGTCGGTGATAGTACCACTAGCTGCTAGTGGTAATACCGCTAGTCGATGGTAGTACTATCTATTACAACTAATAGTACTGCTAAAGCCCAAATTCTTGAGCTTTGTTCAGTGATAGTATCGCTCGGTGCCGATGGTGGTATCGCCATGTTGTCACGAACGGACGTCGCTCAACCGCAACATCTTCACTCCGTGAACCGTTCGTGCTTTTTCTTGCTTGTACATATGTTTGACAGCTTGTTTTACCTTGAGTTTATGTGTTTTCACCTAAGAAATGTGAGCGAAAGTAGTGTAGAAGGCTGCAGAACGATCGTTCGCTGCATAGAGCCAAAACAGCCCAAAATAGCCCTATTTTTGGGTCTTTTTCGTGTGCCACGGCAACCTTTCTGAGCGGTGTGAAATGTCAGCCATTTCAGCACCTTGGAACCCCCTGGGTGGCACCGGGATGGATGGGGCTCCGGGTATATGTCGGGCGTAGGCGTTCATCAGCAATTGAACTTGTCTTGCGTCTGATACCTTGGGAACCGTCGTTTGCGGACTTGCGACCGTTCCTACAACCCTCCAAAGTCCTATTTCGCTCTCTCTCTCTTTTCTCAGTTGCACTCAAGGTGTTTGACAAATTGCTTGTATAGCTTTCCGCTTTGCGAGACGCCGGGACGTGTCCGTCGCTCGCTTCTAAACTAATCAACTTCTTCTTTGCAGGTCCTACGGGACCTTAAGAGGTTGTAAGAGGGCTGACCCTGTGCGGACAGATAATGCTTTGGGCATTCCATGACTTAGGCAATCCCAGCTAAGTCCAGAACAGTGGGCAAGGTTGCTTCACGACTTAGGCAATTTCAGCTAAGTCTTCGGGAGGGCCGCAAGGGTGCCACACGGCTTAGGCAAATTCAGCTAAGCCCATGACAGTATGGTATCAGAGCAGGCAAGCAATTCATACGAGCAGTGAAGAAGATTCATAATTTCGCCATGGTGAGACATTATGGTGAATCGAGCAAGATGGGGCAAGCGGGACCCTTGCTCCAAGCAGCCGCAGGTGGGCTGCAAGTGCAAACTCGCTCGCAAACTGTTGGAGCCGCTTATGAGGAGCGCGGTAGTGAACAAGACGAGCGTGAAGTTGGGTATTCTCCTCGAGAGGAGGAGGCGCCATCTGGAGCGCCAACCGGGAAGAAGGGCCACAGAGAGAGACTTACAATGGCGGAAACCCGCCTCGATGTTCTTGAAGCGAGCGTGGAGGAACTCTACCAAGGCCGAGGAAGGCTACTTGGGGTAGAGAGCTCGCAAGAAGAAGCTGAAACTCGGATCAAGAATGTTGAATCCCTGGTTGATCAACTGACAGAGGACACCAAAGATTCCGTACGACATCTACATGAAGTTGTGGCGGAACTCACGGCTAAGGTGATGGTGTTAACAAGGACTCTTGACGCGGGAGGGAACAACACCCGCGCTGGGCCACCACAACACTTCAGATCACCGGAGCCGTAGTGTTACGGAGGTGCTAGGGATGCCAAAGAGCTTGAAAATTTCTTGTTCGACATGGAACAGTATTTTCGTGCTACAAGGCTCGATTCTGAAGAAACCAAAGTTGCGATAGCAACAATGTATCTGAAGGGGGATGCAAAACTTTGGTGGCAAACCCGTTGGGAAGAGATCCAACAAGGCCGATGTCGAGTGGATACATGGGGAGACTTGAAGCGAGAGTTGAGAACTCAGTTCTTGCCTGAGAACACAGAGTTTGTCGCAAGAAGGAAACTGAGACAACTCCGCCAGAGTACAAAAATCCGAGACTATGTGAAATAATTTTCAGCACTGATGCTGGATATTCGGGACATGTCTGAGAAAGACGAGCTATTCAGCTTCCTCGATGGCTTGAAGCCATGGGTACAATAAGAACTACATCGGAGGAATGTCACCGACGTAGTCGGGGCAATTGCAGCCACGGAAAGGCTGACTGACTTTGTTTCTTCGGAGGATTCGAGAAAGAAGAAACACTCTTCAGGAAATCACCCATCTAAATACTCTCGAGCGAAGGAGTCTGGGGGCGAGCAAAAGAAGAAGAATTTCCACAAGGGACCGGGCTCAAGAGGTAGAGTCTCCAAGTCTAGTGGATGCTTCTTGTGTGGAGGACCACACAAAGTGAGAGAGTGCCCACAAAAATAGGCACTCAATGCTTTAACAGCATCGGTTCTATCCTGTAAGTCAGACAAGGGCAAAACTCTCGCCCTTAGTTCGAGCAGTTCTGACTCCAGTAGCGACAGTGAGGCGTCGCAAGGACCCAGGATAGGAGCAATGCGTTTGTTGAATGCGTTGCGGGGTCAAGTGGGGGAGAACACAAAGGCAAAGCCACTGAAGGCAGGAAACAGCGAGTTGATGTATGTGGACATCAAGCTTAATGGCCAAACAACCCATGCAATGGTGGACACGGGCGCGACCCATAATTTTATTGTCGATCGTGAAGCTAAGCGATTGGGATTACTCTTGGAGAAGAGCCCAAGTCGTATGAAGGCGGTGAATTCGGAGGCCAAGCGGATCTCCGGACAAGCGAAAGGGATCCCCATCAAGATCGGGACATGGAGCGGGAGCACAAACTTGATGGCAGTGCCACTAGATGACTTCCAAGTGATTCTCGGAATGGAGTTTATGCACGCAGCGAAGTTGGTGCCAGTACCATTCCTGAACTTCTTGTGTCTAATGGGAGGTGACGATCCCTGCATGGTTTCAGTTTCTCGGGGAGGAACCAAGGACCTACAACAAATATCGGCTTTACAATTGAAGAAAGGGGTACAAAAAGGTGAATCAACCTTTGTAGCGACTATGAAGCTGGAGACACCTGATGGGGAAGCCATTCAGGAACCTACTATTGTGGCGAACATCCTGAAGGAGTTCTCGGATGTGATGCCAACAGAGTTGCCAAGAACTCTACCACCACGCAGAGGCGTGGATCATCGGATTGAGCTGGAGCCAAGAATTAAGCCTCCAGCGAGACCACCATACCGTATGGCCCCTCCAGAGTTGGCGGAATTGAGGAAGCAGTTAGATGAACTGCTAAGCGGTGGTCTCATCCGCAGTTCTAAAGCACCTTTCGGAGCTCCAGACCTCTTTCAAAAGAAACAAGATGGGAGTCTCCGATTATGCATCGATTATCGAGCCCTTAACAAGATGACGGTGAAGAACAAGTACCCTATCCCGCTCATCGCGAACTTGTTCGATTAATTGGGCAAGGCAAAGTACTTCTCCAAACTCGACCTTCGGTCGGGGTATTGGCAGGTGCGCATTGCAGAAGGTGATGAGGCAAAGACCACTTGTGTGACCAGGTATGGAGCATTCGAGTTTTTGGTGATGCCTTTCGGCTTAACCAATGCTCCGGCCACATTCTGCACTCTAAAGATCCAGCTGTTCAAGGAGTACCTGGACAAGTTTGTGGTCGTCTACTTAGACGATATCGTCGTCTATAGCCAAACACTTGAGGAGCATGTGGGAGACCTCCGAACAATTTTCAAAGTTCTCAGGGAGAACACGTTGTTCGTGAAGAGGGAAAAGTGCTATTTCGCCCAAACGGAGATTTTATTCTTGGGGCATCGAGTCGGCAATGGTTCCATCCTAATGGACCAGTCTAAGGTGCAAGCTGTGGTGGACTGGTGAACACCAAAGAAGGTACCAGAGTTGAGATCCTTCCTTGGGTTCGTCAACTATTATCGACGCTTCATAGCGGGGTATTCGAAGCGCACAGCTCCGTTGACGGAGTTGCTAAAGAAGGAGTAGTCCTGGAGATGGTCGGACAAATGTGAGGTGGCATTCAAGACCTAAAGACTGCTGTGTTAGAGGAACCTGTACTCAGATTGTCAGACTATGGAAAGTCATTTGAAGTCCATACAGATGCTTCTGATTTTGCTATTGGAGGAGTTCTTATGCAGGAGGGTCATCCGGTGGCCTATGAGAGTCGCAAGCTCAACGAGACCGAGCGGCGATATCCTGTGCATGAGAAGGAGATGACAGTGGTGGTCCGCTTTCTACGAGTGTGGCGACACTACCTTCTAGGAGCACCATTTGTACTAAGGACAGACAATGTCGCATTGAGTTACTTCCAAACTCAAAAGAAACTCTCCCTAAAGCAAGCACGATGGCAGGACTTCTTGGCTGAGTTCGACATGGTAATGGAGTACAAGCCCGAAAAAGCAAATGTCGTGGCCGATGCATTGAGTCGGAAAGTGGAGCTAGTGAATGCTATACAGTTGGAGGGCGGAGGCCAAGCAAGTCAATTGCGCTCCAACTTCCTTTCCAGGATCAGGGATGGACTGCACCGAGATCCTCAGGTAGTAACCCTGATGCAACTCAATAAAGAGGGCAAGGCACGACGATTTTGGGTCCAAGAGGGACTCATCTATACCAGGGGGAATAGAGTTTATGTTCCGCGAGCGGATAACTTGAGGCGTGAACTCCTGAAAGAGTGTCACGATTCCCTTTGGGCTGGACATCCGGGTATCCACCGAACCATGGCTCTCGTGGAGAGGGCCTTTTATTGGCCAAAAATGGGGACAGATGTGGAGGAATATGTTCGAATATGCCTTACTTGTCAACATGACAAGGTAGAGCAGCAAAAGCCAGTGGGACTTTTGGAGCCGATGCCCGTACCAGAAAGGCCTTGGGAGAGCATTTCCTTGGACTTCATATCAAGCTTGCCCGTAGTAGGGGGACTTGGATCGATACTCATGATAGTTGATCGATTTTTGAAGTATGCAACATTCATTGCTGCACCCCTACATTGCTCAGCGGAGGAGGCGGCTAAGCTGATGATGAAGAATGTGGTGAAGTTTTGGGGAGTCCACACAACATCATTAGTGATCGAGATTCTCGGTTCTTGGGACGATTCTAGACCGAGTTGTTCAAGTTGTTGGGATCTAAATTATACTTCTCCACAAGCCTCCACCCCCAAACGGATGGCCAAACAGAAAGAATCAACTCGCTCTTGGAGCGATATCTTCGACACTACGTAAGTGCCAACCAACGAGATTGGGTGAAGCTATTGGACATAGCCCAATTCGCCTATAACTTGCAGCGGAGCTCTGCATCCAACCAGAGCCCATTTGAGATTATTACAGGACAACAGCCATCAACTCCTCACACCCTGGTTATTGGCTATACAGGGAGTAGCCCATCAGCCTATCACTTTGCAAAGGAATGACATCGCAATGCAGATATTACGTGGGCTTACTTGGAGAAGGCGGCCAAGAAGATGAAGAAGTGGGCAGACTTGGGGAGGCGACCACAAGAGTTTAAAGTGGGAGATATGGTGTTGGTGAAGCTCCAACTAGCATCACTCCAGTTCTTTAGGCACAGAGTGCACAAAGGATTGGTGCGTAAATATGAAGGGTCTTTCCCAATCATCAGCAGGGTAGGCAATGTCTCATACAAGTTGCAACTGCCAGCATGGTTCAGAATTCATAACGTCTTCCATGTGAGCAACTTGAAAGCCTACCACTCAGATCCGCAAGATGATTCTCGAAATATTCCAACTCGACTACCCCCCACCAAAGCCTCTTACGAGAAGCGAGTTGAAACTATTCTAGCGGATCGCAAGATAAAGCTACCTAATGGAGCACAGCAAATTGAGTACTTGGTGAAGTGGCAAAAGCTTCCTCAAACAGAAGCCAATTGGGAGCCAGAAGATGCCCTCCGACATGAAGAAGCTCGCGTCAAAGCCTATCAACAAGCGTCGACGAGGGCGTCGACAGTTTAAGTGGGGGAGAATGTCACGAACGGACGTCGCTCAACCGTAACATCTTCACTCCATAAACCGTTCGTGCTTTTTCTTGCTTGTACATATGTTTGGCAGCTTGTTTTGCCTTGAGTTTATGTGTTTTCACCTAAGAAATGTGAGCGAAAGTAGTGTAGAAGGCTGCAGAACGATCGTTCGCTGCATAGAGCCAAAACAGCCCTATTTTTGGGTCTTTTTCACGTGCCACGACAACCTTTCTGAGCGGTGTGAAATGTCAGCCATTTCAGCACCTTGGAACCCCCCGGGTGGCACCGGGCTGGATGGGGCTCCGGGTATATGTCGGGCATAGGCGTTCATCAGCAATTGAACTTGTCTTGCGTCCGATACCTTGGGAACCATCATTTGCGGACTTACGATCATTCCTACAACCCTCCAAAGTCCTATTTGGCTCTCTCTCTCTTTTCTCAGCTGCACTCAAGGTGTTCGACAAATTGCTTGTATAGCTTTCCACTTTGCGAGACGCCGGGACGTGTCCGTCGCTCGCTTCTAAACTAATCAACTTCTTCTTTGCAGGTCCTACGGGACCTTAAGAGGTTGTAAGAGGGCTGACCCTGTGCGGACAGATAACGCTTTGGGCGTTCCATGACTTAGGCAATCCCAGCTAAGTCCAGAACAGTGGGCAAGGTTGATTCACGACTTAGGCAATTTCAGCTAAGTCTTCGGGAGGGCCGCAAGGGTGCCGCACGGCTTAGGCAAATTCAGCTAAGCCCGTGACAACGTGCCGGCAGTGGTACCGCCAACACCTTCAAAACTCGAATATTGGAATTTTGGCTCTATGATTTAAAACCATTTGGGGTTTATAAATGCCCAAGGTGTTCTTGCTTGGGATAGCAAGAATAGAGATTCAAAACTTATGTAAAAACCCTATTAGAAAGTTGAGTTCCCTTCTCTAGAAGCTTAGAGGTTGTTCTAAAGGAGAGTATGAGGGAAAACTTGTAAAAAAGGGTTGTAAAGGTTCTCTCGTGAGCCTAAGAAAAGGAGAAAGAGGAATCGGGAGTGGTTGATCTTCACTTGTTGTAAAATTATTAGTAGAAGCTAATAGACTCAAGTGAAGAGGAATCGGGAGTGGACGTAGGTTACGTGGACCAAACCACTATAAATTTGGTTTGCTTGTCCTTTTTATGACTCTTACGAACGTTTTCAAGTTTAACATATTTCTGATACGGGTTTGATCGAACAAAAGTTTTCAAATCGATGTGTCTTTATGAAGCTCTAATTCACCCCACCCACCTGGCCCAATGCTCATTATTTTCTAAATTTAAAGTTTATTTTGATATATCATATTGACATGGGGAGTTTAGTTTAAACTCCATCATCAATTGGTTGTCAATACAAAAAGGGGGGAGAATGTTGAATCTCATATTTTGATGATGAAATCCATTGATGAAGTTTTGATCTAATTAGTGTTTGAGTGACGCAAACAAATCAATTATAACAAGTAGAATTAGACATCGGGTCGGAGGACTAGACGACATGCCGAAGGTTCGAGCATTGCGCTAAGAAGATCAGATGTTGCAGAGGTCAATATACCAATGGATCGGGCAATACGCTAAAGGAGAGGATGATGTGCCAAGGGTCAGACGAAATGTCGAATGAAACAATGACATGCCAGACAACATAGGTTTCACGCTTTGTAAATGATTATGTCTTGATCAAAATAGTTTAGGTCTTAATTAAGTTAGTTTTGGGTGTAACCATGCTAATTCAATTAAGGACCTTAAGTGAGATTGATTTGTGCCTATTAGGAGGTCATTTCATTGACCTAGGTGGAGGTACCATCATGTCAGGTGATGGTACAGCCCAAAGTATGAAAAGTACTTAGTTATACTTTTTCAGGTTCTCGGGCGGTGGTATCGCTGGTTGCCACCGATAGTACTGCTAGCTGCTAGCGGTAATACTGCTAGTCGATTGTAGTACTACCTATACCAGGCGATAGTACGACTAGAGCCCAAATTCTTGAGCTTTGTTCAGTGATAGTATCGCCTAGTGCCGGTGGTGGTAATGCCAAGTGCTAGTAGTGGTACCGCCAGTACCTTGAAAACTCGGATATTGGAATTTTGGGTCTGTGATTTAAAGTCATTTGGGGTCTATAAACACCCTAGGTGTTCTTGCTTGTGATAGCAAGAATAGAGATTGCAAACTTGTGTAAAAACCCTATTAGAAAGTTAAGTTTCCTTCTCTAGAAGCTTAGAGGTTGTTTTAAAGGAGAGTGTGAGGGAATACTTGTAAAAAAGGGTTGTAAAGGTTCTCTCGTGCGCCTAAGAAAAGGAGAAAGAGATGTAAGGGGTGGTTGATCTCCACTTGCTGTAAAATTATCGGTAGTGGAAGCCAGTGGACTCGAGTGAAGAGGAATCGTGAGTGGACGTAGGTCACTAGGACCAAACCACTATAAATTTGGTTTGTATGTCTTTTTTACTACTGTTACAAACATTTTCAAGTTTAACATATTTCTGAAATGGGTTTGATCGAACAAAAGTTTTCAAATCGACATGTCTTTATGAAGCTCTAATTCACCCCCCTCCCTCATAGTGTCGATTCGGTCCTAACACTAGTACCCCAAAAAGTCAGGGATTTAAAATTTTAGCTATAGTTTTGAAGCCATTGGGGGTCTATAAGTACCCCATCTATTCTTGCTTGATAAAGCACGAATAAGTGTGAGAAAAGCTATGAAAAAAAAATGAATTCTCAAGGTTAAAATATTATAAACTCTTAAAAGTGTATGAGTCTCTTCCTCCTTGAGTTCAACGATTATTCTAAGGAGGTGTGAGATCTTATGTCAAAGAGTTTATAAAGGTTCTCTCCTAAGCCTGGTAAAAGGAGAAGGGTTGTAACAAGGTAATTGATTGATAAGTCCCCCGAAGGAGCCCTATAGATTTTGATCGCTGAGGGTGATCAACCCTTGGAACGCTATAGGGGTTCCTCCCCCTCAGGCTCGGCTCAAAGGCTAAATAAAAGATGATCATTGCTTGATTAAAAGAGGGGGGCGGCTACATCTTAAATAGGGATCAAAACTCTTGCCTAAAGGGGTGCTTGCCTATGTAGAATTACCCCTTTGCCCCTCCTATAGCCGACCTGCCTTAATAGGAACAGGGGGCGGCTAGGTTGGCTCTATAGCCGACCTAAGCAGGGGGAAACCCTGGCCGACCAGCCCAGTAAGGGGAGCGGCGGCTACTAAGCCGTAAGGGCTAATCTAAACCCTAGCCTTACTCCTTTATAAGATAGAAGAGGCTTTATTATAATCTACCAGGGTTTTTATTGACTACTACTAAAATGATGAGGACTCAACCCTATTGGAGTCCTATGAAGTCCGCCCTCTCAGAATCAGCCTTGTCCTCAAGGCTGAGGGTCCATAAATTATGGGAACCGAGTCTTCAGCTCCTAATATGACTCCCATGTTGCATCTTCAGATAGTAAGTTATTCTACTTCACAAGTACTTCAGTTGAGGGGCATCGTCGGTGCATCACAATTCTTTGATCAAGTATAGCTTCAGGTTGGGCTTGGATTTCATCTTCATTTATAGTGCTCAGTAGTTGAGTTTGAGCCAGTTCATGTTCACCTAATTTTGGCTTTAGTAGGGATACGTGGAAGACGGGATGAATTTTGGCATCATCTAGATGTTTAAGTTGGTGATGCGTTTCAAAATCTGATATGGTCCATAACCTTCTAGATGATGCCAAAATTCATCCCATCCAGATGCTGGACCATCGGACCACAGTGCACCTATCGTAGATACCACAAGGAAGCTTCAAGGAGAATTACAAATCAAGACCCAAAGTTCATGGAGCCCCAGCCTTAAGGACAAGGCTGATTTGAACAGGGCGGGTCTGTTAGGTAGCTGAGTCAGGTCCTAGTCGATTGAGTCGAGTCCTAAGATTGGGCCTTGTTGGCCAACCTAAACCAGACATTTGGTCAGCTAGGAGTTTTTGAGTCTATTGTAATAAATCAACCCAAATCCTAGTAGGATTAGGATTCGGCTGAACTGGAGTCTGGTTAGAAGTCAGAGTTGGATACGAGTTGGAGTTAACAAAGTCAAGCTTGTAACTAATCCAATTGGCTACCCACTTTGATGAGGGGATGTGATCCATTCAGTTAGGACTCTCTCAAGGGTTAATTAGGAGTTAAATTAGGAGTTGGAGTTGTTGTAAGTAGGAGTTGCTTCTTAGAGTTGAAGTTGGAGTTGTTGGAAACATGAGTTGCTTCTTAGAGTTGGAGTTGGAGTTGTTAAGAGTAGGAGGCTTGAGTAGGAATCCTATTAGGAGTTAGGGTTTAGAAGCCATATAAATAGCTTATATTCTCCCCTCTTTTCATCTTCAATAGATCAATTATTTTTTCAGACATTGTGCAGAAAACCAAGGAGGGAAGAACCCCTATAGAGTTCCATGGAGGCCGATCCCCTATAGAGATTACCCCAAGCTTAGAATCCACAAGGGTTCTAACAGAAGATGAGCCTTGTGTGTATAGGAAGGTAAGTGGGAGTGCTATTAGCTTCTTGGTATTATATGTGGATAACATCCTAATCATTGGGAATGATGTAGGAATGTTTTCCCCAGTAAAGGCTTAGCTATCTATAAACTTCTCTATAAAGGACTTAGGGGAAGCATCATATATTTTGCTTGACTTGTCCCAGTCCAAGTACATAAACTCTATTGTTAAACAGATTGGCATAGCGAATTCCAAGAGAGGTCTCAAATCGATGAGACACGGAATATCACTTTCTAGGAGTATGTCTCTAAAGACTCCTAAAGAAAGGACAAACATGGATATGATACCCTATGCCTCAACAATATGGTCTTTTATGTATACTATACTATGTAGCAAGCCTAAAATAGCACATGCTCTGAGTGTCACAGGCAAGTATCAAGCAGATCTAGGTTTCGAACACTGAAAGATGGTAAAGTATATCCTGAAGTACTTAAGAAGGACTAAGAATCTTTTACTAGTATTTAGAGAAGGTAGCCACCAGGTTGAGGGTCCAGTCTGACATTAATGATAGCAAGTCAAACTCAGGATTTGTTTTCACCTTGAATAGAGGACTAGTAAGTTGGAAGAGTTTTAATCAAGATACTACTATTGACTCGACCATAGAGGTAGAATACATTACTTCAACAAAAGTAGCAAAGGAAGGGGTATGAAAGAAGAAGTTCATCAGAGATTTGGGAGTCGTACCGAGCAGCGTGAAGTGATTTCCATATACTACGATAATAATAAAGTGATCGCTCAAGCAAAGGAACTCAGGTCTCATCATAAGTATAAGCACGTTCTAAAGAGGTTTCACTTAATAAAAAGTTCATAGCCCGTAAAGATATAGCAATGAAAAGAGTTTTATCCGAAGATAATATTGTGGATCCATTAACAAAGCCATTAGCTCATATTATCTTTGACAATCACAGGGGTCTGATGGGGATTAGACATATAGGTGATTGACTTTAGGTCAAGTGGGAGATTGTTGGTTACAGGTGCCCTGCAAGCCAATCACGTGAGTGATGGCATGTGTGACACGTTGCACAGTCTTTTTGCATTATTATTTATTAGCATATTCTCATATTATATTATCTGTTGAATATATATTGTGATATCCTTGGTTCTATGTAATGGGAATTAGATCCTGATGAGATCACAATAATGAGATCGATTCACCTATAAACACAGATCCTAAATAATCTCGGTCATAGGTTGCTCGAGAGGAACATCGAGACAACCAGATAGACTAGTGTACTTTATACCTATTTATATGATGGAGGGTGCTGGTCTCATAGCTACTTGTGTGGAGACACTAAGGATATAGTACAGGTGTTCATTAGAGAATGAGTTCACTAATTGATCAGCTTATATAATGTTGCATGGTTAATGATACCAGATATCAGATAATAATTTCGTAGTCCCAGTTGTGTATTTAGTCCTTAAACTTGAGACACCAAGGATGTCTTGTATGAGTACTCATTTCTTTGATGTCAGACTTATAGGTCATGAAGTTCTAGATCTGGTATAGCTGATTATCGGGATTAGTAGCCAACCTTACAAAGGCAATTGAGTGTTAATAGTGGATCATCCACTCTTAGAATCATAAGAGGAATATCCCATGTATGCACGCTCAAATAAATCTTTGGCTAGGGTCATTCAGATTGAGAGAGGAGTTATTTGAGAGAATCTGACTAGAGCGAGACTCAGATGGATTCCAAATGGGGCATGATAATGCCATGCACAATATACGATCTCTGAGATATTAAATAGATAAGGGACTATGATATACAATAATTATATCCCCCTATACCGTTTGGGGAATATGGCGTAGTGGCCTAGAACGTCTGTAATCGATGAGTCGAGTGAATTATTATGTGGATAAAATTTAATATATTAGGAGTTATAATAGGAGCGACCCACGGTCAACTCGATATCATGCCTAGAGGGTCACATACATATTGTGAATGTTGCGATGAGTAGAGGTGTGAATATGAGATATCAGCAGAACCCCTAGTTTGGATCCTATGGATAAGATCCAATAGGATTCAATAATTAAATAGAGATCTAATACCCAAGATAGGATCCATTAAAGGATAAGCTGCATGCACATCTATAAATAGGAGAAACTTTTTGATTCAAAAGCTAGAATTTCTGGTGGTTGCCCTCCTATTCTTCTCAACCTCCCCTCCTCCTTGACCCGACAACCTTGCGGTGTACATGGAAAGGTAGATCCGTAATGATATGAAGAGCGTCATCGCTACATCTACCATGTGGATCACTACTAAAGAGGAACACGCAAGTTATCCTTCATCCTCTCCATCGGATCTGAAAATTTCATGGATATACAATCTCCTTAGGTAACTCATCTCACATGATATGTACAATTTTTTGGTTTTATAATTTTTTATGCATCAATCATCGCATAACGACTAAGTACTTGACTTTGAAAAATCTGGTTATGTTTTTGTTTTTCACTGTTCATGAGATGTCGATCGAAGATTTCCTAGTAATATCATGGTTGGTCAAGTCTCTCGAGGCCATGATGGCTCAGAGTCCTAATAGAACATGAATCACAAAGAGTTGTCATTGGCAAGAGTTGTCTACCTTTTTGGGCTTAGTGTGATTGGTTGAGTCCCTCGAGGTCATGCTAAGATGTTGATTGGATCATTATCTCCCTATTAGAAATCTATAGGAGATTTTTGATTCACAGACTAGAGGGAGTTGTGTGTTTCTCGAGAAAATAATGAGAGTGAATTAAGATAGAAGATCATCTTAGTTTTTTACAAAATCCAAAGTCTACATGTTATTTACTTTCAACTACATCTTTATTTTCAGAAATATCACTTTTAAATTCACCATAGGTTACGATCCCTCTGATCAAGTTGAACCTCCTCAAAACTTGCTTGAACTTCTTATGAGACATGGGTTCCTTCGCTAGAATAATCGCCATATTGTTATCGTAATATAGAGGAATCGACTCCACGGCCCAACATGACTCTTAGATTTGTGATTAACTTCTTTATCCAGACTGTCTCCTTTGTTGCTTCTACCGCAATAGTGTATGTGAGGCTTAGCCCAGTGGTGGCTCCACGCTATGTCCATCCACATGTAGCCCTTTCCTACTCAGGTCCCCTTACCATGTCCGAATACTAGGTCGGCTTTGATATCAAATGTCACGACCCGGGTTAATGGGCTCTATCCTGTTAGCTTCCCTTTAGTCCAACCAATTGCTAAAATGCTCGAGCTGAAAGTTAACAGTAGTACACTCATCGACCCTTATAAGACATTCATATATTCCCACTTTTCTGATGTGGAACTAAGGGGTGTTACAATATTGGCTACATCAAGCTTGGTACATAGCATAGCATACATGACTGACCATATCATATAGGCATAGGGTATCCTATGTATGTGATAAGAACCCCTAGGGATCTATCATAGAAGAAAGAGAGAAAGAGATAAATATCACTTCGAGAGCATCGACCTCCTTGATCACTTCGAGGGAATCAACCTCCTAGGGTTTGCCAAAGGCTAGAATAATATCTTGAAGAAAAGTAGTTACACCCAATATTTATAGAATTTCACCCTAGAGTCCCTCTGGACTTGGATTTCTAATTAAATAATAAATTTTAAATAACTTCTAATTGTCTCCTAGTGGACTAACAAACTCACAAAAACATGACTCCAAAGTTCAAAAACTTATGAGTTCCTAACAGTTCCTCCCTCCTCCAAATTAGCCTTGTCCTCAATGTTGAGTAGCGTTAAACTCTGAGAGCTTCTCCTTCAGCACTTTAGTCACAGGATATCTGTGGTGCATCATAACTCATTGATCGAGTAAGTAGGGTCTCCACTTCGTGATAGTATAAGCAATGGACTGAACTTCCAGCATAGTAGTCATTTCAGTCTTCTAAAAGACCCTCTCCATCCGATGGCTAGTGATAGTTTTGACCTTGCTTCCATGCATTCCTTTTAAAATTATTTGCTTTCTGTTAATAAAAAACTTCATAATGATTTTAGAAAAATTCCATGAGACATCACCCAAGCTTTTTAGTCATTCAATTCCAAGCATCATTTCAAAGTCATCCAAGGGTCTAAAAAAAAAAACATCCACCAGCAATACTTAGCCTTGTATAATCAGTTTTATCGTTGAACACTTGCTATCAGAAGTTATAATTCATCCATTAGTGACCTTTACTTCAAATTTGTCACAACATTTAATGTGGTATGCCAATCGATCAGCAATCTTACTATCCATAAAATAATTAGTGCTACCAGTATCAATCAAAAGAGTAAGAGGCAGATGTTTTAAAATTCTTCCAATTTTCATAGTTTGTGGGTTAGAGTAATCGACTAATGTATGCACTATATGTGTAATAGGTCCAACATCCTTATCATAATCCATACCTTCATGATCGGAATCCACGTTGTCAGCATCTAGTTCCTCTTCAATTGGTTCAATCATAAGAAGCTGCCTTATTTGTATCGGTGCTTCTTACTCCACTTTTCATCACAATACCAAAAACCCTTCGTTGATCATTCTTTGAGTTCTTCTCGGGTTAGTCTTTGGGTGTTAGGGTTTTAGCTAAGAATAGATGGGGCGAGCAGCTTGCTAATCATATGTTTCTTGTCACTTCTATTTCGGTGATACTCCCTACTGATTTCTCCTCATGCATACAAGCAAATGAGATCATAGCTATCATAGTGCGAGGTTGGTGATAAGACCCCAGAAGAAGCCCTATAGATTTTGATCATTGAGAGAGATCAACACTTAGAATGTTATAGGGGTTCCTCCATCCTAGACTCGGCACAAAGGCTGAATAAAAGATGATAATTGCTTGATTAAAATAGGGGGGCGGTTATATCTTAAATAGGGATAAAAAAACTAGCCTAAAGGGGTGCTTGCCTAAGTATAATTATCCCTTTGCCCCTCCTATAGTTGACCTGCCTTAATAGGAATAGGGGGCGGCTAGGTTGGCTCTATAGCTAACCTAAGTAGGGGAAAACCCTGGCCGACTAGCCCAGTAAGGGGGGCGACGGCTACTAAGCCCTAAGGGCTAATCTAAACCCTAGCCTTACTCCTTTATAAGATAGGAGAGGCTTTATTACAATCTAGCAGGGTTTTTATTGACTACTACTGAAATGATTAGGACTCAACCCTGCTGGAGTCCTATCAAATCTGCCCTCTCAGAATCAGTCTTGTCCTCAAGGCTGAGGATAACATAAATTCTAGGAACCATGTCTTCAGCTCCTCATGTGACTCCTATGTTGCATCTTCATATGTAAGTTATTCAACTTCACAAGTACTTCAGTTGAGGGGCGTCCTCGGTGCATCACAATTCTTTGATCAAGTATAGCTTCAGGATGGGTTTCGATTTCACCTTCACCTATAGTGCTCGATAGTTGAGTCTAAGCCAGTTCATGTTCACCCAATTTCGGCTTCAGTAGGGATACGTGGAAGACGGGATGAATTTTGGCATCATATAGATGTTTAAGTCCGTATGCCACAGCCCCAATGCATTCCAAAATTTGATATGGTCCATAAAATCGTTGAGATAGTTTCATTGACACTTTGGTGTTGATGGATAGCTGCTTGTATGGTTGTAGGCGAAGGTAGACCCAATACCCTACTGAAAATTCTTGCTCACTCTGGTGGTTCTCTGCTTGTTGCTTCATGCAAGCTTAAGCGGCAGTTTGGTTTTCCTTCAACAGCTGTAGCAATTTATCGTTGTTAATTAGGTCTTGGTCAACTTGATCTACTTTGGCCCAACCAAGTACATATCTGGGTATTATAGGGGGTGATCGGCCATACAATGGCTCGTAAGGGGTACATTTAGTCGAAGAATGAAAAGTTGTGTTGTACCACCATCTGACCCAGGGAAGCCCTCTTGTCCACTCTTTGGGTTGGTCGTTGGTAAAGCATCATAAGTAAGTCTCGAGGCATCTTCTCACCACTTCTGTTTGGCCGTCTGTCTGTGGATGATAGGCTATGCTCATCTTCAATTGGGTGCCCTATAGATGGAAGAGCTCGGTCCAAAATTTACTTGTAAACACCATGTTACGGTCGTATAATCAACTTTAGCATCCCATGCAATTTCATAATATTTTCCATAAAAATCTGAGCAATACTGGCAGTAGTATAGGGATGTCTCCCAGCATAAAAATGAGCATATTTAGTTAGGCAATCTACCACCACAAATATCATGCTTTTACCTTGAGATAGTGGTAGCCCTTCAACGAAATCTATGGAGATGTCCATCCAAGTCGAATCTGGTATAGGTAGCGACTATAGTTTTCCAGGATTTGCCACTGTTTCACCTTTCTACCGCTGGCATAAATCACATTTGGATACATAGTCATAAATTAATTTTTTCATGCCTTTCTAGAAGAAGTTTTGCTTCACCCGTTTATATCCAGAGTGCCCTGCCGAAGGTGAAGAGTGCATTTCAAGCAAAATGACTTGGATGTGAGGAGAAGAAGGAACAACAACAATTCAGTCTTTGTAACATAAGTCCTTCGAGTCCCACGTGTAGTGCCCCACGGAATCCAAATCCTTCTCAAATTTTTCTATGATACATCAGGTTTTCGGAACATTCTTCCACTCCTCCCTAATGTGGTCGAGGAAGTAAGTGGAGGGAAGGAAGATGGCTAAAATTTTGGCTTGCCCCGGTAGCCGAGATAGAGTATCTGCAACAACATTCTCTTTTCCTTTTCAATAAGTAATTTCATAATCAAAGCTGAGAAGTTTAGTTACCCAGTGTTGCTACTCTGGGGAAGATATTTTTTGCGCCAAGAAATACTTAAGACTTCGGTGGTCAATCTTAATCTGGAAGTGTCGGCCGATTAGGTAAGGTCTCCACTTTGTGATGGCGTGTACAATAGCAAACATTTCTTTATCATACACTGACATTTTCAAATGTGAGGGAGACAAGGCCTTGCTGGTGTAAGTGAGAGGTTGGCCATCTTGCATTAGAATAGCTCCAATCCCAACATCGGACGCGTCGGCCTCAATCACGATGGTGCGATTGAAATCAGGCAGCTATAGGACCGACGTCGTCGTCATGGCGGCCTTGAGTCGTTCAAAGGCTGTAGAAGTTTGTTTCAATCATTAGGAGTCTTTCTTTAGTAGGGATGTGAGCAGGGTATTGATCTTGCCATAATCTTTCACAAATTTCTGGTAATAGCCCGTGAGTCCAAGGAAGCCGCACAACGATTTTATGTTTGTAGGTTTCAGCATCCTTGCATTGCCTCGATCTTCGTTGGGTCTACTGCTACTCCATCCTCTGATATAATGTACCCAAGATACTCCACTTTATGCTATAAGAAGCTGTATTTTGACTGTTTAACTTAAAGAGTATTCTCCCAAAGAATTGTTAGAATAGTTCGTAAGTGTTAAAAATGTATATCAAGCGTAGGGCTATAAATGAGAATATCATCAAAAAAACACCAATACAAACTTGCATAGAAAACTTTGGAAGATGTCATTCATCAGGCTTTGAAAAGTAGAAGCATTCGTAAGTCCGAAAGGTATTACCAGAAACTCGTAGTGGCCATAATACGTGTGGAATGAAGTTTTCGGAACATCTTCAGTGCATACCCAAATCTGTTGGTAACCGAAACGAAGATCCAGTTTAGTGAAGACTCGGGCTCCTTTTAATTCATCCAAGAGCTCATCTACGATGGGTATAGGATATTTGTCCTTGACGGTGATAGCATTCAAGGCCCGATAATCAATGCACATTCGCCATGTACCGTCCTTCTTGCGCACTAGCAACACCAGTGAAGAATAAGGGCTGCAACTCAGTCAAATCACCCCGGTGTCAAGCATCTCTTTAATGATATTCTCGATCTCATCCTTCTACAAGTGAGGATAGTGATACGGATGCAAATTTTCTAGAGGTTAATACGGTGGTCATGCGATCGGTTAGGGGGTAGCCCGCGCAGCTCCGTAAAAACATTCACGAATTCATCTAGCAAGAGGGCAAGCTTAGGATCTGAATTTTGTATATTCTCCCCCTTAGATGGCTGCTAGATATGCATAAAAAATCTCCCATTTGCTTTGTGTAAAACTTTCACCATCCGTTGTGTCGAAATGGTGGAGATATGGCTCCCGCGCTTGCCTTACAATGTGACTTGTCTCGCTTTGCAATAATATTTCATAATTAATTTAGAAAATTCTAAGAGATATCACCTAGCATTGTGAGCCATTTGATCCTAAGCACAGCTTCATAATCATCAATGGGTAGGAGGAAGAAATCGGTTACCACTTCTTGGTCTTGGAGGAGTAGCTTCACCTGCGGGCACCGTTGGTCGCAATTGAGAATTCGACCGTCGGCGACCTTTACGTTGAACTTGTTACAACCTTCAATTTGAAGCACCAAATGTGCAGCAAACTTACTATCGAGGAAGTTATTTGTGCTGCACATGTCGATGAGAACGGTGATGGATTGCTGCTTCAGAAGTCCTCCAACTTTCATTGTCTGCGGGTTGGTGTAGCCTGCCAACGCGTGCACTGCGTAGTCGGCTGGTTGGGGCTCTTCCTCCATGGCTTCCTCTTCGGTTTTGGGGCCTTCTTCAGATGGTTCACTATCCTCATCCTCCACTGGTTCAATCATGAGGAGCCAACCCTTTTTGCAGTGATGTTCGCGACTCCACAGTTCGTTCGCAATGCCAACATAACCCTTTGGCCGATCATTCGCGAAGCTCATCGCATGTGAATTTTTTTGGTGCGGGGGCTCGGAAGATAGTAGAGGGGCAAGTAGGCCTCGGCATAGCTGGTCGGGGAGTGACCCTTGTCCTTCGTGCCTCATGGTTCAATCATTCTTCATGGATAGACATGAAGGAAATCACCACCATAAGAGTATACAGTTGCTGCACTTTTACTTCTCCTCGGATCTACAGCTTTAGGCCCTCAATGAAAGTACCTAGAAGTTATTTCATAGACCAATATTCAGTTTGGTTAGATAAACGCTCAAACCTTGTTTCATAATCTTGTATGGTAGAGGTTTGATGAATTTTTGTCAATTGTCCATCGATGTTGTCGAAATCGGTGGGACCGAAGCGGTTTAGAAGTCTTCCTTGAACCGCTTCCAAGAGAATCCTCCATAGGTGTGTTTAAACCAATTGAACCACTGAATAGCATCTCCCTCAAGGTGTATTGTAGCGATCTCCACCCGTGTAGCATTGGCGATTTGGTAGAACCAAAAATAGAGCTCCGCGCGCGAGATCCATCTGATCGGGTCTCCTTCTTCCCATCTTAGGAAATCAACCTTCATGCATGGATTGTTGGGATTAGAGGTGATATGTCCATGCTCTTGAGGATCTTCTCACCAATCTGAAGTCTCTCCATGGTGTGAGTTCCTCGGGCTTGACGGTCGGCTAATGCTGAATTCGGCGAATAAGGATCATATCTTCTCCTCCATGCGGCTTTCAAATGCTTCAAACTTAACGTTGATGGCCTCCTCTGATGCCATGGTGTATGCCTCTAGATCCATAATATTGAGATCTTTCTTCTATTGTCAGGTTAGTGGCATGAGAATTTTGTAGAAGGGGTGGTCGGTTGGAAGGTGAATCGGTTTGGATGGGAGAATGTTGTAGTTTAGGGCAGATTTGGGTGGCTGTTTAGTTTCAGTTTAGGGTAGGGTTTGGAAGGGTTTTTGGTGTGGATGGTAGTGTTTGGTGATGAGGAAAGGAGAGTCTGAAATCACACAAAAAATAGCACTCAAATCTGATAGAATTCGACAAAAAAAAGTGTTGCGATATGTAGTCTTGTCGAACATATTTTACGTCAGAGAAACGATGACTTCTCGATATAATTTTCAGAGAAAAGTTTAAGGAAATTAAGCAAAAACCCTTGGTTTAGATGTTGGGAATACTAGTAAGAAGCTTGGCAGCGTAACAGTAGGGAAATAGGGCAAAAGATGAAAGGTAGATCCTTCGTCATAAAAATTCTAGAACTGCATGCTAGTAAAAGATTGCACATGAAAACTGGTTCCAGCTTTAAGAAATCAATCCCAAATGAAAGCCAAGTTGATCCTTGGGATTGTGTAAAAACTTTGGCCAAAAAGGATGAATAAAAGTTCAGTTTCAAGAGGCCATAATCAGTTAAAAATTTCTGCAGCATTTCACCTTTGCAATAATGATAACGTTTACGACGGTAAAATTTTGGAGCAAGAAAACTTTTGGAAAATCTTCACCCATGTGTAAGATAAAGGAATAGCAGTAGTAAAGGCATGGGCTTTGGAGTTTTTAGCAGATTTATGTTGTTGACGCAAGGGACAACAACATATTGATGGATCTGCGGCTTGGTGGACGATGGTGGAGGTAACGTCAAAAGCAATTGTGGAAATTGCTTAGGAAGGTGGAGGTGGTTGAGATGGCTATAGGGCAGCAGGAACGTGGCTCTGATACCAGATGATAAGACCCCAGAAGGAGCCCTATAGATTTTGATCGTTGAGGAGGATCAACCCTTGGAACGCTATAGGGGTTCCTCCCTCCTAGACTCGGCATAAAGGCTGAATAAAAAATGATAATTGCTTGATTAAAAGAGGGGGGCAGCTACATCTTAAAAAGGGATCAAAACCCTAGCCTAAGGGGGTCCTTGCTTAAGTAGAATTACCCATTTGCCCCACCTATAGCTGACCTACCTTAATAGGAACAGGAGGCAGTTAGGTTGGCTCTATAGCCAACCTAAGCAGGGGGAAACCCTGGCCGACCTACCCAGTAAGGGGGGCGATGACTACTAAGCCCTAAGGGCTAATCTAAACCCTAGCCTTACTCCTTTATAAGATAGGAGATGCTTTATTATAATCTAGTAGGGTTTTTATT
Source organism: Ensete ventricosum (assembly GCA_029747655.1). Taxonomy (NCBI): domain Eukaryota; kingdom Viridiplantae; phylum Streptophyta; class Magnoliopsida; order Zingiberales; family Musaceae; genus Ensete; species Ensete ventricosum. The sequence continues at coordinate 30,179,762 of JAQQAF010000007.1, forward strand.
GACTACTACTGAAATGATGAGGATTCAACCCTGTTGGAGTCCTATCATTGATATTCGCCCGTTGGAAAGAAGATCAGTAGTGAAAGCTGGTGGCCTCGAGAGAAGATGAATCAGGAGTAGACATAGGTCGGGACGACCAAACCACTATAAATCAGTTTGCATTTCCTTTCTTACTTTTCTTTGATATTGTTAACTGATTTACTTTACTCACTACTTCTATACACACTTTCATGATAAACAAATTTCTGATTCATATTCTCATTTAAAAATTTTCAAATCAGATCTTATTGTGATAGCACTAATTCACCCCACCTTTAGTGCCATTACGATCGTAACATAAAGACCCTGAGATCAGTACACTCCCAGTACTCTAGCCAATGGATCCCCATCAAAGCTGGAACTCAATAGTGCACCCTTCGGAGAGACACTGCGAAGAACACCCTTCCGAAGGGGCACAAATGATAGGGATAACTTTGGCACCCGCCAGCTTCATTCGCTATAAAAATTTACACCTAAGCAAGGCTCCATATCATCAGTTCCCAAATAATGTCGTAGGCACCTCACGAAGTATACAACACCAATAACTGACAGTAACAACCCTATCTTATCAGGATAAGGGACTAGAATGGTCAGGTTGTTAGACAGATCTCATCCCAGGCCAACTGGTAATGGAAGCCCACGGACCAGATATAAGAGGAACTCCTTGCTCACATTAGGGGGGCGGGGGGGGGGGGGGGGGGGGTGAACACAAACTACCTCTATACATTCTCTCTCTGTTTACAGCTTATGCTACTGTATTTTTTCCTCTGCTGACATAAGCATCATAGGGGTTGCGTCGGGCAAACCCGATGCTAGCCTGGCATGTAGGGTCGCTCCCTAATCACTTGAGGATGCCTGGGCGGTCCAACCTTTGGAGGAGGAATCTTATAGCTTGAAAGACCTCTATCCATTTACTCAAGTTGCCTTGGGTCAGAATCTCAACAATGGAACAGCCTCTCTACTACACCACCTCACCCCTGTCGAACCCTTTGTGGCAACTAGGGAATGACACAATGATGAGTCTACACCATTGACAGAGAACTGATCGGGCTAACTCATCAGTCGATGGTACCCCTAACACCATTAGTAGTGAAAGTTGATGGCCTCGAGGGAAGAGAAATCGGGAGTAGATGTAAGTCGAGACAATTGAACTATTATAAATCAATATGTATTCCTTCTCTTACCTTGATTTATTCTTATATACTAATTTACTTACTTACAACCCTTACTCACACTTTTTAATCGCATTCCTGATATAGATTTAACGATCAAACTTTTAAAATCAGATAAAATTTGCTATAGCACCAATTTACCCCACTTAGTGCCATTACGATCCTAACATAATGCTTGGTGGAGTTGTTCTTATGTTAGATGCATGCTACTTTGTTTCTTCAATCATCAAAATATTATTTTGATTTATTGTTTGATAAATAATGGATACATGTTAGTTTTTAAGAACAATTGTTGTTTACTTATTTTGGATGATGAGATCATTACTAGATGAACATTAAATAACAACTTATTTATGCTATTTATTGCCCTAGATAACATGAATGTGGTGTGTCTAGGAGAAAGCGAGATGAGGTGATAATACATATGACATTGTAAGCTTGGTCATATCCACGAGGGTCGAATTCAAAGGTTGATGAAGGTTGTATACTTAGATCTATTTAATTATGAATCATTTACAACTTGTGAGTCTTGTTTTCAAGGAAATTGACCAACGTTTCATTTAGTAGAACTAGAGATAAAGTCACTGAGTTGTTACAACTCATACATATTAAAGTGTGTGATCCTATATCAACTCAGGCCATAGGTGGTTACTCATACTTTATTACATTCACTAATGATTTCTCTACATATAGATATATGTACGTAATGAAGTCAAAGTTCGAAGCCTTCAAGAGGAAGTACTTGAGTATAGAGTTCACCTTGAAAAACCAGACTTGAAAGAGTATAAAAACTCTTAGATTATATCAAGGAGGAGAGTATTTGAGTATAGAGTTCACCTAGTTTCTCAAAGACCATGAGATTCTAGCCCAAGAGACTCCTTCTTATACACCTTAGCTCAATAGTGTATCGGAAAGGAGGAAGTGCACACTATTGGACATGACATTGTCCATGTTGAGTTTTGCTAACCTACCTGTTTCTTTCTAGGGATACGCCCTAGAGTCTGCAACTTATCTTATAAACAGAGTTTCATCTAAAGTGGTAGTGTCTACACTATATGAAATTTGGAAAAGAAAAAAGTCTGATCTTAATATTGTTAAGATTTGAAACTATCCTGCCTACCCACATTAGGAGACACAATCCTAACAATTAGAATCATGGATGGAATGGTGCAAATTTATGAGATACCCCGAGGAGACTTATGGGTATTATTTCTATCACCTCGATGACCAAAAGGTTTTTGTTACCAAGAGGGCCGTGTTCCTTAAGAAGGAACACATTTTTGATAGAAACAATGGGAGCGTGATAGAGTTGAACGAGGTTGGAGAACCTAGCTCAAGCACCATTATATAGGACGAGTCTTTGTAGGTACCTAGCACATATGTTATGACTTTACGTAGGTCTAGTAAAGTGTCTAACTCTCCTAAGAGAAGTACGGGACATATCAAGCGAGATGACATTGAGAATATCAATCTTCAGACATACGAGGAGGCTATTACGAGCATAGACTCCAGGAAGTGGAGAGAGACCATGAGTTCCAAGATGGATTTCATGTACACCAATAAGATTTAGAACCTAGTTGATGCACTTGAGGGAATTTTATCCATTAGTTGCAAGTGGATCTTCAAGAAGAAGATCAGAGTAGATGAAAAGGTATATGAACCTATAAGGTAAAGTTAGTAGCTAAAGGGTATAGTCACATGTAAGATGTTGACTATAACGAAACCTTCTCACCTATACAAAGCTGAAATCCATCCGAATCCTATTGTCCATTGTAGCACACTATGATTATCAGATCTAGCAAATGGACGTGAAAACTATGTTTCCTCAATAGTAACCTCTAGGAGGAGATGTATATGATACATCATGAGGGATTTGTGTTAAAGAAAAGTTTAAATAAAGTGTGTAGATTGCTTAAGTCCAACTATGAACTAAACCATGCATCCTGAAGTTGGAACATAAGATTTGATGCATCAATTAGATCTTATGACTTACTTAAGAAGGAAGATTAGCCTCGTGTGTACAGGAAGGTAAGTGGGAGTGCTATCACCTTCATGGTATTATATGTGGATGACATCCTAATCATTGGGAATGATGTAGGAATGCGCTCTATGGTAAAGGCTTGATTTTCTAAACACTTCTCTTTGAAGGACTTAGGGGAATCATATTGAACCTTGGATTTTGACGAAGAAATCAATTGATGAAGTTATGATCTAATCTATTTTTTAAACTTATGTGTTGGACTATCTTCGATCATGAAAAAACAAAACGATTGAAGCAGTAAAATCATACGTTGGGTCGAAGTCAAAGATCGGGCATCGGGCAGTAAAAATCATACATTGTGTCAAGATCAAATGTTACAGGAATCAACATACCGATGGATCGAGCAATATGCCGAAGGAGAGCATGATGCACTGAGGGTTCGGATGAATCAATGACATACCAGACAACAGAAGATTTACGCTTTATAATCATCTTTGTCATAATCATAGTAGTTTTAGTCTTGATTGAGTTAGTTTTGGGTGTAACTATGCTAATTCAATTAAGGGCCCAATGGGCCTTAACTAAGACTAATTTGAGCCCATTTGGAGGCTCATTTCATTGACCTAGGAGGATATACCACCAGGTCAAGAAAACAACCTACGATATAAAAAGTACTAAAACATACTTTTTGGAGTTCCCAAGCGGAGGTATTGTTGGCTACTGGTGGTAGTACTGCCAGTCGGTGGTAGTATTACCTATTTTGGGTGGTGGTACTTGCTGGTTACAAGTGCACTACAAGCTAATCACGTGAGTGATGACATGTGTGACACGTTGCGCGATCTTTTTGCTTATAATTATTATTGACATATTCTCACATTATATTATCCATTACATATATATATATATATATATATATATTGTGATTTCCTTGGTTCTATGCAATGGAAATCGAATCGTGATGAGATCATGTTATCGAGATCGATTCACCTTTAAACACAGATCATAAATAATCCCGATTGATAGGTTACTCGAGAAGGACATCGAGATAACCAGACAGATCAATGTACTATATACCCATCCATATGATGGAGGCGGTTGGTCTCAAAGCCACTTGTGTGGAGACACTAAAGATATAGTATATGTGCTCATTGGAGAATGAGTTCACTAATTGATCCTCTTATTGAATATTTTATGGTTAATAATAACTAATGTCAAATAGCAATTCAATAGTCTCTGTTGTGTATATGATACTAAGACTTGAGACACCAAGGATGTCTTGTTTGAGTATTTCATTATTTAACAACGGATTTACAGGTTTAGAATGTTTCAGATCTGGTACAACCGATTATCAGGATTGGTAGCCAACTTTACGAAGGTACTTGAGTGTCAGTAAAGGATCATCCACTCTCGGTATCATGAGAGGAATATCCCTTGCATGCTTGCTCAGACAAATCCCTGGCCAAGGTCATTCGAATTAAGAGAGAAGAAGTTTTTCAAGAGAATCCGATTAGAGCGAGACTCGGATGGATTCGATATGTAGCCTGATAGTACCATGTCTAATATATGATCTTTAGGATATTTATTAGATGAGAGACTATAGATACACGGTAACTATGGATAGACAGATCCAACGAATTCGATCCCCTTGTACTGTTTGGGGACTATGGCGTAGTGGCCTAGTATGTCCATAGTCGATGAGTCAAGTGAATTATTATAGAGATAATAATTCACTATATCAGAAGGAGTTATGATGGGAGCAACTCATGGTAAGCTCGGTATCAGGCCTAGAGGATTAAACATATATGGTGGATGCTTTAACGAATAGAGGATTGGACATGAGTTATCCAATTAGCCATGTTCTTATCAGATGAGATCCTACAATAATGAGCTCCTTGCACGAGGCCCAATTAGAGGCCATAGAAGATTATTAGATAGAGATCCAATAATCCAAGGTTAGTGGATAATTTGATGAAGGTCCAATGCCCACTAAGGCAGGATCCCTTATGATTTTTATTGGTGGCTCTCTATAAATAGGAGGGGCGACACACATAGATGATAGGCTACACCCTTGGCCACATCCTCCTATTATCCTCCTCTCCCTCACCTTCTCAGCCAACTAGCCCCTCTCAGGCATGAGAGGGCAGCGAAGATGATAGAGGATCTTCTTCTAAGTTTGTTGTGTGAAGCTGCGCAAGAGTTATGAAACTTGGGGCTATAATTATAGGAGTATCGCTGCAGCAATCTATCGTGTGGATACCACTAGAGAGGAGAACACTCGACCTCCTTCATCTTCTCCATCCGAATTTAAAAAATAGGGATATAAGATCTCCCTAGGTAAATAATCTCACACATAATACTATTTTTGGTTTTATGATTTTTCTCGCACCAATCTTTATGCGACGATTTTGATCTACTTGGGACGCCATTTTTGTTTGGATCTTCTGCTACATATGTGATGCTTTCGCTTGGTTTCCAAGCAATGGTATCAGAGCCAATGTTGTCCATACAAAAGATTGGTTTTAAACTACGTGTGATGAGATTAATATGCGTAAATTATTTTCTACGTACCTTGTTATGATTTTTCATAGTTAATCAGATTTGGACAACACCTTTTCTTACTGTAAAGATAAAAATAGGGCAATTGCTCAAGCGAAGGAATCCATGTCTCATAAGAAGTCTAAGTTCATTTTAAGGAGGTTCCACTTGATCAGAGGGATCGTAGCCTATGGTGAATTTGAAATCGACATTTCTGAAAATAAAGATGTGATCTTCTATCTTGGATTTTGATTATATGCAGACTTTGGATTTTGCAAAAAGCTAAGATATGATCTTCTATCTTAATTCACTCTCAATATTTTATCGAGAAACACACAACTCTCTCTAGTTTGTGAATCTAAAATCTTCGATAAATTTCTAGTGGGGATCAGGATCCAATCAACATTTTAGCATGACCTCAAGGGACTCGACCGATCACACTAAGCCCAAAAAGGTAGGCAACTCTTACCAATCATAACTCCTTGTGATTCATATTGTATTAGGCCTTCGAGCCATCATGGCCTCTAGAGACTTGACCAACCATGATAATATTGGGAAATCTTCGTTCGGCATCTCATGCACAGCGAAAAACAAAACCAAACTAAATTTCCTAAAGTCAAGTACTTGGTCGTTGTTGATGATTGATTCACAAAAAATCATAAAACCAAAAAACCGCACGTATAATGTGAGATGAGTTACCTAGAGAAATCATATATCCCTAAAATTTTCAGAACCGATAGAGAGGATGAAGGAGAACTCGCATGCTCCTCTCTAGTGGTGATCCACATGGTAGATGTCGTGATGACGCTCCTTAGATCACTGCTGGATCTGCCTCTTCATGTGCACCACAAGACTATCGAGCCAAGGAGGAGGGGAGGAGGGGAGGAGGCTGAGGAGACTAGGAGGGCAACTACCAGAAATTCTAGCTTTTGAATCCTAAAGTTCCTCCCATTTATAGAGGTGCATGTAGCATATCCCTTAATGGATCTCATTCTTATTGGGTATTAGATCTCTATTTAATTACCTAATCATATTAGATCTTATCCATAGGATCCAAACTAGGGGCGTCGCGGATATCTCATATTCGCACCTCTATTCGTCGCAACATCCACCATATATATGTGACCTTCTAGGCACGATATCGAGCTAGTTGTGAGTCACTCCTATCATAACTCCTTGTAATATAGTAAATTTTTCCCCATAATAATTCACTCGACTCATCGACTACGGACGTTCTAGGCCACTACGCCATATTCCACATATGGTATAGTGGGATTTAATCTATCGGACCAGTCTGTCCATAATTACTATGTAATTATAGTCTTTTATCCATCCAATGTCCTATAATATCTCTCATTTCTGAAATATTTATAATGATATATTTTAAATTATTTATGAGGACCCAATTGTAAATTTAAGAATTTATTTATTAGTTCTCTTGATTTTATAATTTTATGTTGAAAGTTGATTGCTAGGGACCTAAATATAAATTTTAAAAATATAAAATGAATTATGAAATATTCACATTAAGTTAAAAAAAAAATAACATGGTGAGAATATGTGTCACTACCTTGTTTAAAGTAGTGCCACTTGTGCATGTGCATAGGTGACACATAAGCACATTGCATGCATGTTTGCCACCTATCAACCCATATGTTAGCTTAAATAATTAACAATTAGAGAAAAAAAAATGGGTTTTGGCTGCAAAGTGAACTTGAGGAGAAGAAGAAGAAGAAGAAGAAGAAGAAGAAGAAGAAGAAGAAGAAGAAGAAGAAGAAGAAGAAGAAGAAGAAGAAGAAGAAATTTGGAGATTTTGAGATTGTGATCTAATCCACACCTTTGGGATCAAAATATTCAAAGGCAAGTGTTCTATCTTCCTCCTTAAGAAAAAAATTATCTTTGTTTTTGCCTTGATTTATGAAGAAAATTCTAAACAAATCTGAAATCTTTTGTTGGCTGCCTTAGTAAGAATCTCTAATATTGTCAATATTATGACCTCTCTACCTTGTTCTTACTGTAACATTTAGCATAGACTTCTGATTTAGATAAAATTTAGTTTTTTTCAAAACTAAATTCACTTATCTTTCTTTTGGACCTGAGTTTGATTAATTTGGAGTTCATTTGCTCGCCCAAACATTTATTTTAATTAAGTATACAAAATCTGTAAAACAAATTCTATAGCTCCTGACCTTTCATCACTATATTACTTATATCTTCGAGTTGGGGTTCCTGATTTATGTAAAACTTGATTCATTAGAAATAGGCATATAGATCTTTTATTTATACTAGGATTAAAAGATTTAGAGTCCAAATCAATATCAAAATTTATATTTTGTTAGACCTTATAGATTCTGTTAAATAGGGATCATAACTCCTGACCTTTTATCACTATATTGCTTATATCTTCCTGTTGGAGTTCCTGATTTCTGTAAAACTTGATTTGTTAGAAAATAGGCTCATGGGTATTTCATTTAATACTAGGATTAAAGATTTGGAGTCCAAATCACTATTGAAATTTCTATTTTGTTAGACCTTATGGATTCTGTAAAATAGGGATCATAAATCCTGACCTTTGGTTGCGAAATCATCAATAACTCTTTGTAGAGACCTTCAATTTGTATGAAACTTATTTCATTTAAACCTAGATTGATTTAACAACACTTTTTGAGTAATTTGGAGCATATTTAATTATCTAAAAACTTTACAATTTGCCTTCAGAATTCTGCCAGAATACAAAAAACTTTTGTAGTCCCTACCTTACACTCTTATATCAGGTTCAATTTGTAAACACCTTTCCTTGCCTTGAACCTGTGATACTTGCTGGGCTTCTTAGCTCACTCTGTTACTATCTAATCTTCTTCAGGTTAGCTTGGCATTTATTAAAACACTTGATACGAGGCTAAAACAATGGGAAAGCAAGAAGTTCTTGGGCTAAATCTTTATTGATAATATTTTATTATTGTATGTGTATACCTTGTGTCTAATGTAAAGTTGTAGACATATTTTGAAGTGGGGTAACTATGTCACGGTCTTAAGAGTACCCTCTTGTTTAGGATATCGAATGTTAAACTTGTTATATAACATATGAAGTGGTAGTATATAGTTGTTCCAAAGTTATATATATTTTATCGCATTGGTGGATTTTATGAATGTAGATTATATATAGCTGTGTTGGTTTTGGATCAGTTTTGTGATTAATTAGGAGAATGTGAAGAGATCATAATCTGTACAGGTTTATATGAAAGTGATTGAATGACTCTGCATATTATTCTTATTATTTTTAGTATTCTCAAATGATTATTTGGATCCTAGATGGATTATGTTGTTGATAATATTATCGATTTTTTTAGATTAAAGTCACACCTCTCGAATGTGATATAATTCGAGTGGGAGGGGGGGGGGGGGGGGGGGGGGGGGGGTGACAAAGATGGTATCAGAGCCAGGTTTGAGAATCACTAAGACATATTAATAGATATATCATATTTAAAATATACGTTGAGGTTTAGTGATTTTAATGAGTGATTGACAAATAAAAGTTTAATGATAAATATTTTCCATATTGTATCAGGGAGCAAAAGGAATTGGAGTTCTTAAATCTCATACAGTGAAACTTGACTGTAGCAAAATATGAAGCTAAATTTACAAGGCTCTCTAGATTTGCCACTCACATGACCGATGATGAAATTAAGAAGGCAAAAAAATTTGAGAGAGGTCTAAGGCTGGCGATAAGGAGTCGGATATCTGCCTTAAAATTTCCTTCATATGCTGATGTGGTATAAAGGGCCTTAATAATTGAAAGAGACTTGGAGGAGATACAAGAAATTATGGGTAAGAATTACAAGGACAAGTTTACAAGCAAAAGTAAAAGAGTGAATGAATATGAAAATAGTAACAAGAGGGTCAAGATGTCAGGATTAGAGAAGGCAAAGCCACCTCAGAGAACTCAGTCATGTGCAAAATGTGGATATAATCATAAAACAAGTAAATGTTTTAGGGTGACTAGAGCCTGTTTTGCTTGTGAGAAACTAGATCATAAAGTAAAAGATTTTCCACTGAATAAGAAGAAGGAGCCACTGCCACCTAGAATGACAGCCCATACTAGAGTTTATGCCATCACTGAACAGGACTCTCGAGATTCTAAATCAGTAGTTGAAGGTATTATTCATGTTTCTAATAAGAATGCAAAGGTTTTATTTGATCCCGGGTCCAATCTATCTTTTGTTTCACAAACATATGCTTATCACTTGGTCATTCAACCTAAACCATTGGATTATGAGTTGTATGTAACTACTGTAGTTGGGGATACTTTGACATCAAACTTGCTTTATCCGTCTTGTTTGATTTTTATCGGAGAACATGAACTCCTTACTGATTTAATTATCCTAGAGATTCAAGACTTTGATATTATATTTGGCATGGATTGGCAATCTTCCTATTATGCTAGTATTGATTGCTATACAAAAATAATCACTTTTTGCATACCAGATCAGCCTATCTATTATTTTAAGGGTATTAGGCATGACTCACTTCCTTGCCTAATATTAGCGTTTCAAGCTCATCAATTTATGCAGAAGAGTTGTTCTTGCGATATTATATGTGTAAAGGAGAATTTAAATCAAGCAGCTCATCTAAATAAAATTCTGGTAGTTGGAGAGTTCCTTGATGTTTTTCAATGACTTTCCTGGATCACCTCCAGATAGAGAGAGTGAATTTGCTATTGATATTATCCCTGGAATAACACTAATATCCAAGCCTCCCTATAGAATGGCACCACTCGAGCTAGAAGAATTGAGAAAACAACTACAAGAACTATTAGATAAAGGTTTTATTTGATCCAGTGTTTCACCGTGGTGTGCTCTAGTATTGTTAGTTAAGAAGAAGAATGGGACATGTAGGCTTTGTATTGATTATAGACAATTGAACCTAGTAATGATAAATAATAGGTATTCTCTACCCAGAATTGATGATTTGTTTGATCAATTGCGGGGTGCACAAGTATTCTCCAAGATTGACTTGAGGTCAGGCTATTATCAATTGAATATTAAGAAAGAAGATATCCCTAAAACTGCTTTCAGAACTCGGTATGGTCACTATAAATTCATAGTAATGCCTTTTAGTTTGACTAATGCCCCAGCAGCTTTCATGAAATTAATGAATATGATATTTCATCTACTCTTGGATAATTATGTTATCATATTCATTGATGATATATTAGTGTATTCAAGGAATAACCTGGAGCATGAGGAGCACTTGAGAAATATATTATCGATACGGAGAGAAAAGAAGTTGTATATAAAGTTCAGTAAATATGAGTTTTGGTTAAATGAAGTTACGTTCTTAGGCCATGTGATTTCAGGCAAAGGCATCTCTGTTGATCCAGTGAAAGTTGAAGCAGTAGTTAAGTTGGAAGTACCAACAAATATAACTGAAGTTAGAAGTTTCTTGGGCATGACAGGTTATTATAGGAGATTTGTAGAGGGATTTTCTCGAATTGCTAACCCTCTCACCAAGCTAACTCGAAAGAATGTGAGATTTGAATGGGTTGATGAATGTGAACAAAGCTTTCAGAAGTTAAAAAGAAGATTGACTAGTGCTCCTATTCTCACAATTCCCAGTGGTAACGAAGAGTTTGCAGTTTACACCAATGCTTCAAGGAAGGGCTTTGGATGTGTTTTGATGCAAGAAGGGAAAGTAATTACTTATGCTTCTAGACAACTGAAGAGTTATGAGCTAAATTATCGAACCCATGATTTGGAGTTAGAAGCAATTATTTTGCACTGAATATTTGGAGACAATATTTATATGGGCAGATGTTTGAAATATTTACTGATCACAAGAGTCTATAGTATATCTTTCCTCAAATGGAGTTAAATATAAGGCAAAGAAGATGGATAGAACTTTTAAAGGATTATGATTGTACCATTCGATATCATCCGGGTAATGCCAATTGTGTAGCTGATGCACTTAGTAGAAAATTTACAAATATTATGGCTAATTTGGTTATGAAACAATGTGAATTATTGGAAGGAAATGGTGATGAGAAATCTATTAGGAATGAGCCAAAATTAAAGAGAGATAGCTTTGAGATCCATGTTTAATCCACTTGAGGAAAGAAGTGGAAAGAGGATCAAAGCCTGGTTTTCATGTTTCACAGGATGGCCTATTGAGAATGGGGAATAGAGTATGTGTTCTAGATGACCCAAATATCAAGGATCAAATCCTGAAGGAAGGTCATAGGTCCAAATTCACGTTGCACCTGGGTAGCACAAAAATGTATAAAGATCTTAAAAGTCATTACTGGTGGGAAGGCATGAAAAAGTAGATTGCAATATATATATCAAAAAGTTTAAATTGCTGGCAAATCAAAGTTGAACACCAAAGACCTGGAGGTTTGTTACAACCTTTAGATATTCCTGAAAGGAAATGGGAAAGTATCACCATGGATTTTATTTCAGGTCTTCCCATAACCTCCAGAAAGTATGATGCTATATGAGTGATTATTGATAGGTTTCCCAAATCGGTACATTTCCTACCGAATCAATATAACATATTCTATGGATAGGCTTGTTGAATTGTATATTAGTGAAATAGTAAGGATTCATGGTGTTCCAAAGGAGATCATCTTTAATAGAGACTCTAGATTCCTTTCTAGATTATGGAGAAGATTATAAGAATCTATGGGCATTAAAGTCAAGTTTACCAACCCTTAAACCAATGGGCAATAAGAAAGAACAATTCAAACACTTAAGAATTTGCTTAGAGCATATATCATGGATTGGAAATGTGAGTGGGATAAAGATATTTCTCTTGTTGAGTTCACCTACAATAATAGTTACCAGTCTAGTATTCAGATAACTCATTATAAAGTTTTATATGGGCGAAAGTGTAAAATGCCTATTTGTTGGGAGGAAGTTGGTGATAGGAAATCATTAGCACCCGATAAAATATAGGAGACTACCGAAAAGATTCAAGTTATAAGAGAAAGACTAAAGACTACTCAAAGTCATCAAAAGAGCTATGTTGACAATAGAAGATGAGAAATTGAGTTTCAAGTAGGAGATTTTTGTATTCTTGAAGGTCTCTCCTTCCAAGGGCATGGTAAGATTTGGGAAGAAAGGAAAGTTAAGCCCTAGATTTATTAGACCATTTGAGGTCCTTGAGAGGATTGGTTCTGTCATTTATAGGATTGCCTTGCCACCGTCATTGGGTCGTATCTATAACATATTTCATATTTCAATGCTCAGAAAGTATATTCATAACCCTTCTCACATCATTTAGTATGAGCCAATTGTATTCTATCACAACTTATCTTATGTGGAAGAACCTATACAGATTATTACTAAGAAAGAAATAATATTAAGGAATCGGGTCATTTATCTAGTTAAAGTGATATGGATGCATCATTCTATCAATGAAACAACTTAGGAGCTAGAGGAAGAAATAAAGAAAATCTATTCTCATCTTTTGGTCGATGAAGGTATGATAAATTTATAAGAGTAAATTTTTATTTAAAGGGGGGGAGAGTGTAACATCTCTCATTTCTGAAATATTTATAATAATATATTTTAAATTATTTATGAGGAGCCATTTATAAATTTGAGGATTTGTTTATTAATTCTCATGATTAAATAATTTTATATTAAAAGTTGATTACTATGGACGTAATTGTGAATCTTAAAGAGATGAAATGAATTGTGAATGATTCATATTAAGTTAAAAAAAAAAATAACATGGTGAGGACATATGTCACTATCTTGTTTAAAGTAGTGACACTTGTGCATGTGCATAGGTGACACGTAAGTATATTACATGCATGTTTGTCACCTATTAACCCATATGTTAGCTTAAATAATTAATAATTAGAGAAAAGGCTGCAACGTGAACTTGAGGAGAAGAAGAAGAAGAAAGAAGAAAAAGAAGAAGAAGAAGAAGAAGAAATTTTGAGATTGTGATCTAATCCATACCTTTGGGATCAAAATATTCAAGGGCAAGTGTTCTATCTTCCTATTACCGAAATTTATCTTTGATTTTGCCTTGATTTATGAAGAAAATTCAGAACAAATCCGAAATCTTTTGTTGGCTGCCTAAGAATGAATCTGTAATATTTTCAAGATTATGACCTATCTACCATGTTCTTATTGTAACTTTTAGTTCAGACCTCTGATTTCTATAAAACTTAGCTTCTTCAAAAATAAATTAACATATCTTTTTTTTAAAATAGGGTTGAAGAATTTGGAGTTCATTTGATAGCCCAAACGTTTATTTCAATTGAGCATATAAAATCTATAAAACATAGTCTGTAGCTCCTGATTTTTCATCACTATTTTGCTTATATCTTCCTGTTGGAGTTTTTGATTTAAGTGAAACTTAATTCGTTAGAAAATAGACTCATAGATATTTCATTTGATACTAAGATTGAAAGATTTGGAGTTAAAATGACTATCAAAATTTTTATTTTGTTAGACCTTATGGATTCTGTAAAATAGGGATCATAACTCCTGAACTTTGGTTGCGAAATCATCAATAACTCTTTATAGAGACCTTGAATTTGTATGAATAATTCACGGGGGGAGGGGGGGTGGGGGTGACAGAGATGGTATTAGAGCCAGGTTTGGGGATCACTAATACATATTAATAGATATATCATATTTCAAATATACGTCGAGGTTTAGTGATTTTATAAAGTGATTGATAAACAAAAGTTTATTGATAAATATTTCCCATATTGTATTAAGGAGTAGAAGGAATTGGAGTTCTTAAATCTCATATAGGAAAAATTGACTATAACAAAATATGAAGCTAAATTCACTGGGCTCTCTAGATTTACCACTCACATGACCAATGATGAAATTAAGAAGGCAAAAAGATTTGAGAGAGGTCTAAGACCAACGATAAGGAGTTGAATATCAGCCTTAAAACTTCCTTCATATGCTGATGCGGTAGAAAGGACCTTAATAATTGAAAGAGACTTAGAGGAGATACAGGAAAATGTGCGTAAGAATTACAAGGACAAGTTTACAAGCAAAAGTAAGAGAGTGAATGAATATGAAAATAGTAATAAGAGGTTAATATGTTAGGATTAGAGAAGGGAAAGCCACCTCAAAGAACTCAGTCATGTGCAAAATATGGATATAATCATGAAACAAGTAAATGTCTTAGGGTGACTAGAGTTTGTTTTGCTTATGGAAAACTAGATCATAAAGTAAAAGATTGTCCACTGAATAAGAAGAAGGAGCCACTGCCACCTAGAACGATAGCTCATACTAGAGTTTATGCCATCACTGAATAGGATTCCCGGGCTTCAAAATCAGTAGTCGAAGGTATTATTCATGTTTCTAATAAGAATGAAAAGGTTTTATTTGATCCTGGGTCCAATCTATCTTTTGTTTCACAAACTTTTGCTTGTCACTTAGGCATTCAACCTAAACCATTAGATTATGAGTCATATGTAACTACTATAGTTAGGATACTTTGACATCAAACTTGCTTTATCCGTCTTGTTTGATTTTTATCAGAGAACATGAACTCCTTGCTGATTTAATTGTCCTAGAGATTCAGGGCTTTGATATTCTACTTGGCATAGATTGGCTATCTTCATATCATGCTAGTATTGATTGCTATACAAAAATAATAACTTGTTTTGCATACTCGATCAGCCTATCTTTTATTTTAAGGGTATTAGTCATGACTCACTTCCTTGCCTAATATCGGCGTTTCAAGCTCATTAATTTATGCAGAAGGGTTGTTCTTACTATATTATATGTGTAAGGGAGAATTTAAATCAAGTAGCTCATCTAAATGAAATTCTGGTAGTCAGAGAGTTCCCTGATGTTTTTTTAGATGGCTTGCTTAGATTACCTCCAGATAGAGAGATTGAATTTGCTATTGATATTGTCCCTGGAACAACACCAATATCCAAGCCTCCCTACAGAATGGCACCACTCGAGATGGAAGAATTGAGAAAACAACTACAAGAACTATTAGATAAAGGTTTTATTTAACCTAGTGTTTCACCATGGGCTAGTACTGTTAGTTAAGAAGAAGAATGAGACATGTAGGTTTTGTATTGATTATAGACAATTGAACCTAGTGATGATAAAAAATAGGTATTCTCTACCCAGAATTGATGATTTGTTTGATCAATTGCTGGGTGCACAAGTATTCTCCAAGATTGACTTGAGGTCAGGATATTATTAATTGAATATCAAGAAAGAAGATATCCTTAAAACTATTTTCAGAACTGGGTATGGTCATTATGAATTCATAGTAATGCCTTTTAGTTTGACTAATGCCCCTGCAGCTTTCATGAAATTAATGAATATGATATTTCATAAACTCTTGGATAACTGTGTTATCGTATTCATTGATGATATATTAGTGTATTCAAGGAATGACCTGGAGCATGAGGGGCACTTGAGAAATGTATTGTCAATACTGAGAGAAAAGAAGTTGTATGCAAAGTTTAGTAAATATGAGTTTTGGTTAAATGAAGTTACCTTCTTAGGCCATGTGATTTCAGGCAAGGGCATCTCTGTTGATCTAGTGAAAGTTGAAGTAGTAGTTAAGTGGGAAGTACCAACAAATATAACTAAAATTAAAAGTTTCTTGGGTATGGTAGGTTATTATAGGAGATTTGTAGAGGGATTTTCTCGAATTGCTAACCCCCTCACCAAGCTAACTCGAAAGAATGTGAGATTTGAATGGGTTGATGTGTGTGAACAAAACTTTTAGGAGTTAAAAAGAAGATTGACTAGTCCTCCTATTCTCACAATTCGCAGTGGTAATGAAGGATTTGCAGTTTACACCGATGCTTCAAGAAAGGGCTTTGGATGTGTTTCGATGCAAGAAGGGAAAGTAATTGCTTTTGCTTCTAGACAATTGAAGAGTTATGAACTAAATTATCCAACCTATGATTTGGAGTTAGCAGCAATTATTTTTGCACTAAAGATTTGGAGTTAGCTGCATTGGTTTTGGATCGGTTTTGTGATTCATTAGGGGTATGTGAAGAGATTATAATCTGCACAGGTTTCTATGTAAGTGATTGAATAACTCTGCATGTTATTCTTAGTATCCTCAAATGATTGTTTGAATCCTAGATGGATTATGTTGTAGATAACATTATCAATCTTTTTAGATTAGATTCACAACTCTCGAATGTGATATAATTCATGGGGGGGAGCATGACATATCTCAGGGATCATGTATTAGGCATGGCACTATCAGGCCCCATATGGAAGCTATTCGAACCTCACTTTAGTCAGATTCTCCCGGAAAACTCCTTCTCTCTCAATCTGATGACCCTAGCCAATGATTTGTCTAAGCGATTACACATGAGATATTCCTTTTATGATTTCAAGAGTGAATGATCCTCTATTAACTCTTAAATGCCTTCTTAAGGTTGGCTACCAATCCTGATAATCGGCTATACCAGATCTAGAACTTCATGACTTGTACGTCTGACGTTAAAGAAATGAGTACTCATATAAAGCATCCTTAATATCTCAAGTCTAAGGACTAAACACACAATTGAGACTACGAAATTACTGTTTGAGATCAGATATTATTAATCATCCAACATTCCGTAAACGGATCAATCAGTGAACTCATTCTCTAATGAGCACCTGCATTGTACCTCTAATGTCCCCACACTAATGGCTATGAGAATAACTACCTCCATCATATGAACGAGTATAGAATACACTGGTTTATCCGGTTATCTCGATTGTCCCTCTCGAGTAACCTATGACTTCTGATGAGACTCGTGTTCCTTTGCTTAAGCAATGCCCCGTTATTATCATAATACTTAGGAATTAGCTCTACGCTACTCGGTATGACTCCCAGATCTATGATGAACTTCTTCATCCAGACTCCCTCATTTGTTGCTTCTACCACAACAATGTACTCCGCCTTTATGATCGAGTCAGTAGCAGTATCTTAGTTGGAACTCTTCCTATTTATTGATGCTCTATTCAAGGTGAACACATATGCTAAATTTGACTTACTATTATCAACATTAGATTGGAAACTAAAGTCTGTGTAGCCCTCAACCTAGAGGCTACCTCATTATATACCAGTAAAATATCCTTAGTCAATCTTAAATACTTGATGATACACTTTACTGCTTTCCAGTGCTCCAAGCATGGATCTGCTTGATATCTGCTCAGGACACTCAGAGCATGTGTTTTATCAGGCCTGGTATATAGCATAACATACATTATACACCCTATCATAGAGGCATACTATCCATGTTTGCCCTTTCTTCAAGAATCTTTGGAGATATACTCTTAGAAAGTAATATTATATATCTCATCGGTATGAGACTCCTCTTGAAATTTTTCATACTAAATCTTTTGACAATAGTGTCTATGTACATGGACTAGGACAAGCCAAGCATCCTTTTGGATCTATCACTATAGATCTGAATTCCCAAGATGTACGATGCTTCCCTTAAGTCCTTAACGGAGAAGTGTCCAAATAGCCAAACTTTAACCGTGGAGAGCATTACTACATCATTCCCAATAATTATGATGTTATCCATATATAATACCAAGAAGGTGATAGCGCTCCCATTTACCTTCTTGTACACACAACGCTATTTTCGTTCTTAACGTAGTGATAAGATTTGATTACCTCATCAAATCTTATGTTCCAACTTCAGGAAGCATATTTTAGTCTATTAATGCACTTAAGCAACCTGCACAACTTATCTAGACTTTCTTTGGACACGAATCCCTTAGGCTGTATCACATACACCTCTTTTGAGAGGTTGCCATTGTGGAATGTGATTTTGATATCCATATGTCATATCTCATAATTATAGTGTACTGCAATTGCTAGAAGAATTCGGATGGATTTCAGCATGGCTACGGGTGTGAAGGTTTCGTCATAGTAATCACCTTGCTTTTGATGATACCCCTTAGGCACTAGCCTTAGCTTATAGGTCTCTACCTTTCCATCTACTCCAATCTTCTTCTTGAAGATCCATTTACAGCCGATGGGTATAATACCCTCAGGTGCATGAATAGGGTTATAGACCTTATTGGAGTAAATGAAATCCATTTCAGAATTCATAGCTTCTTGCCACTTCCTGGAGTCTATACTCGTAATATCCTTCTCATAGGTCTGAGGGTCAGCATCTTGAGTGTCCTCTCCACTGATATGTCCTACATATCTCTCAGGAGGGTGTGACACTCTATCAAACATATGCAAAGCTAGAACTTGTCTGTCAAGTACATGAATAGATTTGGTCTCTGGAATGGTGCCTGAGCTAGGCCCACTAACCTTACTTAACTCTATCAAACTCCCACTATCCCCGCTAAGAATATGTTCCTTCTCAAGGAACATTGCCCTCTTGGCAACAAAGATCTTTTGGTCCTCGGGTTAATAGAAGTAATACTTATTAGTTTCCTTAAGGTATTCCATGAGTTTGCATCATTCTGTCCTTAATTCTAACTTATCGAGGTTGTGTCTTCTAATGTTGGCAAGGTAGCCCCAAATCTTAACAACTTTAAGATCAAGTTTCTTCTCTTTTCATATCTCATATGGCGTAGACACTATCCATTTAGATGGAACTCTGTTCAGAAGGTAATCTGCGCTCTCTAGGGCATAGCCCAAGAATGAGATGGGTAGGTCGACAAAATCATTATGGACCGCACCATGTCTAATAGCGTGTGATTCCTCCTTTTTGATACTCTATTATGTTGTGGTGTATAAGGAGGTGTCCACTAAGATAGTATCCCATGGTTCTTGAGGAACTAGGTGAACTCTGTACTTAAGTATTCTTCTCCTCGATCTGATCAAAGAGTTCTAATACTCTTTCCAATTTGGTTCTCTATTTTATTCTTATATTTCCTAGGTTTCTCAAAGGCTTCAAACTTATATTTCATCAAGTACACGTGCTTGTACCTAAAGAAATCATTAGTAAAAGTAATGAAGTAGGAGTAACCATCTATGTCTAGAGTTGACATGGAACCATATACATCACTATATATAAGTTCTAATAAGTTAGTAACACTCTCTCTAGTTCCACTAAATAGAGAGTTGGTCAATTTTCCATGAAGGCAAGGCTTGTAAGTTGCATATAACTCATAATCGAATAGATCTACATATCATCCTTCATCAACTTTTGAGTCTTTTCCTCATAGATGTGACCTAGCTTACAATATCACGAGTATGCACTGTTCACCTCATCTCATTTCCTCTTAGACATGCTTATATTCATGATATGTAGAGCAATGTCTAGTATAAATAAACCATTATATAATGTTCCTCTAGTGATGATCTTATCATCCTTAATAATTAATTAACTATTATTATCAAAAACTAGTTTATAATCATTTAATGTCAAATATGATATGGAAATAATATTTTTGATAATCGAGGGAACAAAATAACATACATCTAATGCAATAGTAACTCCATCAAGCAGATGTAAACTGACATCGTTGACAACCACAACAACGACTCTTGCCCCATTGCTATCTTGAGGTCCATCTCACCTTTGGCATGTTTTCATATTGTCTCTATAACTTGGAGTCACAGAGGCTAACATACAACACATAGCGAGAGTAGAATCATCTATATAATTTGCATATTAGGCAAACTCTTCCTGAGTTGCTCCTACCTCAAGCTGTGGTATGAATGTAACCAGGACATATACGATTGTCTCTACTGTGAGAAATATTCTCAGTTTATAGAGCTAATCCACATAGTTCGGACTAGTGAGGTGATTCGCATCAAGTATACCACATGAAGGGTTTGAAGGTGTGTTGTTTGTAACAAACAGGAGATATACTATAAATAAATAACATATATATTTTGAAGAGAAATAAACAATCAAGATATGGACTTTTATCTTGAAATGCTCTCACTTTTTTTCTAGCGAGTCATGCGATATCCTCATCACAAGAAACAAAAGTCTCCGACAGACTTATAGTGGGGATCGTGATCCAATCAGTGTCTTAGTGTAACCTTAATGGAATTGACCAGTAACACTAAGCCTAGAAAGCCTCTGAACTATCATAGTCTCGAGGGACTCGACCAACTATGATATTCAATTTAGTCATCACTATCATTACAAGATGAGTCTGATTCGATTATATACTCTCGACGGACTCAACCGAGCATACCATACCCTCGGGTCACCGGTAACATCTCTATGTCATAGGCAAGATCTCGAATCATAATACATGTGAGCCTCGAGGGACTCGACCAACTCAATCTACGTTGGGATTCAATTTCTTCCTATAACGATGGAAGACCACATGGGTCAATCTAATTACCTTACACTTACCAACTTAATATTATCGTAGGAGGGGATTTTCATTTGGTCTCATAATATGA
The DNA here is from genome assembly GCA_029747655.1 of Ensete ventricosum. Lineage (NCBI taxonomy): Eukaryota > Viridiplantae > Streptophyta > Magnoliopsida > Zingiberales > Musaceae > Ensete > Ensete ventricosum. The sequence continues at coordinate 30,200,831 of JAQQAF010000007.1, forward strand.
CATGTCACACATAAACATATTTAACATATATTTACATCACATGCAAATATATATATATATATATATATATATTTATTTATCTAGTAGGCGTATAACAATCACATGCATAAGTACACCAGATGATCATGGATCACAACCTAATATGATCATGCCCGAGCCAATAAGCCTAATCACTTACATCATGATCTATGTGTGCATCAGTGCATCTTCATGCCCGGTGATCATCCATCTCATCTTCATCGAATATGTCGGCATCTCGGCACATCTCCATAAGTCACGATCGTCCAAATCAGCCTTGAGGGTCTCGTTGCCACCTCTAGGCTTCTATGGACCTCTTCATGTAATTACAAAATTACAGGCACACAGACCCAACAATAAACAAGAAAATGCAGGCTCGTAGGCCCAAATAATAATAATTACTTACACATATCACACAGTCCATGATCATCCTCTCACATTATACATCATATGTATATATCATCATGTAGGAATATTAGATAAATAATAATAATAGTTTATTAAACATCTTAATTAACTGATATTTTCTGAATCTCAGGATATTTAGGAAATTTTTTTATTTATAAAGGACATTTTGGTAATTTGGACAGGGGATAGACATTAGAATTTTTATAATTTAGCGAGCCAAGATTATCCTTTTACCTAAAACACCCTACTCCCCTTTGCTTACGATCATCGCCTTCCCATAGGCGGCCACTGCCTCCAATTAGCGGTCGCCACCTTTGTGGCAAGCGCCGCCTTGCGCGGTAGAGGTGGTCGCTAGTATGACACTGCTTCGCCCACAGGTGGCCCATCGCCTCGTGCGATAAGCGCTGCCTTCACGTGCGGAATCGCTTATGTGGTGGTAGCCTTTGCGGGTAAGTAACCTGCCCACAAGCGCCGCCTCTGCAAGCGCCCTACCGGCAAATGACCGCTGCCGGTGACGTCCTTTTTTATATGCAGTTTTCCTGTGGATGCTCCCTTCATGCGTAACCATTGCCTTCGTGGCCAAGCGGCTCCTTCATAGCCCTTACGGGCCTTCCTCCACAGCGATGTGTGTTCTTGGCCTTGCTGATTTTGATAAAATCGAGAACATCAAATAGGCTCTCGACCAAGGCTGCAAGTAGCCATTAGCTAATCTGTCGGGCAACAACAGTTGCTACCCCCTTTCACGTTGTTGACATCGAAAAATCGCTATAAAGCACCTTTCAACTAGATAGATAAGGCACCTTACGAATCTAAAAACTACATCAAAATTGTAGCAAGAATGCGTAAAATAATTCTATATGATTAAACACATCACTACAGTTTATAAGCCAGTCATCGCATGACAAACCTGACTTTGATACCGCTATTGGGAAATCATCGATCGACATTTCATGCGTAATGGAAAATAAAAACAAAATCAGATTTTCTAAAGTCAAGTACTTGATCGTTGTGTGATGATTGCTATGTGAAAAACCGTAAAACCAAAAACCCGCACGTATCATGTGAGATGTGTTACCTAGGGAGATCATATATCCTTGAAATTTCTAGATCCGATAGAGAGGATAAGGGAGAACTCGCGTACTTCTCTCTAGCGGTGATCCATATGGTAGATGCAGACGATAACGCTACTCAGATCGCTGGGGGATCTGCCTCTCCACGTGCACCACAAGGCTGTTGAGAAGAGTTGGTGTGCCTATGATGTCTCAAGTATAAGGACCAGACACACAACTGAGATAATAGAATCATTGTTTGACATCAAGTAGCATTAACCATCTAGCATTCTGTTAGTGGATCAATCAGTGATCTTATTCTCCAATGAGCACCTGTATTATACCCTTACTATCACCACATGAGCGGCTATGAGACTAACCACTTCCATCATATAGATGGGTATACAATACACCGGTATGACCGGGATTATTTGAGATCTCTAATAATGTGAATTGATCTCTTTATAATGATCTCATCGTGATCCAATTCTCATTGCACAGATCCAAGGATACCATAATATATATAATTGGCAACATAAAGTGAGAAACATACTAATAATAATAATAAGCAAAAGGATGGCGTAGAGTCACATGTGTCATTACTCATGTGATTGTTTTGTAGGGCACCTATAAACAGTAGTTAGCTGTCTACATCAATGCCTCATGCCAGTTCTTTAAGCCAACTCTCCATAATTGTTCTCTATATCAGCTCTCAAGGAAGGACCGACACTTTTAATGCTGAACTAAGCTGAACTGACTCATAAGTCGATGGCCTCAATGTGTTCATATTTTAGAGCTAGGAGGGTCAAATGTTGTAGGAATATTATTAAAACCTAATAGGATTCTAAGCTCGGATTGATCTCTATAAGGGATCAGCCTCCTTGGAACTCTATAGGGGTTCCTCCCTCCTTGGTATTTGGCTACAAGAGTTGAAGAAAAGATTAATTTATTGCATAGAAAATAAGTGGTTGTTATATGATTTATATAGAGTCTCAAAACCCTAATTCCTAATAGGACTCGTACTCCAAGTAAACTAAGACTCCAACTCCTAATTAAACTCTTACTTTAAGTGAAACTCTTCTATCTCAAACCCTATCCGCCTCCTTTCAACCCTAGTCGACTTCCCCTCATCAAGGTGGGCGGCCCATTGGGTTGATTACAAGTTTGACTTGGTTGACTCCGACCCGGATCCAACTCCGACTCCTAACCAGACTCAAGTTTAGCCGAATCCTAACCCTAGTAAGATTTGGGCTAATTTATTACAATGGATTCAAATCTCTTTCATGTGGACCTAATGTCAAGTCTAGCCCAGCCAACAAGGCTCAATCTAATGACTCGACCCAATCGACTATGACTCGACTCAGCTAGGGTCCTAACAGACCTGCCCTCTTTAAATCAATCTTATCCTTAAAGCTGAGATTCCATGACTCTAGGTCCTAATCTGTAACTCTTCATGAGGCTCTCTCGTGGCCCCTATAGTAAGCGCATCAGGATCCTACTATCCAATATTGTCTTATATCTTTTTATCATTAGTAGTGCCTAGATGGTGATGCGTCATGATCCTACGATCCCATGCAATCTCCAGTTAAAACTGTCCCTCCTCATTAGTCGGGATGTCAGGTGGTTGGATCTGAGCTGGGTTATCCTCACTAAACTTTCATTTGAGGTAAGAAACTTGGAGGATCAGTTGTATTTCTGAATTGGTGCATAGATCAGATCCACAAGTCAAGGTTCTAATGTGATCTCTAATTTTCTAGGGTCCAAAAAAAGTAGGGAGACCACTTCCTTGAGGCTTCGACATTTATCGAGCGATTGTCTCTTTCTTGCGTTGGCTGGCATGTGAATATTCTTTAATGGTAGCCATGCTTTCCTTTAAGATGGTGGATGCCCTTTGGTAGAGTCCATGGTAATGTGAGCCCGATATGAGTTTGGAGTGAGTAGAAGTTGTAATTTTTCAGGGCTTATTTTCATCTCTTTGTGCCATTGACCTGTATCATACCAAGCCACAAATCAACAATCGTCAGCATTTCCTTATCGTAGATTGATAGCTTCAGTGATATGGATAGAGGGCTTTGCTGATGTAGGCTAGGGTCGGCCATCTTGCATGAGGACAGCACCAATTCTGACTCTCGATGTGTCAGATTTGATCATGAACACTTTATCAGAGTCGGGTAAGGCTAGCACCAGTGTAGATGGAATTGTTACCATGAGAGCATCAAAGGCTGTTGTAGCTTCATCTATCCCGAGGAAGATATCTTTTTTCAGCAATGTCATGAGGAGAGCGCTGATCTTACCGTCGTCCTCCATAAACTTACGGTGGTCATGCGACCGAGTATGGGGCAGTTTTATCGATTCAGCAAACTCATCAAAAATTTAGCAAGCAATGAGGGGAGGTGTTAGGACCCTAGCTAAGTCCAATCCTAGTCGATTGAGTCGAGTCCTTAGATTAGGCCTTCTTGGCCAACCTAAACTTGACATTAGGTCATCTAGGAGAATATTTGTGTTCATTGTAATAAATCAGCCCAAATCGTAGGAGGGTTAGGATTCGGTTGATTTGGAGTCGGGTTAGGAGTCGGAGATGGATACAGATTAAAGTCAATTACGTCATGAATGTAATAAACCCTAATCTAGCCACCACCCCCTAGTAAAGATGTGGTTGGCTAGGTTTAGGGAGGAGTCCCTCATGGATAAGAGTCTCCTAGCTCCTCCTCTTAAGAGAGGCCAGCTAAGGGTTACTTCTTAGAGAAATGATTGGACTTGTTGGAAGTAGGAGTTGCTTCTTAGAGTTAGAGTTGGAGTTGTTGGAAGTAGGAGTTGGAGTTGGAGTTGTTGGAAGTAGGAGTTGGAGTTGGAATTTGAGTTGTTAGAAGTAGGAGTCTTAAGTAGGAATCCTATTAGGAGTTAGGGTATAGAAGCCCTATAAATAGCATTGTAATTAGTCACTTTTCATCATCAATAGATCAATATTATTTTCAGCCATCGGGCAGAAAACCAAGGAGGGAGGAACCCCTATAGAGTTCCAAGGAGGCCGATCCCCTATAGCTTTCACCCCAAGCTTAGAATCCGCAAGGGTTCTAACATTTGGTACCAGAGCAGCATTTTTGGTGTCTTGCTGTCCTTCTACAGCCATCCATCATCCTTCCACAGTCGCCTAAATCAATTCTCACAATTGCTTAAAGATCATCACGGAATTCAACCCTCATCTCCACCACCATGGATCATCCTTTGATATCCTTGTGAATTGCAATAGGTTCTAGTTTCTTACCTTACTACTACTGCAATTTAATTATCCTTATTCCTTAAACACAAAAAAATTGTTCCATTCTTGCTGCACAAACTTTTCATTGTAAAGTTTCCATCTCTGTAATGAAAGATGCACTACAGAATTTCAACCGCATAGCACTGCTTATTTGATATTTGATTTTGCCAAACCTTTCGTTGCCATTTTCTTTCACAAAAGTTTTTATGGAATTACATCTCCCTTACTAGTAGATTCCCCTTTAGCTTTACTTGAATCTTTGTTGTGAATTACTGGGAAAAATTGTGTCTTTACTGCTGAAATTTTTTCGATAAAAAATATGTTGTTGCACCTTTGTCCTTCTTCTCCTTAACCTACCAAAACCTAACCATCTTGCTACCACCAACCAAGATGTCTTTAGGGCACCCCTCTAGCCTTAAGACACAGCCATCATAACCTATTTTCACAACCCTAACAGTACCAAAAATACTGACATATCGTAGCTTATCGACGTAGAATTCTGTAGCACTACTTTTGATGTTTTTTTGCCGCACCCATATCTGATCCTTACTCAAATTATTATTTGCACCCATGTCCTCTTTAGGGAACTCCTCTAGCCTGAAGACGTAGCCATCATAACCTATTTCTAGAATTTGTAGCCAACCCAAACTGTAGCCAAAACCGTAGCCCAAACAATGGTCTTTCATAGCCATCAAACCTTCCATCGATCCTTATCTTTCGCAACCATCGAACTTTGCCAAACTAGTTGCTACCCCCAACAGCAACCCTAAACCTTCCTTCCCAATCTCAAACCACTACCACAAAAATCCTTTGCAACCTCCACAACACCCTCAAACCGTAGCACTAATAGAAACCTATACTACAAGCTATCCACCTTAAACCGCAACCTTGATCCATCACCCCTTTAGCCACCAATCCCTACCAAACCAGTTACTACCATTAACAACAACCCTAAGCCACCCTTCTAACCCTAAACCTCTATCATCGAGCCCCCCTTATAGCCTCTACAACATCCCCAAATAGTAGCATCAACAACACCCTCTTTGACAAAAAATTTTGCCGCACTACCGTAGGTACTACATGCTGCATCCACACCCAATCCCTACCAAATCCGTTGCTGTCATCAATAGCAACCCTAACCTATTCCTTTAACCTTAAACCTCAGCCATTATACCATCTATACAGCCCCTACAATAGCCCTAAATCATAGCCCCAATAGCGACCAAAAAACTGCAACCTGTCAACCCCAAACCATAGCCAACTATCCATAATCCATCATCCCTTTCGGCCACTAATTCTCCCAACCATTTCATACCACTGACCCAACAGTAGGAGAAGGATATTGACATCTCAGATCTGGAGGCACACACAATGGCATCTCAAGGTTCAATCGATGCTAAGTTTGAGGCGTTGGAATCACGCATGGAGGATAGATTACATGTATTCGGGAAATTCGGATTGGACCGATCTCCAAGCCCAACAAAATTCCAGCAAGGTGAAAGTTTCGAGAGGCCTCCCAAAAAGGAAGTATGAGCTACTAATATGAGGTAGCCACGTATGAGGGTGGACTTCCCTCAATGGGTAGAAGGAGACCCGAGGATGGATTTCACGCATCGGACATTACTTCCGCTATTACCAAACACCAGAGGATTCCATGGTGGACACCAGTATCATCAACCTCGAAGGAGATGCAATTCGGTGGTACAATCAGCTTGAATACACCCATGGGGCTCCGAAGTGGATATAAATGAAGAACGCGCTGTTGAACCGCTTTGGGTCGACCAAGTGCGAGAATATCAATAGATAACTTGCTAAGATTCGAGAAACCTCCACGATCCAAGAATACCATACTAGGTTTGAGGAATTATCTTACTTTGCTTATGATCGGTCTGACAGACAATTATTAGGGACATTCATCGAAGGACTCAAGTCAGAAATTAAAAGAGAGGTTAAAGCATGGCAGCCCCACAACGTGAAGGCTGCAATCTCTTTCGCCCGAATCTAAGAGGAACGACTAACTAAGATGCTTCGGGGATGAGAACCACTCCTAGACCAGCAGCATATAAACCTCGCTCTGCCCCCAACCGTCTTTCACTGTCAAAAAAATTGACATTAGAAGAGCTATATGACAGATCAGCGAAGGGACTTTGTGGTATTGTCGTGAACTTTGGAGCCACAACCATCGCTGTGAAAAAGGGAAACTTTCCATAATAAAACCTATTGAAGAATCTAGAGAGGAGGTCTAGGAACCTAAGGAGGAGAATATAAAGGAAGACCAGCAGCGGGCCGATTGCACAACTCATGCTTTAGCCGACCATGCAAACCCATAAGCAACAAAAGTTGAAGTATCTCTTAAGCAGCATCCTGTCACCATCCTCATAAAGACTAGGAGCACCAACAACTTTATGAACAACAAGATTATTGCCCAATTGATACTCCAAAATGAAGATTGCAGTAGGTTTGACATTGAGGTCGCCAACAACCAAATTGTGAAGTGTGACCAAAGATGCCTGTGGATAAAATTATTGCGGTAGGACCAAGATATACTTGTTGATTTCTTCCTCCTTCCTCTTAATGATTATGAGGTCGTGCTCGACATCAAATGGCTGACTACACTAGGTGATGTTCCCTGAAATTTTTTAAATTTATCATGAAATTTTTTAGTCATGAGAAATAGGAGATCCTACACTGGAAATACGGGAGCGACGTAACGATAATTTGCACACAGCAAATGGAGAAATTTTTTAACAAAGTTAACAATGGCTTCTTGAGGCAACTTTAGCAGCATTATATGGGGCATCCAACAAAAATTGAAGACCCAAACATTCTCTAATCGCTTGTTGAATTTTTAGACATTTTCGTCGAACCGCGTAGCCCAATTTCTACCCGTCGACATGACCACCGAATTCTAATTCTCTCGAGCAAACTAGTAGCAAACACTCAACTGTGTCCTTATCCTCATCTCCAAAAAGCTAAAATATTGAAGAAGAGATGCTTGAAACAAGGGTCATCCACCCAAGTTGCCACCCCTACTCTTTGCCGGTGCTAGCTTTACTCGACTTCAACAAAGTGTTTGTGATTGATGTATCGGGAGCTAGAATTTATGTTATCCACATCTAAGATGGCTGACCTGTAGCTAACATCGGCAAAGCCCTCTCCCCATACCACCTGAAGCTATTAATCTACGACGAGGAAATGCTGACTAATGTTAAATTTGTGGCTTGATATGATACAGGACAACATCACAAAGAGGAGATAAAATTAAGTCCTGAAAAATTATAGATTGTACTCCCTCCAAACTTAGATCGGGATGACCTTTCAAGGATTCTACTAGAGGGCAACCACCATCACAAAGGAAAGTGATATAACCCCAAAAGGAGCTCTATAGAATTTGATCTTTGAGGGGGATCAACCCTTGGAACACTATAGGGGTTCCTCCCTCCTAGGGTCGACCAACAAGTCTAAAATAGAATTAATCTTGATTAATGAAAAGAGGTGGAGCCTACAAGCTTATATAGGGCTCAAAACCCTAGCCCTAGTGTTCCTAAGTGAATTCCCCCTTTTGCCCCTCCTACAGCTGTCATCCCTAAATAAATGGGGCAACGTCCTAAGTGGTTGTACAAGCCATGCCCCTCTACTAGAAACCCTAGCCGACCAGCTCAGTAAGGGGGGTGGCGGTTAAGAAGCCCTAAGGCCCTAAAATAAACCCTATCCATACTTCTTTATAGGATAGAAGTGACTAGGCCACCTCTTCAGCTCCTCATATGATTCTCATGCTATCATCAACTGAACTTTGGCTACCTCATCAGCTTGGGTGTCAGTTGGAAGGATCTGGGCTGAGTTGTCTTCTTTGGATTTCCATTTGAGGTGGGATACCCGGAGGATCAATTGTAATCTTGATTTGGTGCATGGTTATGATCTCCAAGTTAGGGCCCCAGTGTGATCTCCAATTTTGCAAGGCCTAAAGAAATAGAGAGACCACTTCCTTAAGGCTCAAGTTTCCTGCTGATCGAGCTGGAGGTGTAGGAAAACTTGATCTTCAATTTTTCATCCATTCTATAGTTTGTCGGGAGGCCATTTCTTCTTTGCATGTGTTGCCATGTGGTTAGTCTTTAGTATTAGCCAATCTTTCTTTTGGAATACCCTCTCATATGGTTCAGGATGATGAGAGCCCAATCTGGTTTGAGCATGTATTGTAATTCTTCTGGGCTTACTCCTCTTTCGTGCCATAGACTTGTGTCTAGCCAAATTTTAAATTTGGTAGCAATGAGTATCCCCTTTAAAAACCTCGTGTGGAGTGTGGGGGAAGCCTCGATGTGAATTAGGAGTCGACCATCTTGCATAAGGGTGACGCTAATCCCAACTCTGGATATGCCTGCTCCAATCATAAACATCTAGCCATGACTTGGTGGGGACAACATCATGTTCGTGAGAGCTATAGTTCCACTCGGCCAATGTGGTACATCTTTCTTCACAATAAGAGGGATGATGTTTTGAGATCTATGAATGATCATTCTCTTATTCTGATTTTGCCACTATAGGGGCTCAATTTTCTCACGGTCTTGGGCCGTAGATCATAAGTCATCATCAAGGAGGTCTTTGAGCATCATGGTCCAATCCTGGGAAAAGTCGTAGAAGTCACCAGAGATCTCGAAGTGCTGCATCAGCAACCATGGTGAGTTCAGTAGGATGTAACACTTCATAAGTAATTTATCCCTGGGGAAAAGGATGTAGGGATGTGTCATAGTCGAAAATAAGTATGACCGAACAATCCATGTCTCTATCATCTCTTGGGCGACCCTCTTATCTTTAATCTTTTGTGGGTTTGTGTAGCCGACGAAGGTATGGACCGTGCGGGTGGCCGATTGTGGTATAACCATCTCCTTGGGCTCTAGAGTCGTATCTTCAAGTTTGGGTTCTTCATTAGGTATGATCATCAAAGGTCTCTCCTTTTTACAATTGTGTTCTAGGCTCCACAGTTTATTACAAGGCCCACATAGGCCCTTTGTCGATCCATCATGAGAGTCTTCTCTTGTTAATTTCATTGGATGAGGGTTGTCAAATCATGAATTTTGATGATAAAATCAATTGATGGGTTATTGTTCTAACATGGATTGTTAGATGTTGATTGATGTAGGATTAATTACGATAGAAATATTATGACAATCACGATTAGCTAAGGTCAAGTCCATGCATCAAGTTGATGCGGTTGGGAACTCGCTAGGATTACGTCGGGAGCTCGCCAAGAGTATCAGGAGTTTGCCAGGATGGTGCAAGGGAGTTCGCTAGAAGAAGACCAAGACTCACCGGAAGATTGTCAAGGGTAGTCAAAAAGCTTGTCGAGAGTTAGGATGGTCTTGTAATGGATATTTGGTAATTATGATTATATTTAATTAAGTCAAAATTAGCATCATGCAGGACTAACTATGACAGGATCAATGAAATTACGACCAGATAATGGGCCCAGATCAAGCTTATGCATATGGCTGGGTTTGGATGATGCAGTGGGACCTCGTCGGGAGTTCGCTAGGAGATTCGCCGAAGGGATCGGGAAGCTCGCTGGGAGCATGCCGAGAGATCACCGGAAGAAGCTCGGATGACTTGTCGCAAGAATGCCAAAGTTTATCGGATTGGTGGAAGTTGGGTTTTAGTTTAAGCTTGTAGTCTTTAAGTGTTGTAATCGTTGAGTCATAGTTAGAAGTACATCTTAATTGAGTTAGATTTGGATGAAATCTAAAATCAACTCAATAAGGCAACCGGGTCCACTATTGGGGTTTGATTGAGCTCAATTGGTTGACCAGAGGGTTGGTCAACATCAGGTTCAAGCTGGAATTCAAAAAGTGGAGGGAACCACTTTTGCAAAAATTTCGACGGCTAAACCGTCAGTGAGCGACTTGTCATGGATAAAAATGTAAACAAAGTGTTTGATGAAATGCTCAAATTTGTCCGTGTCCTTCGGTTTGTGTACGTACCTTGTATAGCAAGTAGCGGGCTTGAAGTAAGCTTGACAGCCTTAGTTTGGTTTGCTTTGTGGCCGATTTTGGCTTGTAAATATGAGTGTGTCTTGTAAGCACTTATGGGGACTTCGGTCTATAATAGACCATTATCCTCTGTGTGTAACCTTTTTGAGTTTGTAATGTCCATGGGTGTAAGTTATTTTGGCTTTATAAAGTGTTTGCTTAAGCAGTTGCTTGTGGATCCTGTTTGAATTGCTTCTAGCTCGTTTTCTCTTCTATAAGTCCTAAGGGACCCTAGAAGATCTCGGGGAAGGCTGACCTTTGTGGACAGACATGCATAGGTGCCACACGGCTTAGGCAAAGTCAGCTAAGCCCGTGACATTATGGTATCAGAGCGGGACAAGCACACATAGAAACACTCACCATACAAACGTGGGGGACCTAGTTGGGCTGTGTGGAGGACAGCCAGCACACGCAACCATTTTGGGGAAATAGACATTGAGATATAGGAAAGGATTCGCTTAGAGGAGCGGACATCCAAGTTTGGCAATTAGAGGAATGGCCAACCCTTTGCGCGAGATGCACTACAAGGACAAGCAAGCGGAGAAGAATGCGTAGCGTACAAAGATTGGGATGATTGAGTTCGAGCTACGACTCGATGTTGGTAACCAAACTTGACGGTGCTCAAGGCAAGTAGGGTGCTTGATGAAAGATGAGACTGTGCAAAGTGGGAGGTGTTGCGCAACGATCGAAAGAGTTATGCAAAGCTCATAGAGAGTGAGGGGAATTGCTAACTTGAATGATTTGATACTCATGCAAGGGCTTGTACATGGACGACGGAGTGTTCATGGCCATCCCAAGGCGTGATCGGAACTCGGTGCTATGGAGCATCAGAACTTTCTCTTCGGCATGAAAAGGATACATCCATACGCAGCTAAAATATGCAACAAGTTTGGCAAGTTGCTAAACTTCGAAGTGTGCAATGGGGACTGTATTGGCGAAGGGTCACAATTTAGCAAGTGCATTTACGGAGGCAGAATAAGACATAAGTTGTTTGGCAAGACAGAGTAGTACAAAGGGGATGATGGTCTTTAAAATTTCCAGTGGGAAGAATGTAAAGAAGAAAGTTGCTCAAATAGGATATATATCTAGGAGGGATAAGTCCTAGTTCTCTAGAGGGAGAATCATGTATAACGAACCGCACATATTGAGGAAGAGTTCCTCAAGGTAATATCTCCACAAAGCTTAAGGGACCGAGCGAGCGAACGAAGAGTCGTTGCATGATCTCGAATGAGGTAATGCATTGGTGGATGCATTTCGAGATCAAGTGGGGGAGCAATCCAAGGCAACATCATATGAAGGCACACTTAGAATCGATGTGGAAATCTAACTCAACCGAGGGTTGACCCGTGGAATGGTGGGCGCGAGGGCCATCATAAACTATGCAAATCGAAGAGCGGAGCGACTTAAGAGGAACTTGGTGAAGTATCCAAGTCACATGAAGGGAGTCGACATAGAAGATAGAACATGGAGCGGAGGCACGGAGCTTTCCTTGGACAGAGGTCAAGGGCATGAACTCTTGTAGAGGCAAAAGTGGGATCATATCGTTCTATGGGTTCTTCATTATGATGGGGCGGACTTATCTTGCATGGTGCCAAAGACCAAGGGAGCTTCGAGGCACATGCACCTTACCTTAGAGATGCATTTGACGGAGTAACTAAGGTGATTCAACTTACGGAGGCGAAGTTAGAATCAGGAGACCTTAGCATAGGGAAAGAGGATGGAGAGGCACTCTTGAAGAATATGCCACAGTGTTGCCATTCTAGTTGTCAGGAATAAGTGACGCATAGCGGAGATTATGCTGGTAGGGGATAGAGGCCCAAGATCCAGATAATGGTGCATCAATCCTAGCGAAGTCAAGGGACTTCAGGAGCTACTAGGAGACGAACTATTCTAGAGCTATGCTTCATCTGGGTGTGACCTAAGAGTGGGTGGACGAAGGTGAATTGTCAAGGGAGCGAACCAAAGATCGAAGATGGCGGAGGCCCTACGATGTGTTAGCAGAGGCCACACCTAGAGAAGTCATAGTCCGAGTTCATCACACGAGAATCTGTATGCAATTGAGATGTCACCAGGAGGCAACATGGTGCAGCGGATCGTGGTGGAATAGTTCGTGACAATGCAACATAGGAGATTATCTCCCGTGAGGGACATGATCATGTGGAGGTATGATCAAGAGCTACTAGGAGCTCCACTTTGGTGTACTACATGATAAGGAAAAATACTATGGATTCAAGGAGTGAATGCTATGGTACCGCAGAGGTGGACTTCGTGTGCGCATCAGTGCTTGCATTGAATAAAAGCCTTAGTCATCAGCATATGAGGCCTATATACCACCGAGGAAGAAGTCCAAGTACAAGTACTAGTTTGTCCCATGGAGGGGGACGTGATCATGTGAATGATCAAGAGCTGCTGGGAGCTTCACTTTTGTGAACAATGCAACGACAAGAAGGGTTATAGATTCAAGGAGTGAATAACATGGTACCGTAGCGGCGGGTCTTCCGTGTGTGCAGATCAAAACTTGCATTCGAAGAAAGTCTTGGTTATCAACATATGGGGGCTGTGTACCACCGAGGGAGAAGTCAGATTGCAAGTACTAGTGAATCCCATAGAGGGGACTTGATCATATAGAGGTATGGTTAGAGTGACTGGCGAGTTGGACTACTTCAGTGGTCACATTCATTTATGAGAGCCCGGCAAGTCAGAGGATAAGGCCTTGTAAGCGAACGTTGCTACCAAGGAAGCAAAGGAGAACAGAATCGGCGTGAGCCCTGCAATAAGATAGCAGAGCTCATGCATGAGAGTTGTAGTTTATCTTTCCATCAACGAAGGAGAACTACTAGGAGGACACAGTGGTGTTGAAGTAGGTGGTCGAAAGGGACGAGGAAGCGACGACGAGTCCGGAGGGGCTCAACTACCCAAAAAACAAAGTGTCGATTAGAAAGGAGGTGGACTCAGAGGAGCACCACAGTGTCGTAGAGATGGATCTATCGATCGTGAAGGAAGGGATGCAGATGTTAGGCAATGGATAGTAGGGCCATGGGCTTGGCAGCACCATGGTACCGCAGAGGTGGGACTTTCGTGGAGTCATCGATCCCTTGCTTTTATGGAGGGAGAGCATTGGTCATAAAAAGGGGTCGAGGAGGTGGAGAATGCAGAGGCAAACTCCAAGTACCAAGACAGGGTGGAAGGGCAGAGGCCAAGGAACTTCATAAGACCGGTGTCGATAGGCTTCTCATCAAGATAGCCGAAAGCGAGGGACTTCGGGTTGATGCAGGAGTGCTCTACCATGGAACGAAGTAGGCAGTACATGGTGGTACTATATCTTTTCTACTTAGAGGAGTAGGCGACAAAGGTGATGGAGAAGACGGTACAATCCCATATGTGACCAGAACTATCAAAGACTTACTCCAAGTTGGGGGACTCCAAGTTGGGGTAAACATTTTACTATTTTCGAGCAAAACTTCTTGCATTTCAGAAGTTCAATGGCAGTGGGAATGCGAATCACAGTAGCTAACTCAACGCAAGATGTGCAAACACTTCAAGTGCTTCAGAAGTGTGAGCAAAGAGCGGACGAATGCTAGTAACCAGCTCAATGCATGAAGTACAACCTCGATGAGGCAAGCGAAATCGAGTAACCTTTGCCTTCTCAACTCCTAAGAGAATGGGTGAAGTTGAGTATCCTAGTTCTCTTACTTATCAAATAGAGGAGCTCTGCACAAGTTCAGTGACACTTCGAAGAAAGCTTATAAAAGAAAATAGTTGTCAAATCCTTACCATTGGTGATCAGTACTACTGAGAGTAGATTGTTTGCTTCATTTCCCAATTGAATGCCAATCAAAAGCGGGAGCGATGTGAACCTACTTGGAAGTGACAATTAAAGTTGACGAAGGATCAATGAGCGAATCTTGTGTAGGAAGGACCTCAAAGACTTCAAAGTCTGCAAAGCGATGCTCGTTAAAGCTCCAACAAGTATCCATCCAGTTTAAGCAACATGAAACTATTGCAATACTGGCGTATAATAAGGAAGGTCTTTTACTTTACCAGAAGGATCCGTAAAAATCAACAAGGATTAGCACAGCTTAGCCAACCCCACACCAGAGTTAGTCACTGGTGAGTTGAAGCAGTATGGCGGATTAGAGTTTGACTACTCAATAACAGCAGCGGAAAGTAGCTGGGAGCCAAGAGACATGTTGCAACTATAATAAAAGATTGAAGATTCAGCAAAATGTGAGGAGATGCAGCATCTACAATGGCTTTGACGAGGACGTCGAAAGAATAAGTGGGGGAGAATGTCACGGATAAAAATGTACCTAAAGTGTTCGATGAAATGCTCATGTTTGTCCGTGTCCTTCGATTTATGTACATACCTTGTACAGCAAGTAGCGAGCTTGTAGTAAGCTTGATAGCCCTAGTTTGGTTTGCTTTGTGACCGATTTTGGCTTGTAAATACAAGTGTGTCTTGTAAGCACTTGTGGGGACTTCAGTCAGTAATGAACCATTATCCTTTGTGTGCAACCTTTTTGAGTTTGTAATGTCCATGGATGTAATTTGTATTGGCTTTATAAAGTGTTTGCTTGAGTAGTTGCTTATGGATCCCGTTGGAATTGCTTCTTCTGGCTCGTTTTATCTTTTGTAAGTCCTAAGGGACCCTAGGAGATCTCGGGGAAGGCTGACCTTTGCGGACTGACACGCATGGGTGCCGCACGGCTTAGGTAAAATCAGCTAAGCCCGTGACAGATTGGTGTACCGCTGTTGCCCAGGCTTTCGGATGGCTGACCCACCCAGACTAGGCAGTTAAATCGCCCGTACCCAAGAATCTGGGTACTTTCGGTGGTTGACCTACCCAGGACTGACGGGTAAATCACCCATACCCTAGTGTTCGAGTGGCTGAGCCGCCTAGGTCGGTAGGTAAATCGCCCATACCTGATTCTATCGGGTATTTGATTTTTGGCTCAAAAAATCTTAAGCCACTTGGGGCCTATAAATATCCCAAGTTTTCTTGCATTAACAATTTTTGAGGATTATATGCTGAGAAAATATTTTGTGAGAATTGTAAGAAAAAGAAAAGGGGTAAGGGAGTGATCAAAGATTGTAATCTTGTCTCCCTTATAAGCAAAGTGTAAGGGTTTGGTCTTCACCCAAAGAAGATCGGTAGTGGTATACCTCAAGATGGAGGACTTGGGAGTGGATGTAGGCCATTGACACCGAACCACTATAAAAATTATGAGTGTTTCATTGCTTACATATTTTTGTATTGACGCTTCTTATTTAACTCAACTCCTTAAAAGTAAAGTTTCCACGATAAGTTCTTTCCTTCAAACATTGCTTATCTTTCCAGTCTACTTAGTAATTTTTTTTCAATCACTCACTCGTTTAACTAAAAACGAAAAGCTTCATATTTCCTATCTTGGTTTAATAAAAAAGTTTTCATCTAAACTGAAAATTTATACTTGCACTAATTCACCCCCCAACCCCCTCTTAGTGCCAACTGATCCTAACAATTGGTATTGGAGCAAGAAAGTTACTCATTGGATTAACACTCACTTGAGTAAATGGCTTATTTTGGCATGAATGAGGGACATTTCTTCTCACGTCCTCCCATGTTCAATGGGATGGATTACACATATTGGAAGACTCGGATGTAAATTTTTCTTATTTCTTTAGACCTTGATTTATGAACTATTGTTGAAAAAGGATTTGAAAGGTCTTCTCTTCCAATGAACAATTGGAATGATTTGGAAAAGAAAACTTTCTCTTTATTGTCAAGGCTATGAATGTCTTGTTTTGCGCCTTAGATAAAAATGAATATGATCAGATTTCTTGTTTAGATTCGGCTTTCGATATATGGCATGCATTAGAAGTAACACATGAAAGCACACTAAATCTAAATGAATCATTAAATAAAATATCTTACAAAAATAAACAAGAAGAACACATTCCAAAGAACATGAAGGAACTTGAACTGAGAACATATGACTCCTCGAGTGAAGTCTCGAGTGATGAGGACCTTGAACCCTTGACAAATGAACAGATAAATTAATGAACATGAACCTTAAAAATGATCTAAAGATGGATAAAACCTCTTGCTATGAATGAAAGAAGCCGAAGAGCTCCAAAGATGAAATGCACAACTAAGATGTGGAGAACAATCGCTCTTATGGCCATCGAAGATGAGGTTAGTGAGTCTTTAAATATTTCTTTTTCTGAATTATTAAGCATGTTTCATGATCTGTTTGATGAGTTTAGAAAATTTAGTAAATCATTTAAACTACTTAAGAATGATCATGAATTGCTAGTTAGTAGACTTGATGAAATGCATGACTTACTAGTATCACACAACAACACATGCTCTAAATGTAAGATACTAGATAGTGTTAAAGAAGAAAACATCATGCTTAAATCAACACTAGAAAAATTTCAAATAGAGAACAAATCCCTAAATATGATCATTTCCAATAAGGGTTATATTAATAGTAGAAATGACATAGGATTTGTTGGTAATGTTCAACAAAAGCCAACCATGTTTGTGAAAGGACCTAATTAAATTTGCTACCTAAAAACAAATATAACTTTTGTGGTAGATTAGGACATAAAGCCTACAAATGTTCATTTAAAAATTATGGTCCACATAAATTAATTTGGGTTCCTAAAGGAACCATAAAAAATCTTATGCCATTAGAGAAAATAGGAAGAATATATCATGAAGGACCTAAACTCAAGTGGGTACTGAAATCAAAACCTCCCATAATATAAAGTTACCTCCTAACAAGGCTAAGAGCACTAAGTAATGTTTTGAAAGTAGATGCTCAAGACTTGAGATCTAATACTCTTTCAAAGCTCACTAGCCTATGTAACAATAATAATAAAAAATATTTCAATTAAGATGTTTGAAGCTTAATGATCCTTGTTTCTATTATAACAAATCCGTTTATTGAAAACAGTTCATCATTATATAATTAATCTTGATGATACATAGCTAGAGCATGCTAGAATTAGAAAGAAGAAACTATAGTTAACTTAAATAAAAGTCATATATATGAAAGAAAGATTTTGATGATGATTATTGTATTGATGTGTATTAACTTGTATTGATGATTTATGTTATTTTTGAACCTAAAAATCATATATAAAATCATCTTTCTTTAAAAGAAAAACTTCTTCATAACATGATAGAATCTTCCAACATGCAAAAATCATTAGATTTAAAATGAATCAAAGCTTTTGTTTGAAAATATTTTTGCAATGATCATAATGAAATTTTATTTTTGACTTTAAATGTCAATGCATTCTTGAAATAAATTTCAAAAGAAGGATAATTCTTCTTGAAAGCATATTTATCCCATGAATCCTTCAACAAAGATAAAATAATACATTTATTGTTGAATCTCTTTAACTACAAAAATAAATATAAAACTTTAGCTATTTTTTCTTGGAAAATAATCTATGATGACTTTATTGAAATTTTCTGAAAATTTTTTATGATGATTTTGGATATGTTTTCAAATGATTTTATTTTAAAAAGAGATTAATGAATCGATTATGTTATTTTTATTACTCTCTTGAACTATGAAAGTGATTTTGGTAACTTTAGAAAATGAGACTTGAAAATCTTCTTATGAACCATGTTCTTGAAAACTTAAAGTTTCATATATATAAATCAAGATCTTTTACTTTTTTTTTTAAATTAACCCATGATCTTGATATCTATAATATGATATCTTTATGAGATGAAGACTCTTCTTTGTTCTCTTATGGTTCTATTTTATCATCTAAGAAGAGATTTATTAAATTAAATCATACCTTTAATATTCATGAATGTCTTTTGATATCAATATTTATCTTGACATGATTTATTTTAAAACTTATGAATGACATAACTTAATAATCAAAATTAGTATTTCTTAAATTTGTGATAAGTTAAAAATTGAAAGAGATTTGTACTATTATGAATATTTTCTTAATTTCTTGGCTTGACTTTTACGTTATGGGAATCACATTATTGATGTCTATAATTTTTTCTTTTTAATAAAAAGAAGATTTATGATCTTACTAATTTTAATTGAAATTTTTATCAAGATCATTCTTTTTTTTATTAAAAAGATTTAACTCGGATGAATTGAGATTATCCCCTAAGACTCATTTTTATTATTCATAAAAAAAAGGGGAAATAAACTTATTAAATGAAATCATGTCTTTTGATATTCAAAAATTTAATTTTATCTTTAATGATATGATCTCCTTGTCCTTTTTGGTGTAATTTGAATATGAATGTTGGGAAGAAATTATGCTATCATATTTCTTTCTTGACATTGACAAAAATAAAAGAGAGAGATAAAATGATTAATATGATTAGAAGTAAATTTGGATATGATAACATTGAATGAGGAATAATTGCTTAGAAGAAAATTAGGACTTTCTAAATCATGCATAATACTTGGATTTATAATTTGAGCTTGATCTACTATCTTACATTCTTATGAAATTCTTGATGGTTTTTATCAAAATTTACAATAAATAATTTTTTTTGCTATACTTGAAATTGCATAAGATGCTTTTAAATATATGAGTAGCTCATTAACTTTTGAATCTCCTTGAATATCTTAAAATTTTGAGCTTAATTTCAAAATTCACATCTATAAAATTGAGCATTCTTGTGATATGATATTTTTCATTTCTCTACCTTGATTCTACCTTCTTGCTCACACATGTGAAGAAAGAAAATCACTAGCATTTCAAGAGACTAATACGTCTATTAATTATATTTTGAATCTCCTGAAAGTGATTTTGATGATTTTAAAATTGAATGAGTGATTTATCTATATCGTAGTTTTGATTTCTTGGAATTATAACTTGAAATCTTTTATGTATCAAAATCTTTTGTCATGTCTTTGTATTATTTAAAAGAAGATTTTTATACAAATCATGAACTTGACAACTTATGATTTCTTATGGATAAATCAAGAAATTTTATTTGTTTCTCCTATGACTTGTCTCTTGATATTCATAATTTGTTTTATAAATTGAATATCTCATCGCCATGTTCATTTTTCTTGATATATTTCATGTGATGATTGGTATATCTCTTGATTTATTTATTGAAAAATGATGCAATGGGAAAAGTTTTACAATATTCTAATCATCCTTTCTTTTTGAAAATGACAATGGGGGAGCAAACTTATAAGCTTATAAAATTGCTTGCTTGAACAATGCAAAGAAAGGAGATATTTGCTAGCTTGCACTTCTCAAAAGAGAAGAATGAATTCACTAATTTTCATCTTCTAAAGTAATGAAAAATTAGTTAAATTGCTAAGCTTTCATATATCAAAAACTTGCTAATTGCACTTCTCCTTTTGTTGATGAAAAAGAGGGAGAAGGTATAATGATGTGAAATCATATATGATGATTATGCATGTAATGATAATTTTGAAAATCGACATAATGATAATAATTTTTTATTGTCCGAATTTATTTGCTATATTTTCTTGAAATTTACATGAGAAAAATTTATTGAGCTCATATTTAAAATTTTATATATACAAGATTGAGGTTGAGACCTTGAAATGTTAAATCAGGAAAATATATAAATTGCTAATATAGATTTCCTGAAATGAAGCCTTTTTGTGATAATATATTTTTTTTGAAAACTTTCTCCATGATTTTATCTTATTATTTTCAAAAAAAGAAAAAGAAAATTGCATGAAGATGTGCCACAATTAAAACTTACAAGAGATAATTATTGATATCAAGAGATGACTTTTGCTATATTTGAAATACATAAGTAATCTTTAAATCTCTTGAACTTTTGAGCTAATTTTAGTATTACCTTTAAAATTTATTAAGTGCTCTTCTCTATGAAGAAATGATTCAACAATACCTCCATTATCACCAAACCCTACCACCCTCATGAAAAACCCTTCAAAACCCTGCCCTAAACCGAAACTAAACAGCCACCCAAATCAGCCCTAAACCGTAGCCTACTCCCATCCAAACCGATTCACCTTCCAACCGGCCACCCCCTTCTCCAAAATTCTCATGCCACTAACCTGACAACAAAAGAGAGATCTCAATATTACAGGTCTAGAGGCATATACCATGGCATCAGAGGAGGCCATCAACTCCAAGTTTGAAGCCTATGAAAGCCGTATGGAGGAGAAGATGCGATCAATTTTTGCCTAATTCAGCATGGGTTGACCATCAAGCCGGAGGAAGTCACACCATGCAGAGACTTCAGATCGGTGAGACGATCCTCAAGAGCATGGATATATCACCTCTGATCCCAACAATCTATGCATGAAGGTTGACTTCCCAAGATGGGAAGAAAGAGACCTGATCGGATGGATCTCGCGCGCGGAGCACTATTTTTGGTTCTACCGAATTGTCGATGCTACACGGGTGGAGATTGCTGCCATACACCTCAAGGGAGATGCTATTTAGTGGTTCAATTGGTTTGAACATACCCATGGAGGACTCTCTTGGCAGTGATTCAAGGAAGGACTACTAAACCACTTCGGAGCAACCGATTTCGACAACATCGATGGACAATTGGGAAAGATTCATCAAACCTCTACAATACAAGAATACCAAACAAGGTTTGAGTGTTTATCTAACCAAACTGAGAATTGGTCTAAGAAATAACTTTTAGGTACTTTTATTAAGGGCCTAAAGCCGGAGATCCGAGGAGAAGTAAAGGCGCAGCAACTATACACACTTATGGTGGCTATTTCCTTCGCGCGTATCCAGGAAGAATGATTCAACCATGAGGTATGAAGGACAAGGGTCGCTCCCTGACTAGTCATGCCAAGGCCTACTACCCCCTCTACTACCATCTATGCCCCTACACCATAAAAGTTGCAAGAGACGAGCTTCATGAACGATCGGTCAAGGGGTTGTGTTGGCATTATGACGAACCATGGAGCCACGAACATCGCTGCAAAAAGGGCTGGCTCCTCATGATTGAATCAATGGAGGATGAGGATAATGAAACATCTAAAGAAGCCCTTGAACCTGAAGAAGAAGCCATGGAGGAAGAGTTCCAACCGGCCGACTACGTAGTGCACGCATTGGCCGGCTACTCCAACCCACAAACGATGAAATTTGGAGGACTTCTAAAATAGCAACCCATCACCATTCTCATCAACACAGGCAGCATAAATAATATCCTCAATAGTAAGGATGTTGCACATTTGGCACTTCAAATTGAAGGTCACAACAAGTTCGATGTAAAGGTCACCGACGGTCGAATCTTCAATTGTGAGCAACGGTGCCCGCGGGTGAAACTACTCCTCCGAAACCATGAAGTGGTAGCTGATTTCTTCCTCCAACCCATCGATGATTATGAAGCCATACTCAGGATCGAATGGCTCACAACACTCGGTGATATCTCCTACAATTTTTCTAAATGAATCATGAAATTTTATTACAAAGGGAGATAGGTCACGATACAAGGCAAGCGCGGGAGCCAAATTTCCACTGTTTCGTCGCAACAAATGGAGAGAGTTTTACACAAAGCACATGGTGGATTTTTGATGCATAACTGGCAGCTATCTCAGGGGGAGAATATATAAAATTCAGATCCTAAGCTTGCCCTCTTACTAGATGAATTCGCGGAGGTTTTCATGGAGCCGCGCGAGCTGCCCCCTAACCTGCCACATGACCATCGTATTCCTATTCTGCCGAGCAAATCTCCAGCAAATTTGCATTTATACAACTACCCTCACTTGTAGAAGGATGAGATCGAGAACATCGTCAAAGAGATGCTTGGTGATTTGACAGAGTTACAGCCCTTATTCTTCAATGGTGTTGCTAGTGCGCAAGAAGGACGGTACATGACGAATGCGTATTGATTATCGGGCCTTGAACGCTATCACCATCAAGGATAAATATCCTATACCAGTCGTAGATGAGCTCTTGGATGAATTAAAAGGAGCCCGAGTCTTCACTAAATTGGATCTTCATTCCAATTATCATTAGATTCGGGTATGTACTGAAGATGTTCTGAAAACTGTATTCCGCACGTATAACAACCACTACAAGTTTCTGGTAATGCCTTTCGGACTGTTCTAGCGATTGGTGTTCTTTGATGATATTCTCATTTATAGTCTTACGCTTGATATACATTTTCAGCACTTACGAACTGTTCTAGCGATTCTTCAGGAGATTACTATTTATGTTAAACAGTCAAAGTGCAGCTTCTTATAGCGTAAAGTGGAGTATCTTGGGCACATTATATCAGAGGATGGAGTGGCGGTAGACTTGACGAAGATCAAGGCAATGCAAGGATGGCCGAAACCTATAAATGTAAAATCGCTGCGTGGCTTCCTTGGACTCATGGACTACTATCATAAATTTGTGAAAGATTATAGAAACATTAGTGCCCCGCTCACATCCCTACTAAAGAAAGACTTCGTCTTGTGGTCAGAACAAGCTTCTTCAGTCTTCAAACGACTCAAGGCTGCCATGACGACAACGCAGGTCCTAGCACTACCTGATTTCAGTCGCACATTTGTCATTGAGGCCGACGCATTAGGAGTTGAAATTGGGGCTATTCTTATACAAGATGGTCGACTCCTAATTTACACCGAGGCTTCCCCCACACTCCACACGAGGTTTTTACAGGAGATACTAATTACTTCCAAATTTAAAATATGGTTGGATATAAGTCCATGGAACGAAAGAGGAGTAAAACTAGAAGAATTGTAATTCATGCTCACACCAGATTGAGCTCTCATCATCCTGAACCATACTAGAGGGTAGTAACCATTCTAGAAGAAAGATCGGTTATCACTAAAGACTAACCATATGACAGCACATGCAAAGAAGAAATGACCTCCCGACAAACTTCAGAATGGACAAAAAATTGAAGATCGAGTTTTTCTACACCTCCAGCCCGATCAGCAGGAAACTCGAGCCTTAATGAAGTGGTCTCCCTATTTCTTTGGGCCTTGCAAAATTGGGGATCACATTGGGGCCCTAACCTAGAGATCAGATTCGCGCACTAGATCAATATTACAGTTGATCTGCTAGCTATCCCACCACAAATAGAATTTTAAAGAGGACGACTCAGCCCAAATCCTTCCAACTAACACCCCAGCTAATGAGGAGGCCAAAGTTCAGTTGATGAGAACATGGGAATCATATGAGGAGCTCATGGAACCTCGGCCTTGAGGACAAGGCTGATTTGAAGAGGGCGGGTTTGATAGGACTCCAATAGGATTGAGTCTTAATCACTTAGAAGTAATCAATAAGAACCCTATAAGATTATAATAAAACCCCACCTAGTCACTTATATGCTATAAAGAAGTGTGGTTAGGGTTTATTTTGGGGCCTTAGGGCTTAGTGGCCGCTGCCCCCATTACTGGGCTAGTCGACTAGGGTTTCCCCCTGCTTAAGTCGGCTACAGAGCTACCCTAGCCGCCACCTATTCCCTCTAAGGCAGGTAGGCTATAGAAGGGGCAAAAGGGTAATTTTAGTTAGGCAAGCACCCATGGGCTAGGTTTGCAACCCTAATATAATGAAGTCGTCGCCTCCTCTCTCTTTTATTAAGCAATTATCATCTTTTATTCAGCCTTTGTGCCCAGTCAAGGAGGGAGGAACCCCTATAGCATTCCAAGGGTTAATCCCCCTCAGCGATCAAAATCTATAGGGCTCCTTTTGGGGTGTTATCAAATCGATAGGACTCCAACATGGTTGAGTCCTAATCTCCCTAAAAGTAGTCAATAAAACACTATGAGATTATAATAAAACTCCACCTAGCCACTTCTATCCTATAATGAAGTATGGTTAGGATTTAGATTGGGGCCTTAGTTAATAGTCGTTGCCCCCTTTACTAGGCTGGTCGGCCAGGGTTTTCCCCTACTTAGGTTGGCTAAAGAGCCAACCTAGCCGTCACCTGTTCCCTCTAAGGCAAGTAGGCTATAGAAGGGGCAAAATGATAATTTTAGTTAGGCAAGCACCCCCTAAGGCTAGGGTTTGGAGCCCTATATAAGCATGTAGCCTTCACCTCTTTTTATCAAGCAATCATCTATTTTATTTCAGCTTGTGTCGAGTCTAGGAGGGAGGAACCCCTACAGCGTTCCAACGGTGAATCCCCCTCAAGGGTGAAAATCTATAGAGCTCCTTCTGGGGTTCTATCATCTTGTCTCAGAGTAGTGATCTTGTTGCTCCTGTAGCCATTTCAATCGCCTCCACCTTCTCAAGCAATTCCCACAATTATTGCGACATGCGCCTCCACCTTCCACCCCAAATGCAGATTAGATCAATCTACCGTTGCCCCCCGCATTTGATTTGGAGATCTGGTATATTTTTATTACCCATGCCTCTTTAATTCTGTAAGATCCTTTACCTTACATGTTGAAGAATTTCTTCAAATTTTATCCACTACAAATTTCGTTCGTCGCAAACGTCATCGTTGTTGCGAAGGTGAAACGCTGCAGAAATTTTCAGCTGCCTATTTGCCTTTTGAAATCAAGTTATTTCATCTCCTTTTTCGCCAAAATTTTCAAACAAATCCAAAGATCAACTTAGCTTTCATCTGAGATTGATTTCTGAAAAAAATTCCTTCTTGAACCAGTTTTATTGCGCCTTCTTTCATCATTACGCAGTGCTGGAATTTTTACGATGAAGAATCTACCCTCCGCATATTGCCATCTTAAAACCAAACATTTGTTCATTCTTTTTGGCTGAAATTTTTACACAAATTAATCTAATATCTTAGTTTTCATCTAAGACTAATCTCTAGAAAAAACTCCTGGATTCGGACTTATAGGGTTGTAATCCTTCATCATGCAGTGCTGAAATTTTACGACAAGAATTCTGTGATCTTGTTTGCAATAATTTTTCTACCGTTATGCTGCCAAAATTTTCTTGATCCACATTACTACTATTATCACCATCTGAACCGAGATAATGATAATGAAATTCTCCATAAATTTCTTGGATTTTTGCTGGAATTAACATCGAGAAACTGCTGCTTCTTCGACGAAAATTTTGTTTGGCAGTACAGCGTATACCGTAGCGATCTTTCATCAAAATTTTATCGGATCTCATTGCCATATTTTTCAGATTTGAGACCCCCCCTCTCATCTTCAATTCCTACTATTACTCCCCAAAAAACCCTAACAAAACTGCAGCCAAACAGCCATCCCAATCAGCCCTAACCGTAGCCTACTTCCTTATCGATCCACTTACCTTTTCAGCCAACTTTCGTTATCGATACACCTACCTATGCTGCCATCTATCCCAAATCATAAATCTATTTCCCAAACCTTCATCTATTACTATCATAGCCCTGAAACCAAAACAATTTGTAGCCTAAACTCTACAAAACCGTTGCCCTAAATCGCACCCGAAATAGCCACAAACCGCACCCACAAATCGCAGCCTTCAGTCCACCAACCTTTCAGCCACCCAATCTCCCTTATCCCTTCAACCGCAGCATGCATCTTTTGCTGCCCAATGCTGCCAATAGTGACCTCTTACTGCTATCCTCCTTGATCGCAGTCAACAATGATCCTTGTGACAAAAAGGTTCCAGCAGCGATCATTCGCTGTAATCTGTTTACATCGTAGCCTGCAACAATCATTCATTGCTAACTATCTTAATCATGGCCAGCAACAAATTGAATACAACAACAACTATCTCTCGCTCAATACTACTGCTGCCCTCCTCTGCAATAGGCAAGTACATCGCTGCTTCGTCTTCCTCCTGTTGTTGCCGCACCCTTGCTGCAACCGACACCACCTGCAGCCATGAAGTCGCATCGCAGCCAAAGCCGACGTTGCTGCTGCCCTCTTCTTCCTCCACCATCACTGCTGCCTTCTGACTCAGATATCTTGGCTGCCATCTTCTGACAAATATCAGCCACCTAAAGAAATCATAGCCTCGATGACATTGCAACATCACCGAAGGACCATAGCCGATGTTACTGCTGCCATTTTCTTCCTCCACCATTTTTGCTACCCTTGGAGACTTCACCACCATAGCCCCGACATCACTGCCATTGCTGCCTTCAGCCTGAAGATTGCAGCTACGCTCTTTAATCAGTTTGATTTGACAGTTTGGAGATCCTTACTTTATGACATCGGTGGGCTTATTTGAAGCCAAATTGGAGGCTCTTGAGATGCGTATGGATATTAAATTATGTACTCTCTTTGAGGAGTTTAGATTGGGCTGATCACCGTGCCCAATAAGATCACAACGTGATGCAAATTTGGATTGTAAAAAGAACCTTAGCAAAGAACTACCGATGATCCATCAAACCTCCACCATCTAAGAGTACTAAACCAGGTTTGAAAGGTTATCTAATCATACTTATGATTGGTCTGAAAATTAGATATTCAAGACCTTTATTAAGGGCTTGAAGCCAGAGATTTAGGAAGAAGTTCCAACGCAATAGTCGTACACACTTAAGGCAGTCATCTCCTTTGCGCGACATCAAGAGGAGCGAATGAACTATGAAGCTCAGAAGATTAGAGTTGCTCCCCGACCAGCGGCACCAAATCTTTCACCTATTCCTACTGTCAGTTGACCCCCTCAGCCATAGAAATTAACAAGAGAAGACCATCATGACGGATTGACAAAGGGCCTATGTGGGTGTTGTGATAAACTGTGGAGCCTAGAACAATGTAACAAGGAAATACCGCTGATGATTGCGCCCACTGAAGAACCCAAATTTGAAGATACGACTCTCAAGCCCAAGGTGAAGGATACACCACAATCGGCCACCTGCATGGTCCCTACCTTAGCCAACTACACCAACTTGTAAAAATTAAAGATTGAAGGGTTTCTCGAGCAGTGGTCTGTCATCATCCTCATCAACGCCGGAGCACACATAACTTCATGAGCAGTAAGGTTGCTGCCCACTTAATGCTCCAAAAAAATATTACAATGGGTTTGAAGTTAAGGTAGCTAATGGCCAAATTCTGAAGTGCAACCATAAGTGCTCGCGGGTAAAACTAATCCTACAGGAACAAGACGTAGTTGCTGATTTTTTCCTCCTCCCTCTTGATGGTTTGGATGTAGTGTTTGGCATTGATTGGTTGTCTACGATGAAGATTATTTCTGGAATTTTTTGAAGCTAACCATGAAGTTTTTCAAAAATGGAAAGCAGGTGATTCTATGAGGAAGCCCAGCGACTACTACCACAACACAAAACTTAGAGGGGGTACCAAAAGAAAAATCCAGTGGTTTCCAAATTCAAATTCAAGGGTTTCATGAGATTGAAGATAAGTGATAGGACTCCAGCAGGGTTGAGTCCTAATCTCCCTAGAAGTAGTCAATAAAACCCTATTGATTGTACTAAAGCCACTCCTATCTTATAAAGGAGTATGGCTAGGGTTTAGATTAGTCCTTAGGGCTTAGTGGCTATCGCCCCTTTATTGGGTTGGTTGGCCAGAGTTTCCCTCTACTTAGGTCGGCTATAGAGCCAACCTAGTCGACCCTTGTTCCTATTAAGGCCGATTGGCTATAGGAGGGGCAAAGGGTAATTTTACTTAGGCAACCACCCCCTTAGGCTAGGGTTTTGATCCATATATAATGATGTAGCCGCCCCCTCTCTTGAATCAAGCAATTATCAATTTTATTTCAGCCTTGTGCTGAATCTAAGAGGGAGGAACCTCTATAGCATTGCAAGGGTTGATCCCCCTCAAGGATCAAAATCTATAGAGCTCCATTTGAGGTTCTATCAATAAGAACTCTCTCCCACAACTTGCTGAATTTTGGGCATCTCCACCAAACCGAGCCGATTACCTCCTCTAAAGCTATCCGACCCCCTTATGCTAAATAGGCCGAAACTTCTACCAGTTGTTGCTCGGCCAGATTGCTTCCTACAACCTTAGAAGGTCAAAAATAACAGGGTCGTTCAAGAGATGATAAAGACATAAGTTGTTCGGCCATGCTTATTTCCTACTACGACACATCCTTACATCCTTTTCCTTGGAGATAAGCTACTTCTAAAGTGTTACATCCCATCAAACTCACCATGGTTGCTGATCTCAGGTGACTTCCATAACTTTCACCAGGATCATACCATGATGCTTAAAGACTTTCTTGATGATAACCTTCGATCTACGGCCCAAGACCGCGAGAAAATTGAGCCCCTCCAGTAGCAAAATTAGAAAAGTAGAAGGATCATTCGCAGGACTCAACGAAGCATGAACATCATCCCTCTCATTATAAAGAAAGATGCACCACCTTGGCCGAGTGGAATTATAGCCCTCACGACCACGATTTCATCCTCACCAAATCGTGGTCAGATGTTTATTATTGGAGCAGAGACATCCAGAGTGGGGGTCAGCACCATCCTCATGCAAAATGGTCAATAGCACGAAGAAGTGAAAATGGGCCCCAACAAATCACCACTCTTACCCACCTCAGACTCATATCAGACTCACACCACTAGAGATTTTATCAGAGGATAGCCTTCACTCCAAAAGAAGGCATGACTACTATTACAGAGCAACCACGTGGTAGCCCATGCAAGGAAGAAACTTCCTCTGACAAATGCCAGAGCAAAAGAAAGTTTCTTGAGAAAGATCAAGTCCCCCTTTATCTCCAGCTCCACCAACACGAAATTCAAGCCTTAAGAAAGTGGTCTCCCTATTTCTTTGGGTCTTGCAAAATTAGAGATCACATTGGGGCCCTAACCTAGAGATCAGATCTATGCACCAGATCAAAATTACAGTTGATCCTCCAGGTATCCCACCTCAAATGGAAATTTAAAGACGACGACTCAGCTCAAATTCTTTCAACTGACACCCAAGCTGATGAAGAGCTGAATACCCAGTTCCCAGAGTTCATAGACCCTCAGCCTTGAGGACAAGGCTGATTTTAAGAGGACGAGTTTGATAGGACTCCAACAAAGTTGAGTCCTAATCTCCCTAGAAGTAGTTAATAAAACCCTGTGAGATTGTAATAAAATCTCACCTAACCACTTCTATCCTATAAAGAAGTGTGGTTCGATTTTGATTGGGCCTTCGGGTTTATTAGCCACCACCCCCTTTACTGGGCTGGTCGGCCAGGGTTTCCCCCTGCTTAGGTCGACTATAGAGCCAACCTAGCCACCACCTGTTCCCTCTAAGGTAGGTAGGCTATAGAAGGGGCAAAAGGAAAATTTTAGTTAGGCAAGCACCCCCTAGGGCTAGGGTTTGGTGCCCTATATAAGCATGTAGCCTCCACCTCTTTTTATCAAGCAATTATCTATTTTATTTCAGCCTTGTGCTGAGTCTAAGAGGGAGGAACCCCTACAGCGTTCCAAGGGTTGATCCCCTTCAAGGGTCAAAATCTATAGAGCTCCTTCTGGGGTTCTATCAGCAATCTTCAATATATAAAGTTCATCAGGTAGCAACCTTGGTGTCCATGAAATTATTGGTGCTTTTAGTGTCGTTAAGAATGGTGATCGACTGATGTTTGCGGAATCCATCGACCTTCATGGATTGCGGGTTGGCAGAGCTAACTAGGGCATGTATGGTGTTGATGAGCAGTTGTGATTCTTCCTCTACATCTTCTTTCTCAAGTTCAGGATCTAGGTCCTTAGGTTCTGGATCTTCGATCGGTTCAATCACAAAAAACTTTTCCATTTTGCCGCGGTGATCTCTACTCCAAAGTTCGTCATAGTGCCAACATAGCCCTTTCGTCGATCTTTCTCGTGGTTCTTCTCGGGTAAGTTCCTTGGGCTGAGAGGTTCGATGGAAGTAGGGGAGGCTGAAGGCTTGATGATTGCTGGTCGGTTCATGATCTTGGTCCTTTGGGCATCGTTATTCAGCCGTTCCTCATGGATGTGGGTGAAGGTGATGGTAGCCCTAAATGTATACGGTTGTTGCGCCTTGACTTCACAGATGATCCTCAGCTTTAATCCTTCAATTAACGTCCCTAACAACTACTTTCCAAACCAATCTTGAGTTTGGTTTGAAAGATGCTCAAACCTAGTTTGATATTCTTGCAAGGTTGAGGTTTGGCAAATCTTCATAAGTTGGCTATTCGTGTTTTCGTACTCTATCGATCTAAAGCGGATCAGCAGCCTGCTCTTGAATTGCCTCTATATAGGGACTCTACGAGTGTGCTTATACCAATCATACCACTGAATAGCTTCTCTTCCTAGATGGATGGCAGTAATATCGACCATAGAAGCCTCTAGAATCCTGTTATAGCGGAAGCATCGCTCTATGTGCAAAATGCACCTAGTCGGGTCTCCATCTTCCCATCGAGGGAAGTCCACCCATATGCATGGATACAATGAGTCAATCCCTTGTTACTCTTTCTCTAGTGGGTTCTCCTTACATCAGAACTCTCGTCATGCTGCGATCTTCTTGGGCTCGGTGATCAGCCCAATCTAAACTCTGCGAAGAGAGCGCGTAGTTTGTCCTCCACACACGTCTCGAAGGCCTCCAACTTAGCACCATCAGATCTACCGATGCCACGACATAAAACTCTAGATTTGTGGTGTCAAGGTCCTTTTCTTGCTGTTGGGTCAATGGTGTGAACCAATTGTTGGTTACAAGTACCCTACAAGCCAATCATGTGAGTGATGACACGTATGACACGCTACACAATCTCTTTGCTTATGATTATTATTGGCATATTCTCACATCATATTATCTGTTGCATATATATATCGTGATGTCCTTGGTTCTCTGCAATGAGAATTGGATCGTGATGAGATCATGATAATGAGATTGATTCACCTTTAAACATAGAACCTAAATAATCCCGATCATAGCTTACTCGAGAAGGACATCGAGATAACCTGATAGACCGATGTACTATATACCTATCCATATGATGGAGGCGGCTGGTCTCATAGCCACTTATGTGGAGACACTAAGATACAATATATGTGCTCATTAGAGAATGAGTTCACTGATTGATCCACATATGGAATGCTATATGGTTAATTGATCCGCATATGGAATGCTATATGGTTAATGATACCTAATGTCAGATAGTGATTCTATAGTCTTAGTTGTGCACCTGGTCCTTAGACTTGAGAGACTATGGATGCGTTATTTGAGTACTCATTTCTTTGACGTCGAATTTACAGGTTAGGAAAGTTCTAGATCTGGTACAATCAGTTACCTGGATTAGTAGCCAACCTTATGAAGGCAATTGAGTGTCAATAAAAGATCATCCAATATCGGTATTGCGAGAGGAATATCCCATATGTGCTTGCTCGGACAAATCTCTGGCCAGGGTTATTTGGATTGAGAGAGAAAGAGTTCTTCAGGAGAATCAGATTAGAGCAAGACTCAAGCTGATTCCCTATAAAGCCTGATAGTACCATGTCCAATATACAGTCTATGGGATATTAGTTGGATGAGGGACTATAGATACACAGTAATTATGAATAGACAAGTCCGATAGATTTAATCCCCCTATACTCTCTGGGGACTATGGCACAATGGCCTAGTACGTCCATAGTCGATGAGCCGAGTGAATTATTATGGGGATAATAATTCACTATAACAGAAGGAGTTCTGATGGGAGCAACTCACAGCCAGCTCAGTATCGGGCTTAGATAGTCACACAAATATGGTGGATGCTTCAGCGAATAGAGGATTGGATAGAGATCCAATTAGCCCCTATTTATATTAAATGAGACCCTACACTAATGGGCTCCTTGCATGAGGCCTAGATAGAAGCCAAAGGAGATTATCAGATAGAGATCCAATAATGGAAGGTTAGTGGGTAATTGGTTGAAGATCCAATACCCACTATGGTAGGACCCCTAGAGTTTTTGGTGGCTCTCTATAAATAGGAGGAGAGGCTTATAGTTGATAGGTTTTATCTTTGGCCACCCTCTCCAATTCTCCTCCCTCCATTTGCGCAAGAGTTGTGAGACCTGGGATTGCGACTAGAGGAGTATCGCTTCAGGAATCCATCATGTGAATACCGCTAGAGAGGAGGATGCTTCACCTCCTTCATCCTCTCCATCTGGATATAGAAAAATAGGGATATATGATCTCCCTAGGTAAATAATCTCTCACATGATGTTATTTTTTTATTTTATGACTTTCTCGTGACCTAATATTTTACACGATGATTTGATCTGCATGGGAAACCTGTTTTGTTTTGATCTTCCACTACGCATGTGATGCTCTTACTGGTTTCCTATCAGTGGTATCAGAGCCAAGGTTGTTTGTGCAAAAGATTGATTTTAAACTGCGTGTGATGAGATTGAATCACGTAGAACTATTCTATGCATTCTTGTTGTGTTTTCACAGTGAAGGCAGCGATGAGAGGGGCAACCACCTATGGACAAGTCACCTACAGGGGCGGCTGCTCTCGGCCAGGGCCCCTACAGGAGTGTGTTAGAAATCTAGCTAGGGGAGTCCTAATTTAGTTTCATTGAAGAGGGCAAACATATAAATCCTAAGGGCATTCATTTAAATCCAATCTAGTCGACCCCTATTAAAGTGGTGAGAAGGCCGACTCGGTTAAGATTAGTTTGGAGGAAGATATTTTGAGAGAATAATAAGATACTTGTCACCCTAATTAACCACCCCTTATCATTGTTAAAGATGGGTTGGTGGAGGAGGCATTAAGTTAGAATAGGATTAGGATTAGTTTGGAGGTTGCTACTTAGAATTGCATTAGGAGTTGTTAGGAGTAGGAGTCTTAGAGTGGGAGTCCTATTAGGAGTTAGAGTTTAGAAGGCCTATAAATAGTCTTATAATCATCCACTTTTCATCATAGATCAATTAATTTTCAGCTCATGTAGCAGAAAACCAATGAGTGAGGTACCCCTATAGAGTTTCAAGGAGGTCGATCCACTATGGAGATTACCCCAAGCTTAGAATCCATAAGGGTTCTAACACTTAGTATCAGAGCAGCATTCTCGGTGTCTCGCTACCCTTCTACAGTCATCCATTTGCATCCCAAAGCCATCCAAAACAATTTCCATAATTGCTCGAAGATCGTCACCAAATTTCTCCATCTCCACTATCACAGATCATCCTTTGATCTCTCCATGAATTGAAATAGGTTATGGTTTCCTACCTTACTACTGCTGCAATTTAGTTATCCCTATTCAAAAAATCCAAAAAAATTCATTCCTATTTGCGGCACAAACTTTTTATCGTAAAGTTTCCATCTTTACGATGAAAGTTACATTGCATAATTTCAACCGTATAACCTTACATAATTGATCTTGCTGTTGTGTTTTTATCGGCCAAATCTCTGTAAAATCTTTACGACGGCTTTAGCACTTCCTATCTTTAGATTTTCCTTTGGTTTCATTGAAAAATTATCAATATAACCTGCTAATCTTTTATATCCGAACTGCTGCACTTTAGATGTAAATATCTGCTGCAATACCTTTCCATGATCTTTGATTTTGCCAAACCTCTAGCTATCATTTCCTTCCACGAAATGCTTGTCAGCATTACCTTTCCCTTACCGACAGATTCTCCTTGAGTTTTGCTCGAATCCTTATTTTGAACTACTAGAAAAAATTTCATCTATACTACTGAAATCTTTCGATGAAAAAAATCATGCCATAGTACCTTCTCGTAATCTTTGATCTTCTCAAATCTTTTACTACCATAATTTTCCACAAAATTTTTGATAGCATTATGTTTCCTTGCTAGTGGATTCTCATTAAGTTTTACTCAATTCCTTATTACATACTATTGCAAAAATTTTTGACTATACTACTAAAATCTTTCGCTGAAAAAATTCTGCAGCAACACCTTCTTGCAATCTTTGATTTTGCTGAAACTTTTATTGCTGTTTATTCACTGAAATTTTTGTTGAAAATTTCTGAAAAAAAAATTATGTCTTCCCTGCTATAATTTTTTTGATGAAAAATCTGCTGCTGCACCTTTGTCTTTCTTTTTCTCCTTAACCCACTGAAACCAAACTATCTTGCTACCACCACTCAAGACATCTTTAGGCATCCCTTTAGCCAAGAGACAACCATTGTAATCTATTTTTATGGCTCAAACAGCACCCAAAACTGTAGCCCAAAACAACAACCTATCGCAGCCTATCGACGCAGAATTCTGTAGCACTACCTTTAGGTGTTTTTTGCTACACCCATATCTGATCCTTAACAAAATTGATGTTGCCACCCATGATATCTTTAGGGCACCCCTCTAGCCTTAAGATGTAGCCATCATAACCTATTTCTAGAGTCCGTAACCAACTCAAATCGTAGCCTAAACAGCGATCTTCCGCAGCCACCGAACCTTCCACTGATCCTTACCCTTCGTAGCTACCAATCCTACAAAACTAGTTGCTGCCATCAATAGCAACCCTAAGCCATCCCTTTAACCCTAAACCTCTATCACCAAACTCTCTTTATAGTCCCTATAGCAGCCCTAAATCATAGCCCCAACAACACCCAAAAAAATAGCAACTTATCAGCCCCAAACCGTAGCCATCTGCCCATGATTCACCATCCTTTTCGGCCACCAAACCACCCAGCCGTTCCATACCATTGCCCCAATAGTAGGAGAGGGATACTGGCATCTCAGATCTGGAGGCACACATAATGGCATTTCAACGTTCAATCGATGCTAAGTTGGATGCATTTGAATCACACATATATTATAGATTGTACGCCTTATTTGTCGAATTCGGATTGAGCCGATCTCCGAGCCCAATAAAATTCTAGCAAGGTGAAAGATTAGAGAGGCCTCTTAAAAAGAAAGAGGTAGCCACGCATGAGGGTGGACTTCCCCAATGGGAAGAAGGAGACCTGACGGGATGGATTTCGCACGTCGAGTGTTACTTTCGCATCACCAAACACCGAAGGATTCCATGGTGGACACTGCTATCATTCACCTTGAAGGAGATGCTATATGATGGTACAATTAGCTTGAATACAACTATGCGGCTTTGACGTAGATACAATTCAGGTATCTGTTGCTGAACCGCTTTGAGCCAACCAAGTATGAGAATATCAACGAACAATTTGCCAAGATCCGACAAACCTCCATGAACTAAGAATACCAGACCAGGTTTGAGGAATTATCTTACCTTGCTCTTGATTAGTCTGGCAAATAATTATTATGGACATTCATCTAAGGACTCAAGTCAGAAATTAAAGAAGAGGTTAAAGCACGACAACCGCGCACCGTGAAGGCCGCAATCTCTTTTGCCCGAATCCAAGAAGAATGACTCAACCAAGATGCTCCGAGGATAAGAACCACTCCTAGACCCATGGCATATGAACTTCCTTTTGCTTTCATCCAACCTTTGCTGCCAAAAGAATTGAAAAGAGAAGAACTACGTGGCTGATCGACAAAGTGTCTTTGTTGGCATTGCGATGAACCATGGGGCCACAATCATCACTGCAAAAAGGGCCACCTCCAACTGATTAAACCTCTTGAAGACATGGAGGAGGAGATCCAGAAGCATGAGGAAGAGGTCACAGATAAAGAACAGCAGTCGGTTGATTTTACGATATATACTCTTGCCGGCTATGCAAACCCACAAACGATGAAAGTGGAAGGACCTCTGAAGCAACAATCGATCACCGTTCTTATTGACACCACGAGCACCAACATATTTATGAACAGTAAAGTTGCTACCCAATTAATGCTCTAAAATGATGATTGTAGTAGGTTGATAAAACTCCAAAAGGAGCTCTATAAAATTTGATCTTTGAGGGGGATCAACCCTTGAAACACTATAGGAGTTCTCCCTCTTAGGATCGGCCAACAAGGCTAAAATATAATTGATCTTGCTTGATGAAAAGAGGTGGAGGCTACAAGCTTATCTGGGATCGAAACCCTAGCCCTAGGGGGGTGCTTCCTAAGTGAATTTCCTCTTTTGCCCCTCTTATCGCTACCATGCCTAAATAAAATGGACGATGGCCTAAGTGGCTACACAAGCTATGCCCCTCTGTTATAAACCCTAGCCGACCAACCCAGTAAGTGGGGGTGGCGGCTAAGAAGCCCTAAGGCCTCAGAATAAACCCTAGTCATACTTCTTTATAGAATATAAGTGACTCGGTGGAGTTTTTATTATAATGTCATAAGGTTCTTATTAATTACTTCTACGGTGATTAGGACTCAACACTGCCAGAGTCCTATCAAGCTCGCCCTCTTTAAATCAGTCTTATCCTCAATGCCAAGGATCCATAAACTTAGGGAACCGGGTCTTCAGCTCCTCATAATACTCCCATGTGGCATATATAGGAGGCATTTTCTACTCCTACGATCCAGCCTTTGTAGTACTGACGGGACTGTGATGTGTCATGATCCTGTGATCCCATGCGACCATCAGTTGAACATTGGCCTCCTCATCAGCTTAGGTATCAGTTAGAAGGATTTGGGCTGAGTCATCTTCTTTTAATTTCTATTTGAGGTGGGATAGAGGATCAATTATAATCTCGATCTGACGCATGGATCTAATCTCCAGGTTAGGGCCCCAATGTGATCTCCAATTTTGCAAGCCCAAAGAAATAGGGAGACCACTTCCTCAAGGCTTGAGTTTCCTATTGATTGGGTTGGAGGTGTAGGAAAACTCAATCTTCATTCTGAAGTTTGTCGAGAGATCGTTCCTTCTTTGCATGTGCTGTTATATGGTTAGTCTTTAGTAATAGCCAATCTTTCTTTTGGAATTGTGACTGCCCTCTAGTATGGTTCAAGATCATGAGAGCCCAATCTGGCATGGGCATGGATTGTAATTCTTCTATGCTTACTCCTCTTTCGTGCCATGGACCATCTTGCATAAGGGTGACACCGATCCCAACTCTGGATGTGTCAACTCCAATAATAAACATCTGGCCACGATTTGGTGTGGACAACATCGTGGTCGTGAGAGCTATAGTTCCACTCGGCCAAGGTGGTGCATCTTTCTTCATAGTAAGAGGGATGATATTTTGTTGAGACCTGTAAATGATCATTCTCTTACTTTGATTTCACCACAAGAGGGGCATAATTTTCTCATGGTCTTGGGCCATAGATCAGAGGTCATTATCAAGGAAGTCTTTGAGCATCATGATCCGATCCTGGGGAAAGTCGTGGAAGTCACCTAAGATATGGAAGTGCTGCATCGGCAACCGTGGTGAGTTCGATGGGATGTAACACTTCGAAGTAACTTATCCCTGAGGAAAAGGATGTAGAGATGTGTCGTAGTGAGAAATAAGCACGGTTGAATAATCCATGTCTCTGTTATCTCTTGGGTGACCCTCTTAGCTTCGATCTTTTGTGGACAACATTCTGGCCGAGCATCAGTTGGTGGTAGTTTCAGCCAGTTTAGCATAGGGGAGTCAGGTATCTTGATAGGAGATAGTAGGCTCAGTTTGGTGGAGACTCCCAAAATTTCAGCAAGCTATGGAGAGGATTCTTGTCTTCAATCTCCTTTGGCTTCATCTCTTAAAACTCTTAGATTTGAATTGAGAAACTTCTGGAATTTTCTTTTGGTTCCATCCCCAAGTGTTGTGTTGTGGTCGTAGTCGCTTGGCTCCCTTGTAGAACCACCTGTTTTCCTTTGCTGAAAAATTTCATGGCTAGTTTTGAAAAATTCCAGAAAATATCTCCAATCGTGGACAACCAATCAGTGTTGAGCACTATATCAAAATGATCGAGAGGGAGGAGGAAAAAATTAGCAACTACATCTTGCTCTTGTAGGATCAGTTTTACCCGTGGGCACTTCTGGTTGCACTTCAGAATTTGGCCGTTAGCTACCTTGACATCGAACCCACTGTAATATTCTTTTTGCAGCATCAAATGGGCAGCAACCTTGCTGCTCATGAAGTTGTGTGTGCTCCTAGAGTCGATAAGGATGATGACGGACTGCTGCTCAAGAAACCCTTCGATCTTCAATTTTTACAAGTTTGTGTAGTCGGTTAAGGTAGGGATAGTACGGGTGGTCGGTTGTGGTGTATCATTCTCCATGGCCTCGAGAGCCATATCTTCAAGTTTGGTTTCTTCAGTGGCCACAATCATCAAAGGTCTCTCCATTTTACAATCTTGTTCGAGGCTCTACAGTTTATCATAACACCTACATAGGCCTTTTGTTGATCCATCATGAGGGTCTTCTCTTATTAATTTCTTTGGCTGAAGGGGTCGGCTGATAGTAGGAGGAGGTGAAAGCTTTAGTGTTGCTAGTCGGGGAGCGATCCTAGTCCTCCGAGCTTCATAGTTCAATCACTCCTCTTGATGTTGCATGAAGGAGATGGTTGCCTTAAGTGTGTATTGCTATCGTGCTTTAACTTCTTCCTGAATCTCCAACTTTAAGCCCTTAATATATATTTTTCAGACTAATCGTAAGTTTGATTAGATAACCTTTCAAACCTAGTTTGGTACTCTTGGATGGTGTAGGTTTGATGGATCATCGCTAGTTCTTCATCAAGGTTCTTATAATTGATTGGTGCTGAAGGTTTATATGTTGTTGGTTGGAATGTGGCTCTCACACTCTGAGCATCTTGATTGAGGTGCCATTCTTGAAGTTGTTCAAAGGAGATCGATATCGTCGAGGTGTAGGGCTACCGTGTCTTAACTTTGCTTCTTATCTCTAGTGGGTTCCTTTTGTAATTTGAATTTGCTCCATGTTGTGATCTTCTTGGGCTCAACGATCAGCCCAATATAAACTCCTCGGAGAGAGTGCATAGTCTAGCATCCATACGTGTTTCGAAAGACTCCAATTTAGGCTTCAAATAGGCCAACTGATGCCATGATGTAGGGATCTCCAACCTGTCAAATAAATTGATTAAAGAGTGTAGCTGCAATCTTCAGGTTGAAGGCAGTAGTGGCAGCAAAAGGATGAGAAAGTGCGGTTGCCATAATGCTGCAAAATTGTCGGGGCTACGGTGGTGAGGTCTCCAAGTGGCTGTTGCATTGATAGAGGATGGCAACTAAGGGTAGCAGCAACGGTGGAGGAAGAAGACAACAATAGTAATGTCGGTTGTGGGTCTGCGGTGGTGCTGCAAGGTTGTCGAAGCTGTGATTTCCAAGCAGTTGATATTTGTTGGAAGATGGTAGTCGAGGGATTTGAATCAGGAGGCAGCAATGATGGTGGAGGAAGAAGCGGGCAGCAGCGACATCGACTGCAGTTGCGGTGCGACTTCGTGGCTGTAGGTGGAGTTGGTTGCAGCGAGGGTGCGGCTACAATAGATGGAAGACGGGGCAGCGAAGTGCACGACTATTATGGAGGAGGGCAGCAGCGGTATGGAGTGAAAGACCACTATTGGTCATGTTCAATTCATTGCTGGCCTAGATCAAGGCAGTTGGCAGTGAAAGATTGCTGCGGGCTGCGATGTAGACAAATGGTAGGGAAGGATCACTGCTGGTAGCATTTGTGCCGCAAAGGATCACTGAAGGCTACGATCAAGGAGGATGGTGGTGAGAGACGCTACTGACAGCATTGTGCAGCGAGAGATGTATTCTGCAGTTGAAGGGATAAGGGAGATTTGGTGGCTGAAAGGTTGGTAGACCGAAGGTTGAAGGCTACGATTTTTTGAGGCTTGTTTTGTGGCTGTTTTGGGTATGGTTTTGGCTACAATTTTATAGAGTTTGAGGGCTGAGAGGGAAGTAGATGAATGTTAGGAAAAGGGTTTTGGATCTGGGGTAGATGGCAGCGAAGGTTTGATAGGGATTAGTGGGGGTACGCTGTGAATAGGTGCTCGTTGTAGAAGGTTATAGTTTTAGGCTATTTTGTGGCTAAGTTGGGTGTGGTTCCGGCTACGGTTTGGTAGGGTTTAGGGCTGTAATGGTAGAGGGTGAAGGTTAGGTAATGATGGTTTCAAATCTGGAAGAGATGGCAGCGAAGGTTTGACAGAATTCGACGAAGTTCGTTGCAACGTATGCTGTCTTGCAAAAGCAAAATTGTCATCGAAGAAACAGTAGTTTCTCAGCAACAATTCCAATGAGAAACCAAGAAGTTTGGTGCTGTGATGGTAGGGGATGAAAATGAGGAAAAGTGAGTTTTCAAATCCTAGAAAAGACAACAACGAAATTTGATAGAATTCAATGAAAAGATGCTGCGTACGTGCTGCCCTGCCAAACAGAATTTGCGTCAGAGAAAGAGCAAGTTCTCGACATAAATTCCAAACGAGAATCTAAGAAAAATATTCAGAATTTTGACAACAAAAACTAAGTTCAGATGTGAGTAATAGTAGCAATTAAGATCGATGAAATTTTGGTAGCGTAATGGTAGAAAAATTGATGTAAAGATAGAAGGCAGATTCTTCATCGTAAAAATCTGGCAATACCAACTATGAATTGCAGCACAATAAGATCAATTTTAGAAAGAATTTT
Source organism: Ensete ventricosum (assembly GCA_029747655.1). Taxonomy (NCBI): domain Eukaryota; kingdom Viridiplantae; phylum Streptophyta; class Magnoliopsida; order Zingiberales; family Musaceae; genus Ensete; species Ensete ventricosum. The sequence continues at coordinate 30,241,785 of JAQQAF010000007.1, forward strand.
TTTCTAGAGATCAATCTTAAGTGAAAGCTAAGTTGATCTATGAGATTGTGTAAAAATTTCGTCCACAACAGATGAGCAATAAACGGGTTTCAAGAAATAAACAGGCAATTGAAAATTTCTACAACATTTTCCCTTTGCAATGAGGATCACGATTGCGACGGTAGAAATTTGCAGTGAGGAAAAGATAGAAAAGCTTCTTCCATATGTAAAGGTAAGGATTTACAGTAGTAATAAGGTGTGGGTGGTAGAATTTTACTAGATCTCCAATTCAAACGCAGGGGGGGGCAACGACAGACTGATTGATCTGCAGCTCGGGGTGGAAGATGGAGGCGAATTTTATAGCAATATGGGAATTGCTTGGATGGGTGGAGATGGCAGAGATGGCAGTAGGGGCAGTAGGAATGTGGCTCTAATACCAGATGATAGAACTCCAGAAGGAGCTCTATAGAATTTGATCTTTGAGGGAGATCAACCCTTGGAACACTATAGGGGTTAGGGTTGGCCAACAATGATGAAATAGAATTGATCTTGCTTGATGAAAAGAGGTGGAGGCTACAAGCTTATATAGGGCTCAAAACCCTAGCCCATTGGGGGTGCTTCCTAAGTGAATTTCCCCTTTTGCCCCTCCTATAGTTGTTATACCTAAATAAAGGGCGCGGCGACCTAAGTGGCCGCACAAGCCATGCCCCTTTGCTAGAAACCCTAGCCGACCAGCCCAGTAAGGGGGGGTGGCGGCTATGAAGCCCCTAAAGCCCCTAAAGCCCCAAAATAAATCCTAGCCACACTTCTTTATAGGATAGAAGTGACTAGGCGAGATTTTATTACAATCTCATAGGGTTCTTATTAATTACTTCTTGGGTGATTAGGACTCAACCCTACTAGAGTCCTATCACCGGTTAGATGTTGAGGTCGCCGATGGCCAAATTCTGAAGTGCGACGAAAGATGTCCGCAGGTGAAATTATTGCGATAAGACCAAGAGATACTTATTGATTTCTTCCGCTTCCTTTTGATGATTATGAGGCCGTGCTCAACATCAAATGACTGATTACACTAGGTGATGTACCTTGAAATTTTTCTAAATTTATTATAAAAATTTTTATCCATGAGAAACAGGAGATCCTATGCACGAAACGCGGAAGCGACTGTCACGCCCCCCAAATTATATCACATTCGAGAGGTGTGACCTTATCTTAATATCGATAATATTATCAACAACATAATCCATCCAGGATCCAAATAATCATTTGAGGATACTAAGAATAACATGCAGAGTCATTCAATCACTTTTATAGAAACTTGTGCAGATTATAATCTGATAGGACTCCAACAAGGTTGAGTCATAATCTCCCTAGAAGTAGTTAATAAAACCCTGCTAGATTGTAATAAAGTCACTCCTATCTTATAAAGGAGTATGGCTAGGATTTAGATTAGCCCTTAGGGCTTAGAAGTCACCGCCCCCCTTACTGGGCAAGTCGGCCAGGGTTTCCCCCTGCTTAGGTCGACTATAGAGCCAACCTAGCTGCCCCTTGTTCGTATTAAGGTAGGATGGCTATAGGAAGGGCAAAAGGATAATTTAACCTAGATAAGTGCCCCCTTAGGTTAGGACTTGATCCCTATTTAAGATGTAGCTACCCTCCTCTTTGAAAGCAACCAATTGTTATCTTCAATTCAGCCTTTGTGCCGAGTCTAGGAGGGAGAAACCCTTATAGTGTTCCAAGGGTTGATCCGTCTCAAGGATCAAAATCTATAGGGCTCCTTCTCGGGTTCTATCATCTGGTATTAGAGCAGCGATCTTGCTGCCCCTGTAGCCGTCATTCATGCCTCCACCTTCCCAAGCAATTCCCACAATTGCTACGACACGCGCCTCCACCTTCCACCCCAGCAGCAGATCAAATCAGTCTACCGCTGCCCCCTGCGTTTGATCTAGAGATCTGGTATATTTTTATCACCCACGCCTCTTCAATACTACAAAATCCTTTACCTTACACATTGAATAAGTTTTTCGAAAAGTTTCCTTGCTCCAAAATTTTACCATCGCAAACGTTATCATCGTTGCGAAGGTGAAACGCTGCAGAAATTTTCTGCCGATTGTTGCTTCTTGGAACTAAACTTTTAATCATCCTTTTTGGCTAAAACTTTTATACAATTTTGTAGATCATCTTAGCTTTTCATCTAAAACTAATCTCATAAAAAACCTCCTTCTGGATCCGGACTTATAGTGCTGTGATTCTTCGTCATGCAGTGCTGAAATTTTACGAGGATAATCTGCCTTCCGTCTATTGGTCTCTTGAAACTGAACTTTTGTTTATCCTTTTTGGCCAAAATTTTTATAAAATTCCAAATATCAACTTGGCTTTTATTTGGGATTGATTTCTCAAAAAAATTCCTTCTGGAACCGGTTTTCTTGTGCAATATTTCACCAGCACGCAATTCTGGAATTTTTTCGATGAAGGATCTACCTTTCATCTTTTGCCCTATTTCCCTACTGTTACACTGCCAAAAGTTTACCAAACTTTTTACTGGTATTCCCCACATCTGAATCAAGGGTTTTTGTATAATTTTCTTGAACTTTCCTCTGGAAATTACGTCGAGTAGTTATTGTTTCTCAGACGTAAAATCTGTTCAGCGGGACAGCACATCGCAACACTTCTTTCCACCGAATTCTATTAGATTTGAGTGCTATTTTTTATGGGATTTCAGACTCTCCTTTCCTCATCACCAAACCCTACCATCCTTACCAAAAACCCTTCCAAATGTTACCTTAAACTAAATCCAAACAGCCCCCAAATCAGCCACCCAAATTAGCCTACTTCCTTATTGATCCAACTACGTTTTTAGAAAACCTTCCTTACCGAGACACCTACCCTTATTGCCATCTATCTCAGATCTAAAATATATTTTCTTAACCTTCATCTACTGCTATCACAGCCCTCAAACCATGCCAATTTGCAGCCTAAACTCCATAAAATTGTAGCCCCAAATCTGCCCTAAACCGCAGCCTACTTCCATCCAAACTGATTCACCTTCTAACCGGCCACCCCCTTCTCCAAAATTTTCATGCCACTAACCTGACAACAGAAAAAAGATATTAATATTACAGATCTTAAGGTGTATCCTATGGCATCGGAGGAGGCCATCGATGGAAAGCTTGAAGCCTTTGAAAACCGCATGGAAGAGAAGATGCGATCCTTATTCGCCGAATCCAGCATAGGCCGACCATCAAGCCTGAGGAAGTCACACCATGGAGAGACTTCACGTCGGCGAGATGATCCTCAAGAGCATGGACACATCACCTCTGATCCCAACAATCCACGAATGAAGGTTGACTTCCCAAGATGGGAAGAAGGAGACCCGATCGGATGGATCTCGCGCACATAGCGCTATTTTCAGTTCTACCGAACCGTCGATGCATCATGGGTGGAGATCGCTGCCATACACCTCGAGGGAGATGCTATTCAGTGGTTTAATTGGTTTAAGCACACCCATGGAGGACTCTCTTGGCAGTAATTCAAGGAAGGACTGCTAGACCGCTTCAGACCAACTGATTTTAACAACATCGACGAACAATTGGCAAAGATTCGTCAAACCTCTACAATACAAGAATACCAAACAAGGTTTGAGCGTTTATCTAACCAAACTAAGAATTGGTCTGAGAAACAACTTTTAGGTACTTTTATCGAGGGCCTAAAGCCGGAGATCCGAGGAGAAGTAAAGGCACGACAACCGTACACTCTTATGGCGGCGATATCCTTTGCGCGTATCCAAGAAGAACAATTGAACCACGAGGTACGAAGGACAAGGGTTGCTCTCCGACCAGCCATGCCAAGGCCTACTGTCCCCTCTACTGCCATCCAAGCCCCTACACCAAAAAAGTTGACAAGAGACGAGCTTCACGAACGATCGACCAAGGAGTTGTCTTGGCATTGCAATGAACCATGGAGCCGCGAATATCACTGCAAAAAGGGCCGGCTCCTCGTGATTGAACCAGTGGAGGATGAGGACAATGAAACATCTAAAAAAGCCCTTGAACCTAAAGAAGAAGCCATGGAGGAAGAGTCCCGACCGGCTAACTACACAGTGCACGCATAGGCTGGCTATTCCAACCCGCAGATGATGAAAGTGGGAGGACTTCTAAAACAGCAACTCATCACCATTCTCATCGACACAGGCAGCACTAATAACTTCCTCAATAGTAAGGTTGCTGCACATTTAGAGCTTCAAATTGAAGGTTGCAACAAGTTTGACGTAAAGGTCACCGACGACCGAATCTTTAATTGCGACCAACGGTGCCCACGAGTGAAACTACTCCTCCAAGACCAAGAAGTGGTAGCTGATTTCTTCCTCTTACCCATCGATGATTATGAAGCCGTACTTGGGATCAAATGGCTCACAACGTTAGGTGATATCTCCTGGAATTTTTCTAAATTAATTATGAAATTCTATTGTAAAGGGAGACAGGTCACATTACGAGGCAAGCGCGGGAGCCATATCTTCACCGTTTCGATGCAACGGATGGAGAAAGTTTTGCACAAAGCACATGGGAGATTTTTGATGCATATCCAGCAGCCATCTAACAGGGAGAATATACAAATTTCAGATCCTAAGCTTGCCCTCTTACTGGATGAATTCGCAGACGTTTTCACGGAGCCGCGCTGGCTGACTCCTAACCGACCGCATGACCATTGCATTCCTATTTTGTCGGCCAATCTCTAGCAAATTTGCAATCGTACCACTATCCTCACTTGCAGAAGGATGAGATCAAGAAGATTGTAAAAGAGATGCTTGACACCGGGGTGATTCGACCAAGCTACAGCCCTTACTCCTTACCGGTGTTGCTAGTGCGCAAGAAAGATGATACGTGACGAATGTGCGTTGACTACCGGGCTCGAAACGCCATCACCGTCAAGGATAAATATCCTATACCCATCGTAGATGAGCTCTTGGATGAACTAAAGGAGCCCGAGTCCTCACTAAATTGGATCTCCGATCCGAAAACCATCAGATTCGAGTATGTACTGAAGATATTCTGAAAATTGTATTCCGCATGCATAACGGCCACTACGAGTTTCTGGTAATGCCTTTCGGACTTACGAATGCTCCTTCTATTTCCAAAGCCTGATGAATGACATCTTCCGGAGTTTTCTACACAAGTTCGTATTGGTATTCTTTGATGATATTCTCATTTATTGCCCTATGCTTGATATATATTTTCAGCACTTACGAACTATTCTAACGATTCTTCGGGAGAATACTCCTTATGTTAAACAGTCAAAGTGCAGCTTATTATATCGCAAAGTGGAGTATCTTGGGCATATTATATTAGAGGATGGAGTGATGGTGGACCCAACAAAGATCGAGGCAATGCAAGGATAGTCAAGACCTACAAACGTACAATCATTATGCGGTTCCCTTGGACTTACGGGCTACTATCAAAATTTTATGAAAGATTATGGCAAGATCAGTGCCCTGCTCATGTCCTTACTGAAGAAAGACTCCTTGTGGTCGGATAAAGCCTCCGCAGCCTTCGAGCGACTCAAGGCAGCCATGACGATGACGTCGGTCCTAGCGCTGCTCGATTTTGGCTGCACTTTGATCCTTGAGGCTGATGCGTCATGAGTTAGAATTTGGGCTATTCTTATGCAAGATGGTCGACTCCTAATTTACACCGAGGCTACCCCTACACTTCATATGAGGTTTTTACAGGAGATACTAATTACTACCAAATTTAAAATATGGTTGGATACAGGTCCATGGCACGAAAGAGGAGTTAAACTAGAAGAATTACAGTTCATGCTTACGCCAGATTGGGCTCTAATCATCCTGAACCATACCTAAGGGCAGTCACCATTCCAGAAGAATGATTGGCTATCACTAAAGACTAACCATGTGGCAACCTATGCAAGGAAAAAACTTCCCCCTAACAAACACCGAAGCAGAAGAAAATTTATTGAGAAAGATCAAGTCCCCCTACATGTCCAGCTCCACCAGCATGAAATTCAAGCATCAAGAAATTGGTCTCCCTATTTCTTTAGGCCTTACAAAATTGGGGATCATATTGGGGCTCCAACCTGGAGATCAGATTCGTGCACCAGATCAAAATTATAGTTGATCCTCCAAGTATCCCACCTCAAATGGAAATTTAAAGATGACGACTCAGCTCAAGTTCTTCCAACTGACACCCAAGCTGATGAGGAGCTGAAGACCCGGTTTCCTGAGTTCATGGAACTTCAGCCTTGAGGACAACGCTGATTTTAAGAGGGTGGGTTTGGTAGGACTCCAGCAGGGTTGAGTCCTAATCTCCTTAGAAGTAGTCAATAAAACCCTGCTATATTGTAATAAAGTCACTCCTATCTTATAAAGGAGTATGGCTAGGGTTTAGATTAGCCCTTAAGGCTTAGAAGTCACCGACCCTCTTACTAGGCAATTCAGCCATGGTTTCCCCCTGCCTAGGTCGGCTATAGAGCCAACCTAGCCGTCCCTTGTTCCTATTATGGTAGGATAGCTATAGGAGGGGCAAAAGGGTAATTTAACCCAGATAAGTGCCCCCTTAGGCTAGGACTTGATCCCTATTTAAGATGTAGTCACCCCCCTCTTTGAAAGTAAGTAATTATCATCTTCAATTCAGCCTTTGTGTCGAATCTAGGAGGGAGGAACCCCTATAGCGTTCCAAGGGTTGATCCCCCTTAAGGATTAAAATCTATAGGGCTCCTTCTGTGGTTCTATCATAATCTCTTCACGTTCTCTTAATAAATCACAAAACTGATCCAAAATCATCACAGCTAAATATAATCTACATTCGTAAGGTCCAACAATACGATAAAATCTATATGACTTCGAAAATAACCATATACTACCACTTCATATGTTATATAGAAAGTTTAACATTCGATATCCCAAATAAGGGGTACTCTTAAGACCATTACATAGTTACCCCACTTCAAAATATATCTACAACTTTATATTAGACACAATGTGTATACATGCAATGATAACATATTGACAAATAAACATTTCGCCCAAGAACTTCTTGCTTTCTCATTCCTTTAGCCCCGTATCTAGTATTTCAATAAATGTCAAGCTAACTTAAAGAAGATTAGATAGCAATAGAGTGAGCTAAGAAGCCCAGCAAGTATCAAACAGATTCAAGACAAGGAAAGGTGTTTACAAATTGAAACTGATATAAGAGTGCAAGGTAGGGAATACAAAAGTTTTCACATATAGTATCAAATCAGATACACAACCACAAGGTTCATCTCGTTCGAAGCATACTTAAAATCCATAACAATTTAGAAATATAATTGGAGCATATATGGTAATAAGAAGCATTTTGTTATATATCAATGACATATAAAATTTTAGGAGCATATTAATAACATATGAAATACTTCTGAACATATCAAGGGAACAAATACCAAACTTATGCTCGTATGTCACATTTGAAGTTGGATGAATATCATGGGCAAAAGTATGTCAAGCAGCATATCAAAGGCAAACAAAATATTTTGAAGCATATCAATGAGAATATGAAATATTTTGAAGCATATCAAGAAGGTATATGACATTTTTTGGAAGTATATCAATGGTGTATGAATAATCTCAAAAGCATATCAAATGAACAAGTAACGAACAGAAGCTCAAATATCATTCAGACATAACATTCATTTCATTCTTAACCAAAGTGCATGAACAAACTCATAATCAATGCTTTGGATATCATATCAAAAATTAGAGGGCGAAGTGGGATGATCATAAGATAATGTGGGACATCCATCGCTAAATGATCACCAAACATAAGTCTCCCACGTTTGGGAGCTCCATCCACCCACGTCTAAGTGAAGTCATAGGGGGCTGACAAAGCACGTGGGCTCTAAGCATAACTCCCTTTACCATTTCTGGCAAAGCTTCATATTGTCCCACAAATACCGGAGTACAAAGGACATGAGCAATGAATTTGGCATATATCAAAAGCACATGCGAAACAATAAATCATACATGCTACTAACTAAAATAATATAATGTAACATCAATTAATACATAATATATTCTAATATGTAAGGGAGTTAAGGATAAGAGCATTAGAGATTTCAGTTTTGAAATGGATGAAACAAGTATAGGCAGAATTGATACAATCCCTATTCTAGCAGAATTCTAAAGGCAAAATACAAAGTAATTTAGATGATCAAACATGTTCCAAATTACTCTTGAAAGGTGTTGTTGAAAATCTAAATAACCTAGTTTCATACGAAATAAGTTTCATACAAATTGAAGGCTTCTACAAAGAGTTATTCATGATTTTACAACCAAAGGTCCGGAATCATAGTCCTCATTTTACAGAATTCATATAGTCCAAAAAAATAGATGTTTTGATAGTCATTTGGACTCGAAATATTTCAATCTTAGGTTCAGCAGCAATTTCTGAAAGTCTATTTTCTAACAAATTAAGTTTTACATAAATCAGGAACTCCAACAGGAAGATATAAGCAATATAGTGATGAAAGGTCAGGAGCTACCGATTCTATTTTATAGATTTTGTATGCTCAATTGAAATAAACGTTTAGGCAAAAAAATAAATTCTAAATTCTTCAAACTCATATTCAATAGAAAGATATGTGAATCTATATTTGAAGAAACTAAGTTTTGTCCAAATCAGAGGTCTGTACTAAAAGTTACAATAAGAACAATGTAGACAGGTCATAATCTTGACAATATTATAGATTCCTACTTAGGCACCCAACAAAAGATTTTGGATTTGTTCAAAATTTTCTTCATAAATCAACGCAAAAACAAAGATAAATTTCAGTAGGAGAAAGATAAAAAACTTGTCTTTGAATATTTTGGTCCCAAAGGTATGGATTAGATCACAATCTCAAAATCCCCAAGTTTCTTCTTCTTCTTTCCTTCTCTTCTTCTTCTTCTTCTTCTTTCTTCTTCTTCTTCTCCTCAAGTTCATGTTGCAGTCAAAACCCATTTTTTTTCTTTAATTGTTAATTGTTTAAGCTATCATATGGGTTGATAGGTGGCAAACAATATGCTTATGTGTCACCTATGCACATGCACAAGTGACACTACTTTAAACAAGGTAGTGACACATGTCCTCACTATGTTTCTATTTTTTTTAACTTAATGTGAATATTTTAAAATTTATTTCATATTTTTAGGATTCACACTTAGGTCCCAAGCAATCAACTTTCAATATAAATTTATTTAATCAAGAGTATTAATAAATAAATCCTTAAATTTACTAATAGGTCTTTATAAATAATTTAAAATATATTATTATAAATATTTCAGAAATGAGGGATATTACACTCCCCCCCCCCCCCCTCGTAAAATTAAATTTTAGTCCTCTAAATTTATCATACCTTCAACTACGAAAAGATGAGGGTAGATTTTCTTCATTTCTTCCTCTAGCTCCCAAGTTGTTTCATCTATAGAATGATGCCTCCATATCACTTAAACTAGAGAAATAATCTGATTCCTTAGTATCTTTTCTTTCTTATCAATAATCTATAAAGGTTCTTCCACATAAGATAAGTTATGATCGATTACAATCGGCTCATAATGAATGATGTGAGAAGGGTCATAAATATACTTTCTGAGCATTGAAATATGAAATATATCATGCATTCAACCCAAGGATGGTGGCAAGGCAATCCTGTAAGCGATAGAACCAATCCTCTCAAGGACCTCAAATGGTACAATAAATCTAAGGCTTAACTTTCCTTACTTCCCAATCTTACGATGCCCTTGGAAGGAGAGACCTTCAAGAATACAAAATCCCCTACTTAAAACTCAATTTCTTATCTTCTATTGTTAGCATAGCTCTTTTGACTACTCTGAGCAGTCTTTAATCTTTCTCTTATAACTTGAATCTTTTCGGTAATCTCTTGCACTTTATCGGGTGTAACAATTTCCTATTGCCAACTTCCTCCTAATAAATAGGCATTCTACACTTTCACCCATACAAAGCTTCATAAGGAACCATTTGAATACTAGACTGGTAACTATTATTGTAGGTGAACTCAACCAGAGAAATATCTTTATCCCACTCACCTTTCCAATCCATGATATATGCTCTAAGCAAATCCTAAAGTGTTTGAATTGTTCTTTCTGATTGCCCATTGGTTTGAGGGTGATATGCAGTGCTAAACTTGACTTTAGTGCTCATAGATTCTTGTAATTTTCTCCGTAATCTAGAAAGGAATCTGGAGTCTCTATCAGAGATGATCTCCGTTGGAACACCATGAAACTTTACTATTTCACCAATATATAATTCAACAAGCCTATCCATAGAATATGTCATATTGATCTATAGAAAATGTGCCGATTTGGTAAACCTATCAATAATTACCCATATATCATCATGCTTTCTGGAGCTTATAGGTAGATCGGAAATAAAATCCATGGTAATACTTTGTCATTTCCATTCAAGAATATCTAAAGGTTGTAACAAACCTTCAGGTCTTTGGTGTTCAACTTTGATTTGCTAGCAAGTTAAGCATTTTGATACATATATTGCAATCTCCTTTTTTATGCCTTCCTACCAGTATTGACTTTTAAGATTTTTACACATTTTGTGCTACCCGAGTGCAAGGTGAATTTGGAACTATGACCTTCCTTTAGGATTTGATCCTTAATATCTAGGTCATCTAGAACACATACTCTATTCCCCATTCTCAACAGACCATCCTCTGAAACACGAAAACTAAGCTTTGATCCTTTTTCTACTTCTTTCCTCAAGTGGATTAAATATGGATCTCGTAACTGTCTCTATTTAATTTATTAAATGAAATCAAATTGAACCTGGATAGAGGCCATCAATATCATTGAGTTTTGCTAATTCCTAATAGATTTCTCATCACCATTTTCTTCCAATAATCCCCATTGTTTCACAACCAAACTAGCCATAAAATTTATAGATTTTCTACTAAGTGCATCAGCTCCAATATTGGCCTTACCCGGATGATATCGAATGGTACAATCATAATCCTTTAAAAGTTCTATCCATCTTCATTGCCTTATATTTAAATCCTTTTGAGTAAAGATATACTTTAGACTCTTGTGGTCGGTAAAAATTTCAAATATCCGCCCATATAAATAATGTCTCCAAATCTTCAGTGCAAAAAATAATTGCTGCTAACTCCAAATCATGGGTTGAAAAATTTAGTTCATAACTCTTCAATTGTCTAGAAGCATAAGCAATTATTTTCCCTTCTTGCATCAAAACACATCCAAGGCCCTTCCTTGAAGCATTAGTGTAAACTACAAATCCTTCATTACCACTAGGAATTGTGAGAATAGGAGCACTAGTCAATCTTCGTTTTAACTCCTGAAATCTTTGTTCACATTCATCAACCCATTCAATTCTCATATTCTTTCACATTAACTTAGTGAGGGGGTTAGCAATTTGAGAAAATCCCTCCACAAATCTCCTATAATAAATAACCTGCCATGCCCAAGAAACTTCTAACTTCAGTTACATTTGTCGATGCTTCCCACTTAACTGCTGCTTCAACTTTCTTTGGGTCAATAGATATGCACTTGCCTGAAATCACATGGCCTAAGAAGGTAACTTCATTTAACCAAAACTCACATTTACTGAACTTTGTATACAACTTCTTTTCTCTTAGTATTGACAATACATTTCTCAAGTGCTCCACATGCTCTAGGTCATTCCTTGAATACACTAATATATCATCAATGAATATGATAACACAATTATCCAAGAGTGGATGAAATATCATATTCATTAATTCCATGAAAGCTGCAAGGGTATTAGTCAAACCAAAAGGCATTACTACGAATTCATAGTGACCATACAGAGTTCTGAAAGTAGTTTTAGGGATATCTTCTTTCTTGATATTCAATTGATAATAACCTGACCTCAAGTCAATCTTGGAGAATACTTGTGCACTCTGTAATTGATCAAACAAATAATCAATTTTGGGTAGAGGATATTTATTTTTTATCGTTACTTGGTTCAACTGTCTATAATCAATACAAAGCCTCCATGTCTCATCCTTCTTCTTAACTAACAGTACTAGAGCACCCCATGGTGAAACACAAGGTCAAATAAAAGATTTATCTAATAGTTCTTATAGTTGCTTTCTCAATTCTTCTAGCTCGAGTGGTGCCATTCTATAGAGAGGCTTGGATATTGGTGTTGTTCCATGGACAATATCAATAGCAAATTCACTCTTTCTATCAGGAGGTAATCCAGGAAAGTCATCTGGAAAAACATCAGGGAACTCTTTGACTACTAGAATTTCATTTAGATGAGCTGCTTGGTTTAAATTCTCCTTTACACATATAATATAGCAAGAACAACCCTTCTGCATAAATCGATGAGCTTAAAATGTCGATATTAGGCTAGGAAGTGAGTCATACCTAATACCCTTAAAATAAAAGATGGATTGATTTGGTATGCAAAAAGTGATTATTTTTGTATAGCAATCAATACTAGTATGATAGGAAGATAGCCAATTCATGCCAAGTATAATATCAAAGTCCTGAATCTCTAGGAGAATTAAATCAATAAAGAGTTCATGTTCTCCGATAAAAACCAAACAAGACGGATAAAGCAAGTTTGATGTCAAAGTATCCCCAACTGCAATAGTTACATACAACTCATAATCCAATGGTTTAGGTTGAATGCCCAAGTGACAAGCAAAAGTTTATGAAACAAAAGATAGATTGGACTCGGGATCAAATAAAACCTTTACATTCTTATTAGAAACATGAATAATACCTTCGACTACTGATTTAGATGCTCGAGAATCCTATTCAGTGATGGCATAACCTCTAGCATGGGTTGTCATTTTGGGTGGCAATGGCTCTTTCTTCTTATTCGGTAGACAATCCTTTACTTTATGATCTAGATTCTCACGAGCAAAACAGGCTCCAATCACCCGAAAGCACTTGTTTCATGATTATATCCACAATTTACACATGACTGAGTTCTCTGAGGTGGCTTTCTCTTCTCTAATCCTAACATCTTGATCCTCTTATTAATATTTTAATATTCATTCACTCTCTTACTTTTGCTTGTAAACTTGTCCTTGTAGTTCTTACCCACAATTTCTTGTATCTCCTCAAAGTCTCTTTCAATAATTAGGCTCTTTCTACCACATCAGCATATGAAGAAAGTTTTAAGACTGATATTCGACTCCTTATCATCGGTCTTAGACCTCTCCCGAATCTTTTTGCCTTCCTAATTTCATCATCGGTCATGTGAGTGGCAAATCTAGAGAGCTCAGTGAATTTAGCTTCATATTTTGCTACAGTCAAGTTTCCCTGTATAAGATTTAAGAACTCCAATTCCTTCTGCTCCCTGATACAATCTGAAAAATATTTATCATTAAACTTTTCTGTGAATACTTTCCAAGTAATGAGCTCATGCCTGATTTTACTAATTCACTTCGTTGTTCTCCACCAATGTTCAGCTTCCCCTTCAAACATGAAAGTGGCAAAAGGAACCTTCTGATCTTCAGGATAATTTAAGACATCAAATATCTTCTCTATTCGTATCATCCATTGTTCAGCCACCATTGGATCAGGTTCACCGCTAAAACTTGTAGGACGAAGCTTTTTGAACTGTTCTATTCCCAATCCATCCTGAGTTGATGTTCCAGCTTTATCATTTCCTCCTTGTTGGACTTGATATTGCATCACATGTGTCATAGCCTCAATGGTTTTCATAATTCCGCTTAATTGATCAGCCATAGGACGACCTGATGACCTCGTCATTCTTGTTTCCTAAAATCATCAAAAGAAAATTTTTGTTTGTCAATCACTCTATAAAATCACTAAACCTCAACATATAATTCAAATATGATTTATCTATCAGTATGTCTTAGTGATCCTCAAATCATGCTCTGATACCATCTCTGTCACGCCCCCTGAATTATATCACATTCGAGAGGTGTGACCTTATCTTAAAAATCGATAATATTATTAACAACATAATTCATCCAAGATCCAAATAATCATTTGAGGATACTAAGAATAACATGCAGAGTCATTCAATCACTTTCATAGAAACCTGTGCAGATTATAATCTCTTCACATTATCTTAATAAATCATAAAATCGATCTAAAATCAACACAGGTAAATATAATCTACATTTATAAGGTCCACCAATATGATAAAATCTATATAACTTCGAAAACAACCATATACTACCACTTCATATGTTATATAGAAAGTTTAACATTCGATATCCCAAACAAGGGGATACTCTTAAGACCATTACATAGTTACCCCACATCAAAATATGTCTACAACTTTATATTAGACACAATGTGTATATGTACAATGATAACATATTGACAAATAAACATTTAGCCCAAGAACTTCTTGCTTTCTCATTCCTTTAGCCTCGTCTCAAGTATTTCAATAAATGTCAAGCTAACTTGAAGAATATTAGATAGCAACAGAGTGAGCTAAGAAGCCCAGTGTATGAATGTAGGGAATACAAAAGTTGAAGGAAAGGTGTTTATAAATTGAACCTGATATAAGAGTGCAAGGTAGGGAATACAAAAGTTTTCACATATAGCATCAAATCAGATACACAACCACAAGGTTCATCTCATTCGAAGCATACTTAAATCCATAACAATTTAGAAAGGTAATTGGAGCATATATGGCAATCAGAAGCATTTTATTATATATCAATGATATATGAAATTTTAGCAACATATCAATAACACATGAAATACTTCTGAACATATCAAGGGAACAAATATCAAACTTAAGCTCGTATATCACTTTTCAAGTTGGATGAATATCATGGGCGTAAGTATGTCAAGCAGCATATCAAAGGCAAACAAAATATTTTAGATCATATCAATGAGAATATAAAATATTTTAGAGCATATCAAGGAGGTATATAACATTTTTCGAAAGTATATCAATGGTGTATGAATAATCTCAAAAGCATATCAAATGAACAAGTAATGAACAGAAGCTCAAATATCATTTAGACATAACATTCATTTTATTCTTATCCAAAGTGCATGAACAAACTCATAATCAATGCTTTGGATATCATATCAAGAAATAAGGACGAAGTGGGACGATCATAAGCATAATGTGGAACATCCATCGATGAATGACCACTAAACATAAGTCTCCCACGTCTGGGAGCTCCATCCACCCACGTTTGAGTGAAGTCATAGAGGGCCTGCGGAGCATGCGAGCTCTAAGCATAACTCCCTTTACTATTTCTGGAAAAGTTTCACATTGTCCCATAAACACCGGAGTATAAAAGGATATGAGCAATGAATTTGGCATATATTGGAAGCACATACGAAATAATAAATCATACATGCTCCTAACTAGAATAATATAATATAACATCGATTAATATATAATATATTCTAATATATAAGGGAGTCAAGGACAAGAGCATTAGATATTTCAGTTTTGAAATGGATGGAGCAAGTATAGGCATAATTGATTCAATCCCTATTCTGGCAGAATTCTAAACGCAAAATACAAAGTTATTTAGATGATTTTGTGAAAGGTGTTGTTGAATTGCTAAATCAATCTAGTTTCATATGAAATATGTTTCATACAAATTGAAGGTCTCTACAAAGAGTTATTGATGATTTTGCAACCAAAGGTTCGGAATCACACTCCCCATTTTACAGAATTCATATGGTCCATCAAAATGGGGATTTTGATAGTCATTTGGACTCCAAATCTTCCAATCATGGGTTTAACAGAAGGTCTGAAAGTCTATTTTCTAAAAAATAAGTTTTACATAAATCAGGAAGATATAAGTAATATAGTGATGAAAGGTTAGTAGCTACTGATTCTGTTTTATAGATTTCATATACTCAATTGAAATAAACGTTTGGGCTAGTAAATGAATTCCAAGTTCTTCAAACTTAGGTTCAAAAGAAAGATATGTGAATCTATATTTGAAAAAACTAAGATTTGTCTAATTCAGAGGTCTATACTAAATGTTACAATAAGAACAAAATAGACAGGTCATAATCTTGACAATATTACAGATTCATACTTAGGCAGCCAACAAAATATTTCAGATTTATTTGAAATTTTCTTCATAAATTAAGGTAAAAACAAAGATAAATTTTAGTAGTAGAAACACAGAAAACACTTGCCTTTGAATATTTTGGTCTCAAAGGTGTGGATTAGATCACAATCTCAAAATCCCCAAGTTTCTTCTTCTTCTTCTTCTTCTTCTTCTTCTTCTTCTTCTTCTTCTCAAGTTCACGTTGCAGCCAAAACATATTTTTTTTCTCTAATTGTAAATTATTTAAGTTAATGTATGGGTTGATAGGTGGCAAACATGCATGCAATGTGCTTGTGTCACCTATGCATATGCACAAGTGGCACTACTTTAAACAAGATAGTGACACATGTCCTCACAATGTTTCTTTTTTTTTAACTTAATGTGAATCTTTTATAATTTATTTCATATTTTTAACATTCACACTTAGGTCCCTAGCAATCAACTTTTAATATAAAATTATTTAATCAAGAGTATTAATAAATAAATTCTCAATTTTACAAATGGGTCATCATAAATAATTTAAAATATATTATGATAAATATTTCAGAAATGAGGGATATTATAGTGACATAATGATGACTTGCATGCAACAAACGAAGAAAGTTTTGAACAAAGAAAATAATGACTTCCTGATGCAACTTCAATAGCACTCTATGGGGGAGCTAAGAAAATTTGAAGACTCAAACATACTCCAATTGTTTGCTCATTTTTCAGATATTTTCATCGAACCACGCAGCTTATTTTCTAACCGCCGGTATGACCACTGAATTCTTATTCTCTCGGGCAAACTAGCAACAAACTCTCAGTCATATCATTATCCTCACCTCCAGAAAGCTGAAATAGAGAGTATTAAAGATGGGATTCTTGAAACAGAGGTCATTCAACTAAGTTGCAGCCCCTACTCTTCGCCGGTGCTAGCTTTACCCAACTTCGACAAAGTGTTTATTATTGATGCATCAGGAGCTAGAAATTATATTATCCATATGCAAGATGGCCGACCCCTAGCCTATATCAGCAAAGCCCTCACTCTAAATCACCTAAGGCTACTAATCAACAACGAGGGAATGCTATTCTTTGCTGAATTTGTGGCTTGATATGATACAGGACAATAGCATAAAGAGGAGATAAAAGTCTTAAAAAATTACAGCTTCTGCTCCCTCCAAACTCAGATCGAGCTCACCTTACCATGGACTTTACTAGAAGGCAGCTACCATCATAGAGGAAGGCCTAGCTATTATTAAAGAGCAACCACACGCTAGCTCGCACAAGAAAGAAATACTACCCGACAAACATCGGAGTAGAAGGAAGTTTGTTATTAAAGATCGAGTCTTTCTCCATATCCATCCCTACCGGCAATAATTTATGAAGACTCGAGCATCACATAAGTGGTCTTCTAGTTTCTTTGAACCCTGCAAAATTGGAGATCACATTGGAGCCATAAATTGTGGATCGGACTTGCGCACTAATTCAAAATTACAACTCATCCTTCAGGAATCTCATCACAAATGGAAGTTTAGAGAGGATAACTCAGCCCCAATTTATCCACCTGACACCCAAGTCGATAAGGAGGCCCAGGTTTAGATGATGATTACATGAGATCACGAGATTGTGACACATCACCGTCCAGTCACTATTGTTGATGCTGGACCCCAGGAGCAGGATGTGCCTAAAATAAGGCCACGAGGGACCCTCGTGAGGAATTACAGATCATGACCCAAAGACAGAACTCAGCCTTGAGGACAAGGCTGATTTGAAGAGGGTACATCTGTTAGGACTCTAGCTAGGGGAGTCCTAATTTAGTTTCATTGAAGAGGGCAAAAATATAAATCCTAAGGGCATTCATGCAAATCATATCTAGACGACCCCTATTAAAGAGGTGAGGAGGTCTGCTAAGTTAAGATTAGTTTAGAGAAAGATATTCTAAGAGAAGAATAAGATACATGTCACTCTAATTAACCACCCCTTATCCTAGTTAAAGAGGGGTTGGTTGAGGAGAGGTTAAGTTAGAATAGGACTAGGATTAGTTTGGAGGTTGCTACTTAGAGTTGCATTAGGAGTTGTTAGGAGTAGGAGTCTTGGAGTAAGAGTCCTATTAGGAGTTAGGGCTTAAAAGGCCTATAAATAGCCTTGTAATCATTCACTTTTCATCATCAATAGATCAATTATTTTTCAGCTCATGTAGCAGAAAACCATGGAGGGAGGAACCCCTACAGAGTTTCAAGCTGGCTGATCCCCTATAGAGATCACCCCAAGCTTAGAATCAACAATGGTTCTAACGGAGTGGGTACTTGTGGCCAAGCTACCTGCAAGGGTGGCCGGTTGTACCCAAGGCCGCTAGCAAGGGCGGTCGCCCGCGGTCAAGCCGCAAGGAGCAGTTGCTTACGGCCAGCCCGTAACGGATGGCCACCCACAGGCATGGCTGTCGCCTTAGGGGCGATGCCTACGGGCACGATGCCCACCAACCCGCAGGGGTGCCACCTGAGGGTAGTGGCGCCAGCCCGCCCGCTAGGATAGCAGAGCCCGCTCGTGGGTAGAGGCGGCTAGCGATGGCGCGGTGCACTACCGCCTGCCGAAGGGTGGTGGCCACTCGAAGGGGGTAGACAAGGCTTAGGGTTTTTTAGTTAAAGGATGATAATGCCCCTCAAAATTTGAGAAATTCTAGGTTATGTCATCATTTACAGAACTCCAAAAAAAATCCTTGACTTTTATGGAAATTTCTATGTCTGTCCTTTACCAAAATTATGAAAATGCCCTTTATAATTATGGAAATCCTAGGCAAATCTTGATTTCTAGAAAAAAATAATTAAATAATTTAACTAATTATTTTTATCTATTAATCCTACATGGCGATGTATACATGTGATATATGATGTGGATTGATCATCATGAGCCATGTGATGTGATGTGTGTATATGTGATTATTATTATTATTAGGGCCTACAAGCCATAGTTATTCTCGTTTATTGTCAGGCTTGTGTGCTTTTGATTATTTTGTAATTACACGAAGAGGCACAGCAGGAGCGTGGATGTGATAGCGGGACCCATGATGCTATGGCAGGAGATCACTGTTAGGATCAATTGGAACTAGGGGGTGAATTAGCACAAAAATGGTAGTGCTCGATTCGAAAACCATTTCTTACGAAAAATGAATAAATAAAATCAAAAACATCTTTTGTACTTTGTTAAAAATGATTAAGAAACCAATTTAAGAGAAGTTGTTGAGAATGATGCTTGTATCTTTCTATGAACTAATCAAGAGCAATAGAACGTAGTAAACAATACAAGTAAAGAGCAGTTACAATTTATAGTTGTTTGGCCGCAATTTTGGCCTACGTCCACTTCTCGAGTCCTCTTCGTTGAGGCCCACCAGTGTCCACTACCGATCTTCATTGGGTGAAGACCAAACCCTTACATGCTTTTCAATCTTAACTCACAAGGGAGACCTCTTACAAGAAATACAACCCTTGCCCCTTTTCTTTTTCTTGCACACTTTTAACACACTTTTTCACATATTTTTTGCCTACTGCAAGAAAACTTGGGGTATTTATAGACCTCAATTGGCTCAAGAATTTAGAGCCAAAATTTTTAATGCACCCGAAAAAATCGATACCACTGCCGGCGCTAGCAGTGCTATCGCCAAAAGCAGCCCGGAATATTGGGCGGTGATGCTACAACCGCCAACCTAGGTGGTACAACTGTCGACCTGGGCGGTACAACCATCGTCCACAAGCGATTCATTCATCGGGAATCCCAAAAAAAGTGATTCCCTTTACTTTTCCAATCTCGACTTGTACCTTTTATTGACCAATTCTCAGGTTAACCAATTGAGTTCAACCTGAGCTTAATCCAATCTCAAATGTGGACCTGGTTGCCTCACATTGAGTTGATTTAAATTCCTTCCAAATCAAACTCAATTAGGACTCAAACCTAACTATGACTCACTAATTACAACTATACTAGACCATCAAGCTTAATAAACAACCTAACCCCCAGTAATCCGACAACCTCCGGTATTTTTGTGGCGAGTCTTATGATCTTCCCTCGACGACCTCTCAGCATGTTCCTAGCAAGCTTCCCAATTCTTTCGGTGAACTCCACGTGAACTCCCGGCAAGCTCTCACTGCATCGTCCGAACCTTGGCTCGATGCCCAAGCTTGATTCTTACCCATCATCTGGTTGTAACTCAATACCTTCATCATAGTTAGACCTACATTACTTCCTCTAACACACAAGTTAGATTAAACACTCATCAATTGATTTCATCATCAAAATCTGAGATTCAATAATCTGCCCCTTTTTTATGATAACAATCAATTGATGACGGGAGTTAACCTTAACTCTCCCTATTTCCATGCCATAGTTCAAATAGATTAAACTTAAATTTAAGAGAACCCAAACACTCTTGAATTCAAGTATCCCGATATGATATTTCAATAATACTCATCTATAGATGCAGCATCAATTTCAAATATCAATTCGTGAAAAAATTTTAAAGTATATAATATCAATTTCAAATATCAAATCATCAACTCATGAATACTTTTCAAAGTATATAACATAAAATTCAAATAACAAATCATCAACTCATGCAAATTTTTTAAAGTATATAATATCAATTTCATATATTATGCATCAGTCATACATTTGAAAATCTCCCCTTAAGTCATCAATCATTTCTCCCATTTATTTATCAACAAACAAAGAGAAATACCTATTTTAAAAAATTTTCTTACGTGTCTCATCAATATCCATTTCTACCCCTTTGTCATTAATAAAAAGATGAAATATAGGGCTAATGATTTTAAGGCACATGTGTCATTACTCCCCTTTAGTAAAATAGGTTATGGGCCATAAAAAATTCTTCCTCTTGTGAAAAAGAAGAAAAGAAAACATCATTCTCAATCTTGTAGAAATGAATTTTGAAAATATTGTTTCAAAAATATGCTCAAAAATCCAAGAAATTGAAAATGATTCAAAATTTTAAGAACTACTCATGCATTTAAATTCATCTTATGCAAATTTCAAGCAAAAGTAGCAAGTAAATCCTAAAAATAGCAAATTATGATTTTGAAGATCATCTTCAAGTAAATTTATACATTTCAAACAAAAATAGTAAATCAAACAAATCATGCATTCTCATGGTTTAGCATTCCTAGCTCTCTTCTAATAAAATCAAATTACTCTTCATTTAATGGTTTTGTAAAAATATCCGCTAGTTGATGTTTAGTATTAATAAATTCCAATGAAATGTCTTAACTATTCATATGATCCATAATAAAGTGATGTCTAATGTCAATGTGCTTAGTTCTTGAGTATTAAATGAGATTTTTTGTCAAGCATATGACACTTGTGTTGTCACATTTAATAGGAATATTTTTCAATTGAATTTCATAATCTTCTAAGGTGTTTTTCATGCAAATAACTTGGGCACAACATGCACTAGCTGTAATATATACGGCTTCGGTAGTAGATAAAGCAACCAAATTTTGTTCCTTGGAAGCTAAGAAACAAGTGCATGGCCTAAAAACTGACACGTCTCAATCCTACATCCTCTAAAATCGACATTCGTATAAGTAAGTAAATCAAAGCTTTTATATTTTGAATACCATAATCCTAAGTTAGAAGTTCATTTTAAATATCTAAATATTCTTTTAACTACTTTAAGATAAGAAAGCTTAGGATTGGATTGAAATCTTGCACACAATCCAACACTAAACATGATATTTAGTCTAGTCGCAATTAAGTATAACAAACTACCTATCATTCCTCTATAAGTTTTCTATTCAAAATTTTCTCCTTCATTGTCTAAGTCTAACTTTATAGATGAACTCATGTGAGTATTTATAGCTTTAGCATTTTCCATACCTAAACGTTTTAACAAGTCTAAGGTGTATTTAGTTTGACTAATAAATATGCCATCATTTAATTATTTATAATTCTAAAAAATAGGTTAAGTCACCATTAGACTCATTTCAAATTCTTGGCTCATACTTTTGGCAAAGGATTCACATAAATGATTCATTTGTTGAACCAAAAATGATATCATCAACATAAATTTAAATATCAAAAAAATTATTTTCAAAATACTTAAAAAATAATATGGTATCAACCTTTCCTTTCAAAAAATTATTTGAAATAAGGAAAGAACTAAGTCTTTCATACGAAGCCCAAGGGGATTGTTTTAATCCATAAAGAGCTTTAGAAAGTTTGAAAACATGATTAGGAAGATGACTATTTTCAAAACTAGGGGGTTGTTCAACATATACTTCTTCGAAAATGAAACCATTAAGAAAAGTACTTTTAACATCCATTTGAAACAACTTAAAATCTTTAAAAGATGAAAAGGCAAAAAGCATCCTTATGGCTTCAAGTCTAGCCACAGGAGTAAATATTTCTTCATAATCGATTCATTCTTCTTGGTTGAAACCTTTGACCACTAATCTAGCTTGTTTCTAACCATGATACCATTTTCATCTTACTTGTTTCTAAAGACCTGTTTAGTGCTAATTACTAAACAATCATTAGGTATAGGAATAAGCTCTCATACCTCATTTTTCTCGAATTGATTTAACTCTTCATGCATTGTAATAATCCAAGAGTCATCTATTAGGGCTTCATCAATGGATTTTGGTTTAAATTAAGAAAAATGTAGCATTAGCATAAATTTTTTTAAAAGATAAACGATTTTGAACACCTCTTAATGTATCTCCTATAAGCTCCTTAGGATGAGCATTTACATACTTTCATTCCTTGGGTAAGGATTTGGAAGTAGATTCATCCAAGTTGCTTTTAGGAGAGTTATCATTTAAATTCAAAGTACCAAAATCAAATTCATCATCAAAATCAATTTTCTTAAGTTCAAAAATTTTATTGAAAACAACATGAATAGATTCTTCAATTACTAAAGTTCTTTTATTGAATACACGATAAGCTTTTTAAATAGAAGAATAACCTAGAAAAATTCCTTCATCGGATTTTGCATCAAATTTTCCTTAGGCATCCTTTTCATTCAAAATAAAATATTTGTAACCAAATATTTTAAAATAACACATGTTGAGTTTTTTATCATTCCAAAATTCATAAGGATTTTTAGTGAGTAATGATCTTACAAGAAACATATTTAAAACATAGCATGTCGGCCTAAAAATATTTTGGTAGGCTATGTTCATTTAACATGGTTCTAGCCATTTCTTGTGAACTCCTATTTTTTCTTTCTACTACTCTATTTTGTTGTGGATTTCTTGGAGTGGAGAAATTATAGATGTATCCATTTGATTCACAAAAAAATTTGAAAGTCATTATTTTAAAATTCACCATCATGATCACTACGTATTGATGAAATCATAAATCTTTTTTTATTTTGAATAATTTTATAAAATTTTATAAAACATTTAAGCTAATATTTATTTATTTTTCTAATTTACAAGTATCATATATTTTATCTTTAATCAATTTTAGGCTAGGCAATCCTCTTACTAAATCTTTTGTTGAAATTTGGTTTAGAAGTTTCATGCTAGCATGACCTAGTCTTCTATGCCAAATTTAAGCAGCATCATTCAAGGTCAAAAAGCAAGTTTTATCATAAAACTTTTCAATATCTATGGTATACACAATGTTGTTTCTTAAGACAATCAAAGATTTTTTTTTTGTGTGGCAATTTAATTATACATGCATTAGGTTGAAATTTAATCGCATAACCTGTATCACATAATTGGCTAATGCTAAACAAATTATGTTTTAAGCCATCAACTAACAATACATCTTCAATCTAAAGGTTTGATGTGTTACATATGGTTCCTTTTCTAATGAGTTTACTCTTGTTGTTGTCTCAGAAGGTGACAACTCCTTCACTTAAGCTAGTGAGTTTAGAAAAAAAATTTGAATCTCCGGTCATGTGCCTTGAGCATCCACTATCAAGGTACCATTTGGTACTCCTAGCTTAAGTTTGGAGACAACCTACAAGAAAGTTGGTCTTAATTTAGGTACCCATTTTACATTGGGTCCTTTATGAAGAACTTTCTCTTTCTTTTCTAATGGTTCTTTATTGTTTATAGTTCCTTTGGGAACCTAAACTAATTTGTGAGGACTATAATTTTAAATAAACATTTGTTGGCCTTATGTCCTAATTTTCTACAAAAATTATATTTAACTTTTGATGGAAAATTTAATATAGGTTCCTTAACAAAAATGGTTGGCATTTGTTGAATATTACCAACAAAGCCTATACCCTTTCTTCTATTAGCTTGACCCTTATTAGCAAGGATTATATTAAAAAAATTATTTCTTATTTTAAATTTTTCTAATGTTTGTTTAAGCATGATATTTTCCTCTTTAACATTATCAAGTATTTCACATTTAGTGCAAAGATTATGTAATAGTAAAGTATCATGCTTTTGATCAAATCTACTAACTAAAGAATCATGTTCCTTTTTAAGTGAGATAAGATTTACTAATTTTTCTAAATTCATCAAATAATTCATGCAACATATTTAATAATTCAGATAAAGTAATACTTGAATATTCACTAACCTCGTCTTGGATGGCCATTAGAGCTTAGTTGGCTACTTCTTTCTTGGAGTGGTCTTCTTCATCCGATGAGCTTGAGTCATCCCAATTTATCCAAAGAGCCTTCTTCTTTAATTGAGGACATTCACTTTTGAAATGTCTAGGCTTCTTGCATTCAAAGCATATGATGTTATCCCATTTTAGCTTATTTTTTAATGATTTTTATTCTTTTTCATGAATTTTTTTAATTTTTTAGATAGTAGTGCAATGTCATGGTCCTCATCACTCGAGGTTTCACTCGAGGAGTCATCTGTAGTTCTTAGTGCTACATCCTTCCTATTCTTTGGAAGGGGTTCATCAAGATCGTCATGAGGTTTACAGTTCAGTTCATATGTCATAAGAGATCCAATAAGTTCTTCAAGAGGCAAGTTATAAGATCTTTGGCCTCTTGTATAACAATTACTTTAGGATCCCAACTTTTGGGAAGAGATATTAATATGTTACTCACAAGTTCAAAATTAGAAAAATATTTACCAAAAGCCTTAAGCCATTGATGACATTCGTGAAACGGGTGTACATGTCTCCAATGGAGTCCCTTAGTTTCATTCGAAACAATTCATAACTATGAACTAAAATGTTAATTTTAGACTTTTTAACACGACTAGTGCCTTCATGTGTGATTTCAAGAGTGTGCTAAATTTCATAAGCAGTTTCACAAATAGAAATCTGATTAAATTCATTCTTATCAAGTGCATAAAATAAGACATTCATAGCCTTTGCATTTAACGAAATATTCTTCCTTTCCAAATCATTATTTTATTTATTGGTTTGAAAGATTTTTCAAAGCCATTTTTAATAATATATAATAATTCAAAATCAATAGAAATGAGAAAAATATGCATCCTTATTTTCTAATACATGTAATCCGTCCCATTGAACATGGGAGGATGTGAAATAGAATATCCCTCATTCATGTCAAACAAAGTCATTTACTCAAGTGGGTGTTAATCCAATGAGTAAAATCTTGCTCTAATACTAATTGTTATGATCAATTAGCACTGGAGGGGGTGAATTAGTGCAAAAGTGGTAGTCCTCGATTCGAAAACCTTTGCTTGCGAAAAATGAAGAAATAAAATCGGAAATGTCTTTTGTACTTTGTTGGAAACGATTAAGAAATTGATTTAAGAGAAGTTATTGAGAATGATGCTCGTACCTTTCTATGAACTAATCAAGAGCAATAGAACGTAGTAAACAAGACAAGTAAAGAGCATTCATAATTTATAGTGGTTCGGCCGCTATCTTGGCCTACGTCCACTTCCTGAGTCCTCTTCATCGAGTCCCACCGGTGTCAACTACCGACCTTCTTTGGGTGAAGACTAAACCCTTACAAGCTTTTTAATCTCAACTCAGAAGGGAGACCTCTTACAAAAAATACAATACTTGACTCACTCCCTTGCCCCTTTTTTTTTTCTTGCACACTTTTTCACAGATTTTTTGCCCAATGACTTGTGTGAATGCTTGTGCTAAATGTAAGAAAACTTGGGATATTTATAGACCCTAATTAACTTTAGAATTTAGATCCAAAATTTTAAATTCACCCAAACAAAAGCCAGGTACGGTAATACCACTATCGGTTCCAATGATGCTGCAGTCGAAAGTAACCCAGAATACTGGGTGCTGACGGTACAACCATCGACCTGGACAGTACAACCATTGGCTTGGGTGGTATAACCGTCGGGAATCACAAAAAAGTGATTTCCTTCACTTTTCTAATCCTGACTTATACCTTTTGTTGACCAATTCTTAGGTCAATCATTTGAGCTTAACCTGAGCTCAATCCAATCTCAAATGTGGACCCGGTTGCCTCACATTGAGTTGATTTGGATTCCTTCTAAATCAAACTCAATTAGGACTCGAACCTAACTATGATCAATGATTACAATGATACAGGACCATCATGCTTAATAAATGACCTAACCCCCAGCAATCCGGCAACCTCCAGCATTCTTGCGGTGAGTCTTACGATCTTCCTTCGATGATCTTCCATCATGTTCCCAGCGACCTTCTCGATTCTTTTGGTGAACTCCTAACAAACTCTCGTGAGCTCCCACTGTATCGTTCGAACCTTGGTCTGATGCACAAACTTAATTTTGGCCCATCATCTGGTTGTAACTCAATTCCTCCGTCGTAGTTAGACGTGCATTACTTCCTCTAACACACAAGTTAGATTAAACACTCATCAATTGATTTTATCATTAAAATTTAAGATTCAACAATCAGGATGCTTGGTGATGTGACGAGGATCTAACGAAACCGATGATGATGAGATCAATGATTAGAGGGCATGGAGATGTACTGACTCACACTTGATCCTATTATGAGTGATTAGGCCCATTGACTCGGGCTTAATCATATTAGGTGATAGCTCATGATCATCCGTTGTGGCTTGCATATGTGATATGTGTTATACACCTACTATATATATATATATATATATATATATATATATATATTTACATAAAATATAAATATATATTAAATATGTATGTGTGTGACATGACATATTAGGAGATCGATACAAAACAAAAATCACTCCTACGATAATATTAAGTCGGTGAGCATGAGGCAATAAGATTGACCCACGTGGCCTTCCAGCCTTGTGTCTTTAATTCTTATCAAATATCCGTAAAGTCTTGTTTTTATTGTTACTTGTTTATGTATGGTTTAAAGCTAATGGGTTCTATTCACAATTCTAATTTTTTAGAGAAGAAAGCAAAAATATAGGGTTATTCTCCTATTATTAAACCTGGTAATAGGAGAATTGGCTATCTGTGCTCTTTCCAAAGCTAAAAAGTCATTTTGTGTATTCTAAAGAAAATAATGCCATAACTCCGCAGAGTTGTGGACATTTAGCTCCCTCGAATCGGGGTCATTAGTAACCTAAACTAAGTCCACAACGCTGCTCCAAAACCCTGTCTCGAATGGTTAGCGTCATTATCTTTCTCGTTTTTGTTTACTTTAAGAAATTAACACAATTGTATACTTTAAAGAAAACTCCTGTTTAATAGGCTAAAAAAATATATCCATAACTCCGCATTTCCCTCGTAAAATGGGGTTTTTTTAATGGTTACTTTATGTGTTTTCTTACAGTATGTGTTTTTGTTCTTCTTTACAGTATGTATCTTTTTGTTTAAACCTGTAGCTAAGTCCCCTCCTCCAGAGGGATTCCTTATTTCCTTCCTCTGTAGCTAAGTCTCCCCCGAAGGGGGATTCTTTCACTATAAAAACATAGGCACAACTCTACATTTCGCTCGTAAAATGGTTGTTTTCTAGGGATCTATTCTTTTTGTTCAATTATGTAACTAAGTCTCCCCCTAAGGTCATTAACTATAAAAACATGTCCACAACTCCGCATTTCCTTCGTAAAATGATTGTTTTCTCGAGGCTCACCTATCTACGTGATCGAGATCATTATAAGAAAAAATTGAATCACGACATAGGTTGAGTTGGTCGAGTTCCTCGAGGCTCACCTATCTACGTGATCGAGATCTTGCCCACAACATAGAGATGTCTCCCATGACCCGAGGACATAGTATGCTTGGTCGAGTTCGTCGAGGGTATATCATCAAATCAGACTCATCTTATGTGATGACTTAATTGAACATTATGGTTAGTCGAGTCCTTTGAGACGGGAATCATAAAGAGTTATGATTGGCAAGAGTTGCCTACCTTTTGGGCTTAGTGTAATTGGTCGAGTCCCGCGAGATTGCACTAAGATGCCAATTGGATCCTGATCCCCACTGGAAGTTTGCTGGAGACTTCCGTCTCATATATCGAGGGTGTCACGTGATTCGCTAGGAAAATAGTGGGAGTATATTAAGATAGAAGTTCATATCTTAATTAGTTTTTCTACAAAATCTGTCGGTGTTATTAATTTATGCTTCATCTTGTTTGTCGCTTGCGAACCCACTACATGGCATACGTAATGCCAACTGCCTCACTAGTCCAAATTCACAGATTGGCTCCATAATTTGAGAATTGTTCTCACAGTGGATAAAATTGTATATGTCCTTAACACAACTGTGGTCACGTCGGAGGAAAGGACAAACAAGGATAAGATCGCTCGCTTTATGAAGTATATAGATAGTCCTAGAGGACAACTTGTGTGTTGATCTTATACTTCAGTCTCTACTAGATTCCTTTTCACAGTTCATTATTAACTTTAATATAAACAAGTTTGAGGTGACTCTACCTGAGCTCCTCAATACGTTAAGAAAAGTTGAAAGCACCATCAAGAAAGAGAAGCTAGTTCTCTATATTGGTAAGACCAATAAGAAAAGGAAGGCTATTAAGACCCTTAAGAAGGACAAGGGTAAAGAAATACCGGGTAAGGCAAAGGTTGCCAAGAAAGGCTCAGCAAAGGATAAAGGACAGTGCTTCCACTACAGCCAAAATGGGTACTAGAAGAGGAACTGTAAGGATTACCTTATAGATAAGGCGAAACAGAAGCTTGGAGAAGCTTTAGGTATATTCATGATCAGTCTTCACTTGTTAGATTTTCATGATAACACATAGGTATTGGATACAGGGAGTGCTTATCGTATATGTAGTTCGTTGCAAGTTCTGGCAAGACCTAGGAGAATGACCAGAGGTGAGATGGACCTCAAGAAAGGCAATGGAGCAAGAGTTACTGTAAATGTCGTTGGGGAGGTCACCCTACATCTACTTCGTGGAGCTATCATTGCATTGGATGCATGCTATTTTATTCCCTCTATATGAAAAATATTATTTCTATCTCTTGTTTGATAATTAGTTGATATAAATTAGTTTTTAAGAATAATATTTATTTAATAATTATAGATGATGAGATCATCACTAGATATACCCTAATAAATGGCTTAGTCTATGTTAGACACTTCTTCACACATTATGAATATAATTACATCCAAGACAAAAAGAGATAAGGTGAACAATTCATACCTATGACATTGTAGGCTAGGTCATATACATGAGGGAAGGATTCAAATGTTATTAAAAGATGGATACTTAGATCCATTTGACTATGAGTCATATGCAACTTACGAATCTTGCCTTTGTGGAAAAATGACCAACTCTCCTTTTAGTGGAACTAGAGAGAGAGCCATTGAGTTATTGAAACTCATACATAGTGATTTATGTGGTCCCATGTCATCTTGGGCTATAGGTGGTTACTAATATTTCATTACATTCACTAATGATTTCTCTATGTATGAACATATGTACTTGATAAAGTATAAGTTTGAGGCATTTGAGAAATTCAGGGAATATAAAAATGAGGTAAGGAACCAGATTTGAAAGAGTATTAAGATTCTTCGATCAGATCGATGAGAAAAATACTTGAGTACTGTCACGGACAACAATGTAAACAAGGTGTTTGATGAAATGCTCATGTTTGTCCGTGTCCTTCGATTTGTGTACATACCTTGTACAGCAAGTAGCGGGCTTGCAGTAGGTTTAGCAGCCCGAGTTTGGTTTGTTTTATGGCCAATTTTGGCTTGTAAATACAAGTATGTCTTGTAAGCACTTATGGGGGACTTCGGTCTATAATGGACCATTATCCTTATGTGCAACCTCTTTGAGTTTGTAATGTCCATGGATGTAATTTGCATATGGCTATATGAAGTGTTTGCTTGAGTAGTTGCTTGTGGATCCAGTGAAAATTGCTTCTTCTGGCCCGTTTTCTCTTTTGTAAGTCTAAGGGACTCTGGGAG
The DNA here is from genome assembly GCA_029747655.1 of Ensete ventricosum. Lineage (NCBI taxonomy): Eukaryota > Viridiplantae > Streptophyta > Magnoliopsida > Zingiberales > Musaceae > Ensete > Ensete ventricosum. Next base: position 30,272,081 of record JAQQAF010000007.1, read on the forward strand.
ATCTCGGGGATTAGAGCGGGACAAGCACATGCAGAGACACTTGCCATACAAACGTGGGGGACCTACAAGGGCTGTGTGGAGGACAGCCAGCACGCGCAACCGTTTGGGGGAAAATGGACATTGAGATGTAGGGAAAGGAGTCGCTCAAAGGAGCGGGCATCCAGGTTTGGCATTCAGAGGAATGACCAACCCTTTGTGCGAGAGGCACCACGAGGACAAGCAAGCGAAGAAGAATGAGTAGCACACAAAGATTGTGATGGTGGAGTTCGAGCTATGGCTCGACGTTGGCAACCAAACTTGATGGTGCTCAAGGCAAAGCGAGGCGTTTGGTGATAGATGAGACCATGCAAAGTAGGAGGTGTTGCGTAACGACCGAAAGAGTTTTGCAAAGCTCACAGAGGTGAGGGGAATTGCTAACTCGAAGGATTCGAAACTCATGCAAGGGCTTGTACATGGATGATGGAGTGTTCGTGGCCATCCTAAGGTGCAATCAGAACTCAGTGCATGTAGCATTAGAACTTTCTCTTCGACATAAAAGGATACGTCCGTAGGCAGCAGAAATGTGCAATAAGTTTAGCACGTTGCTAGACCCTGAAGGGTGCAGTGGAGATTGTATTGGCGAAGGGTCACAATCTAGCAAAAATACATTTACGGGGGCAGAACAAGGCACAAGTTGTTCAGCAAGACGGAGTAGTCCAAAGGGGATGGTGGTCTCTGAAACTTCCAGTGGGAAGAATGTAAAGAGGAAAGTTGCTCCAATAGGACATATATCCAAGAGGAATAAGTCCTAGTTCTCCAGAGAGAGAATCATATGCAATAGATTGCACATATTGAGGAAGAGTTTCTCAAGGTAATATCTCCAAAAAAAAAGCTCAACGGACCGAGCGAGCAACGAAGAGTCGTTGCATGATCTCGAATGAGGTAATGCATTGGTGGATGCATTTCGAGATCAAGTGGGGGAGTAATCCAAGGCAACATCATATGAAGGCACACTTCGAGTCGATGTGGAAATCAAACTCAACGGAGGGCTGACCCGTGGAATGGTGGACGCGAGGGCCACTATCAACTCAATGCAAATCGAGGAGCGGAACGACTTGGATGGAACTTGGTGAAGTATCCAAGCCGCATGAAGGGAGTCGACATAGAAGATGGAACATGGAGCGGAGGCACAGAGCTTTCCTTGGACGAAGGTCGAGGGCATGAACTCTTGTAGAGGCAAGAGTGGGATCATGTCGTTCCATGAGTTCTTCATTCTGATGGGGCAGACTTATCTTCCATGGTGCCAAAGATGAAGGAAGCTTCGAGGCACATGCAAGCTACCTCAGAGATGCATTTGACAGAGTAACTAAAGTGATTTAACTTACGGAGGCAAAGTTGGGATCATGATACCTTAGCATAGGGCAAGAGGACGCAGAGGCGGGTACTCTTGAAGAATATGTCATAGTGTTGTCATTCGAGTTGTCAGGAATAAGAGGTGCATAGCAGAGATTGTGCTGGTAGGGGATAAGGCCCAAGATCCAGACAATGGCGCACCAATTCTAGTGAAGTCAGGGGGACTTCATGAGCTACTAGGCGACGGACAGTCCTAGAGCTATGCTTTGTCCAAGTGTGACCCAAGAGTGGGTGGACGAAGGTGAAATGTCAAGGGAGCGAACTAAAAATCGGAGATGGCAGAGGCCCTATGATGTGTTGGCAGAGGCCACATGTGAAGAAGTCGTAGTCCAAGTTTATCACACGAGAATCTGTATGCAATGGAGATGTCACCAGGAGGTGACATGATGCAGCAGATCGTGGTGGAATAGTTCGTGGCAATGCAACACAGGCGATCGAGTCCCATGAGGGACAAGATCATGCGGAGGTATGATCAGGAGCTACTGGGAGCTCCACTTTGGTGTACGACACAACAAGAAGAAGGGCTATGGATTCAAGGAGTGAATGCCATGGTACCGCGGAGGCGAGTCTTCGTGTGTGCATCGGAGCTTGCATTGGATGAAAGTCTTAGTCATCAGCATATGGGGGCTTTGTACTACCGAGGAAGAAATCCAAATACAACTACCAGTGAGTCCCATGGAGGGGGATGTGATCATGTGAATGATCAGGAACTACTGGGAGCTCCACTTCGGTGAACAATGCAACGACAAGAAGGGCTGTGGATTCAAGGAGTGAATGCCACAGTACCGCAGAGGCGGGTCTTCCGTGTATGCGCATCGAAGCTTGCATCAGATGAAAGCCTTATCATCAGCATATGGGGGCTGTGTACTATCAAGGGAGTAGTCATATTGCAAGAACCAGTGAGTCCCATGGAGGGGACTTGATTATACTAAGGTATGATCAGAGCAGCTGGAGAGTTGGACTACTTCAGTGCTCACATTCGCTTAAGGGAGCCCGACAAGTCAGAGGATAAAGCCGAGTAAGCGAACGTTGCTACCAAGGAAGCTAAGGAGAATAGAATCGGTGCGAGCCCTGCAACAAGATGGCGGAGGCCATGCATGAGAGTTGCAGTCTATCTTTCCATCGACCAAGGAGAACTGTTAGGAGGACATAGTGGTGTCGAAGTAGGTGGTCGGAAGGGGCGAGGAAGTGACGACAAGTCCAGTGGGGCTCAGCTACCCAAAAGCAAAGCATCGGTTAGAAAGGAGGTGGACTCGGAGGAGCACCACAGTGCCGCAGAGGCGGATCTACCGATCGCAAAGGAAGGGATGCTAATGCAAGTCAACGGATAGTAGGGCTATAGGCTTGGCAGCACCATGGTACCGCGGAGGTGGGACTTCCGTGGATTCATCGATCCCTTGCTCTCATGGAGAGAGAGCATTGGTCATAAAAGGGGTCGAGGAGGTAGAGAATGCAAAGGCAAACTCCAAGTACCAAGACAGGGCAGAAGGGCAGAGGCCAAGAAACTTCATAAGACCGATGTCGAAGGGCTTCTCATCAAGATAGCCGAAAGCGAGGGACTTCGGGTTGATGCAGGAGTGCTCGACCAAGGAACGAAGTAGATAATACACGGTATTGTACCTTTCTACTCAGAGGAGTAGGCGACAAAGGTGATAGAGAAAATGGTACAATCCTAGAGGCGACCAAATCTATCAAAGACTTACTCCAAGTTGGGGTAAACTTTTTTCTCTTTTCGGGCATAACTTCTTGCATTCCAGAAGTTCAATGGTAGTGGGAAGGCGAATCACAGTAGCTAACTCAACGCAAGGAGTGCAAACACTTCAAGTGCTTCAGAAGTGTGAGCAAAGAGTGGGCAAATTTTAGTAACCAGCTCAATGCATGAAGTACAAACTCGAGGAGGCAGGCGAAATCGAGTAACCTTTGCCTTCTCAACTCAGGAGAATGGGCGAAACCGAGTACCCCAATCCTCTTAACTCGAGGAGGTGAGCGAAGCCAAGTAACCTTGCCTTCTCAACTACTAAGAGAATAGGTGAAGTCAAGAATCCCAGTTCTCTTACTTATCCGGTAGAGGAGCTTTGCATAAGTTCAGTGACCCTTTAGAGAAAGCTTACGGAAGACAATAGTTGTCAAATCCTCACCATTGGTGATCGGTACTACTGAGAGTAGATTGTCCGCTTTATTTTTTTCAATTGAATGCCAATCGAAAGCGGAAGTGATGCGAACCTACTTGGAAGTGACAACTAAACTTGGAGGAAGGATCAATGGGCAAACATTATGGAGGAAGGACCTTAAAAACTTCAAAGTTTGTGAGGCGATACTCGTTAAAGCTCCAACAAGCATCCACCCAGTTCAAGCAACAAGAGTATACTACGATACTGGCGTATAATAAGGTAGGTCTTTTCCTTCATCAGTAGGATCCGTGAGAATTAACAAGGATCAGCACAACTCAGCCAACCCCACAACAGATTTAGTCATTGGTGAGTTGAAGCAGCATGGCGGATGAGAGTTCGACTACTCAATAATAGTGGCGGAGAGCAGTTGTGAGCCAAAGGGGCGTGTTGCAGCTAAAGTAGAAGATTAAAGATTTAGCAAAATGCAAGGAGATACAGCGTCTAAAGCAGCTTCGACGAGGACGTCGAAGGAATAAGTGGGGGAGAATGTCACGGACAATAATGTAAACAAGGTGTTTGATGAAATGCTCATGTTTGTCAGTGTCCTTCGGTTTGTGTACATACCTTGTACAGTAAGTAGCGGGCTTGCAGTAGGCTTAGCAGCCCGAGTTTGGTTTGCTTTATGGCCAATTTTGGCCTATAAATACAAGTATGTCTTGTAAGCACTTGTGGGGGACTTCGGTCTGTAATGGATCGTTATCCTTTGTGTGCAACCTCTCTGAGTTTGTAATGTCCATAGATATAATTTGCATATGGCTGTATGAAGTGTTTGCTTGAGTAGTTGCTTGTGGATCCCGTGGGAACTGCTTCTTCTGGCCCGTTTTCTCTTTTGTAAGTCTAAGGAACTCTGGGAGATCTCGGGGAAGGCTGACATTTACGGACGGATACGTAGGGGTGCCGCATGGCCTACGCAACACCAACTAAGCCCGTGACAGTACGGAGTTCTCACATTTCCTTAGGGACAATGAGATTTTATTCCAATGGACATCTCTTTATACACCTCAACTCAATGGTTTATCAGAAAGAAGGAATCACATGCCGTTATACATGAGGCAGTCTATGATAAGTTTCCCTAACCTACCCATCTCATTTTGGGGATATGCCCTAAATACCACAACTTACCTTCTGAATAGAGTTTCATCAAAGTCGATAGTGTGTACACCATATGAGATATGGAAAGCAAAGAAGCTCAATCTTAGGGTAGTTAAGATTTGGGGCTATCTTGCCCACGTTAGAAGACACAACCCCGATAAGTTGAAATTAAGGATGGAATGATGCAAGTTCATGGGATACCCTAAGGAAACTTGTGAGAATTATTTCTATTATTCCGAGGACTAGAATATCTTTGTTACCAAGAGGGCTGTATTTCTTGAGAAGGAATACATTCTTGGTGGAAACAATGAAAGTGAGATAGAGTAAAGCGAGGTTTGAGAACCTAGCTTAAGCACCATTCCAGAGTCCAAGTCTATTTAAGTACATAGCATACAAGTTCCAACTTTGTGTAGGTCTAATAGAGTATCTCAACCTCTTGAAAGATATATGGGACATCAATGGAGATGACTCTCAGGATGTTGATCCTCAAACATACAAGGAGGCTATTTTAAGTATAGACTCCGGGAAGTTGCAAGAAGTCATGTATTCTGAGATGGATTACATGTACTCTAACAAGGTTTAAAACCTTACGGATGCACATGAGGGTATTATACCCATCGACTGCAAATAGATCATCAAGAAGAAGATCGGAGTGGATAGAAAGGTGGAGACCTATAATGTAAGGCTGGTAGCTGAAGGATATAATCAAAGGCAATGAGTTGAATATGATAAAACCTTATCACTTGTAGCTATGCTTAAATACATTAGAATTCTGTTGGCCATTGTAGCAAACTATGACTATGAGATCTGGCAGATGGATGTGAAAATGTTATTCCTCAAAGGCAACCTCAAGGAGGAGGTGTATATAATACAGCCAAAGATATTCATATCTAGAGAGAGTCTAGATAAAGTGTGCAGATTGCTCAGGTCTATTTATGGATTAAAGCAAGCTTCCCGAAGTTGGAATATAAGATTTGATGAGGTGATCAGATCTTATGACTTCGTTACGAATGATGATGAACCTTATATATATAGGATAGTAAATGGGAGCGATGTCACCTTCTTGGTTCTATATGTGGATGACATCCTAATAATTGGAAATGATGTAGGAATACTCTCCACAATTAAGGCTTGGCTATCTAGAAACTTCTCCATGAAAGACTTAAGGGAAACATCCTATATTTTAGGGATCCAGATCTCTAGAGATATATCCAAGAGGATGCTTAGCTTGTCCTAGTCCAGGTACATAGACTCCATTATCAAAAGGTTTGGCATGGAGAACTCCAAGAGATGTCTCATACCGATAAGACATGTAACATCACTTTCTAGGAGTATGTCTCCAAAGACTCCTGAAGAAAGGGAAGACATGGATAGGATACCCTATGCCTTAGCGATAGGGTCTATCATGTATGCTATGCTATGTACCAAGCCTGATATAGCACATGCTCCGAGTTTCATGAGCAAGTATCAGGCAGATCTAGGTTTAGAGCATTTGGAAGGCAGTAAAGTGTATACTTAAGTACTTGAGAATGACTAAGGATCTTTTTACTATGGAGGAGGTAACTGCCAGGTTGAGGGCTCCATAGATTCGAGTTTCCAGTTTGACATTGATGATAGTAAGTCAAACTCAGGGTATATTTTCATCCTTAATAGAGGAGCAGTATGCGAGAAGAGTTCCAATCAAGGTACTACTACTGACTCGACCACAGAAGCATAGTATATTATTGTAGCCGAAACAGCAAAGGAAGGGGTGTGGATGAAAAAGTTCATCAGGGATTTGGAAGTTGTACCGAGTAGTGTGAGGCTGATTCCCATATACTACAACAGCGATAAGGTGATAGCTCTAGCAAGGGAATAAGGTCTCATTAGAATTATTCTGAGGTTCCACTTAATTAAAGAGATAATAGCTCGGAAAGATATAGCAACGAAAAGAGTTTCATCCGAAGATAACATTGCAGATCCATTGACGAAGCCATTGGCTTAGATTATATTTAAGCGTCATAGGGGTCTGATAGGGATCAGACATATAGGTGATTAGCTTTAGGTCAATTGGGAGATGGTTATAGGTGCCCTAAAAGCCAATAACGTGAGTGATGGCACGTGTGACACGCTACTTGATCTCTTTGCTTATTATTATTATTAGCATATTCTCACATTATATTACCTATCGTGTATATATATATATATATATATATATATATATATATATTGTGATGTCATTGGTTCTGTCGAATGGGAATTAGATCGTGATGAGATTACGATAATGAGATTGATTCACCTTTAAACATAGATCCTAAATAATTTCAATCATAGGTTACTTGAGAAGGACATCAAGATAACCAAACAAAATGATATATTGTATACCCATCCATATGATGGAGGTGGCTGGTCTCATAGCCACTTATGTGGAGACACTAACGATACAATATATGTGCTCATTGGAGAATGAGTTTATTGATTGATCCACTTACGGAATGCTATATGGTTAATGATACCTAATGTCAGACAGCGATTTCATAGTCCCAATTATGTATCTGATCCTTAGACTTAAGACACCAAGGATGCCTTATTTGAGTACTCCTTTCTTTGATGCCAGACTTATAAGTTTGGAAAGTTCTAGGTCTAGTACAACCAGTTATCAAAATTTGTAGCCAAGTTTATGAAGGCAATTGAGCGTTAATAAAGGATCATCCACTCTCGGTATCGTGAGAGAAATATCCAATATATGCTTGCTCAAACAAATCCCTGGCCAGGGTCATTTGGATTGAGAGAGAAGGAATTCTCCGGAAGAATCCGATTAGAGCGAGACTTAGACGTATTTCGTATATGGCCTGATAGTACCATGTCCAATATACGATCTCTATGATATTTGTTAGATGAGAAACTATAGATATATGGTAAATATGGATAGACAGGTCCAATAGATTCGATCTCTCTATACTATTTGAGGACTATGGTGCAGTAGCCTAGTACATCCATAGTCGATGAGTCGAGTGAACTATTATGGGGATAATAATTCACTATATCAGAAGAAGTTCTGATGGAAGTGATTCACGGCTAGCTCAGTATCAGGCCTAGAGGGTCACGCACATATGTTGGATGCTTCAGCAAATAGAGTATTAGATAATGATCCAATTAGCCCCTATTCTCATTAGATGAGACCCTACACTGATGAGCTCCTTACATGAGGCCAAATTAGAGGCTTAAGGAAATTATCAAATAGAGATCCAATAATGCAAGGTTAGTGGGTAATCAGATGGAGATCCAATACCCACTAAGGTAGGGACCCCTAGGATTTTTGGTGGCTCTCTATAAATAGGAGGGGAGGCTCATAGTTGACAGGCTACATCTTTGATCACCCCCTCCTATTCTCCTCCCTCCTTTGTACAAGAGTTGTGAGACCTGGGATTGTGACTGGAAGAGTATCACTACAACGATCCATTATGTGGATACCGCTAGAGGGGATGATGCTTGACCTCCTTCATCCTCTCTATCCAAATCTAGGAAAACAAGGATATATGATCTCCCTAGGTAAATAATTTCTCACACAATGTGGTTTATCAATTTTGCGGCATTCTCATGACCCAATCTTTTGTACGACGATTTAGTCTACGTGGGAAACCTTATTTTGTTTTGATCTTCTGCTACACATGTGATACTCCTGCTTGGTGGCCGAAAGAGGTGATGAATCAAGGGTAGATGGCTACGGTTTAGGGCTGATAGGTTATTGTTTTTGGTTGCTGTTGGGGCTATGGTATAGAGCTGCTATACGGGTTGTATAGGGGGTATGATGGCCAAGGGTTAAGGTTAGAGGGATGGCTTAGGGTTGCTATTGGTGATAGCAATGGTTTCGGTGGAGATTGGTGACCGAAAGGGTGATGGATCAAGGTTGCGGTTTTGGATTGATAGTTTACGGTTTCAGTTGCTATTGGTGCTACGGTTTGAGGGTGTTGTGAGGGCTAGAAAAGGTTTCGGTGGCAATGGTTTGAGGTTGGGAAGGAAGATTTAGGGTTGCTATTAGGGGCAACTACTGGTTTGGTGTGCTTGCAGCAAGAAGTGCCCAAGAACAAGGCTATAGAATTCTTCACCACGGGTAGCAACTTTACGATAAAAGAATTCCTATAGTATGTTGAGGGTTTTGGTGTAATTTTGCTAGGAAGAAGTATAGGAGGATGGTAGCAAATAGGTAGAAATATCAATGGCAACAAAGTCAGCAAAGACGGTTTAGATGTGTAGTAAGAAATACCGACAATCTTGCAGCATAACTTTTGTTGTATAGATAACGGCTTTGCAATGAAAAGTTTCAGCAGCGTGCCAACAATATATAGATGATTCCAATGAAGAGCAGGTGATGATGAAACCCAAGCCGATGCAAAATATTGATGAGAATATAGCAATAAAATATAGTAGTAAGATTAGCAAGAAGATAGTATATGGTTGGAAAATTACGTCAACGACGGAAGATCGTTGCAGTAGTTTTTACGCTGTTGTTAGGGCCGACTGTAAAAGTTGAAAGTAGACTATGATAGCTATGTCTCAAGGCTAAAGGGGTGCCTTAGGGTTAGTGTGGGTGGTAGCAATAAGTTCCGTAGAGATTAGTTGTGTATATAGTAAGAAACACCATAAAGTATGGCAACATAATTTTTCATAAAAAATAGTAATTTTATGATAAAAGTTCTAGCAATATTGCAATAGTATTTTGAGAAATATGATAGCATGAAATCAACAATATAGATGATAGCGATATGGTGGCAAATATGACAGTAAGATGATAGCAAGATCAGAGATATGGTAGCAAGCATGTAGTTGTGATTTTGCAGTGCAACTTTCATCGTAAAGATGATAACTTTACGATGATAAGTTTTTGCTGTGAGATAGATGATGATGAAGGCCAGACCAATGCAAAGTATTAAAGAGAATATGTGATAGGACTCCAATAGGGTTGAGTCCTAATCTCCCTAGAAGTAGTCATTAAAACCCTGTGATATTGTAATAAAACCCCACCTAGCCACTTCTATCCTATAAAGAAGTGTGGTTAGGGTTTAGATTGGGGCCTTAGGGTTTAGTAGTCACCATCCCCTTTACTAGGCTGGTCGGCTAGGGTTTCCCCCTGCTTAGGTCGGTTATAGAGCCAACCTAGCCGCCATCTATTCCCTCTAAGGCAAGTAGGCTATAGAAGGGGTAAAAGGATAATTTTAGTAAGGCAAGCACCCCCTAGGGCTAGGGTTTGAAGCCCTATATAAGCATATAGCCTCCACCTCTTTTTATCAAGCAAGAATCAATTATATTTCAGCCTTGTTGGCCGACCCTAGGAGGGAGGAACCCCCTATAGCGTTCCCAGTGTTGATCCCCCTCAAAGATCAAAATCTATAGAGTTTCATCTGGGGTTCTATCAATATGGCAGCGAGTTTTTGGCAAAAACACGACAACAAAGTAGTAGGCGGTTGAAAAATTGCGTCAACATTGAAAGATCGTTGTAGTAGTTTTTTTTTCAATAATTTTTTTAAGCTAGATGAATGGCAAGTATTATAACAATGGTAGATGTAATATTTTTTTCTATTTTTGGATAAGTAAATTATCGTAGCAGTAAGGTAGATACCAGAACCTGAGCAGTTTTCATGGTGGAAGCAGATGGTGGATCTGCGGCAGGGGTGATGATGGCGGCATTGGCAATAATCTTCAGTAATAATGGGAATTGCTTGGAGAATGGTGGGCGGTTGGATGACAACATGAAGTAGGGTTGAGTCCTAATCACCCTAGAAGTAGTTAATTAAAACCTTATGGGATTGTAATAAAACCCCACCTAGCCACTTCTATCATATAAAGAAGTGTGGCTAAGGTTTAGATTGGGGCTTTAGGGCTTAGTGGCTGCCACCCCCTTTACTGGGCTGGTCGGCCAGGATTTTCCTCAGCTAGGTCAGCTATAGGAGGGCAAAGGGGTAATTTTACTTAGGCAAGCACCCCTCTCTTTTATCAAGCAAAGATCATCTTTTATTCAGCCTTGTGTCGAGTTCTAGGAGGGAGGAACTCCCATAGCGTTCCAAGGGTTCATCCCCCTCAAAGATCAAAATCTATAGAGCTCCTTCAGGGGTTCTATCATTTGGTATCAGAGTAGCATTCCTGCTGCCCTGGCTGCAATCTCTGCCACCCTCACCCTTCCAAACAATTTTCACAATTGCTGCAACACGCACCGCCACCATCATCCCCAAGCCGTAGATCAAATCAATCTGCTGCTACCCCCTGCATTTGAAATTGGAGATCTGGTATATTTTCATCACCCACACCTGTTTGTTACTGCTATTCCTTTGTGTTACATTTTGAAAAAGTTTTTTCATATTTTCCTTGCTGCAAAATTCTACCGTTTCAAATGATATCATCATTGCGAAGGGAAAACACTACAAAAAAATTTCAGTCGATTATTACTTCTTGAGACCAAACTTTGTTCATCCTTTTTGGCTTAAACTTTTATACAAAATCAAAGACCGTCTTAACTTTCATCTAAGATTGATCTTTGGAAAAAATTCCTTCTGAAACTGGACTTATAGTGCTGTAATTCCTCGTCGCGCATTGTTGGAATTTTACGATGAAGAATCTGCCTTCTGTCTTTTCATCCACTTTCCTATAGTTAAGCTTCCAAAATTTTGTCGAACTTATTTTCTGATATTATCCACATCTGAACTCAGGATTTGTGACAAATTTTTACATATTTTACTTGGGTTTTGCCTCCCGAAATTACGTCAAGAATTCAGTGTTTCTTCGATGCAAATTCTATTCGGCAGGACAGTGCGTACATAACCCTTTCTTCATCGAATTCCATCTGATTTGAGTGTTGTCTTTTGTGAGTTTTTGGACTTTCTTTCTCTCATCCTCAAACCTTACCATCCTCACCAAGAACCCTTCCAAACCATACCCTAAATCGATCTTAAACAGCCTCCCAAATCAGCCCTAATCGCAGCCTGCATCTATCTACCTGATCCACCCATCCAACCTGTCACAGACTTAGCTGAATTTGCCGAAGCTGTGCGGCACCCTCGCGGCACTCTCAAAGACTTAGCTGAAATTGCCTAAGTCGTGAAGCCATGCCCACTGATCCGGACTTAGCTAGGATTGCCTAAGTCATGAAATACCCAAAGTGTTATCTGTCCGCAAAAGATCAGCCCTCTTACAACCTCTTAAGGTCCCGTAGGACCTGCAACGAAGAAGTTGATTAGTTTAGAAATGAGCGACGGACAAGTCCCGATGTCTCGCAAAGTGGAAAGCTATACAAGTAATTTATCAAACACCTTGAGGGCACAGAGAAAAGAGAGAAAGAGAGCGTAATAGGACTTTAGAGGGTTGTAAGAACGGTCGCAAGTCCACAAACAATGGTTCCCAAGGTATCGGACGTAAGACAAGTTCAATTGCTGATAAACGCCTATGCCCGACATATATCTGGAACGCCATCCAGTCTGGTGCCGCCCGGGGGGTTCCAAGGTGCTGAAATGACTAACATTTCACACCGCTCAGGAAGGTTACTGTGGCACATGAAAAAGACCCAAAAATAGACCTGTTTTGGCTCCACGCAGCGAGCGATCGTTCTACAGCCTTCTACACTACTTTCACTCACAACTCTTAGGTAAAAACACCTAAACTCAAGGCAAAACAAGTTGCTAAACATATGTATAAACAAGAACAAGTGACGAATGGTTCACGGAGTGAAGATGTTGCAGTTGAGTGACGATCATTCGTGACATTCTCCCCCACTTAAACTGTTGACGCCCTCGTCGACGCTTGTTGGTAGGCTTTGACGCGAGCTTCTTCATGTTGTAGGGTGTCTTTTGGCTCCCAACTGGCTTCTGTTCTAGGAAGCTTTTACCACTTCACCAAGTATTCGATTTGCTGTGCTCCATTGGGTAGCTTTATCTTGCGATCCGCCAGAATAATTTCAACTCGCTTCTCTTAAAAGGCTCTGGTAGGGGGTAGTCGAGTTGGAACATTTCATGAATCGTCTCGTGAATCTGAGTGATAGATTTTCCAAGTTGCTCGCATGGAAGACGTTGTGAATTATGAACCATGCTGGCAGTTGCAACTTGTATGAGGCATTGCCTACCCTGCTGATGATTGGGAAAGGTCCTTCATACTTGCGTACCAATCCTTTGTGCACTTTGTGTCTAAAGAACTGGAGTGACGCTGGTTGGAGCTTCACCAACACCATGTCACCAACTTTAAATTCTTGTGGTCGCCTTCCCAAGTCTGCCCACTTCTTCATCTTTTTGGCCGCCTTCTCCAAGTAAGCCTACACAATATCTGCATTGCGATGCCATTCCTTTGCGAAGTGATAGGCTGATGGGCTACTCCCTGTATAACCAATAACCAGGGGGTGAGGAGTTGATGGTTGTTGTCTCGTAATAATCTCAAAGGGGCTCTTGTTGGATGCAGAGCTCTGCTGTAAGTTGTAGGAGAATTGGGCTATGTCTAACAACTTCACCCAATCTCGTTGGTTGGCACTCACGTAGTGCCGGAGATATTACTCCAAAAGTGAGTTAATTCTTTCTGTTTGGCCATCCGTTTGAGGGTGGAGGCTTGTGGAGAAGTATAATTTAGATCCCAACAACTTGAACAACTCGGTCCAGAATCATCCTAAGAATCGAGAATCTCGATCACTGATGATGTTGTGTGGGACTCCCCAATACTTAACCACATTCTTCATCGTCAACTTTAGCCGCCTCCTCAACTGAGCAATGTAGGGGTGCAGCAATGAATGTTGCATACTTCAAAAACCGATCAACTACCACGAGTATCGATCCAAGTCCCCCTACAGTCGGCAAGCTTGATATGAAGTCCAAGAAAATGCTCTCCCATGGCCTCTCTGGTACGGACAGCGGCTCCAAATGTCCCACTGGCTTCTGCTACTCTACCTTGTCCTGCTGAAAAGTAAAGCAAGTTCAAACATATTCCTCCACATCTATCCCCATTTTTGGCTAATAGAAGGCCCTCTCCACGAGAGCCATTGTTCGGTGGATACCTGGATTTCCAGCCCAAAAGGAATCGTGACACTCTTTCAAGAGTTAATGCCTCAAGTTATCCACTCGTGGAATATAAACTCTATTCCCCTTGGTGTAAATAAGTCCCTCTTGGACCAAAAATCATCATGCCTTGCCCTCTTTGATGAGTTGCATCAGAGTTACTGCCTGAGGATCTCGGTACAGTCCATCCCTGATCCTGGAAAGGAAGTCGGAGTGGAATTGACTTGCTTGGCCTCCACCCTCCAACTGTATAGCATCACAAGCTGCACTTTCTAACTCAATGCATCAGCCACAACGTTTGGTTTTCCGAGTTTATACTCCATTACCATGTCAAACTCAACCAAGAAGTCCTACCATCGTGCTTGCTTTGGGGAGAGTTTCTTTTGAGTTTGGAAGTAACTCAATACGACATTGTCTGTCCTTAGCACGAAATGTGCACCCAAAAGGTAGTGTCGCCACACTTGTAGACAATGGATCACAGTTGTCATCTCCTTCTCATGCATAGGATATCGCCGCTCGATCTCGTTGAGCATGCGACTCTCGTAGGCCACTGAATGACCCTCCTGCATAAGAACTCCGCCAATAGCAAAGTCAGAAGCATTTGTATGGACTTCAAAAGACTTCCCATAGTCTGGTAATCTGAGTAAAGGTTCCTCCAACATAACAGTCTTTAGGTCTTGAAATGCCGCCTCACATTTGTCCGACCATCTCCAGGACTGCTCCTTCTTTAGCAACTCCATCAACGGAGCTGCGCGCTTCGAATATCCAGCTATAAAACACTGATAATAGTTGACGAACCCAAGGAAGGATCTCAACTCTGGCACCTTCTTTGGTGTTCACCAGTCCGCCACAGCTAGCACCATAGACTTGTCCATTCGGATGGAACCATTGTCGATTCGATGCCCCAAGAATAAAATCTCCGTTTGGGCGAAGTAGCACTTTCCCTCTTCATAAACAAGGTGTTCTCCTTGATAACTTTGAAAATTGTTCGGAGGTGTCTAACATGCTCCTCAAGTGTTTGGCTATAGACGACGATATCGTCTAAGCAGACGATCATAAACTTATCCAGATACTCCTTGAATAGTTGGTTCATGAGAGTGCAAAATGTGGCCGGAGCATTGGTTAAGCCGAAAGGCATCACTAAGAACTCGAATGCTCCATACCTGGTCACACAGGTAGTCTTCGCCTCATCACCTTCTGCAATGCGCACCTGCCAATACCCTGACCGAAGGTCGAGTTTGGAGAAGTACTTTGCCTTGCCTAATTGATCGAACAAGTCCACGATGAGCGGGATAGGGTAGTTGTTCTTCATCGTCATCTTGTTAAGGGCTCGATAATCAATGCATAATCAGAGACTCCCATCTTGTTTCTTCTGGAAGAGGAGTGGAGCTCCGAAAGGTGCATTTGAACTGTGGATGAGACCACCGCTTAGTAGTTCATCCAACTGCTTCCTCAGTTCTGCCAACTCTGGAGGCGCCCTGCGGTATGGTGGTCTTGCTGGAGGCTTAACTCCCGGCTCCAGCTCAATTCGATGATCCACGCCTCTGCGTGGTGGTAGGGTTCTCGGCAACTCTGTTGGCATCACGTCTGAGAACTCCTTCAGGATATTCGCCACAATAACAAGTTCCTGAATGGCCTCTCGTCAAGTGTCTCTAGCTTCATAGTAGCTACAAAGGTTGATTCACCTTTTCGCACCCCTTTCTTCAATTGTAAAGTCGATATTTATCGTAGGTCCTTGGTTCCTCCTCGAGAAACTGAAACCACGCAGGGATCATCGCCTCCCATTAGATATAGGAAGTTCAGGAATGGCACTGGCACCAACGTTGCCGCTTGCATAAACTTCATTCCGAGAATCACTTGGAAGTCGTCTAATGGCACCTCCATCAAGTTTGTGCTCCCGCTCCATGTCCCGTTCTTGATGGGGACCCCCTTTGCTTGTCCGGAGATCCGCTTGGCCTCCGAGTTCACCGCCTTCATACGACTTGGGCTCTTCTCCAAGATTAATCCAAGTCGCTTAACTTCACGATCGGCAATAAAATTATGGGTTGCGCCCGTGTCCATCATTGCACGGGTTGTTCGGCTATTAAGCTTGATGTCCACATACATTAACTCGCTGTTTCCTGCCTTCGATGGCTTTGCCTTTGTGTTCTCCCCCACTTGACCCTGCAACGCATTCAACAAACGCATTGCTCCCATCCTGGGTCCTTACGACACCTCACTATCGCTACTAGAGTCAGAACTGCTCGAACTAAGGGCGATAGCTTTGCCCTTATCTGACTTACGAGGTAGAATCGATGTTGTTAAAGCATTGAGTGCCTATTTTTTGTGGGCACTCCCTCACCATGTGCGGTCCTCCACACAAGAAGCATCCACTAGACTTTGAGACTCTACCTCTTGAGCCCAATCCCTTGTGAAAATTCTTCTTCTTTTGCTCGCCCCCAGACTCCTTCACTCGAGAGTATTTAGATGGGCGATTTCCCGAAGATTATTTCTTCTTTTCGAATCCTCTGAAGAAATAAAGTCAGTTAGCCTTTCCGCGGCTGTAATTGCCCCTACTACGTCAGTGACATTCCCGATGTAGTTCTTGTTGTGCCCATGACTTCAAGCCATCGAGGAAGCTGAATAGCTTGTCTTTCTCAGACATGTCCCGTATATCTAGCATCAGTGCTGAAAATTGTTTCACATAATCTCAGATTATTGTACTTTGGTGGAGTTGTCTCAGTTTCCTTATGACAAACTTTGTGTTCTCGGGCAAGAACTGAGTTCTCAACTCTCGCTTCAAGTCTCCCCATGTATCCACTCGATATTGGCCTTGCTGGATCTCTTCCCAACGGGTTCGCCACTAAAGTTTTGCATCCCCATTCAGATACATTATTGCTATAGCAACTTTGATTTCTTCAGAATCGAGCCTTGTAGCACAAAAATACTGTTCCATGTCGAACAAGAAATTTTCAAGCTCTTTGGCATCCCTAGCACCTCCGTAGCATTGCGGCTCCGGTGCCCTGAAGTTTTATGGTGGTGCAGAGTGGGTGTTGTTCCCTCCCACATCAAGAGTCCTTGTTAACACCATCACCTTAGCTGTGAGTTCCACCACAACTTCGTGTAGATGTCGTATAGAATCTTTGGTGTCCTCTATCAGTTGATCAATCAGGGATTCAACTTTCTCGATCCGAGATTCAGCTTCTTCTTATGAGCTCTCTACCCTAAGTAGCATTTCCTGGCCTTGGTAGAGTTCCTCCACGCTCGCTTCAAGAATATCAAGGCAGGTCTCCGTCGTTATAATTCTCTCCTTGTGGCTTTTTCCCGGTTGGCGCTCCAGATGGCGCCTCCTCCACCCATGGAGAATACCCCACTTAATGCTCGTCTTGTTCACTGTAGCGCTCCTCATGAGCGGCTCCCACAGTTTGTGACCGAGTTTGCACTTGCGGCCCACTAGCGGCTGCTTGGAGCAAGGGTCCGGCTTGCCCCATCTTGCTCGATTCACCATGATATTTCACCATGGCGAGATTGCAAATCCTCTTTGCTATTCGTTTGAATTGCTTGCCTGCTCTGATACCACACTATCATGGACTTAGCTGAATTTGCCTAAGCCGTGCGGCACCCTCGAGCACTCTCGAAGACTTAGCTGAAATTGCCTAAGTCGTGAAACCACCTTGCCCACTGTTCCGGACTTAGCTGGGATTGCCTAAGTCATGAAATGCCCAAAGCGTTATCTGTCCGCAAAGGGTCAGCCCTCTTACAACCTCTTAAGGTCCCGTAGGACCTGCAATGAAGAAGTTGATTAGTTTAGAAATGAGCGACGGACAAGTCTCGACGTCTTGCAAAGTGGAAAGCTATACAAGCAATTTGTCGAACACCTTAAGGGCACAGAGAAAAGAGAGAACGATAGTGAAATAGGACTTTAGAGGGTTGTAAGAATGGTCGCAAGTCCACAAACGACGGTTCCCAAGGTATCGGACGTAAGACAAGTTCAATTGCTGATGAACGCCTACGCCCGACATATACCGAGAACGCCATCCAGCCCGGTACCACCTAGGGGGTTCCAAGGTGCTGAAATGGCTGACATTTCACACCGCTCAGGAAGGTTACCGTGGCACACGAAAAAGACCCAAAGACATGGCTGTTTTGGGTTGTTTTGGCTCCGCGCAGCGAGCGATCGTTCTGCAGCCTTCTACACTACTTTTGCTTACATTTCTTAGGTAAAAAAACATAAACTCAAGGCAAAACAAGTTGCCAAACATATGTACAAACAAGAATAAGTGACGAACGGTTCATGGAGCGAAGATGTTGCGGTTGAGCGATGACCGTTCGTGACAAACTGGCCACCTCTTCTCTAAAAATTCATGCCACTAACCTGACAACAAAAAAAGGACCTCAACATTATAGATCTAGAGACCTACACCATGGCATCAGAGGAGGCCATCAATGCCAAGTTCGAAGCCTTTGAAAGCTGTATAGAGGAGAAGATCTGATCCCTTTTCGTTGATTTCAGCATGGGCCGACCATGGAGCCTAAGGAAATCACAACAAGGAGAAACTTTAGATTGATGAGATGATCCTCAAGAGCATGGTGACATCATCCCTGATCCAAACAATCCACGTATGAAGGTTAACTTCCCTAGATGGGAAGAAGGAGACCCGATCGGATGGATCTCGCACGTGGAGCGCTATTTTCGGTTCTACCGAACCGCCGACACTACACGGGTGGAGATTACTGCCATCCACCTCGAGGGAGATGCAATTTAGTGGTTTAATTAGTTTGAGTACACCCATGAGGTCTTTCTTGACAACGATTCAAGGAAGGACTACTAAATCGCTTCGGACCAATCGATTTCGACAACATCGTTGGACAATTGGCGAAGATTCGGAAACCTCTACAATACAAGAATACCAAATAATGTTTGAATGTTTATCTAACTAAACTATGGATTGGTCTGAAATGAATCTTTTAGGGACTTTTATTGAGGGCCTAAAGTAGGAGATTTGAGCGGAAGTAAAGAGACGACAACCGTACACTCTTACGGTGGTGATTTCCTTTGTAAGAATCCAAGAAGAATGATTGAATCACTCAGTACGAAGGACAAGGGTTGCTCCCCGACCAGCCATGCCGAAGCCTTCTGCCCCCTCTACTGCCATCTGAGCCCCCACACCAAAAAAAAATTAACAAAATACAAGCTTCATGAACGATCGGCCAAGGGGTTGTATTGGCTTTGTAATGAACCATGGAGCCGAGAACATTGTTGTAAAAAGGGGTGGCTCCTCATCATCGAACCAGTAGAGGATGAGGATACTGTACTATTAGAAGAAGACCTCGAACTCAAAGATGAAGTCACGAAGGAAGAGCCCCAACCGGCCAACTATGCAGTGCATGCGTTGGCCGGTTACTCCAATCCATATATGATGAAAGTTGGAGGACTCCTTAAACAACATTCCATCATCATTCATATAGATACGAGTAGCACCAATAACTTTCTCAACAACAAGGTTGCTGCATGTATGATGCTTCAAATCGAAGGTTGCAACAAGTGTGATGTAAAGGTCGTCGACGGTCGAATCCTCAATTTTGACCAATGGTGCTCGCGGGTAAAATTGCTCCTCCAAGACAAAGAAGTGGTAGCCGATTTCTTCCTCCTATCCATCGATGACTACAAAGCCGTGCTTGGGATTGAATGGCTCACAACATTAGGTGACATCTCCTGGAATTGTTCTAGGCTAATCATGAAGTTCTATTGTAAAGGGAGATAGGTCACATTGCGAGGCAAGCACGGGAACCATATCTCCACCGTTTCGACACAGTGGATGGAGAAAGTGCTACACAAGACATATGGTAGATTTTTTATGCATATCCAACAGCCATCAAAGGAGGAGAACATGCAAAATTTAGATCCTAAGCTTTCCCTCTTGCTGGATGAATTCGTAGATGTTTTCATGGAGCCGCGTGAGCTTCCCCCTAACCAATTGCATGACCACCGCATCCCTATATTGTCGGGTAAACCTCTAGCAAATTTGAGACCGTACCGCTATCCTCACTTGTAGAAGGACGAGATTGAGAACATTGTTAAGAAGATGTTCGACACCAGAGTGATTCAACCAAGCTGTAGCCCTTACTCCTCGCTGGTGTTGCTAGTGCACAAGAAGGATAATACGTGATGAGTGTGTGTTGATTACTAGGCTTTAAACGCCAACACCATCAAAGAAATATATGATAAGACTCCAACAGCGTTGAGTCATAATCACTTAAAAGTAATCAATAAGAACCCTGTGAGATTGTAGTAAAACCCCACCTAGTCACTTCTATCCTATAAAGAAGTGTGGCCAGGGTTTATTTTTGGGCCTTAGGGCTTAGTAGTCGCCGCCCCCTTTACTGGGCTAGTCGGCTATAGAGCTAACTTAGCCGCCACTTGTTCCTTCTAAGGCAGGTAGGCTATAGAAGGGGCAAAAGGATAATTTTAGTTAGGCAAACACCCCATGGGCTAGGGTTTACAACCCTATATAATGATGTAGCTGCCCCCTCTCTTTTAGCAAGTAATTAATCATCTTTTATCAGCCTTGTGCCGAGTCTAGGAGGGAGGAACCCCTATAGCGTTCCAAAGGTTGATCCCCCTCAGCGATCAAAATCTATAGGCCTTCTTCTGGGGTCCTATCATCTATATCAGAGCAGCGATCTTGCTGCCCCTATAGCCATCTAAGCCACCTCCACCCTTCTAAGCAATTCCTACAATTGCTACGACACGCGCCTCCACCTTCCACCCAAGCCGCAAATCAAATCAATATGTCGCTGCCCCTTACGTTTGATATGGAAATCTAGTATATTTTTATCATCCACAC
Source organism: Ensete ventricosum (assembly GCA_029747655.1). NCBI lineage: Eukaryota > Viridiplantae > Streptophyta > Magnoliopsida > Zingiberales > Musaceae > Ensete > Ensete ventricosum. Next base: position 30,292,568 of record JAQQAF010000007.1, read on the forward strand.
CTCTTCAATACTGCAAGACTCCTTACTTTACACGTTGGGGATTTTTTCCAAATTTTATCCATTGCAAATTTTGTTTGTCGCAAACGTTATCGTTGTTGCGAAGGCGAAATGCTACAGAAATTTTCAGCCGCATTTTTGCCTCTTGAAACGGGTTTATTACTTCTCCTTTTTGGCCAAATTTTTTAAAAAATTTATACATCATCTTCGCTTTCATCTAAGGTTGATTTCTGGAAAATATTACTTATGGAACTAGATTTATTTCGCCTTCTTTCGTCATCACGCAGTGCTGAAATTTTACAACGAAAGAATCTGCCTTCAGTCGATTGTTGCTTCTTGAACCTAAACTTTTGTTCATTCTTTTGGGCTGAAAATTTTACACAAGTTCATAGATCATCTTAGCTTTCATCTAAGACTGATCTCTGGAAAAAATTTCTTCTGGGTTTGGACTTATAGCACTATAATTTCATGATGGAGAATCTACCTTCCACCTATTGGCCTCTTGAAACCAAACTTTTGTTCATCCTTTTTGGCCAAAATTTTTATACAATCCAAAGGATAAACTTGGCTTTCATCTGGGATTGATTTATCAAAAAAATTCCTTCTAGAACTGGTTTTCTTATGCAATCTTTCACCATCATGCAGTACTAGAAATTTTACGAGGAAGGATCTACCTTTCGTCATTTTGCCCTATTTCCCTATGGTTATGCTGCCAAAATTTTGTCAAACTTTTTACTGGTATTAACAACATCTGAACCAAGGGTTTCTTCATAATTTCTTTGAACTTTACTCTGGAATTTACATTGAGAAGTCATCGTTTCTCCGACGTAAAATCGGTTCGGTAGGATAGCACATCGTAGCACCTTTTGTCGAATTCTATCAGATTTGAGTGCTATTTTTTGTGGGATTTCAAACTCACTTTTCCTCATCTCAAAACCCTACCATCCTCACCAATAATCCATCCAAATCTTACCCTAAACTGAACCAAAACAGCCACCCAAATCAGCCTTAAACCGTAGTCTACTCCCATCCAAACTGATTCACCTTCCAACCGGCCACCCCCTTCTCCAAAATTCTCATGCCACTAACCCAACAATATAAAAAAGACCTCAATATTACAGATCTAGAGGCATATACTATGGCATCAGAGGAGGCTATCGATGAAAAGCTTGAAGCCTTTAAAAACCACATGGAAGAGAAGATGTGATCCCTTTTCGCCGAATTCAGCATTGGCCGACCGTCGAGGCCAAGGAAATCATAGCACAGAGAAACTTCAGATCGGCAAGATGATCCTCAAGAATATGGCCATGTCACCTCTGATCTCAACAATCCATGCATGAAGGTTGACTTCCCTAGATGGGAAGAAGGAGACTTGATCGGGTGGATCTCGTGCGCGGAGCGCTATTTTCGGTTCTACCGAACCGCCGACGCCACACGGGTGGAGACTGCTGCCATCCACCTCGAGGGAGATGCTATTAAGTGGTTCATGTTAGCTATAACAAATTTCCTTAACCGAACGAGATTCTCTCATTCATCAGTTGAGGAAATCACGTAGTTAGTTGAGGAAAATCCTCCTATCTTCACCTGTATAAATTGACAATGGATCAATGAATCAATTGGACATTTTCATTACTTCTTCATATTTCCAACATGGTATCAGAGCAGCTTGCTTAAAAGCAAACTCTCTTATTGCTGTCAAACGACAGCAAATTTCCACCGCTTCCGATCGCGTGCAGATTTTATCGTCGACTCCAGTCCATCTACTGTTGCGACATCTGCCTCATCTACTGACGGAACCAACGAGATCAGCACCGATCTCCCAACGAGCGCTGATACTGTTGCCGCAACCTTGACATCCTTTCTTTCGCTGGAGCAGCGAAATCTCGGCCGCCTCCCCAGTCTCCAGCCTCGCCAACGCTCCGGCACATTGGCACCAGCGGTCTCCGGCCCTGCAAACGCAGCGCTCGCGAATGCTCCATAGCGGCTAACCTCTTAGCAGCTCTAAAGAGCCATCCAAACGCGGACACCACATGCGCGTCTCCGAGGACTAACCCCTCTCTCACTCTGCTTACGGTGACTTGGTCAGCTATGAACGCCAGACCAATCTGATGATTGAAGTGGAGCCTCAGAGTCCCTAAGAAGTCATTCAAGAAGCCTTCTTCCTCCCAGTGTATCCTGTTGGATTTGAGGGGAGTGTCGGGTGATCTATTTTAACAGTGGCTGCACTCACTGTGTCATATTCGGATGGGCTGGTTCCAGTATGATTGCTGCACCCGAACATTGCTATTCATCGTATCAGGACAACGGTAGAGTCTCCTTACCTTTCATTCCTTATTTCTTTTACCATCAATCTCTTGGACGCTTTCGTCATATTATTCAAAAATCGGCTTCCTACCCTCGCTCTTCCTCTATCTTCTAACGATTTTTGCAACTGTTTTCTCGACGAGATTACTTACCTTTCTCTCTTGGTTTCCCTTTGACCTGGTATTGGTTCCTCGATGTCTTCGTTCTCTACCTCCGATACTCCAACACTTTTTCCTGTTGGCAATTTTTCTCCGCATTCAGGACTCACCTCCATTAATGCCGCCTCCTTGATTCCATTTAAATTATCCAAGGGTGGTAATTATGCGTCCTGGCGGGCCCAATTCTCAAACCTTTTATTTGGTTATGATTTATTGGGTTACATTGATGGTTCTCTTAGTTGTCCACCAGCGATGATACATGTTCCAGGAGAACCTGACCTAGTATCGAATTCTGCGCACAAACTTTGGTTGCGCCAAGATCGGCTAATACTCCAAGCAATTCAAGCTTCTGTTGCGGGATCCATTGCTCCGCTTGTGTCCTCTTGTGTCACTACTGCGGAGGCTTGGACCAAGTTACAAACTACCTTCGCGAATCGCTCCCGGACTCGCATGCTTGGACTCCTATCCAGCCTTATGAGCCTTAAGCAGGAGGGAAGTACTATTGCCGATTACTTACAACATATCAAAATGATTATTGGTGACCTAGCTTTGATAGGTCATTCCCTGACTGATGAAGAAGTTCTTGTCCACACGCTTAATGGATTGAGTCCCGAGTTCAAAGAACTGGCAGTTGCACTTCGAGCACGTGACTCTCCGGTTTGCTTTGAAGAACTCTATGACAAGCTCACCGACTATGAAGCTTACCTAAAACGTGCTAATAGACTGTCAGATTCATTGCCAGGACCTCCTATCACGGCTCAGTTCAATCAGAAGTCCAACCGGCAAAATCATAAATACCGTAAGAATGCTTCAAAAGGTGTGACCAATTTTTTTCCCACTTCTACGGGTCCCTCTCCATCACCGTCGCCTCTCCATTCTCCGCACTTCAACGCTGTCGTTCAATCGCGTTGTCCTTCTTCCATGCTTCAGCAACAAGTTGTCTACCAATTATGTGATAAAGTCGGCCACTCGGCAAAGGTTTGTCGGTCTCGACCTCGTCTTTCACCTCCGTCGGCTTGGCCTCGGGCAAATGTCATGATGACTCCCTCTGACAATCAATCTAATTGGATTGTGGACTCTGGTGCTTCCCACCATATTACTTCTGATCTCTAGAACCTGTCGCTCCACAACAACTATGGCAGAACTGAAGATTTTATCATCGGTGATGGTAACAGAATTCCTATTACTCATTTCGGTACAACAAAGCTTACTTCAAATGCCACTTCTTTTACACTCGATAATGTTTTGTGTGCACCTCATATTAAAAGAAATCTCATCTCTGTCTCTCAGTTCTGCCAACAAAACAATGCTTCTATTGAATTCTTTCCTGATTATTTTCTTGTCAAGGACTTGAGCACGGGAGCATCGTTGGTTCGCGGTCCGAATAAAGACAACATCTATGAATGGCCGTCTACCTTATATCTCACTCAGCCTACTGCTAACGCCTCCACCGCTGCTCCAATCGATATGTGGCATCAACGTCTTGGTCATCCCTCAATCCCTGTTCAACAAAAGTTACTTTCTCGCTACTCTATTCCTGTTTCTAAATCTAGTTCTACTATTACTTACTGTGATGCTTGTCTTAGTAATAAGAGTCATCAGTTACCATTTGGTACATCTTCTATTTCTTGCTCTAAACCGTTTGAGGTTATTTATACTGATGTCTGGGGCCCTGCGTCAGTTGTCTCTTTTGACAAGTTCAGATTCTATATTGTCTTTGTAGACTATTTTACAAAGTACACATGGTTATATCCTCTTTGTCAGAAATCTGAGGTTGCTGTTGTCTTCTCTAAATTCAAGAACTTGGTCGAGAATTATTTTTAAACTACTATTAAAACTGTCTATTCTGATGGTGGCGGTGAATATCAAGCTCTTGCGTCTTATCTAGCTACCTCTGGTATTCAACATCTTAAGTCCCCACCATATACCCCTCAACTGGTTGGCTCTGCTGAGCGTAAGCATCGTCATATTATTGAGACTGGTCTTACATTGCTCTATCAGGCTTCCATGCCTTCTATCTTTTGGTCTGTCGCTTTTCAAACTGCTGTTTATCTTATTAATCGCTTGCCTACTCCTCTCCTACAATATCATTCACCATTTGAAAAGTTATTTCAAAAACACCCTAACATCCAAACCTTAAAGGTTTTTTGTTGTCTATGTTATCCATGGTTACGTCCCTACAATTCTAATAAAATGCAACCTCGATCTCGACCTTGTGTTTTCATAGGGTACTCTCTTGAACATAACACCTATCGATGTTATGACCCTCACTCTGCTAAAGTCTTTATCTCCAGACATGTTACTTTTGTGGAGACTGTCTTTCCCTTTCGAGATCATCGACAATCGATAGTTCCATTAGATCACTATGAACAATCTTCCTCCTCCATTTTATTTTATCTTCCTTAGATCCAAACTTTCTAGTTACTTCTGTTCTGCAGTTTCCCTCTTTTCCTTCTCCTCCGGCTCCTCCCCCCCCCCCAGTGTCTTTGTCTTCACCACGCCAAGGTACTTCTATTGTCCCTTCGTCTGCCTCCACCAGCACTGACCCACAACCCTTACCTCCTAGCCCTACTGTCACTTCTCGGCATCCTATGCAAACTCGTTCCAAGTGTGGTATCTTTAAACCACGTCGAGTTCTAGATTTGCATGTTAGCACCGAACCCTCTTTCGACTCTGTTGAACCTACTTCATTCTCTCAGGCTCAGAAATATCCTCATTGGCGTAAAGCCATGTGTGAGGAGTATGATGCCCTTCTTCACAATGCTACTTGGTCTCTCACTCCTCCTCTCTCCACACAAAATATTATCGGGTGCAAATGGGTTTTTCGAATTAAGCGGAATCCTGATGGTTCTATTGCTCGCTATAAGGCACGTCTTGTGGCCAAAGGATTTCATCAACGACCTGGCATTGACTTCACTGAGACATTTAGTCCTGTTGTCAAACCTACTACCATTCGGCTTCTTCTAAGTCTGGCAATATCGAAAGACTGGTGCTTACGTCAATTAGATGTTAACAATGCATTTTTACAAGGAACCCTCACTGAAGATGTTTTTATGGAACAACCTTCAGGCTTTATACATCCTTAATATCCGGGACATGTTTGTAAACTAAAAAAGGCCATCTATGGACTTCGTCAGGCTCCACGAGCATGGTATACTGAACTTGGTCTCTACTTATCTTCCATTGGCTTTATCAACTCTAAGTCTGATGTTTCCTTATTTCTACGCCAACATCGTGGGAGCACCATCTATCTCCTCGTCTATGTGGATGATATTATTATCACAGGTGATAACTCAACGGAGGTTCAGGCATTTATTACGCAATTGGCAGACCGCTTCTCCCTCAAAGATCTTGGTACCTTGCATTACTTTCTCGGTGTTGAGACTACATTTACATCTTCTGGTCTCTTTCTTTCACAACGAAAGTATATTCATGATTTACTGTTGAAGACAAACATGCAAGATGCTAAAGCAGTCTCCACTCCTCTATCTCCAAGTACATCGCTGCATCTCTATGATGGTAGTCCTGTCACAGATCCTACTCTATATCGACAGGTAGTTGGCTCCTTACAATATCTAGCACTCACTCATCCCGATGTCTCCTTTCTGGTTAATAAATTATCTCAATTTATGCATCAACCATCTACTTTGCACTGGACTGCTGTCAAACGCATTTTGCGTTATCTGAAAGGGACTATTGATCATGGTATTTTTCTTCGCAAGAATTCTCCCTCTCAACTTCATGCCTTTGCCGATGCGGATTGGGCCGGTAACGTTGATGATAGAACCTCTACATCTGGGTATATTGTATTCCTTGGTGCTAATCCGATAAGCTGGAGCTCTAAAAAGCAAAAGACGGTTGCCAGATCTACTACCGAGGCTGAATATCGGGCTGTTGCCGCCGCTGCTGCTGAACTCAATTGGATTAGCCACTTACTTCAAGAACTTCAAATTCATTCTGCTTCTATACCTATTATTTACTGTGATAACATCGGGGCCACTTATCTTTGTGCAAATCCAGTCTTTCACTCCCGCATGAAGCACGTTGCTATCGACTTTCACTTTGTTCGGGATCAAGTAGCTCGCAAGCAGCTCCGTGTCTCTCATGTCCACATAGCTGACCAACTGGCCGACTCCCTCACGAAGTCTCTAGCACGTAAACTATTTTTCTTCCATCGATCCAAGATCGGCGTCCTTGACAGGAGCTCGATCTTACGGGGGCATGTTAGCTGTAACAAATTTCCTTAACCGAACGAGATTCTCTCGTTCATCAGTTGAGGAAATCACGTAGTTAGTTGAGGAAAATCCTCCTATCTTCACCTGTATAAATTGACAATAGATCAATGAATCAATTGGACATTTTCATTACTTCTTCATATTTCCAACAGTTCAATTGGTTTGAACACACCCATGAAGGACTCTCTTGGCAGCGATTCAAGGAAGGTCTACTAAACCGCTTCGAACCAACCGATTTCGACAACATCGATGGACAATTGGCAAAGATTCATCAAACCTCTACAATACAATAATACCAAACAAGGTTATTTCTTAGACTAATTCTCAGTTTGGTTAGATAAACACTCTTATGGTGGAGATTTCCTTCGCGCGTATCCAAAAAAATGATTGAACCACGAGGTACGAAGGATAGGAGTCACTCCCCGACCAGCCATGCTGAGGCCTACTGCCCCCTCTACTGCCATCCAAGCCCCTGCACTAAAATATTTGACAAGAGACAAGCTTCGCGAACGATCAACCAAGGGGTTGTGTTGGCATTGCGATGAACCGTGGAGCCACGAACATCGCTACAAAAAGGGCTAGCTCCTCGTGATTGAACTAGTGGAGGATGAGGACAATGAAACATCTGAAGAAGCCCTTGAACCTGAAGAAGAAGCCATGGAGGAAGAGTCCCAACCGGCCGACTACACAGTGCACGTATTGGCCGGCTACTCCAACCCGCAGATAATGAAAGTTGGAGGACTTCTAAAATAGCAACCCATCACCATTCTCATCCACAGGGGCAACACAAATAACTTCCTCAATAGTAAGGTTGCTGTATGTTTGGTGCTTTAAATTGAAGATTGCAACAAGTTCGAAGTAAAGGTCATCGACGGCTGAATCATCAATTGCGACCAACGGTGCCTGCGGGTGAAACTACTTCTCTAAGACCAAAAAGTGGTAGCTGATTTCTTCCTCCTACCCATTGATGATTATGAAGCCATACTCGGGATCGAATGGCTCACAACACTAAGTGATATCTCCTAGAATTTTTCTAAATTAATCATGAAATTTTATTGCAAAGGGAGACAGGTCACGTTACGAGGCAAGTGCGAGAGCCAAATTTCCACCATTTCATCACAACAAATGGAGAAAGTTTTGCACAAAGCAAATGGTGGATTCTTGATGCATATCCAGCAGCCATCTAAGGGGGAGAACATACAAAACCCAGATCCTAAGCTTGCCCTCTTGCTGGATGAATTCACAGATGTTTTCACGTAGCCGTGCAGGTTGCCCCCTAACCAGCCGCATAAGCACCGCATCCTATTCTACCGGGCAAACCTCCAGCAAATTTGCGTCTGTACTGCTACCCTCAATTGCAGAAGGATGAGATTGAGAATATCATCAAGGAGATGCTCGACACCAGGGTGATTCGACCAAGTTACAGCCCTTATTATTCACCGGTGTTGCTAGTGCGCAAGAAAGATGATACATGGCAAATGTGTATTGATTATCGGGCCTTGAAAGATGCTATATGATGGTACAAATGACCAAGTTGCAGCCCTTATTGTTCATCAAACACTAGAGGATTCCAAGGTGGACACCGCTGTCATCCACCTCGAAGGAGATGTTATATAATGGTACAATTGACTTGAATACAACCATGGGGCTCTGACATGAAAACAATTCAAGTACACACTGCATAACCGCTTTGGCCCGACTAAGAAGTAGAATATCAATGGACAACTTGCCAAGATCTGACAAACCTCCACGATCCAAGAATACCAGACCAGGTTTGAGGAATTATCTTACCTTGCTCATGATTGGACTGACCAACAATTACTAGGGACATTTATCGAGGGACTTAAGTTGGAGATTAAAGGAGAGGTTAAGGCACGGCAATCCCGAACCGTATCAGCTGTAATTTCTTTCGCCCAAGTATAAGAGGAATGGCTCAACCAAGATGCTCAAAGGATGAGAACCACTCATAGACCCATGGCATATAAACCTCCTTCTACTTCCAACGCCAAAAAAATTGACAAGAGAAGAACTACATGACCGAACGATAAAGGGTCTTTGTTGGAATTGTAATGAACTTTGGAGCCACGATCATCGCTGCAGAAAGGGCCACCTCCTACTGATTGAACCTCTTGAAGACATGGAGGAGGAGGTCCAAAAGCATGAGGAAGAGGTTGCAGATGAAGAACAGCAGCCGGTTGATTTGATGATGCATACTCTTGCCGGCTATGCGAACCCGCAAACGATGAAAGTGGGAGGACTTCTGAAGCAACAATCGATCACTGTTCTTATTGACACTACGAGCACCAATAACTTTATGAATGGCAAGGCTACTGCCCAATCAATGCTCCAAATAATGTTTGTTGTAGGTTAGATGTTCAGGTCACCAACGACCAAATTTTGAAGTGTGACAAAAGATGTCCACGGGGGAAATTGTTGCGATAGGACCAAGAGATACTAGCTAATTACTTCCACCTTCCTCTTGATGATTATGAGGCCATGCGTAACATCAAATGGTTGGCTACGCTAGGTGATATTCCCTAGAATTTTTCTAAATTTATTATAAAATTTTTTTAGCCATGAGAAATAGGAGATCTTATGCGGGAAACGCGGGAGCAACGTAACAACGACTTGCATGCAACTAATAGAGAAAGTTTTGAACAAAGAAAATAACGATTCCCTGATGTAACTTTAGCAGCACTTTATGGGGGAGCCAACAAAGTTTGAAGACCCAAATATAATTCAATTGTTTGATGAATTTTTAGATATTTTTTGTCAAACCGCATAGCCTACTTTCTAACCGCTAGCATGACCACCAAATTTTTATTCTCCCGAGCAACCCAGCAGCAAACTATTGGCCATATCATTATCCTCACCTCTAAAAAGCTGAAATAGTCAGGACTGAAGATGAGATGCTTGAAACAGGAGTCATACTACCAAGTTGCAGCCCCTACTCTTCGTCGATGCTAGCTATACCCGACTTCGATAAAGTATTTATTATTAATGCATCGGGAGCTAGAAATTATATTATCCACATGCAAGATGGCCGACTTCTAGCCTACATCAGCAAAGCCCTTACTCCAAATCATCTGAGGTTACTAACCAATGACGAGGGAATGCTAACCTTTGCTGAATTTGTTGCTTGGTATGATATAGGACAAATGGCACAAAGAAGAGATGAAAGTAAGTCTCAAAAGATTGCAGCTTCTACTCCTTCCAAACTTAGATCGAGCTCACCTTACTATGGACTTTACTAGAAGGCAACTATCATCACAAAGGAAGGCCTAGCTATCAATACACACACCATCCCGCATAAGAAAGAAACAGCCGCCCGATAAATGTTGGAGTAGAAGGAAGTTTATTATTAAATATCGAGTCTTTCTCTATATTCATCCATACCAGCAGGAATTTATGAAAACTCGAGCCTCATGGAAGTGGTCTCCTATTTTCTTTGGACCCTACAAAATTGGAGATCATATTGGAGCCGTAAATTATGAGTCGGACTTCATACTAATTTAAAATTACAACTCATCTTTCAAGTATCTCACCACAAATGAAAGTTTAGAAAGGATGACTCACAACTCATCCTTCAAGTATCTCACTGCAAATAAAAGTTTATAAAGGATGACTCAACCCAAATCCATCCATCTGACATCCCAACTGATGAGAAAGTTCAAGTTCAGTTGATGATCGCATGGGATCGTAGGATCGTGATGCACCACCATCCAAATACTACTACACCTAATGGAGAGATACAAGATAATATTGGACCATTGAACCAAAGTGCGCCTACCATAGATATCACAAGGAAGCTTCAAGGAGAATTGTAGATCAAGACCCAAAGTTTATGGAGTCTCAGCCTTGAGGACAAGGCTGATTTAAAGAGGGCGGGTCTGTTAGGACTCTAGCTAGAGGAGTCCTAATTTAATTTCATGGAAGAGGACAATCATGTAAAACCTAAGGGGCATTCATGTAAATTTTATCTAGCCGACCCCTATTAAGGAAAGTAAGGAGGCCGACTAGGTTATGATTAATTGAGGAAGATATTTAAGGGGAGAGTAAGATGCATGTTACTTTAATTAACCACCCCTTATCCTAGTTAAAGAAGGGTTGGTTGAGAAGAGGTTAAATTAGGATAGGATTAGGAAACAATAAAGCAACCAGCCACCCCTAGATGGGCTGGTTGGTCGTTGGACTTAGAGTTGCATTAGGAGTTGCTTAGGAGTTAATTAAGGGCAGGAGTCTTGAAGTAGGAGTCCTCTTAGGAATTAGGGATTGAAGGCCTATAAATAGTCTTGTAATCATCCACTTTTTATCATCAATAGATCAATCTTTCTTTAGCCAATGGCTTGAGTACCAAGGAGGGAGGAACCCCTATAGAGTTCCAAGGAGTTCGATCCTCTATAGAGATCATCCCAAGCTTAGAATTTGCAAGGGTTCTAACAACAAGCTAAATAAAAGACATACAGCTTGGGTGAAGTTCCTACAATCTTATAACTTCACCATCAAGCATAAATCTGATGTTCAAAATATAGTTACTAATGCATTAAGTAGAACATATTATTTATTATCAGCCATGGAAGTAAAGGTAGTTGGATTTAAGACATTCAAATATCTCTATTAGAATGATGTGAATTTTAGCTCAATATGGCAAAATTACAAATCGGGTTCTTTTCAACAATTTTATATCTTTATTTCTTTTTCGAGCTAATGCCTTATGTGTTCCATCTTGTTCTTTGAGACATGTAATTCTAGCTAAAGCTCATGGTGGTGCTTTGGGAGGATATTTTGGTAGGGACAAGGCTATGTCTCTTGTTCAATCAATTTTTTATTGGCCTAAGATGTTCAGAGATGTGGAGAGATTTGTAAAGCAATGCCGAGTGTGTCATTTAGCAAATACAAGAAGCCAAAATTCAGGTTTATACACTCCATTACTAGTGCCTAACGCTCCATGGGAGGATGTGACTCTTGATTTTGTCTTGGGACTGCTAAGAACTCAAAGGAGCATAGATTCTATCATGGTTGTTGTTAACAGATTCTCAAAGATGTCTCACTTTATTCCCTATAATAAATCAAATGATGCATCTCATATTGCTGATTTGTACTTCAAGGAGATCATTAGATTGCATGGCATTCCAAGAACTATGGTGTTTGATCAAGACTCAAAGTTTCTTAGCTATTTTTGTAGAACTCCGTGGAGAAAATTGAGTACATCTTTGAATATCAGTAGCTCTCATCATCCACAAACCGATGGGCAAACAGCGGTAATGAATAGAAGCTTGGGAAACTTTCTTAGAAGCTTTGTTGGCAAGAACATTAAGCAATGAGATCTTATTCTTCCACAAATTGAGTTTGCTTACAATCGTTTCATGCATCATAGCATTGGTAAGAGTCCTTTTGAGGTTATTTATAGTCCTAATCCTATTGGTCCTTTGGACTTAGTCCCTTATTTTATAACTAAGCAATTTAGTAGAGATGCTGACAAGAGGGCTAAGCAGATAAAGAAGATACATGATGATGTTAAAACAACCATTGAGAAGTAAAATGAAAGGTACATACGAGTAGCTAACAAACACAGAAAGCATATGAGGTTTTCTATGGGTGATCTGGTCTAGATTCGCCTAAGGAAGAGAAATGTTTCTACCAAGTAAATTTGGGACGTTGAAACCAAAGGCTAATGGTCCATTCAAGGTGCTTAAAAGAATTGGTGAGAATGCTTATGAGATCAAGCTCCCTGACGATTATGGGATATCATCAATATTCAATATGGCTAATTTAAGTCCTTATCATGGTGATGAAACAAATGAAAACTTGAGGACAAATATTTTTTAATCAGGGGAGAATGACATGTGAATGTCTAATTTGCTACAATCAACATATGGATCTTGTTGATCCTATGGTATTCCCACAGTCCACTATATTATCTCAGAGCCTTTAACCTAGCCCACTCAAATATAACAGCTCGATAGCATATATTTTAAAAAAGTTAAAGCTGTTTCAGAGTGATTTTCTTAATGATCAGGGAATCCATTAAAGTGGTTAGTTACCAACTGTAATACATTTAATGTTATAGTTCTCTATGCATGAAGGGTTGTTTCATGCACCAGTACTTATTTTGCACCTGATTTATATTGGCAGAAGCTCTTTTAAGTCTCCCTAAAACTCTGTATCTCTTGGATGTTTCCTTGAGTGGTGAGTCTTTTGATTCAGTTTTGTATCATTGTTTAATTTCTTTTAGGTGGTGAATTTTTTGTATCCTATTGCGATATTAAACTTGGTGGTGAGCTATTTTTATCTATTTTTATACAAGTTCTATGGTGAATTTGTTTCTTTTGTACAACTTAACTTTCAATTTCTCTTTTATTTTTGAATTTTATTCCTTTTTCTCTCCCCTCTGGTATCAATCTTGACTACGATATAGAGATATCACTAGTGACCTGAGGACATGGTATGCTCGGTCGAGCCATTCGAGAGCATATTATTGAATCATATTCATAACAACGGTGATGACTTAATTGAACTTTAAGGTTGGTTGAGCAGTCAAAACCATGATGATTCAAAGGCCAAACTTGATAGGAATCACAAGGAGTTATGATTGGTAAGAGTTGTCTACCTTTCGGACTTAGTGTAATTGGTCAAGTCATTCGAGGTTGCACTAAGACGCTGATTGGATCCCGATCCCCACTAGAAGTCTACCGAAGACTTTCATTTCACGTGACGAGGTATTGTGTGATTCACTAGGAAAATAGTAAGAGTACATCAAGATAGAAGTCCATATCTTAATTAGTTTTTTTTTACAAAATTTGCATGTTTTTATTTATGCTATATCCTGTTTGTTAGAAATATGTCACTAACAAACCCCTACATTGTCACGGTCAAAATGTAAACAAGGTGTTTGATGAAATGCTCATGTTTGTCCGTGTCCTTCGGTTTGTGTACATACACTTGTGGGGGACTTCGGTCTGTAATGGACCATTATCCTTTGTGTGCAACCTCTTTGAGTTTGTGATGTCCTCGGATGTAATTTGCATATGGCTTATGAGGTGTTTGCTTGAGCAGTTGCTTGTGGATCTCGTGGGAATTACTTCTTCTGGCCCGTTTTCTCTTTTGTAAGTCTAAGGGACTCTAGGAGATCTCGGGGAAGGCTGACCTTTGCGGACAGATAACGCTTTGGGCGTTCCACAACTTAGGCAATTTCAGCTAAGTCTTCGGGAGGGTCGCAAGGGTGCCGCACGGCTTAGGCAAATCAGCTAAGCCCGTGACAATGTGGTATCAGAGCGGGACAAGCACACGCAGAGACACTTGCCATACAAACGTGGGGGACCTAGTTGGGCTGTGTGGAGGATAGCCAGCACGCGCAACCGTTTGGGGGGAAAATAGACATTGATATGTAGGGAAAGGAGTCGCTCAGAGGAGCGGGCATCCAGGTTTGGCATTCAGAGGAGTGGCCAACCCTTTGCGCGAGAGGCACCACAAGGACAAACATGCAAAGAAGAATGCGTAGCACACAAAGATCGGGATGGTGGAGTTCGAGCTATGGCTTGACGTTGGCAACCAAACTTGACGGTGCTCAAGTTCAAGCAGGGCGTTTGGTGATAGATGAGATCGTGCAAAGTGGGAGGTATTGCGTAACGACCGAAAGAGTTGTGCAAAAGCTCACAGAGGTGAGGGGAATTGCTAACTCGAAGGATTCGGAACTCATGCAAGGGCTTGTACACGGACGACGGAGTGTTCGTGGCCATCCTAAGGTGCAATCAGAACTCAGTGCCATGGAGCATTAGAACTTTCTCTTTGACATAAAAGGCTACGGCCTAGACAGCTGAAATGTGCAACAAGTTCAGCACGTTGCTAGACCTTGGAGGGTGCAGTGGAAACTGTATTGGCGAAGGGTCGCAATCTAGCCAGTACATTTGCGGGGGCAGAACAAGGCACAAGTTGTTCAGCAAGATGGAGTAGTCCAAAGGGGATGGTGGTCTCCGTAACTTCCAGTGGGAAGAATGTAAAGAGGAAAGTTGCTCTAATAGGACAGATATCTAGGAGGGATAAGTCCTAGTTCTCCAGAGGGAGAATCATGTGCAACAGATCGCACATATTGAGGAAGAGTTTCTCAAGGAGATATCTCCAAAACGCTCAACGGACCGAGCAAGCAACGAAGAGTCGTCACATGATCTCGAATGAGGTAATGCATTGGTGGATGCATTTCGAGATCAAGTGGGGGAGTAATCCAAGGCAACATCATATGAAGGCACACTTCGAGTCGATGTGGAAATCGAACTCAATGGAGGGCTGACCCGTGGAATGGTGGACGCGAGGGCCACTATCAACTCAATGCAAATCGAGGAGCGGAACGACTTGGGTGAAACTTGGTGAAGTATCCAAGCCGCATGAAGGGAGTCGACATAGAAGATGGAACATGGAGCGGTGGCACAGAGCTTTCCTTGGACGGAGGTCAAGGGCATGAACTCTTGTAGAGGCAAGAGTGAGATCATGTCGTTCCATGAGTTCTTCATTCTGATGGGGCGGACTTATCTTCCATGGTGCCAAAGATGAAAGGAGCTTCGAGGCACATGCATGCTACCTCAGAGATGCTTTTGACGGAGTAACTAAGGTGATTCAACTTGCGGAGGCAAAGTTGGGATCATGATACCTTAGCACGGGGCAAGAGGACGCAAAGGCGGGTACTCTTGAAGAATATGCCATAGTGTTGTCATTCGAGTTGTCAGGAACAAGAGGTGCATAGCAGAGATTATGCTGGTAGGGGATAGAGGCCCAGGATCCAGACAATGGTGTACCAATTCTAGTGAAGTCAGGGGGACTTCATGGGCTACTAGGCGACGGACTGTCCTAGAGCTATGCTTCGTCCAGGTGCGGCCCAAGAGTGGGTGGACGAAGGTGAAATGCCAAGGGAGCGAACTAAAAATCGGAGATGGCAGAGGCCCTACGATGTGTTGGCAGAGGCCACACGTGGAGAAGTCGTAGTCCGAGTTCATCACACGAGAATTTGTATGCAATGGAGATGTCACCAGGAGGCGACATGGTACAGCGGATCATGGTGGAATAGTTCGTGGCAATGCAACACAAGCGATCGTGTCCCGTGAGGGACAAGATCATGCGGAGGTATGATCTGGAGCTACTGGGAGCTCCACTTTGGTGTACTACACAACAAGAAGAAGTGCTATGTATTCAAGGAGTGAATGCCATGGTACCGCAGAGGTGGGTCTTCGTGTGTGCATCGGAGCTTGCATTGGATGAAAGCCTTGATCATCAGCATAGGGGGGCTGTGTACCATCGAGGAAGAAGTCCAAGTGCAAGTACCAGTGAGTCCCATGGAGGGGGACATGATCATGTGAATGATCAGGAGCTACTGGGAGCTCCACTTCGGTGAACAATGCAACGGCAAGAAGAGCTGTGGATTCAAGGAGTGAATGCCACAGTACCGTAGAGGCGGGTCTTCCGTGTGTGTGCATCGAAGCTTGCATCAGATGAAAGCCTTGGTCGGCAGTATATGGGGACTGTGTACCACCGAGGGAGTAGTCAGATTGCAAGTACCAGTGAGTCTCATGGAGGGGACTTGATTATACTAAGGTATGATCGGAGCAGCTGGAGAGTTGGACTGCTTCAGTGCTCACATTCGCTTAAGGGAGCCCGACAAGTCAGAGGACAAAGCCGAGTAAGCGAACGTTGCTACCAAGGAAGCTAAGGAGAACAGAATCGGCGTGAGCCCTGCAACAAGATGGCGGAGGTCATGCTTGAGAGTTACAGTCTGTCTTTCCATCGACCAAAGAGAACTGCTAGGAGGACACAATGGTGTTGAAGCAGGTGGTCGAAAGGGGCGAGGAAGCGACGACGAGTCCAGTGGGGCTCAGCTACCCAAAAGCAAAGCATCGGTTAGAAAGGAGGTGGACTCGGAGGAGCACCACAGTACCGCAGAGGCGGATCTACCGATCGCGAAGGAAGGGATGTAGATGCAAGTCAACGGAGAGTAGCGCTATGGGCTTGGCAGCACCATGGTACCGCAGAGGTGGGACTTCCATGGAGTCATCGATCCCTTGCTCTCATGGAGGGAGAGCATTGGTCGCAAAAGGGGCCGAGGAGGTGGATAATGCAAAGGCAAACTCCAAGTACCAAGACAGGGCAGAAGGGCAGAGGCCAAGAAACTTCATAAGACCGATGTCGAAGGGCTTCTCATCAAGATGGCCGAAAGCGAGGGACTTCGGGTTGACGCAGGAGTGCTCGACCAAGGAACGAAGTAGATAGTACACGGTACTGTACCTTTCTACTCAGAGGAGTAGGCGGCAAAGGTGATGGAGAAGATGGTACAATCCCAGAGGTGACCAAATCTATCAAAGACTTACTCCAAGTTGGGGGACTCCAAGTTGGGGTAAACTTGCTCTTTTCGAGCGAAACTTCTTGCATTCCAGAAGTTCAATGGCAGTGGGAAGGCGAATCACAGTAGCTAACTCAACGCAAGGAGTGCAAACAATTCAGGTGCTTCAGAAGTGTGAGCAAAGAGCGGGCGAATGTTAGTAACCAGCTCAATGCATGAAGTACAAACTCGAGGAGGCAGGCGAAATCGAGTAACCTTTGTCTTCTCAACTACTAAGAGAATGGGTGAAGTCAAGTATCCCAGTTCTCTTACTTATCCGGCAGAGGAGCTCTGCCTAAGTTCAGTGACCCTTCAGAGAAAGCTTACGGAAGATAATAGTTATCAAATCCTCACCATTGGTGATCGACACTACTGAGAGTAGATTGTTCACTTTATTTTTCAATTGAATGACAATCGAAAGCGGAAATGATGCGAACCTACTTGGAAGTGACAACTAAACAAGGAGGGAGGATCAATGGGCAAACATTTTGAAGGAAGGACCTTAAAAACTTTAAAGTCTGCGAGGCGATGCTCGTTAAAGCTCCAACAAGCATCCACCTAGTTCAAGCAACATGAGTATACTACAATACTGGCGCATAATAAGGCAGGTCTTTTTCTTCACCAGCAGGATCCGCGAGAACCAACAAGGATCAGCACAACTCAGCCAACCTCACACCAGATTCAGTCAGTGGTGAGTTGAAGCAGCATGGCGGATCAGAGTTCGACTACTCAACAACAGCGGCGGAGAGCAGCTGGGAGCCAAAGGGGCGTGTTGCAGCTAAAGCAGAAGATTGAAGATTTAGCAAAATGCAAGGAGATGCAACGTCTACAGTGGCTTCGACGAGGACGTCGAAGGAATAAGTGGGGGAGAATGTCACGGTCAAAATGTAAATAAGGTGTTTGATGAAATGCTCATGTTTGTCCGTGTCCTTCGGTTTGTGTACATACATTGTACAGCAAGTAGCGGGCTTGCAGTAGGCTTAGCAGCCCGAGTTTGGTATGTCTTATAAGCACTTGTGGGGGACTTCGGTCTGTAATGGACCATTATCCTTTGTGTGCAACCTCTCTGGGTTTGTGATGTCCTCGGATGTAATTTGCATATGGCTTATGAGGTGTTTGCTTGAGCAGTTGCTTGTGGATCCCATGAGAATTGCTTCTTCTGGCCCGTTTTCTCTTTTGTAAGTCTAAGGGACTCTAGGAGATCTCGGGGAAGGCTGACCCTGTGCGGACAGATAACGCTTTGGGTGTTCCACGACTTAGGCAATTTCAGCTAAGTCTTCGGGAGGGCCGCAAGGGTGCCGCACGGCTTAGGCAAATCAGCTAAGCCCGTGACAACATGGCATACTTGATACCAGCCTCACTGGTCCTAACTACATGGATTGGCTCCACAATTTGAGAATTATTCTCACGATAAAAAATCACGTATGTCCTTGATACAATTATGCCCATGCCCGAAGAAGGGGCAAGCAAGGATGAGATCACTAGCTATGTGAAGTATATAGATGATTCCACATAGGCAAAATGTTACATGTTGGCCTCCATGACTCTTGAGTTACAAATGCAATATGAGAGCATGAATGTTAATTCTTTCATTCTTCATCTCTGCAAACTGTTTGAGAAATAGGAAAAAACTCAAGATATGAGATATCCAAAAGTCTCTTCCAAGCTAGGATGATAAAATGGATATCGGTTTAGAACTGTCCTAAAGATGATAGAGTGGATCGAGAAACTCACAGGTCTAGGAATAGTCCTAGCGGATAACCTGTGCATTAATCTTATACTTTAGTCCTTACTAGATTTATTTTCTCACTTCATCATAAATTTTAACATGAGCAAGTTTGAGGTAACTCTCCCTGAGCTCCTCAATATGTTGAGGGAAGTTGAGAGTGCCATCGAGAAAGAGAAGCTAGTTCTCTATATTAGTGAGACAAAGAAGAAAAGAAAGGTCAGTAAGACCATAAAGAAGGGCAAGGGCAAAGAAACACCGGGTAAGGCAAATATTACTAAGAAAGACTCGGCAAATGACAAAGGACAGTGCTTCCACTATGGCAAAGATGGGCACTCGAAGAGAAACTATAAGGATTACCTTGCAAATAAGGTGAAACAGAAGCTTAGAGAAGCTTCAGGTATATTCATCATCAGTCTCTATTTGTCAGATTTTTTATGATAACACATGGGTATTGGATATCAAGAGTGCTTATGTTATCTATAATTCATTGTAAGTACTAACAAGACCTGGGAGATTGGCCAGAGGCGAGATGAACCTCACAATGGGCAATGGCAAGAGTTGTTGCAGTTGTCATTAGGGAGGTACCCTACATCTGCCTAGTGGAGCTATCATTGCATTGGATACATGATATTTTATTCCCTTTATTATCAAAACTATTATTTCTATATCTTGTTTGATAATTAGTGGATATAAATTGGTTTTGAGAAAAATAATTTATAATAATTATGGATGATGATATCATTAATATAGGCACTCTGATAAATGGCTTATATATGTTAGACACTTCTCCACACATCATGAATATAAATACGTGCAAGAGAAAAAGATATGATGTAAACAATGCAAACTTATAGCATTATAGGCTATGTCATATACATAAAGGAAGGATTCAAAAGTTGTTGAAAGATGGATACTTTTGACTATGAGTCATATGCAACTTGGAAACCTTGTCTTCGTGGGAAGATGACCAACTCTCCTTTTATTGGAACTAGAAATAGAGCCACTGAGTTATCAGAACTCGTATATAGTGATGTATATGGTCCCATGTCGACTTAGCCAATAGGCGGTTATTCATACTTCATTACATTCACTGATTATTTCTCTAGGTATGGACATATGTACTTGATGAAATATAAGTCTAAGGCATTTGAGAAATTCAAAGAATATAAGAATGAGGTACAAAACTAGATTGGAAAAAGTATTAAGACTCTTCGATCAGATTGAGGAGGAGAATACTTGAGTACGGAGTTCACACAATTCCTCAGAGACCATGGGATTCTATCCCAATGGACACCTCCTTATACACCTCAGCTTAATGGTGTATCACAAAGGAAGAATCACACATTGTTCGACATAGTGCAATCCATGATGAGTTTTGGTGAGCTACCCGTCTCACTCTAGGGAAATGCCCTAGAGGCCGCAGCTTACCTTCTGAACAGAGTTTCATCAAAGTCGGTAGTGTCTACACCATATGAGATATGGAAAGAAAAGAAGTCAGATCTTAAGGTGGTTAAGATTTGGGTTATCCTGCTTACGTTAGAAGACACAACCCTAGCAAGTTAGAATTAAAGATGAAATGATACATGTTCATGGGATACCCTAAGGAGACTTTATGATATTATTTTTATCATCTCGAGGATCAGAATATCTTTGTTGCCAAGAGAGCTATGTTCCATGAGAAGAAAAATATTCTTAGTGGAAACAATAGGAGTGAGATAGAGTTAAGCGAGGTTAGAGAATCTAGCTCAAGCACCATTCCAGATTCTGAGTTTGTTCAGGTACCTAGCACACAATTCCAACTTTGTGCAAGTCTAGCAGAGTATCTCTAATAGAACCCCATAGGATTCTATTGCTGAATTGATCTTTGTAGGGCATCGACCTATTTGGAACTCTATAGAAGTTCCTTCCTCCTTGGTAGTTGGCCACAAAGGCTAAAGAAAAGTTGTATATTGCTTGATGAAAAGAAGGGTGCGGCTATATGCTTATATAGGACTCAAAATCCTAACCCTAGAGGGAGAATCCAACTCCTACTAAAACTCCTCTTTCGCAACCCTAGCCGCCTCTTCTCCTAAGCCTAGCTGACTCCCATAAGCAAGGTGGGCAGTGACTAGCTAGGATGTGGATGTATGCTTTAGGGTTTTATTACAATCACGACTCGATTGACCCAAATCTTACTCTGACTCCTAATCAGTCCCTGATTCAGTCGAATCCTAATCCTACTAGGATATGGGCTAATTTATTATAATTAACTCAAGATCTCCTCCTAGCCGACCTAATGTCAGGTCTAGGTGGGCCAACAAGGCCCAATTTAAGGATTCGACTCAATTGGCTAGGACCCGACTTAGCTGGGTTCCTATCAGACCCGCCCTCTTCAAATCCGTCTTGTCCTCAAGGCTGAGGCTCCATGAACTCCGGGTTCTGGTCGATAACTTTTCATGAGGCTTCCTCATTGCATCTATGGTAGGCGCATCATGATCCTACAGTCCAGCATTGTCTTGTATCTTTTTATCAGTAGTAGTAGTGTCTAGACTATGATGCATCACGATCCTATGATCCCATGTGATCTTCAATTGAAATTGGGCCTCCTCATCAACCAGGATGTCAGGTAGATGGATTTGGGTCAACTCATCTTTTTTAAACATCTATTTGAGGTAGTACACATAGAGGATCAGATGTATTTTTAAATTGGTGTGCAAGTCCAATTCGTAGGTCACAGCGCTAATGTGAGACCACTTCCTTGAGGCTCAAGTTTTCTACTGGTAGGGCTAGAGGTGAAGGAGAACTCGATCTTCAATAGCAAACATTCTTCCGCTCTAGTGTTTGTCAGGAGGTTGTTTCTTTCTTGCATGGCTGCCACGTGATCGTTCTTTAATAGTAGTCGAGCTATCTTTTGGAATTGTGGCTGCCCTTTGATAAGGTCGATGGTGATGTGAGCCCGATCTTAGTCATGAGTGAGTAAAAACTACAATTCTTCCAGGCTTATTCTCGTCCCTTTTTCATGTTATTGACCTATATCATGCCAAACTTCAATTTCAGTAGTGACTAGTATCCCTTTATTGTAGATTAGAAGTCTCATGTGAAGTGCAAGGAGAGCTTTGATGTAGATCAGGGGTCCGCCATCTTGTATGAGGGTGGCACTGATCCCAACTCCCATTGTGTCTGTTCTAATCACGAACACCTTGCCACGATCTAGAAATGCTAGCACCGTAGTGTCGCGAACAACAACATAAACAAGGTGTTCGATGAAATGCTCATGTTTGTCCATGTCCTTCGGTTCATGTACATACCTTGTACAAGCAAGTAGCGGGCTTGCAGTAGGCTTACCAGCCCTAGTTTGGTTTGCTTTGTGGCCAATTTTGGCTTGTAAATATGAGTGTGTCTTGTAAGCACTTGTTGGGACTTCGGTTTGTAATGGACCATTATCCTTTGTGTGCAACCTCTTTGAGTTTGTAATGTCCATGGGTGTTATTTGTATCTGACTTCATAAAGTGTTTGCTTGAGCAGTTGCTTGTGGATCTGTGGGAATTGCTTTTTCTGGCCCGTTTTCTCTTTTATAAGTCTAAGGGACTCTAGGAGATCTCGGGGAGGGCTGCACATGCAGAAACACTTGCCATACAAACGTGGGGGACCTAGTTGGGCTGTGTGGAGGATAGCTAGTACGCGCAACCATTTGGGGGAAAACAGACATTGAGATATAGGAAAAGGAGTCACTCAGATGAGCGGACATCCAGGTTTGGCATTCAGAGGAATGGCCAACCCCTTTGCGCGAGAGGCACCACGAGGATAAGAAAGCGAAGAAGAATCTGTATCATACAAAGATTGGGATGGTTGAGTTCGAGCTATAGCTCGACGTTGGCAACCAATCTTTATGGTGCTCAAGGCAAAGCGGGGCGCTTGGTGAAAGATGAGACTGTGCAAGGTGGGAGGTGTTGCGTAACGACCGAAAGAGTTATGCAAAGCTCACAGAGGTGAGGGAAATTGCTAACTCGAAGGATTCGAAATTATGCAAGGGCTTGTATACGAATGACGGAGTGTTCGTGGCCATCCTAAGGTACGATCAAAACTCAGTGCCATGGAGCATCATAACTTTCTCTTCGACATGGAAAGGATACGTCCGTAGACAACTGAAATGTGCAAAGCTCAAAGGACTGAGCGAGCAACGAAGATCCGTTGCATGATCTCGAACGAGGTAATGCATTGGTGGATGCATTTCGAGATCAAGTAGGGGAGCAATCCAAGGCAACATCATATGAAGGCGCACTTCAAGTCGATGTGGAAATCGAACTCAACGGAGGGCTGACCCATGGATTGGTGGATGCGAGGGCACTATCAACTCAATGCAAATCGAGGAACGGAGTGACTTGGGTTGAACTTGGTGAAGTATCTAAGCCACATGAAGAGAGTCACCATAGAAGGTGGAACATGGAGCGGAGGCACAGAGCTTTCCTTGGACAAAGGTCAAGGGCATGAACTCTTGTAGAGGCAAGAGTAGGATCATGTCATTCCATGGGTTCTTCATTTTGATGGCGTGGACCTATCTTGCATGATGCTAAAGATAAAGGGAGCTTCGAGGCACATGCAAGTTACCTCCGAGATGCATTTGACAGAGTAACTAAGGTGATTCAACTTGCGGAGGTAAAGTTGGGATCAGGACAGCTTAGCATGGGGCAAGAGGACGTAGAGGCGGGTACTCTTGAAGAATATGCCACAGTATTGTCATTCAAGTTGTTGGGAACAAGAGGTGCATAACAGAGATTGTGCTAGTAAGGGATAGAGGCCCAGGATCTAGACAATGGTGCACCAATTCTAGCGAAGTCAAGGGGGACTTCATGAGTTACTAGGCGACGGACTATCCTAGAGCTATGCTTCATCCAGGTGTGACCCAAGAGTGGGTGAACGAAGGTGAATTACCAAGGGAGCGAACTAAAAATCGGAGATGGCAGAGGCCCTATGATGTGTGGCAGAGGCCACACATGGAGAAGTCGTAGTCTGAGTTTAACACACGAGAATCTGTATGCAATGGAGATGTCACTAGGAGGCGACATGGTGCAGCGGATCCTGGTGGAATAGTTCATGGAATGCAATACAGGCGATCATGTCCCATGAGGGACATGATCATGTGGAGGTATGATCAGGAGTTACTAGGAGTTCCACTTTGGTGTACGACACAACAAGAAGGGTTATGGATTCAAGGAGTGAATGTCATGGTACCGCAGAGGCGGGTCTTCGTGTGTGAATCAGAGCTTGCATTGGATGAAAGCCTTAGTCATCAGCATATGGGGGTTGTATACCACCGAGGAAGAAGTCCAAGTGCAAGTACTAGTAACCCATGGAGGGGGATGTGATCATGTGAATGATCAGGAGCTGCTGGGAGCTCCACTTTGGTGAACAATGCAATAGCAAGAAGGGCTGTGGATTCAAGGGGTGAATGTCATGGTACCGCAGAGGCGGGTCTTCCGTGTGTATGCATCGAAGCTTGCATCAGATAAAAGCCTTGGTCATCAGCATATGGGGGCTGTGTACCACCGAGGAAGTAGTCAGATTGTAAGTACCAATGAGTCCCATGGAGAGGACTTGATTATACTAAGGTATGATCGGAGCAGCTGGAGAGTTGGACTACTTTAGTGCTCACATTCGCTTAAGGGAGCCCGACAAGTCAAAGGACAAAGCCGAGTAAGCGAATGTTGCTACCAAGGAAGCTAAGGAGAAAAGAATCAACGCGAGCCCTGCAATAAAATGGCGGAGGTCATGCATGAGAGTTGTAGTCTATCTTTCCATCGACTAAGGAGAACTGCTAGGAGGACACAATAGTGTTGAAGTAGGTGGTCGAAATGGGTGAGGAAGCGACGATGAGTCCAGTGGGGCTCAGTTTCCCAAAAGCAAAGCATTGGTTAGAAAGGAAGTGGACACGGAGGAGCACCACAGTGTCGTAGAGGCAGATCTACCGATCGCAAAGGAAGGGATGCAGTTGCAAGGCAACAGATAGTAGGGCTATGGGCTTGGCAACACCATGGTACCGTAGAGGCGAGACTTCCGTGGAGTCATCGATCCCTTGCTCTCATGGAGGGAGAGCATTGGTCGTAAAAGGGGCCGAGGAGGTGGAGAATGCAAAGGCAAACTCCAAGTACCAAGACAGGGCGAAAGGGCAGAGGCCAAGAAACTTCATAAGACCAATGCCGATGGGCGTCTCATTAAGATAGCCGAAAGCGAGGGACTTTAGGTTGATGCAGGAGTGCTCCAGCAAGGAACAAAGTAGGCAGTACGTGGTACTGTACCTTTTCTACTCAAAGGAGCAGGCGACAAAGGTGATGGAGAAGACGGTACAATCCTAGAGGTGACGAGATCTATCAAAGACTTACTCCAAGTTGGGGTAAACTTTTTGCTCTTTTTGAGCAAAACTTCTTGTATTCCAGAAGTTCAAAGGCAGTGAGAAGGCAAATCACAGTAGCTAACTCAACACAAGGAGTGCAAACACTTCAAGTGCTTCAGAAGTGTGAGCAAAGAGCGGGCGAATGTTAGTAACCAGCTCAATGCATGAAGTACAAACTCGAGGAGGCAGGCAAAATCAAGTAACCTTTGTCTTCTCAACTCGAGAGAATGGGCAAAATTGAGTACCCCAATTATCTTAATTCGAGGAGGTGAGCGAAGCCAAGTAACCTTGCCTTCTCAACTACTAAGAGAATGGGTGAAGTCAAGTATCCCAGTTCTCTTACTTATCTAGCAGAGGAGCTTCGCACAAGTTCAGTGACCCTTTAAAGAAATCTTATGAAAGATAATAGTTGTCAAATCCTCATTATTGGTGATCAGTAATACTGAGAGTAGATTGTCCACTTCATTTTTTAATTGAATGATAATTGAAAGCGAGAGTGATGTGAACCTACTTGGAAGTGACAACTAAACATGGAGGAAGGATTAATGGGCAAACATTATGGAGGAAGGACCTCAAAAACCTTAAAGTTTGTGAGGCGATGCTCGTCAAAATTCCAACAAGCATCCACCCAGTTCAAGCAACATGAGTATACTGTGATACCGACACATAATAATGCAGGTCTTTTCCTTCATCAAAAGAATCCGCGAGAACCAACAAGGATCAGCACAACTCAGCCAACCCCACACCAGATTCAGTCATTGGTGAGTTGAAGCAGCATGGCGGATCAGAGTTTGACTACTCAACAATAGCGACGGAGAGCGGCAGGGAGCCAAAGGGGCGTGTTACAGCCAAAGCAGAAGATTAAAGATTCAGCATAATACGTGGAGATGCAACGTCTACAGTGGCTTCGATGAGGACGTCGAAGGAATTAGTGGGGGAGAATGTCACAGACAACAATGTAAACAAGGTGTTGGATGAAATGCTCATATATATCTGTGTCCTTCGGTTCATGTACATACCTTGTACAAGCAAGTGGCGGGCTTGCAGTAGACTTACCAGCCCTAGTTTGGTTTGCTTTGTGGCCGATTTTGGCTTGTAAATACGAGTGTCTATTATAAGCACTTATTGGGACTTCGGTCTGTAATGGACCATTATCCTTTATGTGCAACCTCTTTGAGTTTGTAATGTCCATGGGTGTAATTTGTATCTGGCTTCATAAAGTGTTTGCTTGAGCAGTTGCTTATGGATCCGATGGGAATTGCTTCTTCTGGCATGTTTTCTCTTTTATAAGTCTAAGGGACTTTAGGAGATCTCGGGGAGGGTTGACCTTTGCGGACGGACATGCATGGGTGCCACATGGCTTAGGCAAAATCAGCTAAGCCCGTGACAGTAGGTAGCATTGTGGCCGTGAGGGTTGTCATTTTACTCGACCAAGGGGGGCATCTTTCTTCATAGTGAGGGGTGGTGATCTCGCCGTAGTGAATGGGTATATCTTTCTTCATAGTGAGGGGTGGTGATCTCGCTGCTACCCTCCTCTGCAATAGCCATGTACATCACTGCCCCATTTTCCTCATATTGCAACCGCACCCTTGCTGCAATAGTTGCCACCTGCAACCATGAAGTCGCACCGCAGCCACAGCTAACATTGCTGCTGTCCTCTTCTTCCTCCGCCATCACTGCTGTCTTCCAACTTAGATCTCTTGGCTACTATCTTCTAACAAATATCAGCCACCTAAAAAATTATAGCCTCGACGACATTGCAGCATCAATATTGTAGCATCATTGAAGGACCGCAGCCGATGTTACTACTGCCATTTTCTTCCTCTACCGTTGCTGCTACATTTGGCTGCCATCCTCCACTTAGAAACTTCACCACCACAGCCTCGACATCGCTGCCATTATTGCCTTTAACCTGAAGATTACAGCTACACTCTTTAATCGGTTGATTTGAGAGGTTGGAGATCCTTACGTCATGACATCAGTGGGCTTATTCCAAGCTAAATTGGAGGCTCTTGAGACACATTTGGATGTTAAATTATGCACTCTCTTTGAGGAGTTCAGATTGGGCTGACCACCGAGCCTAATAAGATCACAACATGATGTAAATTTGGATTATAAAATAAACCTTAGCGAAGAACTAGTGATGATGCGTCAACTTCATAGTCATCAATGGGCAGAAGGAAGAAATCGGCTACCACTTCTTGGTCTTGGAGGAGCAATTTTACTCGCGGGCACCGTTGGTCACATTATATATATATATATATATAATATGAGAATATGTCAATAATAATAATAAATAAAAAGATCGCACAGCATGTCACACGTGTCATCACTCACGTGATTGGCTTGTAAGGCACTTGTAACTAGCAATCTCTGACTTGACCTAAAGCCAATCACTTATGTGTTTGATCCCTATAAGACCCCTGTGATGCTCAAAGACAGATTAAGCCAACGACTTTGTTAGTGGATCTGCAATGTTATCTTCGAATGGAACTCTTTCAATTACTACATCTTTACGAGCAACGATCTCTCTAATCAGTTGGAACCTCTTTAGTATAATTCTGATGAGACATGGTTTTAGCTTGCTAGAGTTATAACCCCTTGTCACAATATCTGGGTATCTACTCCATGCTTCTCAGTACAACTCCTAAATTTTTAATAAACTTCTTCATCCATACCCCTTCCTTTGCTGCTTCTACTACAGCAATGGTCTAGTCAGTAGTAGTATCTTGCTTAGAACTCTTCCAACTTACTACTCATCTATTCATGGTGAAGACATACCATGTGTTCGACTTGCTATCATTAGTATTGAATTAGAAACCTGAGTCTATGTAGCCCTCAACTTGAAGACTACCTCCTCAATAAACTAGTAAAAGATCCTTAGTCCTTCTCAAGTACTTAAGGATACACTTCACTGTCTTCCAGTGTTCCAAACCTGGATACGCTTGATACCTGCTCGTGACACTCAGAGTATGCGTTATATCGGGTATGGCACACAGCATAACATACATAATAAATCCTATTGTTGTGGTATTTTATCTGTCTACCCTTTTTTTACGAGTCTTTGGGGACATATGTTAGAACCCTTGCGGGATTCTAAGCTTGGGGTGATCTCTATAGGGGATCAGCCTCCTTGGAACTTTATAGGGGTTCCCTCCTCCAAATTACTACTCAAAGACTGCAGAAAATATTCATCTATTCATACTGACAAGTGGATTATTATAAGGCTATTTATAGGCCTTCTAAACCCTAACTCCTAATAGGACTCCTACTCCTAACAACTCCTAGTGCAACTCCTAATACTTCTCTAAGAAGCAACCTCCAACCGGCCCATCTAGGGTTGGCCGGTTACTTATTGATTCCTAATCCTACTCTAACTTAACCCCACCTCAACCAACCCCTATTTAACTAGGATAAGGGATGGTTAACAAGGGTTACACGTGTCTTTACTTTTCTCCTAATATCTTCCCTTAATAATATCCTAACCTGCCAGCCTCTTCATCTCTTTAATAGGGGTCGGGCAGATAGGATTTACATGTGTGACCTTTTCAATGAAACTAAATTAGGACTCCCCTAGCTAGAGTCCTAACAGACTCGCCCTCTTCAAATCAGTCTTGCCCTCAGGGCTGACGCTCCACGAATTCTAGGAATTTGATCTTCAAGTCGTCATAGTTCTCCAAGTGGAATCTTTTGCCGGTAGGTTCACCCACTGTATTAGTACTTCAGTAGTGGGTCATCATCGTCGAGTCATGATTCGTCAACAATAATGGCACTCAGTTGGGTCTGGAGCTCTCCTTTGGAAGTCATCTGGTAGGTGTCTTTGGGCTGTCTTGTTTTGTCCCAAATTGAGCTTCAAGCTTGAAACATGGAAGACTGGACATATTCGGGAGCTAGCTGGTAAGTGCAATCTGTATGCTACTGCTCCGATGAGCTCCAAAATCTGGTAGGGTCCATAGAACCGAGGTGAAAGCTTCATGGATGCTCTGGTCTGGATCGACGTTTGGTTGTATGGTTGGAGTCGTAGAAAAACCCAATCTCCCATTGAAAATTCTCTTTCGCCTTTGTGTTAATCATATTGTTGTTTCATCCTCGCTTGAGCTGCAGTGAGATTATCTTTTAGTAACTTCAGCATCTTGTCTTTGTGCTGTAGTTCCTTGTCTGCTTGTTTTGCTTTAGAGGTACCTAATACATATTTTGAGATTACAGGGGAAAGTCGACCATACATAGCCTCATAGGGAGTATATTTTGTGGATGAATGATAAGTTATATTATACCACCACTCAGCCCAGGGAAGCCACTTTATCTACTCTTTTGGCCGATCACTAGTGAAGCATCTAAGATGTCTTCAAGCACTTGTTCACCACTTCAGTCTGGCCGTCGGTTTGTAGGTAGAGGTTATAGCTTTCCGGGACTTCCCACTGTTTCACCTTTATGTCGTTGACATACATCACATTGTGTTACAAATTCAGTAATAATATTTTTCATCCATACCCAATAAAAATTTTGTTTTATTCTCTTATAGGTTCTAAGGAACCTAGAGTGCTCGGCCGCAAGTGTGGAATGCATCTCTTGGATAATGGTCTTTATGCAAGTAGAATTCGGCACAAGCACAATGTGTCCCTTATAGCGTAAGTCTTTTGAGTCCCAACTGTAATGAGCCGTGGAGCTTGGTTCTTTATGATTATACTGGTCTCCAGATCATCTTGTCATTTGATAGAACCCCAGAAGGAGCACTATAGATTTTGACCCTTGAGGGGGATCAACCCTTGGAACGCTGTAGGGGTTCCTCCCTCCTAGACTTGGTACAAGGCTAAAATAAAATAGATGATTGCTTGATTCAAGAGGGGGGTGGCTACATCTTTAAATACGAATCAAAACTCTAGCCTAAGTTGGTGCTTGTTACCCCTTTGCCCCTCCTATAGCCGACCTGCCTTAATAGGAACAGGGGGCGGCTAGGTTGGCTCTATAGTCGACCTAAGCAGGGGGAAACCTTAGCCGACTAACCTAGTAAGGGGGGGGCAGTGGCTACTAAGCCCTAAGGGTTAATCTAAACCCTAGCAATACTCATTTATAAGATAGGAGTGACTTTATTACAATCTAATGGGGTTTTTATTGACTAGTACTAAGATGATTAGGACTCAACCCTATTGGATTCCTATCAAGTCCACCCTCTTCAGATCAGCCTTATCCTCAAGGCTGAGGGTCCATAAACTCTGGAAACTGGATCTTTAACTCCTCATGTGACTCTCATGTTGCATCTTCGGATGGTAAGTTAGTCCACTTTATAAGTACTTCGGTTGAAGGGCGTCGACGGTGCATCACAATCCTCCGATCAAGTATAGCTTCAGGTTGGGCTTTGATTTCACCATCATTGGTGGTGCTCGGCAGTTGAGTCTGGGCCTTCTCATATTCTCCCACATTTAGCTTCAATAAGGATACGTGGAAGACGAGATGCATCTTAGCATCATCTGGTAGCTTTAATTTGTATGTCATGGCCCCAACGCACTCTAGGATTTGGTATGGTCCATAAAATTATGGAGACAGCTTCATTAATGCTTTTTCATTGATTGATAGCTGCTTGTATGGCTAGAGCCGAAAGTATACCCAATCTCCCACTACGAATTCCTGCTCACTCCGATGGTTGTCTGCTTGTTGCTTCATGCGGGCTTGAGTGGCATTCAAGTTGTCTTTCAACAACTGCAGCAGTTTGTCCCTGTTAATCAAATTTTGGTCGACCTGATCTACTTTAGCCGAACCAAACACATATCTGGGTATTACAGGGACCGGTCAGCAATACAATGCCTCGTAAGGGGTATATTTAGTTGATGAATGAAATATCGTGTTGTACCATCATTCGACCCAAGGAAGCCACCTTGTCCACTCTTTGGGCTGATCACTGATGATTTATTGGTGTAGGCAAGGGGTCGGCCATCTTGCATTAGAACAGCCTCAATTCCAACTCCGGATGCGTCGGCCTCAATCACAAAAGTTCGTTTGAAATCGGGTAACGCTACGATTGGCGTCGTCGTCATGGTGGCCTTGAGTCTTTCAAAGGCTGCAGAGGCTTGATCCGACCATGAAAAGGACTCCTTCTTGAGTAGGGATGTGAATGGGGCACTAATCTTGCCATAATCTTTCATGAACTTCTGGTAGTAGCCCGTGAGTCCAAGGAAGCCGTATAGTGATTTTACGTTTGTAGGTCTCGACCATCCTTGCATTGCCTCGATCTTTGTCAAGTCTACCACCACTCCATCCTCTGATATAATGTGCCCTAGATGCTCCACTTTATGCATAAGAAGCTACACTTTGATTGTTTAACGTAAAGAGTATTCTCTCGAAGAATGGTTAAAACAGTTCATAATTGCTCAAAATGTATATCAAGCGTAGGGCTATAAATGAGAATATCATCAAAGAATACCAATACAAACTTGCATAGAAACCTTCAGAAGATGTCATTCATCAAGCTTTGAAAGGTAGGAGCATTTGTAAGTCTGAAAGGTATTACCAAAATCTCATAGTGGCCGTTATGCATGCGGTAGTTTTTGGAATATCTTCAGTGCATACCCGAATCTGATGGTGTCTGGATCAGAGACCCAATTGAGTGAAGACTCAGCTCCTTTTAATTTATCTAAGAGTTCATCTATAACTGGAACAGGATATTTTTCCTTGACGATGATGACGTTTAGAGCCCGGTAGTCAACGCACATCCACCACGTACCATCCTTCTTGCACACTAGCAACACCGGTGAGGTGTAAGGGCTGCAACTCGGTCGAATCACCCTGGTGTCAAGCATCTCTTTAACAATGTTCTCGATCTCATCCTTCTGCAAGTGAGGATAGTGGTACAGTCATAAATTTGCTAGAGGTTTGCCTGGCAAAATAGGAATGCGGTGGTCATGCGGCCGGTTAGGGGGCAGCTCACGCGGCTCCGAGAAAATATCCACGAATTCGTCCAACAAAAGGGCAAGCTTAGGATCTGAGTTTTGTATGTTCTCCCTCTTAGATGGCTACTGGATATGCATCAAGAATCCATCATGTGCTTTGTGCAAAACTTTCTCTATTCATTGCGACGAAACGGTGGAAATATAGCTCCCGCGCTTGCCTCATAACGTGACCTATCTCCCTTTGCAATAAAATTTTCATCATTAATTTAGAAAAAATCTAGGAGATATCACCTAGTGTTGTGAGCCATTCGATCCTGAGCATGGCTTCATAATCATCGATGGGTAGGAGGAAGAAATTAGCTACCACTTCTTGGTCTTGGAGGAGTAGTTTCACCCGCGGGCACCGTTGGTCGCAATTGAAGATTCGGTCATCGGCGACTTTTATGTCAAATTTGTTGTAACCTTCAATTTGAAGCACCAAACGTGCAGAAACCTTACTATTGAGAAAGTTATTCGTGTTGCCCATATCGATGAGAACGGCGATGGGTTGCTGTCTTAGAAGTCCTCCAACTTTCATCGTCTACAGGTTGGAGTAGCTGGCCAATGCGTGCACTGCGTAGTCGGCCGATTGGGGATCTTCCTCCATGGCTTCTTCTTCAAATTCAAGGGCTTCTTTAGATGGTTCATTATCCTTATCCTCCACTGATTCAATCACAAGAAGCCGACCCTTTTTGTAGTGATGTTCTCGGCTCCATGGTTCATCACAATACCAACATAATCCTTTGGTCGATCATACACGAAGCTCATCCCTCGTCAATTTTTTTGGTACGAGGGCTTGGATGGTAGTAGAGGGGGTTGTAGGCCTCCGCATGGCTGGTCGGGGAGTGACCCTTATCCTTTGTGCCTCTTGGTTCAAGCGTTCTTTTTGAATACGCGCAAAGAAAATCATTGCCATAAGAGTGTACAGTTGTCGCGCCTTTACTTATCCCCGAATCTCCGACTTTAGGCCCTCGATGAAAATCCCTAAAAGTTATTTTTCAGACCAATCCACAGTTTGATTAGATAAATGTTCAAACCTTGTTTGATATTCTTGTATTGTGGAGGTTTGACGAATCTTTGCCAATTGTCCATCGATGTTGTCGAAATCGATCGGTCTGAAGCAATTCAGTAGTCCTTCCTTGAATCGCTGCCAAGAGAGTCCTCCATGGGTGTGCTCAAACTAATTAAACTACTGAATAGCATCTCCCTCGAGGTGGATGGCAGCAATCTCCACCCGTGTGGCGTCAGCGATTCGGTAGAACCGAAAATAGCGCTCCGCGCGCGAGATCCACCCGATCGGGTCTCCTTCTTCCTATCTAGGGAAGTCAACCTTCATGCGTGGATTGTTGAGATCAGAGATGATGTGGCCACATTCTTGAGGATTGTCTCACCGATCTAAAGTTTCTTCGTGCTGTGATTTCCTCAGGCTCGACGGTCGGCCAATGCTGAATTCGGCGAAAAGGGATCGCATCTTCTCTTCTATGTAGTTTTCAAAGGCTTCAAGCTTTGCATCGATAGCCTCCTCTGATGCCATAGTATACACCTCTAGATATGTAATATTAAGGTCTTTTTTTTGTTGTCAGGTTAGTGTTATAATAATTTTGGAGAAGGGAGTGGCCGGTTGGAAGGTAAATCGGTTTGGATGGGAGTAGGCTACGGTTTAGGGCTGATTTGGGTGGCTACTTGGGTTCGGTTTAGGGTAAGGTTAGGATGGGTTTTTAGTGAGGATGGTAGGGTTTTGAGATGAGAAAAAGAGAGTTCAAAATCACATAAAAAATAGTACTCGAATCTGATAGAATTCGACGAAAAAAGGTGCGACGATGTGTTGTCATGCCGAACCGGTTTTATGTTGGAGAAACGATAACTTCTCGACATAAATTCCAGAGGAAAGTACAAGGAAATTATGCAAAAACCCTTGGTTCAGATGTTGTTAATACCAGTAAAAAGTTTGACAAAATTTTGGCAGCGTAACAGTAGGGAAATAGGCCAAAAGACGAAAGACGGATCCTTCATCGTAAAATTCCAGCACTGCATGATGGTGAAAATTATACAAAAAAACTGGTTCCAGAAGGATTTTTTCTAAAAATTGATCCCAGCTGAAAGCGAAGTTAATCCTTAGAATTGTGTAAAAATTTCGGCCAGAAAGGAGAAGAAATAAACCAGTTTCAAGATGCGAGAAAAGGTGGCTAAACATTTCTACAGCGTTTTGCCTTCGCAACAACGATAACGTTTGTAAAGAATGAAATTTGCAGCAGATAAATTTTGAAAAAAATCTTCAATGTGTAAAGTAAGGAATCTTGCAGTAGTGAAGAGGCGTGGATGATAAAAATATACCAGATTTCTAGATCACACAGGAGGCTGCAGCAGATAGATGGATCTATTGCTTGGTGGGCGATGGTGGATGGAGGCAATGTCAAAAGCAATTGTGGGAATTGTATGGAAGATGGAGGAGTGGATGATGGCTACAGGGTAGCAGGAACGCGGCTCTGATACCAAATGATAGAACCCCAGAAGGAGCTCTATAGAGTTTGACCCTTGAGGGGGATCAACCCTTGGAACATTGTAGGGGTTCCTCCCTCCTAGACTCAGCACAAGGTTGAAATAAAATAGATGATTACTTGATTCAAGATGGGGATGGCTACATCTTTAAATAGGGATCAAAACCCTAGCCTAAGGGGGTGCTTACCTAATTAAAATTATCCCTTTGCTCCTCCTATAGTCGACCTACCTTAATAGGAACAGGGGGCGGCTAAGTTGGCTCTATAGTTGACCTAAGCAGGGGGAAGCCCTAGCCGACCAACTCAGTAAGGGGGCCGACAGCTACTAAGCCCTAAGGGCTAATATAAATCCTAGCCGTACTCCTTTATTAGATAGGAGTGGCTTTATTATAATCTAACAAGATTTTTATTGACTAGTACTAAGATGATTAGGACTCAATCCTGCTAGAGTCCTATCATCATTCCCTCCTAATATCCTCAAGGAAGTCGGTGGTCGAAAGTGAAACAGCTAAAAATTTAGCTTGCTCGGGTAGCCGCAAGAGCATATCTACAACAACATTCTCTTTCCCCTTTTTGTAAGTTATTTCACAATCATATCTAAGAAGCTTTGTTACATTGTTGCTATTCGGGGGAGGATATCTTCTACTCTAAAAAATATTTTAGACTCTTGTGGTCGATGCACATTCGTCATGTTCTGTTCTTCTTTCGTACGAGGAGCACCGATGAAGAGTAGGGGCTTTAACTTAGCCGAATGACTCCTATTTTGATCATTTTATTTATAATTCTTTCTATTACATCTTTCTAGAGATGACGATATTGATTTGGCCAAGTGTTTGCTGGAGGTTTGCCTGGAATAATTGGGATACGATGATCATGCCAACGGGTAGGAGGTAGGCCGGGCGGTTCGTCAAATATTCCTGAAAATTCAACAAGCAAGGGAAGTAGTTTTGGGTCTTCAAATTTGGTAGGCTCCTTCATAGATTGCTACTCAAGTTGTATTAAGAAGCCACTACATGTCTTGTGCAAAACTTTCTCCATTCGTCGTGTGCAAATTGTTGATATGTTGCTCCCTCGTTTGCCGTGTAGCACTACCTATTTTCCTTTGCTGCAAAATTTCATGATTAATTACTCAAAATTCTAAGAAATATCACCTAATGTCGTCAGCCATTCGATGCCAAGCACGACCTCATAATCATCAAGATGGATGAGGAAAAAATCTATAATTATCTCTTGATCCTGCAGCAGTAGTTTCACCCACGGGCACCTGCGATCACACTTCAACATTCATCCATTGACAAACTTAACATCCAACCTGCTATAATCCTCCATAGATAAGGCTATCTAGATAGCAACCTTGCTATTCATAAAATTATTAGTGCTCCCAATGTTAATAGGATGGTGATTGGTTGTTGCTTCAGAAGTCCTCCCACTTTCATCATTTGCGGGTTTGCATAGCCAGCAAGAGCATGCATCGTAATATCAATCGGCTATTGTTATTCATCCGTGACCTCTTCCTCATGCTCCTGGACCTCCACCTCCACATCTTCAAGAGGTTCAATCAGTAGGAGGTGGCCCTTTTTGCAGCGATGATCGTGGCTCCACGGTTCATCACAATGCCAACAAAGACCCTTTGCCGATCGATCGCGTAGTTCTTCTTTTGTCATTTTTTTTGGCAGCGAAGGATGGGTGGGAGTAGGAGGTTTATATGCCATGGGCCTAGGAGTGGTTCTCATCCTCCGAGCATCTTGGTTGAGCTGTTCTTCTTGTATTCGGGTGAAAGAAATTGCAACCATCATAGTATGGGGCTGTCGCGCTATAACCTCCCCTTTTATCTCTGGCTTGAGTCCTTCAATGAATGTTCCTAATAATTGTCAGTCAGTCCAATCATGAGCAAAGTAGGATAGCTTCTCAAACTTGGTTTGGTACTCTTGAATCATAGAGGTTTGTTGAATCTTTGTGAGTTGGCCGTCGATATTTTCATACTCCGTAGGTCCGAAACGATTCAGTAGGGCATTCTTAAATTGATTCCACGTTGGAGCCTCATGATTATATTCCAGCCAATTGTACCATTGAATAGCATCTCCTTCAAGGTGGATTAAGCAATGTCCACTATAGAATCATTCGTGGTTCGGTATTAGCGAAAATAATGTTCAACGCGCGAAATCCACCCCGCTGGGTCTCCTTCCCATCAAGGGAAGTCCACCCTCATACGTGGTTGTAGCATATCTGAGGGCTATCCCTCCTTCTCAGTAAGCCTCACTAAGCTCTCCCCTTGCTGAAATTTGGTTGGGCTTGGTGGTTGTCCAATTTTGAATTTTGTGAATAAAGCATGCAGTTTGTCCTCCAAGCGCGATTCAAGCCGCGATTTAAGCTGAGATTCCAATGCCTCCAATTTGCCATCAATTGGATCCTGAGAAGTCATGGCGTATGCTTGTAGATCAGTGATGTCTTTATCTTTTTTCTGTTGATGGGTCAATGACATAATGTAGTGGAAGGTTCGGACGAAAGATCGGTGGTAAAAGATTATGGATGCAAGGATTTACTGTTTTGGGCTACAATTTTGGGTGTTGTTAGGGTTATAAAAATAAGTTATGATGATTGTATCTTAAGGCTAAAAGGATGACCTAAAGACATCTTGGTTGGTGGTAGCAAGATGGTTAGGTTTTGGTAGGTTAAGGAGAAAAAGAAATACAAAGATGCAGCAATAGATTTTTTGTCAAAAAAAATTCCAACAGTAAAGACGCAATTTTCCCAGCAATTCACAATAAAGATTCAAGTAAAACTCAAGAGCAATCTACTGGTAAGGGAGAGATAATGCCATCACAAAATTCATGGAAAATTACGGTGGTAAAAGATTCGGCAAGATCAAAGATTACGAGAAGGTGTTGCAGCATAATTTTTTTCATCGAAAGATTTCAATGGTATAGACTAGATTTTTTTTCCAGCAGCTTGAAATAAGAATTTGAGTAAAACTCAAGAAGAATCTACTGGTATAGGAAAGGTAATGCCAAAAAAAATTTCATGGAAGAAAACGACAGCAAAAGGTTTGGCAAAGTCAAAGTTCACGGGTATAAACTATGGCAGAATTTTGCATCCAAAGGGTAGCAGTTTGGACGTAAAAGATCAACATGTTATATTAATATTTTTATAAAACCAAAGGGAAATACAAAGTTAGGAAGTGATAAAGCTGTCCTAAAAATTTCGTAGATATTTGGTCAGTGAAAACATGGCAGAAAGATTAATTAGGCAAGGTTATGTAGCTGAAATTCTACAGCATAACTTTCAGTGTAGAGATGGAAACTCTGCGATGAAAAGTTTGTGCAGCAAAATAGGAACAACTTTTTTGGGGTTTTTAATAAGGATAACTAAATTACAACAGTAATAAGGTAGAAGAACAAAACTTGTTACAATTCACGGGAAGATCAAAGGATGATCTGCAGTGGTGGATATGACGATGGAATTCAGTGACGATCTTCAAGCAATCGTAAGAATTACTTTGGACGACTGTGGAAGGATGATGGATGGCTGTAAAGGGTAGGGAGATGCCAAAAATGCTGCTTTGGTACCAAGTGTTTGAACCCTTGCAGGATTCTAAGCTTCGGGTGATCTCTATAGGGGATCAGCCTCCTTGGAACTCTATAGGGGTTCCCTCCTCCAAATTGTTGCTCAAATGCTGCAGAAAATATTCATCTATTCATGCTGAAAAGTGGATGATTACAAGGCTATTTATAAGCCTTCTAAACCCTAATAGGACTCCTACTCCTAATTAGACTCCTACTCCTAATGCAACTCCTAATACTTCTCTAAGAAGCTACCTCCAACTAGCCCATTTAGGAGTGGCTGGTTGCTTATTGATTTCTAATCCTACTCTAACTTAACCTCACCTCAACCAACCCCTCTTTAACTAGGATAAGGGGTGGTTAACTAGGGTTACACGTGCCTTATACTTTCCTACTAATATTTTTCCTCAATAATATCTTAACCTAGTCGGCCTCTTCATCTCTTTAATAAGGGTTGGCTAGATAGGATTTATATGTATGCCTTATTCAATGAAACTATATTAGGACTCTCCTAGCTAGAGTCCTAACAACATACCCCTAGAAAGTGATATTTCATGTCTCATCGATATAAGACCTCTCATGAAATTCTCCATACCAAACCTTTTGATAATGGAGTCAATGTACCTGGACTAGGAAAAGCCAAACATCCTCTTAGATCTATCTCTATAAATCGGATCCCCAAAATATATGATTCTTCCCCAAAGTCCTTCAAGGAGAAGTTTCTAGATAGTCAAGTCTTAACTATGGATAGCATTATTACATCATTCCCAATGATTAGGATGTCATCCACATACAACAATAAGAAGGTGATACTGCTCCCACTTACCTTTCTGTACACACATGGCTCATCTTCGTTCTTAATAAAGTCATAAGATCTTATCACCTCATCAAATCTTATGTTCTAACTTCGGGAAGCTTACTTTAGTCCATAGATGGACCCAAGCAACCTGCACACTTTATCTAGACTCTCCTTGGATACAAATCCCTCTGGCTGTATCATATACACCTCCTCCTCGAGGTTGCTATTAAGGAATATAATTTTTACATCTATCTACCAGATCTCATAATCATAGTGTGCTGTAATAACTAAAAGAATTCTGATGAACTACAGGTGAGAAGGTCTCTTCATATTCAACTCCTTGCTATTAACGATATCCTTTAGCCATCATCTTGTCTTATAGGTCTCCACTTTTCTATCTACTCCAATCTTCTTCTTAAAGATCCACTTGCAGCCGATATGTATAATAGCCTCAGGTGCATCCACAAGGTTCCAAACCTTATTTGAGTACATAGAGTCCATCCCAAAATTTATGGCTTTTTGTCACTTCCCGGAGTCTATACTTATAATAGCATCCTCGTAGGTCTGAGGATCAACATCTTAAGTGTCCTCTCCATTGATATATCCCACATATCTTTCGGGAGAGTGAGGTACTCTGCTAGACCTGTACAAAGTTAGAACTTTTGTGATAGGTACTTGAATAGACTCAGCCTCTGGAGTGGTGTTGTTTCCACTATTTCCAACAAGAACATGTTCCTCCTCAAGGAACACAACTCTCTTGGCAACAAAGACTTTCTGATCCTTGGGATGATAAAAATAATACATATAAGTTTTCTTGGGGTATCTCACGAACTTGCATTATTCTATCCTTGATTCCAGCTTGTCGGGGTTATGTTTTTTAACATGGGCAAGGCAGCCCCAAATCTTAACAACCTTAATATTAGGCTTCCTTTCATTTTTATATTTCATATAGTGTAGATACTACTAACTTAGATGAAAATTTGTTCAATAGGTAAGCTGTAGTCTCTATGGCAGATCCCTATAATGAGATGGGTAGGTCAGTGAAACTCATCATCGGTCGCACCATGTCTAACAGTGTGTGATAGGACCCCAGCAGGGTTGGGTCCTAATCATCCTAGAAATAATCAATAAGAACTCTATGAGATTGTAACAAAACTCTACCTAGTCACTTCTATCCTATAACGAAGTGTGGCTAAGGTTTATTTTGGGGCCTTAGGGCTTGCTGGTCATAGATCAATCAGTCTACCGCTACCCCCTACGTTTGAATTGGACATCTGGTAAAATTCTACCACCCACAACTTATTACTACTATAAATCCTTACCTTTACACATCAAAAAAGCTTTTCAATCTTTTCCTCACTGTAAATTTCTATCGTCGCAATCGTGATCATCATTGCGAAGCGGAATACTACATAAATTTTCAGTAGCTTGTTTGCTTCTTGAAATTAGTTTATTGCTCATCTATTGTAGACGAAATTTATACACAATCTCATAAATCAACACAGCTTTTATCTAAGATTGATCTCTAGAAAAAATTCTTTTTGAAACTGATCTTATTGTGCTGCAATTCATCATCGTATATTGCTGGATTTTTATGACGAAGAATCTGCCTTCTATCTTTGCATCAATTTTCCTACCATTACGCTGCCAAAATTTTGTCAATCTTAATTGTTACTATTACTCACATCTGAATCGAGGTTTTGCTGTTAAATTTTTATATATTTTTCTTGAATTTTCTCTGGAATTTATGTCGAGAATTCACTGTTTCTCCGACGTAAATTTTGTTCGATAGGACAACACATACGCAGCACCCTTTTCGTCGAATTCCATCATATTTTATTACTGTCTCTCTCGATTTCTTGGATGCTCTCCTTCTCATCTTCAATCCCTACCATCAACACCCAAAAACCCTACCAAACCATAGCCCCAAACTGATCCAAATCAGCCCCCAAAAATAGCCCTAACCATAGCCTTCCTCTCCACCGATCCACCCACCTTACCGGCCACCTTTTCCCCAAAAATTCTCATGCCCTTAACCTGACAATAGAAGAATGACCTCAACATCACAGATCTAGAGGCCTATACCATGGCATCAGAGGAGGCCCTTAATGCCAAGTTTGAAGCCTTTGAGACCCACATGGAGGAGAAAATTTGGACTATCTTCACCGAACTCAGCATGGGCCGACCATCGAGCCCAAGGAAATCATAGCAAGGGGAAACTTTAGATCGGAAAGCATAATCCCAGGAGTGAGGAGGCACTGTAACCAATCCATATAATCCACACATGAGGGTAGACTTCCCTAGATGGGAAGAAGGAGACCCAAGCGGTTAGATCTCATACACGGAACGCTACTTCCGCTTCCACCACACCACTGATGCTTCCATGGTGGAGATTGCGACCATCCATCTTGAAGGGGAATGCGATTCAATAGTTTAATTGGTTTGAGCATACCCATGGAGGCTCTACCTGGTGGCAATTCAAGGAGGGTTTATTGAACTGCTTCGGACCTATCGAATTTGAGAACATCGACGAACAATTGATAAAGATTCGACAAACCACCACTATATAAGACCACCAAATAAGGTTTGAGTGATTATCTAACCAAACTTATGACTGGTCTGAAAAGTAACTTTTAGGAACTTTCATTGAGGGCTTAAAGCCGGAGATATGAGAAGTGAAGGCGTGGCAACCCTACACCCTTATGGTGGCTATTTTCTTCACGCGACTACAAGAAGAACGATTGAACCACGAAACCTAAAGGACTAGGGTCGCTCCCCGACCAGCAATGTCGAAGCCTCCACCTCCCTCTACCACCATCTGAGCCTCTGCACCCAAAAACTTTGACAAGAGATGAGCTTCGGGAGCAATCTGCCAAGGGGTTATGTTGGCACTACGACGAACCATGGAGCCATGAACATCATTGCAAAAAGGGGCGGCTTCTTGTAATAGAACCAATAGAGGATGAGGACATCGAACCATTTGAAGAAAGCCTCGAACCCAAAGATGAAGCCATGGAGGAAGAGCCCCAATCAGCCGATTTTACGGTGCATGCGCTAGCTAGCTACTCCAACCTGCAGATGATGAAAGTGGGAGGACTTCTCAAGCAACAACCCATCACCGTTCTCATAGATACAGGCAGCACAAATAACTTCCTCAACAGCAAGGTTGTGGCTCATATGACGCTTCAAATCGAAGGTTGCAACAAGTTTAACATAAAGGACGGTCAGATTCTTAAGTGCGACCAACGGTGCCCGCGGGTGAAATTACTTCTACAAGACCAAGAGATTGTAGTCGACTTCTTCCTCCTACCCATCGATGACTATGAAGCCATGCTCAGAATTGAATGGCTCACAACATTAGGTGACATATCATGGAATTTCTCGAAGTTAATTATGAAGTTTTATTGTAAAGGCAGATAAGTCACCGTATGAGGCAAGCGCGGGAGCCATATCTCCATCGTTTCGATGCAATAGATGGAGAAAGTTTTGTACAAGACATATGGTAGTTTTTTTATACATATCCAGCTGCCATCATAGGAGAAGAACGTGCAAATTGCATATCGTAAGCTTGCCCAATTGTTGGACGAAGGATAAGATTGAGAACATCGTTAAGGGGATGCTCAACACCGGAGTAATTCAGCCAAACTGCAGCCCCTACTCCTCGCCGGTGTTGCTAGTGCGCGAGAAGGCTGGTACGTGGCGGATGTGCGTTAACTACCAGGCTTTGAACGCCGTCACCATTAAAGATAAATATCCCATACCAGTAGTAGATGAGCTCTTTGATGAACTAAAGGGAGCCCGAGTCTTCAATAAATTAGATCTTCGTTTCGGGTACCATCAGATTTGGGTATGCTCTAAACATATTCCGAAAATGACATTTCGTACACATAACAGCCACTTTGAATTTTTTATAATGCCTTTCAGACTTATAAATACTCCTTCTACCTTCCAAAGCTTGATGAATGATATTTTTCGGAGGTTTTTACATAGATTTATGTTGGTATTCTTTGATGACATTATCATTTATAGCCCTATACTTGACATATATTTTCAGGACTTACGAATTGTTCTAACTGTTCTTCGAGAGAATACCCTTTATGTTAA
Organism: Ensete ventricosum; assembly: GCA_029747655.1. Lineage (NCBI taxonomy): Eukaryota > Viridiplantae > Streptophyta > Magnoliopsida > Zingiberales > Musaceae > Ensete > Ensete ventricosum. The sequence continues at coordinate 30,335,608 of JAQQAF010000007.1, forward strand.
ACAATCAGAGTGAAACTTTTTATAACAAAAATTGGAGTACATTAGGCACATTATATCATAAAATAGAGTGGCGATAGACTCGATAAAAATTGAAGCGATGCAAAGTTGGCTGAGACCCACAAACATGAAATCACTACGTAGTTTCCTCGGACATACAGGCTACTATCGAAAGTTTATGAAAGACTATAGAAAGATTAGTGCCCCACTCACTTTCCCTATTGAAAAAAGACTCCTTCTAGTGATCAGACCAAGCTTCCACAGCCTTCGACAAGCTCAAGACGGCCATGACGACGACACCGGTCCTAGCACTACCTGATTTCAGTCGACCCTTCGTGATTAATGCCGTCACATCCGGAGTTAGAATTGGAGTTATCCTAATGCAAGATGGCCAACCCTTTGCCTATACTAGCAAGGCCTTGTCTTCCTCTCATCATAAAATATTCGTGTACGATAAGAAGATGCTTGCGATTGTGCATGCCGTCACAAAGTGGAGACCCTACCTGATCGACCGACGTTTCCAAATCAAAACTGATCATCGGAGCCTCAGATATTTCTTGGAGTAGCAAATATCATCCCTGGAGCAGCAAAGATGGGTAACTAAACTCCTTGGTTTTGATTATAAAATTATTTATCAAAATGTGAAAGAAAATATTGTTGCAGATGCACTATCTCGGCTACTGGAGCAAGCCAAAATTTCAGCCATCTCTCTTCCTTCCACCGACTTCCGTGAGGACATTAGGGAGGAATGGAAGAAGGACCTAGAAACCTGAAACATTATAGAAAAATTAGAGAAGGATCCGAGTTCCATGGGGCACTACACTTGGGATTCAGGGGACCTACGCTACAAAGACCGAATTGTGATTATTCCTTCTTCTCCTTGCATCAAAATTATTATGCATAAGATGCACTCTTCACCTTCAGCATGGCACTCTAGATTTTTGCGAACATACAAGACAATGAAGCAAAACTTCTATTGTAGAGGCATGAAAAAATCTATTTATGATTATGTATCTAAATGTGATGTGTGCCAATAGCAAAAGGGTGAAACAGTGGCAAGTATAAGAAAGCTGCAACCACTACCCATACGGGACTCAACATGGACTGACATCTCCATCGACTTCATTGAAGAGTTGCCACCATCTCTAGGTAAAAGTACGATCTTTGTGGTGGTAGATCGCTTAACAAAATATGCTCATTTATGTGCTGTGAGACACCCTTATAACGCTGTCAGTATTACTCAACTCTTTGTGGAAAATATTGTTAAACAACATGGGATGCCAAGGTTGATTGTGAGCAAAAGTGACAGGGTATTTACAAGTAAGTTTTGGACCAAACTCTTTTGATGGGAATAAAATAGGAATCAACTTTGTATATGAACAAATACTAGCAGACCGTCACACACAGCGGAATGAAACAGAAATCACAATCAGATGAACACCAAGATTTATGTGGAAAACCCCTTCAACTAGAAGGGTTAAAACCACGGGACAAGCCAGAGAAAATTCACTATCAAAATAATGAATATACAGATCTCAGGCTTCTTGCCCAAGCCCAAAGCAATGGCCACAAGAGAATCTCAGGGATACAAGGACTATAATCCTAAGCACAATATCCAAAACTCTCCCAAGAGATCACAGTAAGAATCCACTGCAAACTGATCTAACCTGAGATTTGAATGATTGAGAATAGTCTTTTCCTGCCCTTGTCTTCTTCCCTTTTCTGGATCTCTTATTTTCTGGCCTCTACTGTCAATCTGCAGTCTGCTTTCTCTCACCCACGTTTCTAGCCGCCGCTGCTCTCTTAATCTCAACCCTAGCCACCTAATCTAGGTTTTAGGTTAATATATGTGAGGTTTTGAGCTGTGGGCTTCACTAAAGCCCATTATGGGCTGAATCTGGGCCATCTGCCCAACATCTTTCAATTATAAGACACCCAACTTAAGATTAGCACAGCCTATCATCTACAGACGGACGACCAAACAGAAGTGGTGAACAGATGCCTAGAGACTTATCTTTGGTGCTTCACCAGTGATTAACCAAAAGAATGGACAAAGTGACTTCCTTGGGTCGAATGGTGGTACAACATGACTTATCATTTAGCATCCAAATATACCCCTTATGAGGCATTGTATGGTTGACTGCCCCTTGTTATACCTATGTAATTGGTGTGGCCAAAGTAGACCACCTGAAAATTGGAACAACTTACCACCTGAAAATACCACGTGGGAGTCTTATGAGGAGCTGAAGACCCGATTCCCAGAGTTTATGGATCCTCAGCCTTGAGGGCAAGGCTGATTCAAAGAGGGTGGGCTTGATAAGACCCCAGTAGGGTTGGATCCTAATCACCCTAGAAATAATCAATCAGAACTCTGTGAGATATAAAACCACACCTAGTCAATTCTATCCTATAAATAAGTGTGGATAGCGTTTATTTTGGGGCCTTAGGGCTTACTGACCGCCGCCCCCTTTACTAGGCTGGTCGGCCAAGGTTCCTTGTAGCAATAGGAGGCCATGGCGTCATCATAGCCACCGCCCATCCCTATTAAGGTAGGGTGACCATAGGAGGAGCAAGGGGGTAATTTTACTTAAGCAGTACCCCCCTAGGGTTAGAGTTTTGAGCCCTATATAAGCTTGTAGCTTCCTCCTCTTCTGAATCAAGCAAGATCAATTCTATTTCAGCTTTGTTGGCTGATCCTAGGAGGGAGGAACCCCTATAGTGTTCCAAGGGTTGATCTCCCTCAAAGATCAAATCCTATAGAGCTTCTTTTGGGGTTTTATCAGTGTGATTCCTCCTTTCTGATACACAATTGATCTAAAGTGTATAAGAAGGAATCCATTAGGATAGAATCCCATGGCCTCTAAGGAAATGGGTGAACTATATACTCAAGTACTCTTCTCTTTGATCCGATCGAAGAGTCTTAATACTCCTTCCAATCTAGTTCTCTACTTCATTCTTGTACTCCCTGAATTTCTGAAGGCCTTAGACTTGACTTCATCAAGTACACATGTTTATACCTAAATAAATCATCAGTGAATGTAGTGAAATAGGAGTAATCACCTATGGCTTGAGTTCACATAGGACCACACATCACTATGTATAAGTTCTAACAACTCAGTGGCTCTCACTCTAGTTCCTTTAAAATGAGAGTTAGTCAACTTTACGTGAAGGCAAGTTTCACAAGTTGCATATAACTCATAGTCGAATGGATCTAAATATCCATCATTTAGTAATTTTTAAATCCTTCCTTTATGGATATGACCTAGTCTACAATGCCACGAGTACACCTCATTCACCTCATCTTGTTTCCTCTTAGACATGTTTACATTCATGATATATGGAGAAGTGTCTAACATATATAAGTCATTAATCAATGTCTCTCTTGTGATGATCTCAACATCCAAAATTAATGAACAACTATTATTCTCGAAACTAATTTATATCCACTAACTATCAAATAAGAAATAGAAATAATATTTTTGATAATTGAGGGAACATAATAGCATGCATCCAATGTAATGGTAGCTCCACCATGCAGAAGTAGGGTGACCTCGCCTACGGCAACTACAGCAACTCTTACTCCATTGCACATTTTGAGATCCATCTCACCTCTTGCCAGTCTCTTAGGTCTTGCCAGAACTTGCAACAAATTACATATATGATAAGCACTCCCGATATCCAATACTCATGTGTTATCATAAAAATCTGATAAATGGAGACTGATCATGAATGTACCTTAAGCTTCTCCAAGCTTTTACTTAGCCTTTTCTGTAAGGTAATCCTTGCAGTTCCTCCTCTAGTGCTCGTCTTTATCATACTGGAAGCATTATCCTTTATCTTTTGCGGAGTCTTTCTTGGCAACTCTTATCTTATCTGGTCTTTCCTTGCCCTTACCCTTCTTAATGGTCTTATTAGCCTTCCTTTCTTATTGGTCTCACCAATATTAAGAACTGGCTTCTCTTTCTTGATGGCACTCTCACCCTCTCTCAATATATTGAGGAGCTCAAGAAGAATCATCTCAAGCTTGCTCATGAGAAAAGGAATCTGGTAGAAACTAAAGTATAAAATCAACTCACAAGTTATCATCTAGTACCATTCCAAGACTTGTGAGTTTCTCATTCCACTCTTGCATCTATATACTTCAAGTAGTGAGCAATCTCATCCTCACTTGCCTCTTCGTTTGGCATGAGTATAATCATATCAGGACATACACGATTTTCTCCACCATGAGAACAATTCTCAAATTACAGAGCTAATCCGTATATTTTGGATCTGTGAGGTGGTTGGGATGAAGTATGCCACGTAGGGGGTTTATGAGCGATATATTTTTGATAAACAAGATATAGCATAAATAAATAATATGTAGATTTTACAAAAAATTAATTAAGATACAGACTTCTATTTTAATTTACTCCCACTATTTTTTTAGCGAATCACGCGACACCCTCAACACAAGAAACAAAAATCTCCGATAGGTTTCTAGTAGGGATCGAGATCCAATCGGCATCTTAGTGTAACCTCGAGGGACTCGTCTAATCACAATAAGCACATAAAGGTAGACAACTCTTGTCAATCACACTTGTGATTCCCGTCCTATTTGGCCTTCGAACCATCATGGTTTCGACCTCTCGACCAACCATGATGTTCAGTTAAGCCATCACCATCATTAAAAGATGAGTTTGATTTTATGATATGCCCTCAAGGGACTCGACCAAGCATACAATGTCATTAGGTCACCGGTGACATCTCTATATCGTAAGCAAGATCTCGAATCGTGAAGATAGGTGAGCCTCGAGGGACTCGACCAACTCAACCTATGTTGGGATTCAATTTCTTCCTATAATGATGGAAGGCCACATGGGTCAATTTAATTGTCTCACACTTACCAACTTAATATTATCGTAGGATAGGATTTTGTTTTGGTCTCCTAATATAACGTGTCACACACACACACACAATATATATATATATATATACATATATATATGTATATATATATATATATATATATATATATATATATATATATATATATATATATATGTATATATACATATATATATGTATATATATATATATATATATATATATATATATATATATATATATACATATATGTATATATATATATGTATATATATATATATACATATATGTATATATATGTATGTATATATATGTATATATATATATACATATATATATACATATATATATATATACATATATATATATATACATATATATATATATATATACATATATATATATATACATATATATATATATATACATATATATATATACATATATATATATATACATATATATATATACATATATATATATACATATATATATATATATATATATGTTAAAAATAATCCAAGTAGTTAAGATGATGATGAGATTAGTTTAGATGAGGATAAGATTTATTTAGATGTGATAGATTTTTTAGTATTTTAAAATATTTGTATTTTATCTTTTAATCAATATAAATAGGTGCTCTTGGTTCATTCCAGAGCACTACAGACTGTTGATTGAAAGTACTCCTAATGTTTTCTATTATTCTCTTCTCCTTCTCCCTGAAGTTCTGCAGAAAAGTCAACAGTGGTATCAGAGCCTGGTTCAAAGAAAATCAAAAGGAGTACATCGTGAAAAAAGAAGGGAAGACTAGTAGATCCAGAAAAAAGAAAAAGAAAAAAAAGAGAAGATGGCAAGCCTTACAGTAAGTGTTCCTAATCAACTTCTTCCTATCCTCAAAGGTGATAATTATCAGTTTTGGGCTATTAAAATGAAAACTCTCCTTATTTCACAAGGATTGTGGAAGTTGGTAGAAAATGGTTTTGTTGAGTATGATCTGCAGGATCCTAAGATTACTAAGGATCAAAAGTATCAGATGAATAAAAATGTACAAAGAGATGCAAAAGCCCTCTATATGCTACAACAAGCAATAGATGATTCATTATTTCCCCGAATCATGCTGGCATCAACATCAACAGAAGCTTGGGAGATATTAAAAAATATGTCTGGAGGCACAGAGAAGGTAAAAATTTTAAAACTTCAAATTCTTCGTTGTGAATTTGAAACACTTATGATGAAAGATTCAGAATTTGTTGCTGATTTCTTCTCAAAAGTTTCTTCTATTATGAATCAAATGAGATCTTATGGTGAAAATCTAAAAGATTAAACTGTAGTAGAAAAAATTTTACGAAGTTTATCTTCAAAATTTGATATGATCTCTACTGTTATAAAAGAAGCTAAAGATACAAGTACATTATCTATTGATGAATTAATGGGATCTCTTTTAGTTCATGAACAAAAAGTGAACAGATCTTCAAATAAAACTTTGGAACATGTTTTTCAAATGAAGATAGATCAGTAGAAGGTTCAAAAAGAGAATTCAGAAATCAGATCTCAAGGGAGAGATCAAAAGGACAAAGGACGAGACCAATCAAATGAAGGTAACAAAGAAACTCGAAAATGCTTTTGTTGTAAAAAAAAGGGCATATTGAAAAAGATTGTTGGTACAAAAATAAAAACCCAAATGTTCTTCTATGTTCTTATCGTGGAAAATATGAACATTTTGAAAAAGATTGTTGGAACAAAAATCAAACAAACTATCATGAGGAAAAAAATGATGACAAAAGAGATGAAGAAAATATTTTTTTTATTGCATGTGATGAAAAATATTCTAGATCTGTTTGGTTTTTGGATAGTGGATGTAGTGATCATATGACAAGGGAGAAAAGTCTATTTCAGAAGCTTGATGATTCGGTCATATCTACTGTGCAGATGGGAAATGGTAAAAAGGCTCAAGCAAAAGGAAAAGGAATAGTTGCTATGAACACAAAGTCTTGTAAAAAAATTATTGATGATGTGTTATTTATTCCTGATTTAAAATAAAATCTCATTAGTATAGGACAACTAATGAGAAAATGATATTATGTTATTTTTGATGAAGAAAAATATCAGATTTATGATAAAAAAATTGGTAAATTGATAACAACTGCAAGGATGACAAAAAACAAAATGTTTGTCTTATTATTTTCGGACTTTGCTACTCCTACTGAAGAATCAACATTATGAAAAAATAGTTATGATCATTTAAAATTCTGTGGATCTATGCAAACTATCTCAGATGATGCAGGTCGTAATATTGATGACACACGTATACAGAAAAGGGGTGAAGCTCTAAACTCCAAGGATAATAATGAAAGTACACATACAGGGTTGGTAAAAGTTTCTGATGATGTGAAGAAAGCCAAGAGAAATAAAAGAAAAATGAAGAAAATATTTCTTTAAAAATAATTTTAAATTATAACTACTTGAATTAAGGTGGTGTGTTGGAAATAATCCAAGTAGTTAAGATGATGATAAGATTAGTTTAGATGAGGATAAGATTTATTTAGATGTGATAGATTTTTTAGTATTTTAAAATATTTGTATTCTGTCTTTTAATCAATATAAATAGGTGCTCTTGGTTCATTCCAGAGCACTGCAGACTGTTGATTGAAAGTTCATTCTAGTTCTGTAGAAAAGCCAACAATATATATATATATGTATTTTTATATGTATATATATATATATATCTAGTAGGTTTATAATCATCCAGATGATCATGAACCATCAACTAATGTGATCATGCCTAAGGTAGTCCGCCCAATCACTCACAATAAGATCTATATGTGTATCGACACATCTTCATGCCCTATGATCATCCGTCTCATCATCATCAGTTTCGTCAACTCCTCAACGCATCTCCATGTGTCATGATCATTCGTCTCGACATCTTGGGTCCCGCCGGCACCTACACGCTCCCACCGTGACTCTTTGTGTAATTATAATATAATCACAAGTATGCAGACCCAACAATAAACAAAACAAATGAGAGGCTTACAGGTCCTAATAATAATAATAATCACACATACACATATTGCATCATATGTAATTTCTTAAATTTCAAAGGGCAGAATCATCCTTTCACCAAAAGAAACCATAATCCCTTCTACAGTCTATGAGCGGGCGACAACAGTCGCCACTTGTGTAGGCGGTCGCCCTTGTGGACGGGCACCACCTCTACCTACAGGTGCCACCCTTGCCGTAGGTGGCCGCCCCCACCTGCAAGGAGTTTTCCTATGGGCGTTGCCTTCGCAGCCAAGCACACACGCCGCCTCTATGCAAGTATCTTTAGGCGCAACAAGAACGCGTAGAACTATTCTACGTGTTTCAATCTCATCACATGCAGTTTAAAAGCTAATCATTGGACGAGCAACCTAGCTCTGATACCACTATTGGGAAACCTAAGATAGCATCACATACATAGTGAACAAATAAAATAAAAAAGGTTTTTCACGTTTATCATATCGTCGTATAACGATTGGTGCATGAAAAATCATAAAAATCAAAAACTATGAGTCGTGTGAGATTTATTACCTAGGGCGATTGTATATCCCTGAAACTTTCATATCCTATGGAAGAGGATTAAGGAGGTCAGATGTTCTCCTCTCTAGCGGTATCCATATGGTAGATCGATACAACAATGTTCCTTAAATCGTAGATAAAAAGCCTGCAATTCTTATGCACCTTCTTCGCAGCTTTTGCGCACTATCTTGCAACGAATGTGGAAGAAGATCTCCTATCTTCTTCGCTGTCCTCTTATTGTAGGGAGAATGGTGATCGGCTGAGAAGAGATGGGAGGAAGGCGAATAGGAGGGGGCAGCTAAAAATGCAGGCTGTCACCTTTTTTGGTCGCCCCTGCCTCCTATATATAAAGAGTCACCTAAAACCCTAATGGATCCTGCCTTAGTAGGTATTGGATCTCTATCCAATTACCCACACTTCTTGGATTATTGAATCTCTATCCAATAATCTCAATTTACCTCTAATTGGGCCTTAAGCAAGGAGTCCATTAATGTTAGGTCTCATCCAATGTCAACAGGACTTATTGGATAACTCATATCCAATCTCTACTTGTTGTAATCATCCACCATATATGCGTGACCCTCGAGGCCCAATATCGAGCTGGTCGTGAGTTTCACCTATCAGAACTCCTTCTGACATTAGTGAATTGTTATCCCATAACAATTCACTCAACTTATCGACTATGAACCATCTAGGCCACTACGATATAGTCCCATATGGTACAGGGGATCTAATCCATTGAATCTGTCTATTCACAGTTATCGTGTATCTATAATCTCTTATCCATCTAATATCCAAGAGAACGTATATTGGGCATGGTACTATCATGTCATTTACGAAATACATTTGAGTCTCGCTCTAATCAAATTCTCCCGGAGAACTCCTCTCTCAATCCGAACAATCTTGGCCAGGGATTTGCCTAAGCGAGAGCACACGCGATATTCCTATTATGATACCAAGAGTGGATGATCCTCTATTGACACTCAATTACCTTCATAAGGTTGGCTACCAATCTCGATAATCGATTGTATCATATCTGAAACTTTTCAGTCCTATTAGCCCAGCGTCAAAGAAAGGTGTACTCAAACAAGGGATCCTTTGTGTCTCAAGTCTAAAGACTAGACACATAATTGACTATGGAATCATTGTCTAACGTTATGTATCATTATCCATTCAATATTCTATAAGTAGATCAATTAGTAAATTTATTCTCCAATAAGTACATGTACTGCACCCTTAGTGTCCCCACATAAGTGGCTATGAGACCAACTGCCTCCATCACATGGACATGAATATAATATATTGATTTGTCCAGTTACCTCAATGTTCCTCTTGAGTAATCTATAATCGGGATTATTTAAGGTCTGTGTTTAAAGGCGAATCAGTCTTATTATTATGATTTCATCACGATCTGATTTCCATTGTACATATCCAAGGATATCATAGTGATATCATAGTATATATGCACCAAACAATATATATAATGTGAAAAAGTATTAATAATAATCATAATTCAAAAATACTATGCTGTGTCACATGTGTCATCACTCATATGATTGGCTTGTAGGGTATCTAGAACTAGCAACAGCAAGCCTCTCTCATCAACTCCTCCGTCGCACAACCTTACACAACATGGGGTCAAAACAATCACCCTAGAATGGACGAATCGCTCACTTGAAATATCAACGGATACTAATAGCCAGCATAGGGCCAACTCCCTACAAGAGGATAAAAATCATGCACAAGCAAGTAAAAGAAGGAGCGAAGTAGGCAAGAGTCTCTCTACTCTCTATTCTCTCCTCTCGCTCTCTCATTTACACAATTTGCACTATTGTCTTCCTCCTCCTCCACTTTACGTAGACTTAAGCATCGAAGGGGTCGAGCCATGAAGCCCCCTATCACATACCTATTGTGCAGGAGCACAAGTGGCCAAGAGACAACACCGTTGTCCAAAGATGGCTCAATAGCCAAGAGAGGACCTTGCAATCGAGCAGATCCCAATTCTTCTAGTTGGCCTCATCGCTCTAAGGCCAGATTGATCCCGACGAACCACCTCCCTCACATACCTCGTATGTCAGTTCACCATGTCAGCACTCCTACATCAACATGGAGGAAACACCAAAATGAGCCTACACCTTCGGTAGTGAACTAACCGAGTCGACTGGTTCTGACTCACTAGTTGATGATCTTCATGTACTATCAGATATCAAAACCAATAGTGTGTTATCATAGCCTGGTTCAAAGACAATCAATAGGTATATATCAATTTTAAAATAAGGAAAGACTAATAGATCTAGAAAAATAAATAAAAAGATGACAGACATTATAGTAAGTGTTTTTTTAATTTACTTCTTTCTATCATTGAATGTGATAATTATCAATTTTACTATTAAGATGAAAACTTTATTTATTTAAATTTGATAGAGAATTATTTTGTTAAGTATGATTTATAGAATCATAATATTACTAAAGATAAAAAAGATCAAATGAATGAAAATATATAGAAAGATGCACGAGCTCTCTGCCTGCCACCACAAGCAATAGATGAGTCCTTATTTCTCTTAATCATGATGGCATCGATATTAACAAAAGCTTGAAAAATATTAAAAAATATATTTGAAGGCACAAATAAGGCAAAACTTTCAAAGCTTTAAATTTTTCGATATGAATTTAAAACTCTTACGATGAAACATTATGAATCTATTACTAGCTCTTCAAAAGTCTCTTCTATGATGAATCATATGAGATCTTAAGGTGAAAACCTAAAAGATCAAACTGTAGTAGAGAAGGTTTTACGAAATTTATCTTCAAAATTTGATATGTTTTCTACTGTTATAAAAGAAGCTAAAGATATAATTATATTGTCTATTGATGAATTAATGGACCTTCTTTTAGTTCATGAACAAAATGTTAGTATATATTCAGATGAAACTTAAGAGCATGCTCTTCAGATAAAGATAGATTAGAAAAGAGACCAAAAGAAAAATTCAAGAACAAGACCAAAAGAGATATCAAAATAATAAAAGTCATGATCGATCGAATGAGAGTCAAAAGAACTTGAATGCATGTTACGAAGAAACTCGTTAATGTTTTTGTTGTACAAAAATTAGAAATGTGAAAAATTGATAGTACAAAATTAAAAATACAAATGTTTCTATTTACTTTTAGTATAAAAAATATTGTCATCTTGAAAAAGATTATTGGAACAAAAATTAAACAAATTATCATGAGAAAAGTAATGACGAAAAAATGGATAAAAAAAATATTTTATTTAGAGCATCTGATAAAAAATATTCTAGATCTATTAATTTTTTAGATAATTGATGCAATAATCATGTGATAGATTAGAAAAGAGACTAAAAGAAAATTTCAAGAACTAGATCTCAAGGGAGAGATCAAGATAGTGGAGGTCGTGATTGATCAAATGAGAGTCAAAAGAATATGAATGAATGTAACAAAGAAACTCATTGATGTTTTTGTTCTAAAAAAATTAGACATATTGAAAAAAATTAATGTTACAAAAATAAAAATACATTTCTATCTACTTTTAATATAAAAAATATTATAATCTTAAAAAAAGATTGTTGGAACAAAAATCAAACAAATTATCTTGAGAAAAATAGTGACGAAAAAAGGAATGAAGAAAATATTTTCTCTAGAGCATCTGATAAAAAATATTCTAGATATGTTTAATTTTTTTTATAGTTGATGCAATAATCATATGATAAGAGATAAATCCTTGCGTCAATATTTGATTATTCAGTTAGGAGACAAATGAGTAATGGTAGCAAGGTTAAGTGGAAGGAAAAGGAATGTGAACACTAAATCTGATAAAAAATTTATTAATGATGTGATGCTTATTCCTGGTTTAAAATAAAATCTTATTATTATGGAGCAACTAATGAGAAAAGGGTATTATGCTATTTTTATGATAAAAAATACTTGATTTATGATTTAAAAATTAAAAAATTGATAACAACTATGAGGATGACCAAAAATAAAATATTTCCTTTATTATTTTCAGATTTCTCCTTACATGCATATATTATTATTAATGAATTAACATTATGACATAAAAACTATAATCATCTAAAATTTTATGGGTCTATACAAACTATCTCACATGATTAACCCTTCAAAATTCAAACTGATAAGAAGATAACTACAAACAAGGCTAAAGTTGATAAAAACTCTAATGAGAGCAATAATGAGCCACAACTTAAGAAGCTAAAAGTTTGGATTCTGTTTCATCTACCACTAATAAACCTAACACAAAAGTTGCCAAAGAGGATAGCACAAGCAATGATGAAGATGAGGATGATAGCTCTAAAGAAAGTTCTGATGATGAACATTCAAATGCGCAACAAGCTAAGAAGTCTTGAGCATCAAAAGACAATAGTGGTTCTAACGAGTCTTATGAGGAAAGTGAAGATGAGCAACTACTAAAGACTCCGTAGAAGATTAGAGATACAAAAATGGTGGATGCAACTTAGAAGAGTGAAAAACAAACTACAACAAAGTCTAAAATAAAAGGGCCCAAAATTAAGAAAGGTGTGATAAAATTATTTCAAATAGTGATTAAGTAAAATAAAAAATAAAATTTTGATTTAAATAGATAGATAAGGGTGAAAGATTTATTGGGATATATTAGATTTTTTTATTATTAAAAATATTTATACTTTATCCTTTTATTAATATAAATAAGTATTTTTGGATCAATCAAAAGCACTATAGATTGGATTGGAAGTGCTCCTAATCTTTCCTATTATTCTCTTCTTTTTCTCTTTAAAGTTCTATAAAAAGCCAACAAGTTCTCTTTGCCTGTGTCGACGCTCAATATCCTCCCCTCGCTCGTCGTCCTAGTCCTCCGACCTCGCCTGCATCGCTACCTCCACCTCTCACTCCGCCATCTATTGTCTCGTCTTACTCCTCCGTTGCCTTTGTCCACCCTCGGCCCTGAGCAATCACGCTATGCTTCGTGATTGCACCTACCTCCTCTTGGATGCTGTCAACCAGCTCGCGTGAGTCACCAACAAGATCGACTGTCTCCGTTCTGGCACCCTCCCATTGCAACTTGACAATGCCCAGATGTGGGTCAAAGTCGCCATGATGAACCAAGATATCTGAGAGATCAACAGGCTCGTTGCAACTAGCCTCGCTGCCACTCGCGACCACAACCATTGAATCCCCCTCATTCATCTCGACCCAACAAAAACGAATGGTGGAGATGTCATCTTGGCGTAAGTGTGAATATTAACAACTCTTTGGTTCCCTGTACTTATTTTTCCTAGTGACTGTGAAGGCCATATAAAAATACAAACAGTTGATGTGTGCCTCATCCCGACTAAATCGTCCTTGTGAACAAACATATACGAAAAAATTTTAATTCTAAAATTACAAAACCAGCCCCAGCTTAATCTGCGTATCACAGACTAGTAGAAAACCATCGATCATGGCCTGATTGCTGAACTGGACCGACAAACGGTCCGGTTTGCGGAATCAACAGGTGAATGGATGACGTTTGGTTGGGCTGTAATTGGATTTTAATATAAATAAATATTTTAGTAAATTTAATATTCGAAGAGACTAAAATTTGTGGCTACTCTATCACATTATTAGTGATAATAATAATGAGTAAATAAAACAAGGAGACAAAAATTGGATCTTACCAAATAATACATCAAAAAATAGGCAGAAGAAAAAAAATCAGCAAACCAACTAAAATCCAAATTACCAAGTTTTATTGACCAATTGAATTATAGTTGTGATTGACGCACCCTTTTTTATTTTGAGTGGTTCATTTTATTTCTCCTTTAGTCGCCCAATAAATAAGATTTTTATTATATATTTAATTGATCACACAACTTGCCACATATGCTAGACCATCTAACAAGGTCAATTTATGTTTTATCCAAATGCATCCCTATACTTGCATATTTGCTTACTAAAGGACAATAAAAATTCGTACATCTCCTTCAACATATCAAATCCAAGGTCTCCTACAAAGCTATATAAGAGAGAGAGAGAGAGAGAGAGAGAGAGAGAGAGAGAGAGAGAGAGAGAGAGAGAGAGAGAAAAAAAAAGAAAGGAACCTCTCGATATATATTAAGCTAAAACCCAAAGCATCAATAAAAACACTTGCACACCAACACCTACATGTGGTGATTAAACAACAATAAGGGAAGTTCGCAAATCCAAGTGCACCGATTCATGTTTATTTGGAATGATTTCAATGTAGACCATGTAGGAGGACATTAAGTCAGAAAAATAGTGTTATACTTCAGAAGCAAAAGAAGTAAAACAAGCCTATGTATCCTTTAAAATCAATGATATTGACTGAAGCAGCATCTCTGCATTACAAACATGTGCAGATGATCGTGTGAGACTGAATTAGCTATCTCTAGGACGTTGGCCTCTTTCTTTTCATCTTTCCTGGACCACACTTCACCCTCTGATACCATATTACAAATACAAAATGACAATGTTTCAAGTTGAGCATGTGATTCCTCTTGTCCTGTTTGGATAAGAGAAGGAAAAACCTGTTGCTTTTGGGGAACCATAACTCAACTTGCAACCACTCAAAAGTGCAGAGAGTACATTAAATTGGAATTGTCCAGTTTCGATCATTCAAAGGTGTAGACAAAACTCATCCACCAAAAGGGACTTTGTCCACACAATATGTGGTCCACAAGACGATGACAGACATGTAAAAAAGATGCATGTGACCTAAAAGCACCATTTGGGAACCTTGCATCAGGTCATTATAGTACGCTCTTGTCTTCTTCATTTTCCCTTCAGTTCTTTAATGTACAAGCTTTGTGAATGCACCTATCCACATCATGGTGGTGTATCCTTTTCCAATCCTATCCTCTTAATTCCTTTTTTCTGTCTAATGTTGCTTTATTCTTGTTACGTTGCCCTGTCTCATTTCATCTGCTTGTGGTTAAAGAGTTTCTACTCCTTTGGTCCATTCTCAACCCAGTGATTTTCATAGTTATCCAAACAGAGTTAGATTATGATTCAGCTAAATCAAGAAGCATCTGGTGAATTCTACTAATGAAAGGAGTGCATGAAATTGAGAATAGGACTGTGTCCACCATCCTACAGCTACAAGTTCCAAGCCACAACCAACAATCATTTTCTGCGGTACAAATATCCAAGGACTGTGGGATAGGAAGTTTACCTGAAAGCACTCGAGAAGAGTGAAACAAATAGAGGCGCAATTCTAGAACTCTAAGCTGAGACGTTATCGTTGTGAGATGGGTGGTCATGCTTAATTGGTGTCTTTTGCTTTCTTCCATTCCTTCGCTTGCTACTGCTGCTTCTTCTTCCTTTTGAGGATTGCCCTGCATCATTTGACTGCTAATGATAGAGTCAGAAGGCAGCATAGTGAGACCTGACTAACTATAACAAAGATGGAAGAGTTGCAAATTTCTAACATGTAAATATACAAAGATGACTGGCAAAAGACTCGTAGATAGCTGTCTGAAGTTGTCTTAAAAGCATGAAAACTTGTAGATCACCATAACACCTTGAAATTGTTATCTCAAATAAGCCACCTCTCTCAAGTTGCTATAATTTATAAAGTGGATGTGTCTCAATCCAACTTGGTACAAGTCATTTTCAGCTTCCACAAAAATTACCAGTCCGCAAGGTCAAAATATGCATGGCCATAAAACTCAAAAACCTCTGATGAACTGCCTCTTCTTGCATTCCAATTTAATTCCAGAAAAAGAAACCAACCTATGCTAAATTCTCTCTTGACAAAATGATAGGGTGATTTCCCAAACCAAGCAACCAACATCATAATCATTGTATCTGTTGGGCAGATGGCCCAGATTCAGTCCATAATGGGCTTTAGTGAAGCTCACAGCCCAGAACCTCACTTATATTAACCTAAAACCTAGATTATGTGGCTAGGGTTGAGATTAAGAGAGCAGTGGCGGCTGAAAACGTGGGAGAAAAAAAAAGCAGACTGCAGATTGACAGTAGAGGCCAGAAAATAAGAGATCCAGGAAAGGGAAGAAGACAAGGGCAGGAAAAGACTATTCTCAATCATTCAAATCTCATGTTAGATCAGTTTGCAGTGGATTCTTACTGTGATCTCTTGGGAAGGTTTTGAATATTGTGCTTAGGATTATAGTCCTTGTATCCCTGAGATTCTCTTGTGGCTATTGCTTTGGGCTTGGGCAAGAAGCCTGAGATCTGTATATTCATTATTTTGATAGTGGATTTTCTCTGGCTTGTCCCGTGGTTTTTACCCTTCGAGCAGAAGGGGTTTTCCACGTAAATCTTGGTGTTCATCTGATTGTGATTTCTGTTTGATTCCGCTGTGTGTGACGGTTTGCTAGTATTTGTTCGTATACAAAGTTGATTCCTGATTTATTCCCATCAGTATCAACCTATCATCCAGTGCCCATGGTAAGACTAATCCATTTACCCAATAGGCCTGAACCCCATGGTTCATAGTTAACTTCTAATGTCGAATTAGATCGGGTGCCACAAAAATAGCTCTACAAGACTGATCCATTCATTTATATGGTCAAATTCTAAATAGGGAATGCTTGGTGTGCACACAAAATACATACCAAAAAATAATAAGTTTTGACATTTCTTACAGGTCAACATCACCTATGGATGCCTTTTTGTGTCATAACTGTTTGTCTGTTCTGGAAAATTAAAGTAGCATATGGATATATAATAATAAGATTGTTCTAATCTTAAGAATTGCCAACCCTTGTGGCATGACAAGTTCAATATGACAAATCTACTTCAGGATGATAATTTTACTCGTCAGTGGGTCCATCCAAGTCAGACTCATCTGTCTGTGGCCAATTAAAGACCAAGAAATTTCAATTGAACAGAAGGGTTGAGATACTTTTACGTGAATTCATTAAATTTTACGGCCATGTGAAAGAGTCTTGGGGGAAGTCCGTACAGTGACAAGTACTGATAAAATTTTCCTACTGTGATTGGTGAGGAAAGGGGAGAGCCATCCACCCAAAATTCGCCACATCAGCTGGGCCACTTTGGCGGGTCATATCAGCAATTTGCTATTCCATAGTCCGATCAGAATGGATGAGGTGGAGTACGTTTATCATAAGATCAAAGAAGTGGGCTCGGCGACTCACCCCAAAGCAGAACCCACCGGCGCCCGGGCCCAGCTCGTTCAGCTTCTCCTTGCTCGAGTCCACCGCCGAGTTGCCCCGCTTGTTACCACCGTCGTCGTCCCTTCCGTCGCAGAACGACGCCCCTGGGCTGGCCGAGGAGAAGCGATCTCCGGCGTACAGGTCGTCGAGGTACATCTCCACGAACAGCCGATGCAGCTCCTCCAAGCTCTCGTGGCCGCTCCCCTGCCCATCGACGGTCCACACTCCGTCGCTTCAGCTTAAAGACATCCGTACGCGTGGTGAATGCAGATAAATTCAGTGGCTTACCCTGGGCTTGGTCTGACTCATCATTTGCGCGATCTCCCCAATGAAGGCCCCCATCCCCTGCATAGAAAACCACAAGGAGAAGAAGAAAGAATCGACGAGATCACGGCGAATTAAAAGTTGTCTTCGTCTTACGTCTTCATCTTCCTCGTCGTCTTCGTCGTAAACTCCGACATCGTACAGGATTCGCTTGTTGGAGTCGGAGAGAACTAAGCATCAAGATGATAAAAGCACGGGAACCCATAAAAATGGCTATTTTATGCGGAATAAAGCGATTAGAATTTTGCTTAATCACGCGGCAGATACCGATAGGCTCGTATCTTTGTTACCTTTCGATGATATGGTCTACAGAGGGAGCAGGTTAAGGGAGGATGGACACGGGAGGAGAGGGGAACGAACCAGAGTAGGCTTTTTGGATCTCCTGGAACTTCTCCTTCGCTTTATCCATGCGTATCTTATTGCCTGACGCAGGACACTTATCGGGATGCCACTTCTGTTGCGAAAAGTAAAGAAAAGAAGAGAGTTTTCAGTGGTAGCAAAGACTTGGTATCGATTCGGGTAGACTCTACTCATCAAAAATTGTGAACTATGAGAAGGTATCAGAGCAAATCATTTGAACAAACGACAAGACTACTGAACGAAAAGTGAAGATGGCAAAAACCGAAGGTTTTAGAAATGAAAGAAATCGCCGTCTCATCTAAAGATCCGATCTATTGCTCTGGTTCGATGTACCGACGGCAAGACCAGCCATGATCACGGCGGAGAAGGGGGACTCTCGATTCACCACATACCATCGCCAGCTTCTTGTACGCATTCCTGAGCTCCGCCATGGAGCACTCTTTCTTCAGCCCCAGCACCGCGTAGAAATCCCCGCTCTTCTCCTCGTCCCCCTCCATTGCAGCAAAACCACTGCCACCAAACACCTGATCCCACCTCCGCCGCAAACTTATATAGAACAACTAGAACGGCCCAACACGCGGCAGCGACGAACCTTTCAATCTCGTACACGAAACCCAAGCGCAGGCTCGCGAGAAGCAACTGTGGACCTCGAGAAACCCCCACTTCGCGGCCTCGAACTCCACGAATCCTCTCTAACTGCACAGTCCCCCACCGGTCCTCTCCTTAAAAGAGTAGCGGAGCTGGCAAGCGGTACCGTCACCGCATCGTTATCTTTACCCGCGTCAATGGGCGTGGCGGAGAATCCTGTTCTCACCGCAGGCTGTGGGTAAAATGAAAACGGACGGTCGAGATCGTCTGGACCGGAGATTTTTTTGGCGGCTCTCCAGAAAGTTCGGTCGCTAAGGCTCAAAGCTAGAAGCGAGGATGCCGCACAAAATGCTCACTGTCAGCGGGTACTTACGGCAGAGCCACAGCAGCTCCTGTTGGAGAGGTTTCGTTGTCCGGTAAAAGCTGGCTAGAAAGGGACAGATTGGTGGTGAATATAATATATGTATATTAAACAAATAAGTTTAAAATATTTTATAATTTGATAAATTGAGAAGAAAATCCATGTACTACTTTTTCGGTTTATTTACCCAATGTTTATGACATATATTTATACATTATAGAATTAAAAATTAGTTAACAATATAAAAAACATGATCCTTAGTGCAGCACTTTAACCAACATTAACTGGTTCTAGAATTCTTTATTTACATGTCTATCCGTTAGAATGGGAGAAAAAAAAATTAGAACTAAAAAATATATATTTAAAAATTAATAATAAAATAAAATTAATATGATTCTATAAATCTTTGTCTTGATATATATGTCAACATATATATGTCACTAGTGACCTGAGGACATGGTATGACTTGATCAAGCAGTCGAGAGTATATCCATCGAATCAGACTCATCTTGTAACGATGGTGATGACTTAACTAAACTTCATGGTTGGTCGAGCAATCGAGACCATGATGATTCGGAGGCCAAACATGATGGGAATCAAAAGGAGTTGTGATTGACAAGAGTTGCCTACCTTTTGGGCTTAGTGTAATTGGTCGAGCCCCTCAAGGTTGCACTAAGATATCGATTGGATCCCGATCCCTACTAGGAGTCTACCGGAGACTTCTGTCTCACGTGTCGAGGGTGTCGCATGATTCGTTATGAAAATAGTATGAGTATATTAAGATGGAAGTTCATATCTTAATTAGTATTTTCTATAAAGTCTGTATGTTATTTATATATGCTATATCTTGTTTGTCGCTTGCAAAACCCCTATGTGGCATACTTGATGCCAACCACCTCAATGGTTCAAAGACTTCACAATTTGAGAATTGTTCTAAAAAAAGAGGAAATCATATATGTTTTTAATATGATTATGCCCATGCCGGAGGAAAGGATAAGCGAGGATGAGATCGCTCGTTTTGTGAAGTATAAAGATAATTATAAAGGATAACCTGTATGTTAATCTTATACTCTAGTCTCTACTAGATTCCGTTTCATAATTTATTATTGACTTTAATATGAACAAGTTTGAGATGACTCTACCTGAGCTCTTCAATATATTGAGGGAAGCTGAGTACCATCAAGAAAGAGAAGTCAGTTCTTTATATTGGTGAGACCAATAGGAAAAGAAAAGCTAGTAAGACCCTTAAGAAGCGCAAGGGCAAAGAAAGACTGGGTAAGACAAAGGTTGCCAAGAAATACCCGACAAAAGATAAAGGATAGTACTTCCACTTTAGTCAAGATGGGGATTGGAAGATGAACTATAAGGACTACCTTACAGATAAGGTGAAACAAAAGCTTAGAGAAGCTTTAGGTATATTAATGATCAATCTCTATTTATTAGATTTTCATGATAACATAAGGTTATTGGATACCAGGAGTGCTTATCATATCTGTAATTCGTTACAGTTTCTGGCAAGATGTAGGAGATTGGCCAGAGGTGAGAGGGACCTCAAGATGGGCAATAGAGCAAGAGTTGCTACAGTTGTCGTTGGGGAGGTCACCCTACATCTGCCTAGCGGAGCTATCATTACATTGGATGTATGTTATTTTGTTCCCTCTATTATCAAAAATATTATATCTATCTCTTATTTGATAATTAGTAGATATAAATTAGTTTTTAAGAATAATAGTTGTTCAATAATTATGGATGATGAGATCATCACTAGAGAGACCCTGATAAATGGCTTATATATGTTAGATATTTCTCCACACATCATAAATATAAATACGTCTAAGAGGAAACGAGATGAGGTGAACAATGCATACCTATGGTATTGTAGGCTAGGTCATATACATGAGGGAAGGATTCAAAAATTGCTAAAAGATGAATACTTAGATCCATTTGATTATGAGCCATATGCAACTTGCTAACCTTGCCTTCGTGGGAAGATGACCAACTCTCCTTTTAGTGGAACTCATACATAGTGATGTATGTGGTTCCATGTTGACTCAGGCTATAAGTGGTTACTCATATTTTATTACATTCACTGATAATTTTTCTAGATATGGACATGTGTACTTGATGAAATACAAGTTCGAAGCCTTTGAGAAATTCAGAAAATATAAGAATGAAGTCAATAACCAGATTGGAAAGAGTATTAAGACTCTTCGATCAGATCGATGATGTGAGTACTTGAGTACGAAGTTCTCCCATTTCCTTAAGGACAATAGGATTCTATCCTAGTGGACACCTTCTTATACACCTTAGCTCAATGGTGTATCAGAAAGGAGGAATCACACATTGTTAGATATGGTGCGGTCAATGATGAGTTTTGCTGACCTACTCATCTTATTCTTGGGATACGCCCTAGAGACTACAACGTACCTTCTGAATAGAGTTCCATCAAAGTCAATAGTGTTTACACCATATGAGATATAGAAAGGAAAGAAGCCCAATAATAAGGTGGTTAAGATTAGGGGTTGTCCTGCCCATGTTAGAAAACACAACCCCGACAAGTTGGAATCAATGACAGAATGGTGCAAGTTCGTGGAATACCCTAAGGAAACTTGTGGGTATTATTTCTATTATCCCGAGGACTGAAAGGTCTTTGTTGCCAAGAGAGCTGTGTTCCTTGAGATGAAACACATTCTTGGAGGAAACGGTAGGAGTGAGATAGAATTGAGCGAGGTTGGAAAACTTAGCTCAAGCACCATTCTAGAGTCCGAGTCTGTTCAGGTACCTAACACACAAGTTTCAACTTTACACGGGTCTAGTAGAGTATCTCACCCTCCTGAAAGATATGTGGGATATATCAATAGAGAGGACTCATAGGATATTAATCCTCAGACCTACGAGGATGATATTATGAGTATAGACTCCGAGAAGTAGCAAGAAGTCATGAATTTTGAGATGGATTCCATGTACTCTAAAATAAGGTTTGGAACCTTATAGATGCACCTGAGGGTATTGTACCTATGGGGTGCAAGTGGCTCTTCAAGAAAAAGATCGTAGTAGATGAAAAAGTGGAGACCTATAAGGCAAGGCTAGTAGCTAAAGGATATTATCAACGACAATGAGTTGACTATAACAAAACCTTTTCACCTGTAGCATGCTTAAATCCATTAGAATTCTTTTGGCTATCGCAGTACATTATAACTATGAGATCAAGTAGATGGATGTGAAAAAATATTCTTTAATGACAATCTCGAGAAGGAGGTGTATATGATATAGCTAGAGGGATTTATATCCAAAGAGTGTCCAGATAAAGTGTGCAGGTTTCTCAGATCCATTTATGGATTGAAGCAAGCTTTCCGAAGTTGGAACATAAGATTTGATGAGGCGATCATATTTTATGACTTCGTTAAGAACGAAGATGAATCTTGTGTGTACAAAAAGGTAAGTAGGAGCATTATCACATTCTTGTTGTTATATGTGGATGACATCCTAATAATTAAAAATAATGTAGGAATGCTCTCCATAGTAAAGGCTTGTCTATCTAGAAACTTCTCTTTGAAAGAGTTAGGGGAAGTATCCTATGTTTTGAAGATCCGGATCTATAGAGATAGATCCATGAGTCTTATCCCAATCTAGATATATAGACTCCATTGTCAAAAGATTTGGCACGGAAAATTTCAAGAGAGGTCTCAAACTGATGAGACATTGAATATCACTTTCTAGGAGTATGTCCCCAAAGACTCCTGAATAAAGGGCAAACATGGATATAATACCCTATGCCTCAGTGATATGGTCTATCATGTATGCTATGCTATGTATCAAGCCTGATATAGTACATGTTATGAGTGTCACGAGCAGGTATCAGGCGGATCCAGGTTTGAAACATTGGAAGACGGTAAAGTATATCCTTAAGTACTTGAGAAGGACTAAGGATCTTTTACTAGTATATGAAGGAGGTAGCCTCCAGGTTGAGGGTTATATGGACTCGAGTTTTCAGTACGTCATTGATGATAACAAGTCAAACTTAGGGTATGTTTTCACCATGAATGGGGGAGCAGTAAGCTAGAAGAGTTTCAAGCAAGATACTACTACTGACTTGACTATAGAGGCATAATACATTGTTGTAGTAGAAGCAACAAAAGAAGTATGGATGAAGAAGTTCATCAAAGATTTGGAAGTTATACCAAGCAGCGTGGAGCTGATTCCTATATACTACGACAGCGATTGGGCAATAACTCTAGCAAAGGAACCTAGGTCTCAACAGAATTATTCTGATGAGGTTCCAACTGATTATAACGATCATGGCCCATAAAGATATAACAATAGAAAAAGTTCCATCCGAAGATAACATTGCACATCTACTGACGTAGCTGCTAGCTCAGATTGTATTTGAGCATCATAGGGGTCTGATGGGGATCAGACACATAGGTGATTGACTTTAGGTCAAGTGGGAGATTGTTGGTTATAGGTGTCTTGCAATCCAATCACGTGAGTGATGTCACATGTGACATGCTGTGCGATCTTTTTGCTTATGATTATTATTGATATATTCTCATATTATATTATTTGTTACATATATATTGTGATGTTCTTGGTTATGTGCAATGAGAATGGATCGTGATGAGATCATGATAATGAGATCGATTCACTTTTAAACATATATCCTAAATAATTTCGGTCATAGGTTACTCGAGAGGGACATCGAGATAACCGAACAGACCGATGTACTATATACATGTCCATATGATGGAGGCGGCTAGTCTCATAGCCACTTGTGTGGAGACACTAAGAATATAGTATAGGTGCTCATTGGAGAATGAGTTCACTGATTGATCCGTTTATGAAATGTTGTATGATTAATGATACCTAATGTCAGATAGCGATTCCATAGTCCCAGTTGTATATCTGGTCCTTTGACTTGAGACACCAAAGATACCTTATATAAGTACTCCTTTCTTTGACACTAGACTTACAGGTTCGGAAAGTTCCAAATCTGGTACAGTTGATTATCGGGATTAGTAGCCAACCTTATGAAGGTAATTAAGTATCAATAAATGATCATTCACTCTCGGTATCATGAGAGAAATATTCTATATGTGCTTGTTCAGACAAATCCTTGGCTAGGGTCATTCGAATTAATAGAGAAGGAGTTCTCTGGGAGAATCTGATTAAAGAGGGACTTAGACGGATTTCGTATATGACCTGATAGTACCATGTCCGATATACAGTCTATAAGATATTAGTTGGATGAGGGATTATAGATACATGGTAACTATGGATAGACAGGTCCGATGGATTCGATCCCTCCTGTATCGTTTGGGGACTATGGCGTAGTGGCCTTGTACGTCCATAGTCGATAAGTTGAGTGAATTATTTTGGAGATAATAATTCACTATATCAGAAGGAGTTCTGATGGGAGTGACTCACGACCAGCTCGGTATCGGGTCTAGAGAGTCACACACATATGGTGGATGTTTCAACGAATGAAGGATTGTATGGAGATCCAATTAGCCCCTATTCTCATTAGATGAGAGAGACCCTATGCTAATGGGCTCCTTGGTTGAGGCCCAATTAGAGGTCTAAGAAGATTATTGGATAGAGATCCAATAATGTAAGGTTAGTGGGTAATTGGATGAAGATCCAGTACCCACTAAGGTAGGACCCCTAAGATTTTTTTGTAGCTCTTATAAATAGAAGGGGAGACTCATGGTTGATGAACTGCAGCTTTGGCCTCCCATTCTTATTCTCCTCCCTCCTTCTGCGCATGTGTTGCGAGAATAAATTGGAGGAGTTTCGCTGTAGAGATCCATCGTATAGATATCACTAGAGAGAAAGACACTTGACTTCCTTCATCCTCTCCATCCGGATATGGAATATAGGGATATAAGATCTCCCTAGATAATCAATCTATCACATCATATGATGCGGTTTTATCGATTTTTGTAATTTTCTTACGACCTTAATCTTTCATATGATAATTTAATCTACGTGGGAAATTTATTTTTGTTTTGATTTCTATTGCTCATGTGATACTCCCGTTGAGGTTTCCCAACAGGTGTATTATTCTACATTTTCTAATAAGAACATTCATTCATTTCTTTCTTCCCCGTCGACCACTATGACTAAAACAACCCGACAAATCCAGACCCAGAAAGGAGCAGGGCTGATGGTGGGCATTTAACTAAGTAGGACTAATCAGATGTCTTTATTCAAGCGAGGGTACAGAGGAACAACAAAATGGAGTAAGAGTCTAGGAGCAAGGAAAAGAGTGGAGTTAATTAGGCTCGAAAAAGATGCAATGCTATGGATACCATGACTGATCACCATTGATAAATACTCCTAATTCTAAATGACCTCGAGTCAGCTGGGCGCATCCAAAATACGTTAGGGTTTTAAATGACATAGCCGTTCTGATGGATAATGACGACTCCTCCAAAAGAACTTAATTATTCAAGTTCTTGTTACCAAAAGAAATATCATGGCCCGATGAGTAATATCCTAAATAGGACCCTCCCTATTGTGCGCCCATCATTTCATTATTTTTTTATGCAATATTTAATAAATACAAAGAATAAAATGAATTTCCACCCGTCTTCGTTCTCAATCATTTTGTAGCACCGGGTGTGGCTGAACCATTACTTTTAGGGGAAGGAAGGTAGGAAGCTTAGAAAGGAGTATACGGTCTCGCATCTTTTTTTTTTTTTTTTTGTAGAAAGCTGTACCAGCAAGAGAAAGTGTCTTGCCCAAGTCAAAAGGAGGTTTATCCACTTCATTAGCTTGGCGAATGATCTTCTCTTCACGGGAACAACAAAAACAACCATGTCACTCTTTCCTTTCTTCGGTGCTACCTTTTTCTTTCTAAGGGATGGAGTAGGAGTATATAATAATCTCTTTTTGGACTATGCCTGCGAACAACTCATAGGTCAATTAAGGATCAAATGTTAGAACCTCATGGGTAAGGCTCCCAATGCAAGAATTTCATTAATGGATAAATTCATAGACCTGGGGGTGATATTATAGAATTAATAAAAGGAATCAAGATTCTTATAGAGATAATACTGAGAAAGAGGAGAATTCCATATGGGTACAACTCTTATTTGAACGAAGTACAAAAATGCGATATAATTTGTTTAATAGAACAAAGACTAATACCTTAATTCCTTAATTGATTCGGTAAAGATCAAATCTGTTTGTCAAAGTGCTTCTCTGATTGCTCAAGACATCTCTTTCAAATGAGGAACAAGAAAATATCATTTCGTTCTATTTTTAGTAATATAGTATAAGAGATTCCCTTAATAATGACTAAAGGGGTGGAGGGGATATGTATTTATTGTTCAGGTCGATTAGGAGATGCGGAAATAGCTAGAACAGAATACAAAAAGTATGGAAAAACATCTCCTAATGTATTTAACCAGAAAATTGATTATGGTCTTGCGAAAGTATCTACTCGTTACGAAATTTTAGGTGTCAAAGTGGGGATTTCATATAGTATGAAAAATAAGGCACGTGCTACATCCTAAACATACGAAATATAGTCAATCTAGTAAAAGCATATGTAATAGGGGTTTAAAACCAAATGGTTCACAAGTTAGTTTTAGAAGATACGACATAAAATGTCGTAAAGTAGGTCATCTTTCATATCGAGCCATAGAATCAACGCGTCGGTCTACAATCAGACAATTCAATCATGCTATGAACGAACAATTCCAAAGAAATGCTAAGATATGGGTAAGAGTTCTCGCTGATCTTCCTATTGACCTGGTTATAAGATCGGGGAGTATCTGTCTTCATCGTAGACAAGTATAGTTGGGGTTTCAGGTTCAATTGCTTGGGAGAAGACAAAGACAAGAAATTGAATTCAAGAAAGAAAGGAGGTTTGTTAACCAGTTCATCAATTGAGGGAAATCTTTCCTTAACCCTATATAAATAAGTGTTGCATCAATGAATGAAGTAGTGTACCTTTTTGTTTCTAACTTATATTCCTAACATGGTATGAGAGCAATAGATACAGAGAAAACTCTTTCCCTTCTTTCTATCAAACAATAGCACATCAGAGCAAAAGATCTCAAGCCATCCCTTCCCACCTGCTCCTCGCATCCCATTGCGTTCGGCCACATGCAGCAGCTGCCACAGTCTCCCGAATAGCCGTGTGCCATTGCCCTTCC
This sequence comes from Ensete ventricosum, assembly GCA_029747655.1. Taxonomy (NCBI): domain Eukaryota; kingdom Viridiplantae; phylum Streptophyta; class Magnoliopsida; order Zingiberales; family Musaceae; genus Ensete; species Ensete ventricosum. The sequence goes on from JAQQAF010000007.1 coordinate 30,362,973, forward strand.
CACCGGCATCCTCTCCCTCTTAATCATCCTCGAGAGAAGAAGCATCTCCTTTTTGTGAAGTTTGTCACTTTTCTTGCTAGTGAAGCCCCTTCTCATCTGCCTCCCCGCTGTTGCACCCTCGACGCTTCCGGCGATAGCGATTGCTCCCCTCCTAGGCACTCGACGACAAGCATTCATTGTGGAACTCGCCCAGCCCACTAGCACTGGTAGAATACTCCCTCTATCCAATTGGAGATGGCGCCACTAGTGTCTTATTCCTCCGACCTGCAGCCAGTGTCTCCTTGCCAAGCCACAACCAGAGGTGATCATCCAGCCACGACGCACCTTTGTCAATGCCCAAGTGACGTGGGTTTGTGAACACCCTCGACCACGTCGTCAAGAAGGAGAAGCAGATCCATGCATTCTAGAATCCCTTCCACCCCTGCAGTTCCACATCCTCAAGGATCCCCCTCCTCTGCTCCCGTTGCTCTCCACCTGTGTACGACTGCTATGGCCCTACCTTGGCGCTTCGCCTCAGGAACTATTTCTCTCGTGGCTACTGCGTCTGCCGATCGAACCTCCGATTTCTATCTCTAGTTGCTGCTTCTTCTGTCGAGAACTACTTTTTCCACTTTTCCAGCCATTTCCCAAATCTGCTGGAAGGGGAGATTTCCTGTATCCTTCAATTCCACAGTGACACAGATCTACGATCATTCCATAGCCTGGTCAGATCGTACCTACTATTGCCTGATTTGCATGACGATTACCTTCTATAGGTAGCTACTTCATCTGCTTCCCACCAATACTGGGGACCTTGCCTACAACCTACACCGTCTTGTTATTGGTGCATCATAAATAGTCGACATTAAATCCTAGTTGCCTTACTTTCTCCTTCCTCCTCTCTGATCTTGGCGATTGCCTATGAGTACCGAGGACAAGCCTCTACGATGATAACACGTGGCTATTGTTTGAACAACATCACCTCGTCGGAGACTACCTCCTGTACGGCCAAAAGGGATTCTGTTCTGGCAATCCTTCTTCCCTCTACGACTGTAATTTCCCAGCCACTTGGGGAGTAGGAAAATGTAGTGACAACAGCCACTTCTCACCTCTCCCTCTTCCTAGAAAGTTTTCCAGCATGTGAACACGGTGAAGCAAGGCCTGTTAGAACTAAACTCATCACTTATTTTCTATCGGTTCTATGGAGGTGTAAGATGTATAGCTCACGCATGCAGAACGTACTACTGTGGTAACTGTACAGCTTGCACATTGTCTGTTCCTCTTTTTCCTTCTGAACCTACAGCTCCAAAAGTGGCATCAGGATGAATACTAGTCTCTCGTTGCACCAGTGGTCACCTGCTATCCTCACAAGATCGCTAGACCAAGTAAGCTCCTCTTTAACTATTCTTGTTTTTTATTCCCCTACATCAGTCGAACAACAATGACGAGTTCAACTCCAAGAAGATCACTAGTCTCTTTCAGCAGCTAGCACAGATAGTCGTCGGCTTCTTCTACTAGCGACCTCTTTCTACGATCTTGACGCTGCCACACCACCCGACATTTTATTCTACTCAATCTTCTATTTTCTCCACATGTCTTCTAGCTTCTGAACCATTGCACCTTTTAGAAACAGTAGTATCAGCTAACAAAGGCCACTTTGCACAGGATTGAAGTTTTGTTTTTCTCCAATACCTCCTACCCTGTGCCTTCTCTTGATGTCTTCCTCATCTACCTCTGATGCTCCAACTCTCTTTCTTGCAGGTAATCCCTCCCCGCATCCGGGACTTATTTCCATCAATGTTGCCTCTTTAATCCCCTTTAAGTTATCTAAAGGCGGGAACTATGCATCCTAGCATGCACAATTCTCTAATCTTTTATTTGGTTATGATTTATTGGGTTACATTAATGGTTCTCTTAGTTATCCACCAGCAATGATCCATGTTCCAGGAGAACCCTGCCCCGTACCCAACTCAGTCTACAAGCTATGGTTACATCAATATCGGCTCATTCTCTAAGCAATTCAAGTCTCTATCGCTGGACCCATCACCCCGCTTGTATCCTCCTATGCTACTGCTGCGGAAGCTTGAACCAAGTTACAAACTACCTTACCGAATCGCTCGCGAACTCACATGCTTGGACTACTCTCCAGTCGTATGAACTTAAAGTAGGAGGGAAGTACTGTTGTCGACTACCTATAACATATCAAAATGATTATCAACTACCTAGCTTTGATAGGTCATCCCCTTACTGATGAAGAAGTTTTCATCCACACGTTTAATAGGCTAAGTGCAGAGTTCAAGGAACTAGCAGCAACACTTCGAGCATGCAACTCTCCAATCTCCTTTGACTAATCTTATGACAAGCTGACAGACTATGAAGCTTACCTGAAGCATGTCGATCGGCTGTCAAGACCTCCCATCACAGCTCAGTTTACCAAAAATCCAACAAGCAAAACCGTAAATACAACAAAAATACTTCAAAAGGTGTGGCCAACTTTCCTCCCACTTTTATGGGCTCCACCCCGTTTCTTCCTCCTCCACATCCCCCAAAGTTCAACCATCGTCAGAGTGCTTCCTTCCAATCATGTCCTCCTCCTGTGTTTCCTCAATCAATCGTCTGCCAGTTATGTGACAAAATCGATCACTCTGCTAAAGTTTGCGGGTCTCGACCTCGCCTTCCAACTTCGTCAAACATGCCTCAGGCAAATATCATGACTACTCCATCTGATAGTCAGTCCAATTGGATTATGGACTCTGGTGCTTTCCACCATATTGCTAGTCACAGGTGCCCAGCAAGCCAATACGTGAGTGATGGCACGTGTGACACGTTGTGTGATCTTTTTGCTTATAATTATTATTGGCATATTCTCATATATGTTGCATATATATTGTGATGTCCTTAGTTCTATGCAATGAGAATTGGATCGTGATGAGATCATGATAATGAAATCGATTTACCTTTAAACATAGATCCTAAATAATCCCGGTCATTGGTTAATCGAGAGGGACATCGAGATAATCAGATAGACCGGTGTAAAATATACTTGTCTATATAATGGAGGCAGCTGGTCTCGTTGCCACTTGTATGGAGATACTAAGGATATAGTACAGGTGCTCATTGGAGAATGAGTTCACTGATTGATCTGCTTATAGAATATTGTATGGTTGATGATACCAAATGTCAGACAGTAATTCCATAGTCCCAGTTGTGTATCTGGTCCTTTGACTTAAGACACCAAGGATGTCTTGTATGAGTACTCATTTCTTTGACGCCAACCTTACAAGTTTGGAAAGTTTCAGATCTAGTATAGTTGGTTATCGAGATTGGTAGCCAATCTTACAAAGATAATTGAGTGTCAATAGAGGATCATCCACTCTCGGTATCATGAGAGGAATATCGTATATATGCTTGCTTTAACAAATCCATACCCAGGGTCATTAGGATTGAGAGAGAAAGAGTTCTCTAGTAGAATCTGATTCAAGCTAGATAAACTGATTTCGTATGTGACCTGACAGTACCATGTCCAACATATGATCTCTGGGATATTAGTTGGAAGAGGGATTATAGATATACGGTAATTGTAGATAGACAGGTCTGATAGATTTGATCCCCCTGTACCGTCTAGGGACTATGGCGTTGTGGCCTAGTACGTCCATAGTCGATGAGTCAAGTGAATTATTATTGAGATAATAATTCACTATATTAGAAGGAGTTATGATGGGAGTGACTCACGGCTAGCTCGGTATCGGGCCTAGAGGGTCACACACATATGGTAGATGCTTCAGCGAATAGAGGGTTGGATGAAGATCCAATTAGCCCCTATTCTCATTAGATGAGATCCTATACTGATGAGCTCCTTGATTGAGGCCCGATTAGAGGCCTAAGGAGATTATTGGACAAAGATCCAATAATGCAAGGTTAGTGGATAATTGGATTTAGATCCAACCACTAAGGTAGGAGCCCTAGGGTTTTTGGTAGCTCTCTATAAATACGAGGGGAGACTCATGGTTGATCTGTGCAAGAGTTGTAAGATCAGATTGGAGGAGTTTCGCTACAAAGATCAATCGTGTGGATACCGCTAGAGAGGAGGACGCTTGACTGCCTTCATCCTCTCCATTTGGATCTGGAAATACATGGATATACGATCTCCCTAGGGAATCAATCTATCATATGATACGATTTTATCTGTTAATGCTGCTTTCTCGTGACCCAATATTTTGCATGATGATTTGATCTACATAGGAAACTAATTTTATTTTGATTTCTGCTACGCATATGATGCTCCTATTGAAGTTTCCCAACAGTGGTATCAGAGCCAAGATTTTCGTTGTGAAAGATTGGTTTTAAATTACATGTGATTAAATTTATTTGTGTAGAATCGTTCTATGCGTTCTTGCTGCATTTTTGTAGTGAATGCAGTGAGGAGGGGCGGCCAACCATGGCTAGGCCCCTTGCAGGGACGACCATCTACGACCAGGCCGACTGCAAGGTCAGCCGACTGCGGCCAAGGCTCCCTACAAGGGGGCGACTAGATGCCCGTAGGCGGTCGCCCGCAAAGACAGCAGCCCGTAGGGGCAACTGGCTGCAGGGCGCCCACAAGGGGCTACCACCCACAGCCGCCCCTTGACAGGGCGACTGCCAGTGGGCAAGGACAACCATCACCTACGCAGGGGCAGTGAGGGTGAAGGAGGGCTAGGGCATCTTTTTAATAAAAAAGATCATTATGCCCCTCAGAATTTAAGAAATTCTAACTCTGTCCCATTTTACAAAATTTCTTAAATGCCCTTAATAATTCTATAAATTTTGAGGACTATCCTCTCATCTAGAATTCTAAAAATGCCCTTGATAATTCTAAAAATTCTAAGTATCTCCTAATTTCTAAAAAATAATTAATTAAATAGTTTAATTAATTATCATATATATCTAGTAATCCTATATATGATGTGATGTATGATATGGATGGATGATTATGAGTCATATGTTGTGATGTGTGTAATTGTGATTATTATTATTATTGGGGCCTGCGAGCCTTCGGTTTTCTCATTTATTGTCAAGCTATGTGCCTGTGATTATTTGTAATTACATGGAGAGGCACGGTGGGAGAGTAGAGGTCATAGCGAGACCCACAATGCCGCGACGGGAGATCACAACGCATGGTGATGCGACAATGATCCGACGAAATCAATGATGACGAGATCAACGATCACAGGGCATGGAAATGCACTGATGCACATATAGATCCTATTATGAGTGATTAAGCCTATTGGGCCAGGCTTAATCATATTAGATGATGGCTCATGATCATCCGGTGTAGCTTGCATATCTGATGTATTATACACCTACTAGATATATGTGTATATATATTTGCATGTGATGTAGATATATATTAAATATGTATGTGTGTGACATGATATATTAGGAGATATATATAAAACAAAAACCCCTCCTACGATAATATTAAGTCGGTAAGTGTGAGGCAGTAAAATTAACCCATGTGAACTTCCATCATTATAAGAAGAAATTGAATCACGACATAGGTTGAGTTGGTCGAGTCCCTCGAGGCTCACCTATCTATGTGATCGAGTTCTTGCCTATGACATATATATGTCACCGATGACCTGAAGACATGTATGACTTGATCAAGCACTCGAGAGCATATCCATCGAATTAGACTCATCTTGTAAAGATGGTGATGTCTTAACCAAACTTTATGGTTGGTTGAGTAGTCGAGACCATGATGATTCGGAGACCGAACATGATGGGAATCACAAGGAATTATGATTGATAAGAGTTGTCTACCTTTCAGGCTTAGTGTAATTGGTCGAGTCCCTCGAGGTTGTACTAAGATGCTGATTGGATCCCGATCTCCAGTATGAGTCTACCTAAGACTTCCATCTCATGTGTCGAGGGTGTCGCATGATTCGCTAGGAAAATAGTAGGAGTACATTAAGATAGAAGTTCATATCTTATTAGTATTTTCTGTAAACTCTGTATGTTATTTTTTACACTATATCTTGTTTGTCGCTTGCATAACCCATATATGACATACTTTATGCCAACTGCCTCATTAGTCCAAAGGCTCCGTAATTTAAGAATTGTTCTCACGAAAAAAAAAATCATATATGTCCTTAATACAACTCTGCCCACACCGGAGGAAAGGACAAGCGAGGATGAGATCTCTCGCTTTGTGAAGTATAAAGATAGTCCTAAAGGATAACCTGTATATTAATCTTATACTTCAGTCCCTACCAGATTCCTTTTCACAGTTCATTATTAACTTTAATATAAATAAGTTTGAGGTGACTCTACCTGAGCTCCTCAATATATTGAGGGAAGTTGAGAGTACCATAAAAAAAAAGAAGTCAGTTCTCTATATTCGTGAGACCAATAGGAAAAGGAAAGCTAGTAAGACCCTTAAGAAGGGCAAAGGCAAAGAAAGACCAGGTAATGCAAAGGTTGCCAAGAAAGAACCAATAAAGGACAAAGAATAGTGCTTCCACTATGGCCAAGACGGGCATTGAAAAAGGAACTATAAGGACTACCTTGCATATAAGATGAAACAAAAGCTTAGAGAAGCTTCAGGTATATTCTTGATCAGTCTCTACTTTATCATGGACTTAGCTGAATTTGCCTAGGCCGTGCGACACCCTAGCGGCACTCGTGAAGACTTAGCTGAAATTGTCCAAGTCGTGAAGCAACATTGCCCACTATTCCGGACTTAGCTGGGATTGCCTAAGTCATGAAACGCCCAAAGCATTATCTGTCCACAAAGGGTCAGCCCTCTTGCAACCTCGTGCGGTCCCGTAGGACCTGCAAAGAAGAAGTTGATTAGCTTAGAAACGAGCGACGGACAAGTCCCGACGTCTCGCAAAGCAGGAAGCTATACAAGCAATTCATCGATCACCTTAAGTGTAGCAGAGAAAAAAGAGAAAGAGAGCGAAATAGGACTTTAGAGGGTTGTAAGAATGGTCACAAGTCCACAAACAACAGTTCCCAAGGTATTGGATGCAAGACAAGTTCAATTATTGATGAAAGCCTACGCCCGACATATACCTAAAACCCCATCCAGCCCGGTGCCACCCGGGGGGTTCCAAGGTACTGAAATGGCTGACATTTCACATCGCTCAGAATGGTCACCGCAGCACGCAAAAAAGATAAAAAATGAGGCTGTTTTGGGCTATTTTGGCTCCACGCAACGAACGATCATTCTGCAGCCTTCTATACTACTTTCGCTCACATTTCTTAGGTAAAAACACATAAACTCAAGGCAAAACAAGCTACCAAACATATGTATAAATGAGAAAAAGCAATGAACGGTTCACAGAGCGAAGATGTTATGGTTGAGCGACGATCGTTCATGACATTCTCCCCCACTTAAACTGTCGACGCCCTCGTCGATGCTTGTTGGTAGGCTTTGACGTGGGCTTCTTCATGTTGTAGGGCATCTTCTAGCTCCCAACTGGCTTTTGTTCGATGAAGCTTTTGCCACTTTACCAAGTACTCGATTTGCTGCGCTCTATTGGGTAGCTTTGCGATCCGCCAGAATAGTTTTAATATGCTTCTCGTAAGAGGCTCTAGAGGGGGGTAGTCGAGTTGGAACATTTTGAGAATCATCTTGCAGATCTGAGTGGTAGTCTTTCAAGTTTCTTGCATGGAAGACATTATGAATTTTAAATCATGTTGGCAGTTGTAACTTGTATGAGACATTGTCTACCCTGCTGATAATTGTGAATGGTCCTTCGTACTTGCATACTAATCCTTTGTGCACTTTATGCCTAAAGAACTGGTGTGATGCTAGTTGGAGCTTCACCAACACCATGTCACCAACTTTAAACTCTTGTGGTCGCCTTCCCAAGTCTACCCACTTCTTCATTTTTTTGGTGGCCTTCTCCAAGTAAACCCATGTAATATCTGCATTACGATGTCATTCCTTTACGATGTGATAGGCTGATGGGCTACTCCCTGTATAACCAATGAACAAGGTGTAAGGAGTTGATGGATGTTGTCCCATAAAAATCTCGAAGGGGCTCTTGTTGGATGCAGAGCTCCGCTGCAAGTTGTAGGAGAATTGGGCTATCCAATAACTTCACCCAATCTCGCTGGTTAGCACTCATGTAGTGCTAGAGATATTGCTCCAAGAGAATTTGGCCATCTATTTGGGGGTGGAGGCTTGTGGAGAAGTATAATTTAGATCTCAACAACTTGAACAACTCGATCCAGAATCATCCCAAGAATCGAGAATCTCAATCACTAATAATGTTGTGTGGACTCCCAATACTTCACCACATTCTTCATCATCAACTTAGCTACCTCCTCCGCTGAGTAATGTAGGGATGCAGCAATGAATGTTGCATACTTCGAAAACTGATCAACTACCATGAGTATCGATCCAAGTCCCCCTACTATGGGCAAGCTTGATATGAAGTCCAAGGAAATGCTCTCCCATGGCCTCTCAGGTACGGGCAGCGGCTCCAAAAGTTCCACTGGCTTCTGTTGCTTTACCTTATCCTGTTAACAAATAAGGCATGTTCAAACATATTCCACCACATGTGTCCCCATTTTTGACCAATAGAAGGCCCTCTCCACGAGAACCATTGTTCGGTGAATATCTAGATGTCCAGCCCAAAGGGAATCGTGACACTACTTTAGGACTTCACGCCTCAAGTTATCCGTTCGTGGAAATAAACTCTGTTCCCCTTGGTGTAGTGAGTCCCTCCTGGACCCAAAATCGTCGTGCCTTGCCCTCTTTGATGAGTTGCATTAGAGTTACTGCCTGAGGATCTTGGTACAGTCCATCTCTAATCCTAGAAAGGAAGTTGGAGCACAATTGACTTGCTTGGCCTCCGCCCTCCAACTGTATAACATTTACTAGCTCCACTTTCCGACTCAATGCATCAGCAATGACATTTGCTTTTTCGGGTTTATACTCCATTACTATGTCGAACTCAGCCAAGAAGTCCTGCCATCGTGCTTGCTTTGGGGAGAGTTTCTTTTGAGTTTGGAAGTAACTCAATGCGACATTGTCTGTCCTTAGCACGAAAGGTGCTCCCATAAGGTAGTGTCGCCACACTCGTAGACAGTGGATCACCGCTGTCATCTCCTTCTCATGCACAGGATATCGCCGCTCGGTCTCGTTGAGCTTGTGACTCTTGTAGGCCACTGGATGACCCTCCTACAAAAGAACTCCCCTAATAGCAAAGTCAGAAGCATCTGTATAGACTTCAAAAGACTTTCCATAGTCTGATACTCTGAGTACAAGTTCCTCCAATACAGCAGACTTTAGGTCTTGAAATGTCACCTCACATTTGTCCGACCATCTCCAGGACTACTACTTCTTTAGCAACTCCATCAATGGAGCTACGCGCTTCGAATATCCAGCTATGAAGCACCAATAATAGTTGACGAACCGAAGGAAGGATCTCAACTCTGGTACCTTCTTTGATGTTCGCCAGTTTGCCACAGATTGCACCTTAGACTTATCCATTCGGATAGAACCATTACCGATTCGATGCCTCAAGAATAAAATCTTCGTTTAGGCGAAGTGGCATTTTTCCCTCTTCACGAACAAGGTGTTCTCTCTGAGAACTTTGAAAATTGTTTGGAAGTACTTAACATGTTCCTCAAGTGTTTGGCTATAGACGACGATATCGTCTAAGTAGATGACCACAAACTTATCCAAATACTCCTTGAACAATTGGTTCATTAGAGTGCAGAATGTGGCCGGAGTGTTGGTTAAGCCGAAAGGCATCACCAAGAACTCGAATGTTCCATACCTGGTCACACAAGTAGTCTTCACCTCATCACCTTCTGTAATGCGCATCTGCCAATACCCCAACCGAAGGTCGAGTTTGGAGAAGTATTTGCCTGGCCCAATTAATCAAACAAGTCCGCGATAAGTGGGATAGGGTACTTGTTCTTCACCATCATCTTGTTGAGGGCTTGATAATCAATACATAATCGGAGGCACCCATCTTGTTTCTTTTGGAAGAGGATTGGAGCTTTGAAAGGAAATTATGAACTGCAGATGAGACCACCACTTAGCAGTTCATCCAACTGCTTCCTTAGCTCTACCAACTCTGGAGGGGTCATGCGATATGGTGGTCTCGCTGGAGGCTTAACTCCTGGCTCCAGCTCAATTCGATGATCCACGCCTCTGCGTGGTGGTAGAGTTCTCGGCAACTCCGTTGGCATCATATCTAAGAACTCTTTTAGGATGTTCGCCGCAACAGCAGGTTCCTGAATGGCCTCCCCGTCAAGTGTCTCTAGCTTCATAGCAGCTACAAAGGTTGATTCACCTTTTCGTACCCCTTTCTTCAATTGTAAAGCCGATTATTATTATGGGTCCTTGGTTCCTCCTTGAGAAAATAGAACCACGTAGGCATCGTCGCCTCCCATTAGACATAGAAAGTTCAGGAATGGTATTAGCACTAACTTTGCTGCGTGCATAAACTCCATTCCGAGAATCACTTGGAAGTCATCCAATGGCACCGCCATCAAGTTTGTGCTCCCACTCCATGTCCCAATCTTGATGGGGACCCCCTTTGCTCGTCTGGAGATCCGCTTGGCCTTCGAGTTCACAGCCTTCATATGACTTGGCATTAGTCCTAGTCACTTAGCTTCTCGATCGGTAATAAAATTATGGGTCACGCCCGTGTCCACCATTGTATGGGTTGTCCGACCATTAAGCTTGATGTCCATGTACATCAACTCAATGCCTCCTACCTTCGATGGCTTTGCCTTTGTGTTCTCACCCACTTGACCTCGTAACGCATTCAACAAACGCATTGCTCCCATCCTGGGTCCTTGCAATGCCTCACTGTTGCTACTGGATTCAGAACTGCTCGAACTAAGGGTGATAGCTTTGCCCTTATCTGACTTACGAGGCTGAATTGATGAAGTTAAAGTATTGAGTGCCTGTTTTTACGGGCACTCCATCACCATGTACGTTCCTCCACACAATAAACATCCACCAGACTTTGAGACTTTATCTTTTGAGCTTGGTCCTTTGTGGAAATTCTTCTTCTTTTGCTCGCCCCCAGACTCTTTCGCTTGAAAGGATTTCGCTGGGTGATTTCCCAAAGCTTGTTTCTTCTTTCTCAAATCCTCTAAAGAAACAAAGTCAGTTAGCCTTTCTGCGATTGTAATTGCCCCGACTACGTCGGTGACATTCCTCTAATGTAGTTCTTGTTGTGCCCATGGCTTCAAGCCATCAAGGAAGCTGAATATCTTATCTTTTTCAGACATGTCCTATATATCCAGCATCAGTGCTGAAAATTATTTTACATAGTCTCGAATTGTAGTACTTTAGCGGAGTTGTCTCAGTTCCTTCTTGCAACAAACTCTGTGTTCTCGGGCAAGAATTGAGTTCTCAACTCTCGCTTCAAGTCTCCCCATATATCCACTCGATATAGGCCTTGCTGGATCTCTTCCTAACGGGTTCACCACCAAAGTTTTGCATCCTTATTTAGATACATTATTGCTATAGTAACTTTGGTCTCTTCAGAATCGAGCCTTGTAGCATGAAAATACTGTTCCATGTCGAACAAGAAATTTTTTAGCTCTTTGGCATCCCTAGCACCCCCGTAATAATTCAGCTCCGGTGCCCTAAAGTTTTATGGTGACACAGCGCGGGTATTATTCCCTCTCGCATCAAGAGTCCTTGTTAACACCATCACCTTAGCCATGAGTTTCGCCATAACTTCGTGTAGATGTCGTACAAAATTTTTGGTGTCCTTTGTCAGTTGATCGATCAGGGAGTCAACTTTCTCGATCCGAGATTTAGCTTCTTCCTACGAGCTCTCTACCCTAAGTAGCCTTCGCTGGCCTTAGTAGAGTTCCTCCAAGCTTTCTTCAAGAACATCAAGGCGGGTCTCTGTTGTTGTAAGTCTCTCATTGTGGCTCTTTTTCCCAGTTGGCACTCCAGATGGCACCTCCTCCACTCGTGAAGAATACCCAACTTCACGCTCATCTTGTTCACTGCCACGCTACTCATAAGTGGCTCCAACAGTTTACGAGCGAGTTTACACTTGCAACCCACCTGCGGTTGCTTAGAGCAAGGGTCCAGCTTGCCCCATCTTGCTCGATTCACCATGATGTTTCACCATGGCAAGTTTATGAATCTTCTTTGTTGTTTATTTGAATTGCTTGCCCGTTCTGATACCACATTATCACAGACATAGCTGAATTTGCCTAAGCTGTGCAGCACCCTAGCGGCACTCTCGAAGACTTAGCTGACATTGCCTAAGTCGTGAAGCAACCTTGCCCACTGTTCCAGACTTAGCTGGGATTGCCTAAGTCATGAAAAACCCAAAGCGTTATCTGTCCACAAAGGGTCAGCTCTCTTGCAACCTCATGCGGTCCCATAGAACCTACAAAGAAGAAGTTGATTAGCTTAGAAATAAGCGACGAACATGTCCCGACGTCTCACAAAGTGGGAAGCTATACAAGCAATTCGTCGAACACTTTGAGTGCAGCAGAGAAAAGAGAGAAAGAGAGTGAAACAGGTCTCTAGAGAGTTGTCGGAACGGTCGCAAGTCCACAAACGACGGTTCCCAAGGTATCAAACGCAAGACAAGTTCAATTGTTGATGAAAGCCTATGCCTGACATATACCTGAAACCCCATCCAGCCCAGTGCCACCCGGGGGGTTCCAAGGTGTTGAAATGGCTGACATTTCGTACCGCTCAGAATGGTTGCCGCAGCACATGAAAAAGACCCCAAAATGGAGCTGTTTTGGCTCCACACAACGAACGATCATTCTGCAGCCTTCTACACTACTTTTGCTCACATTTCTTAGGTAAAAACACATAAACTCAAGGCAAAACAAGCTACTAAACATATGTACACACAAGAAAAAGTAACGAACGGTTTACGGAGTGAAGATGTTACAGTTGAGCGACGACCGTTCGTGACAACTTGTCAGATTTTCATAATAACACATGGGTATTGGATACTGGGAGTGCTTATCATATCTATAATTTATTATAGGTTCTAGCAAGACCTAGGAGATTAGCTAGAGGCGAGATGGACCTCAAGATCGGCAATGGAGCAAGAGTTGCTACAGTTGTTATTGGGGAGGTCACCCTACATCTGCCTAGTGGAGCTATTATTGCATTGGATGCATGCTATTTTATTCTCTCTATTATCAAAAAAATTATTTCCATCTTTTATTTTACAATTAGTGGATATAAATTAGGTTTTGAGAATAATAATTATTTAATAATTATATATGATGAGACTATCTCTAGAGGGGCATTGATAAATGGCTTATATGTGTTAGACACTTCTCTACATATCATGAATATAAATACGTCTAAGAGGAAAAGAGATTAGGTGAACAATGCATATCTATGACATTGTAGGCTAGGTCATATACATGAGGGAAAGATTAAAAAGTTGATGAAAGATAGATACTTAGATCCAATTGACTATAAGTCATATGCAACTTGCGAACCTTGCCTTCGTGGGAAGATGACCAACTCTCCTTTTAGTGAAACTGAAGAGAGAGCCACTGTGTTATCAAAACTCATACATAGTGATGTATATGGTCCCATGTCGACTCAGGCTATAGGTGGTTACTCATACTTCATTACATTTACTAATGATTTCTCTAGGTATAGACATATGTACTTGATGAAGTACAAATCTGAGGCCTTTGAGAAATTCGGGGAATATAAGAATGAGGTGGAGAACCAAATTGGAAAGAATATTAAGACTCTTCGATCAGATCGTGGAGAAGAGTACTTGAATATAGAGTTCACCCATTTCCTCAAGGATAATGAGATTCTATCCCAGTGGACACTTTCTTATATATCTCAGCTCAATGGTGTATCAAAAAGGAGGAATCATATATTGTTAGACATGGTGCGGTCAATAATGAGTTTCACTGACCTACCTGTCTCAATCTAGGGATACGCCCTAGAAACCCCAGCTTACCTTCTGAATAGAGTTCCATCAAAGTTGGTAGTGTCTACACCATATAAGATATGGAAAGGAAAGAAGTCTTATCTTAAGGTGGTTAAGATTTGGGGTTGTCCTGCCCACGTTAGAAGACACAACCCCAACAAGTTAGAATCAAGGACGAAATGATGCACATTTGTGGGATACCCTAAGGAGACTTTAGGGTATTACTTCTATCATCCCGAGGACTGAAAGGTCTTTGTTACCAAGAGAGCATTGTTCCTTGAGAAGGAATACATTCTTGGTGGAAACAGTGGGAGTGAGATAGAATTAAGTGAGGTTGAAGAACCTAGCTCAAGCACAATTCCAGAGCTTGAGTCTGTTCAGGCACATAACACACAAGTTTCAACTTTGTGTATGTCTAGCAGAGTGTCTCACCCTCCTGAAAGATATGTGAGACATATTAGTGGAGAGGACTCTCAGGATATTGATCCTCAGACCTACGATGAGGCTATTATGAGTTTAGACTCTGGGAAATGGCAAGAAGCCATGAATTATGAGATGAATTTCAAGTACTCTAACAAGGTTTAGAACCTTATGGATGCACCTGAGGGTATCATACCTATCGGCTACAAGTGGATCTTCAAAAAGAAGATCTAAGTAGATGAAAAGGTGGAGACCTATAAGGCAAGGCTAGTAGCTAAAGGATATCGTCAAAGACAAGGAGTTGACTATGGTGAAACCTTTTCACCTGTCACCATACTTAAGTCCATTAGAATTCTTTTAGCCATTGCAGCACACTATGACTATTTTTTGAGATCTGACAGAAGGATGTGAAAACAACATTCCTCAATGGCAACCTCGAGGAGGAGGTGTATATGATACAACCAGAGGGATCCGTATCAAGAGAGAGGCCAGATAAAGTGTGCAGGCTGCTCAGATCTATTTATGGATTGAAGCAAGCTTCCAGAAGTTGGAACATAAGATTTCATGAGGCGATCAGATCTTATGACTTCGTTACAAACAAAGACGAGCCTTGTGTGTACAGGAAGGTAAGTGAGAGTGCTATCACCTTCTTGGTGCTATATGTGGATGACATCCTAATAATTGGGAATGATGTAGGAATGCTCTCCACATTTAAGGCTTAGCTATCGAGAAACTTTTCCATGAAGGACTTAGGGGAAACATCCTATATTTTAGAGATTCGGATCTATATAGATAGATCTAAGATGATGTCCCGATCTAGGTACATAGACTTCATTGTCAAAAGGTTTGGCATGAAGAATTCCAAGAGAGGTCTCATACCGATGAGACATGGAATATCACTTTCTAGGAGTATATCCCTAAAGACTCCTGAAGAAAGGGCAGACATGGATATGATACTTTATGCCTCAGTAATATGATCAATCATATATGTTATGCTATGTACCAGGCCTGATATAGTGCATGCTTTGAGTGTCATGAACAGGTATCAAGCAGATCTATGTTTGGAACACTAGAAGACAGTAAAGTGTATCCTTAAGTACTTGAGAACGATTAAGAATTTTTTACTGGTATATGGAGGAGGTAGCATCCAAGCTGAGGGCTACACGGACTCAAGTTTCTAGTCTAACATTGATGATAGCAAGTCAAACTCAGGGTATGTTTTCATCTAGAATGAAGAAGCAGTAAGTTGAAATAGTTCTAAGCAAGATACTACTGCTGACTCGACTACAAAGGCGGAATATATTGCTACAACAGAAACAGCTAGAGAAGGGGTATTGATGAATAAGTTGATCATGATATATGAGTCATACCAAGTAATGTGGAGCTGATTCCCATATATTATGATAGCGACAAGACGATAGCTCTAGCAAGGGAACCCAGGTCTTATCAGAATTATTCTGAGGAGGTTCCATCTGATTAGAGCGATCATGACCCATAAAGACATAGAAATGGAAAAAGTTACATCCGAAGATAACATTGTAAATCCATTGACGTAGCCATTAGCATAGATTGTAGTTAAGCGTCACAGGGTCTAATAAGGATCAGACACATAGGTGATTTGACTTTAGGTCAAGTGAGAGATTGCTAGTTACAGGTGCCCTGTAAGCCAATCAGGTGTGACATGCTATGCGATCTTTTTACTTATAATTATTATCGATATATTCTCACATTATATTATTTGTTGCATATATATTTTGATATCCTTGGTTCTATGCAATGGAAATTGGATCGTGATGAGATCACGATAATGAGATTGATTCACCTTTAAACATGGATCCTAAATAATCCCGATCATAGGTTATTCGAGAGAGATATCGAGATAATAAAAAATACTGGTGTACTATATACCCATCCATATGATGAAGGTGACTAGTCTCATAGCCACTTGTGTTGAGACACTAAGGATATAATATAGGTGCTCATTGGAGAATAAGTTTATTGATTGATCTGCTTATGAAATATTATATGATTGATGATTAGGCGATTCTAGAGTCCCAGTTGTGTATCTGGTCTTTTGACTTGAGACACTAAGGATGTCTTACATGAGTACTCAGTTCTTTGACGCCAGAATTATAGGTTTGCAAAGTTCCAAATCTGATACATTTGGTTATCGAGATTGATAACCAACTTTACGAAGGCAATTGAGTGTCAATAGATGATCATCCACTCTCCGTATCATGAGAGGAATATCTCGTATATGCTTACTCAAACAAATCCCTGGCCAGGGTCATTTGGATTGAGAGAGAAAGAGTTCTACGATAGAATCCGATTAGAGCAAGACAAACTGATTCCGTATGTGACCAAACAATACCATGTCCAATATATAATCTTTGGGATATTAGTTGGATGAGAGATTATAGAAACACGGTAACTATGGACAGACAGGTCCGATGGATTTGATCCCCCTGTATCATCTGAAGACTATTTCGTAGTGGCCTAGTACGTCCATAGTCGATGAGTTGAGTGAATTATTATGGAGATAATAATTCACTATATTAGAAGGAGTTCTGATGGGAGCGACTCACGGTCAGCTCAGTATTGGGCCTAGAGGGTCACACACATATGGTGGATGCTTCAACGAATAGAGGATTGGATGGAGATCCAATTAGCCCCTATTCTCATTAGATGAGACCCTATACTGATGGGCTCTTTGATTGAGGCTCAATTAGAGGCCTAAGAAGATTATTGGATAGAGATCCAATAATGCAATTTTAGTGGGTAATTGGATGGAGATCCAATACCCACTAAGGTAGGAGCCGTAGGGTTTTTGGTGGCTCTCAATAAATAGGAGGGGAGACTCATGGTTGATAGGCTGCAGCTTTGGCCTCCCCCTTCTATTCTCCTCCCTCCCTCTACGTAATAGTTGCGAGATCAGATTAAAGGAATTTCGTTGTAGAGATTCATTGTGTGGATATCGCTTGAGAGGAGGACACTTGACCTCCTTCATCCTCTCCATCCAAATCTGAAAATACAGGGATATATGATCTTCCTAGGTAATCAATCTATCATATGACACTGTTTTATTATTTTTTGTGGCTTTCTTGCCACCTAATCTTTTGCACGATGATTTGATCTGCGTGAGAAACCAGTATTGTTTTGATTTTTGCTGTGCATATGATGCTCCCTCTAAGGTTTCCCAACACATATCACTTCCGATCTCCAGAACCTGTCGATCCACAATAATTATGGCAGAAATAAAGACATCATCATCGGTGATGGTAAAAGAATTCCCATCATTCATATTAGTTTTACGGTGCTTAATTCACATTCCATCTCTTTTACACTCGATGATGTTTTATGTGCATCCCACATTAAAAGAAACCTTATCTTTGTCTCTCAATTCTGCAAACAGAATCATACTTTCATTGAATTCTTTCCTGATTATTTTCTTGTCAAGGATGTGAGCACGGGGCATCCTTGGTTCGAGGTCCGAATAAAGACAACATCTATGAATGACCATCAGTCTTATATCTCACTCGACCTATTGCTAACTCTTCCATTATTGCTCCGGTCGACATATGGCATCGTCTTGGTCATCCCTCGACCTCTACTCAATAAAAATTTCTTTCTTGCTATTCTATTCTTGTTTTTAAATCTAGTAATATTATTACTCACTGTGATGCTTGTCTTAGCAATAAGAGTTATCAACTACTTTTTGGTACATCCTCTATTTCCTACTCTAAACCATTTGAGGTTGTTTATACTGATGTTTTGGGGTCCTGCATTAGTTGTCCTCTTTGACAAGCTTAGATTTTATATTATCTTTATAGACTATTTTACAAAGTACATATGCTTGTATTCTCTAACTTTAAGAACTTAGTTGAGAACAACTTTCAGACTACCATTAAAACCATCTATTTTGATAGCGGGGGTGAATATCAGGCCCTTGCGTCTTATTTGTCCGCTTGCGCATTCAATACCTCAAGTCCCTTGATAGAACCCTTGTGGATTCTAAGCTTAGGGTGATCTCTATAGGGGATCGACCTCCATGGAACTCTATAGGGGTTCCTCTCTCATTGGTTTTCTACACAATGGCTAAAAAATAATTGATCTATTGATGATAAAAGAGGAGAGTCTATAAGGCTATTTAAAGGGCTTCTAAACCCTAACTCCTAATAGGATTCCTATTTAAGGCTCCTACTCTTAGCAACTCCTACTCCAACTCTAATAAGCAACTCCTACTTCCAACAACTAGAACTCCTACTCTAAGAAGCAACCTCCAAACTAATCCTAATCCTATTCTAACTCTACCCCTCCTCGACCAACCCTTCTTTAACTATGATAAGGGGTGGTTAATTAGGGTGACATGTATCTTATTCTTTCCTCAAAATATCTTCTTTTAAACTCATCCTAACCTTGTCGGCCTCCTCACCTCATTAATAGGAGGTCAGCTAGATTAGATTTACATGAATGTCCTTAGGATTTACATATTTGCCCACTTCAATGAAACTAAATTAGGACTCCCCTAGCTAGAGTCCTAACAGACTCACCTGGTCCTCAAGGCTGAGCTCGATGTCTCTGGGTCGTGATCTGCAATTCCTCACTAGAGTCTCTCATGGCCCTATAGTAGGCACATCCTACTCCCGGGGTCCAACAACAGCAGTAGTGACTAGACGATGATGTGTCACGATCCCGTGATCCCATACAATCATCAGTTGAACTTGGGCCTCCTTATTGACTTGGGTATCAGGTGGATAAATCAGGGCTAAGTTATCCTCTCTAAACTTCTATTTGTGATAAGATACTTGGAGGATCAATTATATTTTTAAATTGATGTACTGATCTGATCATAATCATGGCTCTATTGTGAGCCCCAATTTTGCAAGAGCCAAAATAACAAGGAGGCCACTTCCTTGAGACTCGAATTTTCTATTGGTGGGGCTGGAGATGAAGGGAAACTCGATATTCAATAGCAAACTTTCTTCTGCTCTGGTTTTGTTAGGGGGTTATTTTCTTTCTTGCATAGGCTGCCACTTGGTTGTTCTTTAATAGTAACCGAGGCTTCTTTTGGAATAATTACTCCCCTTTGATAAGGTCCCTGGTAGTGTGAGCCATTCTGAGTCTGAAGAGGGTAGGAGCTGTAATTTTACCATGCATATTTTTATCTCTCCTTTGTGTTATTGACCTATATCATGCCAAACTTCAAATTCAGTAGTAATTAGTATCCCTTTATAAATTAAAAGCATCATGTGAAATGTAGGGAGAGCCTCGGTGTATATTAGAAGTCAGCCATCTTGCATGAGGGTGGTGCCAATCCTAATTCCTGATATGTCTACTCCAATTACAAACGTATTGCCACGATCGAGTAATGCTAGTACTGATGTAGATGGCATCGTGACTGTGAGGATCCTATAGATGGTGGACGTATGGATGCCCTCCTCCTGTTCCTTCAAAATTTTAATCTTCATCCAATAAAATTTGGTGTCACAGATTCCATGCTGGTATTGTCGCTGGAGGAACTCAATCTTCTTGCGATCATGGATCGTGGATCAGTGGTCATCATCAGGGAAGACTTTGAGCATTATGGTTCACTCCTTGGAGAAGTCATGAAAGTAGCCCGAGATCTGGGAGTGCTTCAGAAGCCATAGCTGGTTCGACTAGATGTGGCACTTAAGAAAGAGTTTATACCTATAGACAAAGAGGTAAAGCTTTTGGAGATAAAATGTCCTTACAAGGGAAGGTTATGGTCGAATGATCTATGTCTCCTACGTCTCCTGGATGATCCTTTTAGCTTCAGCTCTCTAAGGATGTGGATAAGAATATGGTCGAATATGTGCTAGTG
The DNA here is from genome assembly GCA_029747655.1 of Ensete ventricosum. Classification (NCBI taxonomy): domain Eukaryota; kingdom Viridiplantae; phylum Streptophyta; class Magnoliopsida; order Zingiberales; family Musaceae; genus Ensete; species Ensete ventricosum. The sequence continues at coordinate 30,383,118 of JAQQAF010000007.1, forward strand.
GTTCCTCCTACAAGATCAGCATATGAAGATTGTATAGCCTAGTAGGAAGTAGTCGGCTCGGTTCGGTGGAGGTGCCTGAAATTTCAGCAAGCTTCTACAAGCATTATGTCGAGATCATTATTACTTCATTCTTATGTTTCTTGCATAAGGTCACTTGTTCTCTCTTGCCATTCATAAGATTGTTGGTGAGGATGTTGACGGGTTAATGCTTAAAGGATTCTTCAACTTTTGGTGCTTGTGGGTACACATGGCTGGCTAAAGCATGAGTCGTGCAATCGGCCGACTACGAGTCCTCCTTTGAGTTTTCCTCCTCAGGTTCCTAGACCTCTTCTTCAGATTTTTTTAATAGATTTTATCATGGAAAGCTCCCCTTTTTTGCAGCGGTCATTGCAACTCTAAAGTTCGTTGCAATGTCAACAAAGGCCCTTCGCCGATCTATCGCGTAGCTCTTCTCACATCAATTTTTTTACAGCGAAGAATGGCTGGGAGCAGAGGGAGGTTTATATGTTGTTGGTCTAAGAGTTGTTCTCATCCTCCGACATCTTGGTTCAGTCGTTCCTCTTGGATTCGGGCAAAAGAGATTGCAGCCTTCACGGTGGGGGGCTGCGGTGCTTTAACCTCTCGTTTAATTTTTGGCTTGAGTCCTTCAATAAACGTTCATAATAATTATTTATCAGACAAATCATAAGTAAAGTAAGATAATTCCTCAAACCTAGTCTGGTATTCTTAAATCATGGAGGTTTGTCGGATCTTGGCAAGTTGTTCTTTGATATTCTCGTACTTGGTCGGTCCAAAGTGGTTCAGTAGCACATACTTGAATTGTATCCACATCAGAGTCCCATAATTGTATTCAACCCAATTATACCATTATATTGTAATATCCCTCATTTCTAAAATATTTGTAATAATATATTTTAAATTATTTATGAGGACCCATTTGTAAATTTAAGGATTTGTTTATTAATACTCTTGGTTAAATAATTTTATATTAAAAGTTGATTGCTAGAAACCTAAGTGTGAATCTTAAAAATATAAAATAAATTATAAAAGATTCATATTAAGTTAAAAAAAAGAAACATGGTGATGACATGTGTCACTACCTTGTTTAAAGTAGTGCCACTTGTGCATATGCAAAGGTGACACATAAGCACATTGCATACATGTTAGCCACCTATCAACATATATCTTAGCTTAAATAATTAACAATTAGAGAAAAAAAGAAAAGGGGGTTTTGGCTGCAACGTGAACTTGAGGAGAAGAAGAAGAAAGAAGAAGAGGAAGAAGAGAACGAAAGAAGAAGAAGAAATTTGGGGATTTTGAGATTATGATCTAATCCACACCTTTGGGACGAAAATATTCAAAGGCAAGTATTCTATCTTTCTCCTACTGAAATTTATCTTATTTTTGCTTTGATTTATGAAGAAAATTATGAACAAATCTGAAATCTTTTGTTGGCTGCCTAAGTATGAATCTGTAATATTATTAAGATTATGACCTATCTATATTATTCTTATTGTAACTTTTAGTACAGACCTCTGATTTAGACATAACTTAGTTTTTTCAAATATAGATTTATATATCTTTCTTTTGAACCTGAGTTTGAAGAATTTGGAGTTCATTTGCTAGCCCAAACATTTATTTCAATTTAGTATATGAAATCTACAAAATAGAATCAGTAGCTCCTGACCTTTCATCACTCTTTGCTTATATCATCCTATTGGAGTTCCTAATTTATGTAAAAGTTTATTTGTTAGAAAATAGGCTCTTAGACCTTTCTATTAAACCTAAGATTGAAAGATTTGGAGTCCAAATGACTGTCAAAACCCCCATTTTGATGGACCATATAAATTCTACAAAGCAAGGACTGTGATTCTGGACCTTTAGTTTTTGTAGAGACCTTCAATTTATATGAAACTTATTTCATATGAAACTAGATTGATTTATTTTTTCAACATCATTTTTTTTGAGTAATTTAGAGTATGTTTGATCATCTAAATAACTTTATATTTTGCCTTCAGAATTATGCCAGAATAGGGATTGTATCAATTCTGTCTACACTTGCTTCATCCATTTCAAAACTGAAATCTCTAATGCTCTTGTACTTGACTCCCTTACATATTAGAATATGTTATGTATTAATTGATATTATATTATATTATATTATTCTATTTAGGCATATGTAAATTTATTATTTCGCATGTGCTTCCGATATATGCCAAATGCATTGCTCATATCCTTTTGTGCTCTGGTGTTTATGGGACAATGTAAACCTTTGCCAGAAATGGTAAAGGGAGTTATGCTTAGAGCTCGCATGCTCTGCCGACCCCCTATGACTTCACTCAGATGTGGGTGGATGAAGCTTTCAGACATGGGAGACTTATGTTTGGTGGTCATTCAGTAATGGATGTTCCATATTATGCTTATGGTCCCACTTCGCCCTCTATGTTTTGATATGATATCCAAAGCATTGATTATGAGTCTGTTCATATACTTTCGATAAGAATGAAATGAATATTATATCTGAATGATCTTTAAGCTTCTATTCGTTACTTGTTCATTTGATATACTTTTGATATTATTCATACACCTTGATATGCTCCAAAATGTTTCATATTCTCATTGATATGCTCCAAAATATTTTGTTTGCCTTTGATATACTGCTTGACATACTTATTCATCCAACTTCAAACATGATATACGAGCTTAAGTTTGATATTTGTTCCCTTGACATGTTCAAAAGTATTTCATGTGTTATTGATATACTCCTAAAATTTCATATGTCATTGATATATAACAAAATGCTTCTGATTTGCATATATGGTTATTTTCGAAGTCATATAGATTTTATCGTATTGGTGGACCTTATGAATGTAGATTATACTTAGCTGTGTTGATTTTGGATTGGTTTTGTGATTTATTAAGAGAATGTGAAGATATTATAATCTGCACGGGTTTTTATGAAAGTGATTGAATGACTCTGCATGTTATTCTTAGTATCCTCAAATGATTGTTTAGATCTTGGATGGGTTATGTTGTTGATAATATTATCAATTTTTAAGATAAGGTCACACCTCTCGAATGTGATATAATTTGGGGGGCACTACACATATAACATCTCCTTTAAGATAGATGATAGTGGTGTCCACCATAGAATCCTCTGGTGTTGGGTGATGATGAAAGTATCGTTCGGCGCCCGAAATCCATCCCGTCGGATCTCCTTCTTCCCATCGAGGGAAGTTTACCCTTATGCATGGCTGCCTCATACCAGTGGCTCATTCTTTCTTTTTGAGAGGCCTCTCTGAACTTTGATCTTGCTGAAATTTTATTGGGCTCGAGATCGGCTCAATCTGAATTCAACGAATAAGGCATGCAATCTGTCCTCTATGCGTGATTTAAACGCCGCCAACTTGACATTAATTGAACCTTAAGATACCATTACGTGTGCCTCCAGATCTGAGATGCCAATGTCCCTCTCCTACTATTGGGTCAGTGGTATGGTGGATCATGGGTAGATGGCTACAGTTTGGGGCTGACGGGTTGTTATTTTTCTGGCTACGATTTGGGGCTGTGATTTAAAGTTGTTGTAGGGGGTGTAACGAGGCTTTGGTGATAGAGGTTTCGGGTTAGAGGGATGGCTTAGTGTTGCTATTGGTAGCAACAACCAGTTTTGTAGGAGTGGTGGCTACGGAGGGTAAGGATCAGTGGAAGGTTCAGTGGCTACGGAAGACCGTTGTTTAGGCTGCTGTTTGAGGTGGTTGCAGATTCTAGAAAATAGGTTATGATGGTTGTATCTTAAGGGTAGAGGGGTACCCTAAAAATGACATGGGTGGTAACAATAATTTCGGAAAGGATCATATATGGGTGCAACAAAAAACACCAAAAGGTAGTGCTATAGAATTATGCTTTGATAGGCTGCGGCAGGTCGTTGTTTTGGGCTACGATTTTTGGTGTTGTTTGAGTTATAAAAATAGGTTATGATGGTTGCGTCTTAAGACTAAAGGGATGCTTTAAAGACATCTTCAGTAGTGGCAGCAAGATGGTTGGGTTTCGGTGGGTTAAGAAGACGAAGAAAGACAAAGGTGCAGCGGTAGATTTTTCATCGAAAAAATTCCAGCAGTGAAGATGTAATTTTTTCTAGAAATTTTCAATGAAAATTCAAGTGAAACTCAAGGGAAATATATTAGTAAGAATCAAAAATTTTGTAGAAAGAAACAACAACAAAAGTTTCGACAAAATCAAAGACTGTAAGAAGGTGTTGCTGCAAAAAATTTTTAGCGAAAGATTTTAGTAGTATAGTAAAAAAAATTTGCAGTAGTTCATAACAAGGAATCGAGTAAAACTCAATGGAAATTCACTAGCAAGGGAAAGGTAATACTGTCAAAAATATCATGGAAGAAATCAGCAACAAAAGTTTTAGTAAGTCAAGGAATACGAGAAGGTACTGCGGCATAATTTTTTCGCCGAAAGATTTTAGCAGTATAGACAAGATTTTTTTTCCAGTAGTTCAAAACAAGGATTCAAGTAAAACTCAAGGAGAATCTGCTACTAAGGGAAAGGTAATACTAACAAAAAATATTCATGGAAGAAAATAACAACAAAAGGTTTAGCAAAATTGAAGATCATGGGAAGGTACTACAGTAGATTTTTACGTCTAAAGTGCAGCAGCTTGGACGTAAAAGATCAATGGTTTATCTTAAGAATTTTTTAATGAAACAAAACGAAATCCAAAGATAGGAAGTGGTAAAGCCATCATAAATAATTTGTACAGATTGGATTATTAAAAACGTAGTAGCAAATCAAATAGTCAAGGTATGCGGCTGGAATTCTACAGCATAACTTTCATCGTAAAGATGGAAACTTTACGACGAAAAGTTTGTGCAGCAAATAAAAATGAATTTTTTTAGATTTTTGAATAGGGATAACTATATTGCAGCAACAGTAAGATAGGAAATCAGAACCTGTTGCAATTCACGGGGAGATCAAAGGATAATCTGCGGTAGTAGAGATGATGGCGGAATTTGGTGACGATCTTCAAGAAATTGTGAGAATTACTTTGGACGGCTATGGAGGGCTGATGGATGGCTGTGGAAGGGCAATGAGATACCAAGAATGCTGCTTTGATACCGATGATAGAGCTTTTGTGGATTCTAAGCTTGGGATGATCTCTATAGGGGATTAGCCTCCATGGAACTCTATAAGGGTTCCTCCCTCCTTGGTTTTTTGCACAATGGCTAAAAAATAATTGATCTATTGATAATGAAAGAAGGGAGAATATAAGGCTATTTATAGGGCTTCTAAACCCCAATAACTATTAGGATTCCTACTAAAGACTCCTACTCCTAACAACTCCTACTCTAACTCTAAGAAGTAGCCTCCAAACTAATTCTAATCCTTATCTTTAACTAGGATAAGGGGTGCTTAATTAGGGTGATATGTCTTATTCTTCCAAACTAATCCTAACCTAGCCAGCCTCCTCACCTCTTTAATAGGGGCCAAGATAGGATTTACATAAATACCCTTAGGATTTATATATTTGCCCTCTTCAATAAAACTAAATTAGGACTCCCCTAGGTAGAGTCCTAATATCCCCTCCATGTACTCCTCAATTGGTTGGTTTTGTCAAACGTAAACATCAGCATGTTGTCGAAATTAGCATAGCGCTACTTCATCAGGATTTCATGCCATCAACTTTTTGGTCTGTAGTATTTCAAACTATTGTTTACCTTATTAATCGAATGCCTACTCCTATTCTATAATATCAATCAATTATCGTTTGAAAAGCTATTTCACAAACGTCCTAATCTACAAATATTAAAGGTATTTGGCTGTCTATGTTATATATGGTTGCGTCCCTACAATTCCCATTAACTACAGCCTTGATCTTGCCCTCGTATTTTTATCGGATACTCTATTAAACATAATACCTTCCGATGTTATGATCCTCACACTACTAAGGTCTTTATCTCCAGACATGTCACTTTTGTGGAGTCTATCTTTCCCTTTCAGAATCACAGGCACTCTGTAATCCCATTGGATTCCTATGACACATTTTCTCATGCTTCTCCATGGGATCTATACTCTCTTGTTACTTCTGTTTCGTAACTTCCCCTCTCCTGACCTCTAGTTTCTCTTCTTCCTGTGCAATTGCCTCTAGAATCACAGCCTTTATCTTCACCTCACTAGGGAACTTCTATCATCCTTTCGCTTGACTCAACTTGTGATAACCCTTAGCCTTTACCCCCTAACACTATTACATTCTCTTGGCATCCAATGCAAACTTGTTCCAAGAGTGGTCTTTAAACCACAACAAGTTCTTGACTTACATGTTAGTACTAAACCTTCCCTCGACTCTACTGAACCAACATCTTTTACTCAGGCCCTAAAATCTTCATATTAGTATAAAGCCATGTGTGAGGAGTATGATGCTCTCCTTCATAATGCTACATGGACCCTTACTCCTTCTCACTCCACACAAAACATCATCGGGTGTAAGTGAGTCTTTTGAATTTAGCGAAACCCTGATGGTTCGATTGCTCGCTATAAAGCACGACTTGTAGCCAAAGGATTTCATCAATGACCTGGTGTTGACTACACCAAGACATTTAGTTCTATTGTTAAACCTACTACAATCTGGCTTATCCTAAGTCTGACAATCTCTAAAGGCTGGTGTTTACGCCAATTAGATGTTAACAATATTTTTTTGTAAGAGACTCTCACTGAAGATGTCTTCATAGAGCAACCTCCTGGCTTATACATCCTCAATATCCATGGCATGTCTATAAACTCCAAAAGGCCATTTATTGACTCCGTCAGACTCCACGAGCCTGGTATACTGAACTTGGTCTATTCTTGTCTTCAGTTGGCTTCATCAACTCTAAGTCTGATGTCTCTCTATTTCTACGCCAACAACATGGGGGCACCATCTATCTTCTAGTCTATGTGGATGATATTATTGTCACAGGTAATAACTCTATAGAGGTTTAGGCATTTATTAAGCAATTAGCCGACAGATTCTCTCTTAAAGATCTTGGCGACCTGAGTTATTTTCTTAGTGTGAGGCTATATTTACATCCTCTGGTCTCTTTCTTTCCTAGAGAAAGTACATTCAAGATTTGCTATTGAAGACTAGCATGCAAGATGCAAAAGAAGTTCCCACTCCTTTATATGCTAGTGAATCACTGAAGTCATATAATGGTAGTCCTGCTATATACCCTATTCAATATTAGCAGGTATTTAGCTCCTTACAATATCTTGCTCTTACCTGTCCAGATGTCTCCTTTGCAGGTAATAAATTATCTAGTTTATGCATCGACTGTCTACTTTACACTGGATTACTGTCAAACGTATTTTTGCATTATCTTAAGGGGACCATCGATCATGATATTTTTCTTTGCAAACACTCTCCCTCTCAGCTTCATGCCTTTGTTGATGCTAACTGGGCTAGAAATGTTGATGATAAAACCTCTACATCATGATATATTATATTTCTTGGTGTTAATCTGATTAGCTAAAGTTCTAAGAAATAAAAGATAGTTGTCAGGTCTACTACTGAAGCTGAATATCATGCTATTGCCACTGTTGCTATCAAACTTAATTGGATTGCTTAATGAGCTTCACATTCACTCTACTTCTACGCTTGTTATTTATTGTGATAACATCGGTGCTACTTACCTTTTTGCCAATCCAATTTTTCACTCCCGTATGAAGCATGTTACTATTGACTTTCATTTTGTACGAGATCAAGTCATCCGCCAACAACTCCGTGTTTCTCATGTCCACACGGCTGATCAACTCATAGACTCTCACACACAGTCTCTAGCCTGTAAAGTCTTTTCCTTGCATCAATCCAAGATCGACGTCCTTGATAAGAGTTCGATCTTGCGGAGACATATTAGCTAAATAGATCTGTAACTGAACGAGGATCTCATTCATCAATTGAGGAAAATCTTCCCTCAACCTTGTATAAATAAGTGTTGCAATGAATGAAGTGTAACTTTTTGCTTATTACTTCTATTTCTAACAAGGTAGATGAAGACTAAGTAGAGATAGGTTCTCATGAAAGGCAGAATCTTGTCATTACACCTAGGAAGTAGGGAAACACTACATTTTTTTCCCTTTTTTCTGTTTGGAAGAGGTAGGTTCGGAGGAGTTATAACATGACTCTATTTTATATATATATATATATATATATATATATATATATATATATATATATATATATATATATATATATATATATATATATATATATATCTTGCGTTTGAACAGTTGGATCTTATCTTATAGGAGATAATAACCAAAAGGTGGTTTACAGGATAAAAACTGAGTCATCTTATAACCAAAAGCAATTCAAAAGCTTTAAAACAACAGCCAGCTCTCCCCTTTTCACTAAATAATATACGAAAGATGCGGCAAAGAAGGAAATCTCAAATCTTCGCTCAAGCTCGAGCTCCTTTTTATACAAATAACTCCTAGAAAGTAGGGGTTCAGCTTATGGCTAAGGATCTAGTTTTGATTGTAAGGTTCGACTTATTATTTCGATCTCTTTATCCAACTCACGCACAGGCACATGTAAACTAAAAGAGAGGATCTAAGTACAGTTTAACCGCTGTTTTTGTTTGTTGAACGCGCACCCCGTTAAAAGCGCTTTTTCTGCTACGAATGAAAGCCTTCTATTTTATATAAGAGATTACGACTTGTGGCATCACCGGAAGGATCGAAACCACATTATTAAGACCGCCCCTTTTCAATACTTCTGGTTGCATTCACATCACATATAGAGAAGCCATAAAGAAACTATTTGACAGAAACCATTCCCTATCTCGAAAGGTACTGATTTTGTTAGTACTTAGTGATCCGGGTTTCATGCGTAAGAAGTCGATACTTGAATAAAAGAAAGAGAAGTCTCACTTGATCCATCGTATCCCGACAGATAATCATAATAAAGTAGGAAAAAAGTAAAGCACTACATAGTCGAAGTATCCAGTTGAAAGTCTTATTTGTTTTCGGGAGTCTCATATGGAAGTTAATCTTTAGTATTACAGTGGTTGTCATATGCTTCTCTTTAGGTTTATAACATGATCTTTTCACCTTTGACATCCTTCTCTGATGATCTAATGGAGGCTTTGTATTTGTAGGATCAAATCTCATTGGATCCGGAGGCTTCCTTTTTCTTTTCTTTCTCTTAGCTTTCTTCACATCATCGAAAACTTATATTATCCCTATATGTGTACCTTCATTGTTATCTTTGGAGTTTAAGATCTTATCCTTTTCCTGTTGATAAATTTTATCAACTGTAGTTTCTAAATTATCATGACCTATACCATCTGCGACAATTTGTATAGATCAACACAAATTTAGATGATCATAATTATTTTATAATAATATTGATTTATCTATAGGAATAGCAAAATCTAAAAATAATAAAGGAAACACTTTATTTTTTATCATCCTTGCAATTGCTATTAATTTTTTAATTTTTTTATTATAAATCATGTATTTTTCATCATCAAAAGTAACATAATATCCTTTTCTTATTAGTTGTCCTATACTAATGAGATTTTGTTTCAAATCAGGAATAAATAATAAATTATTAATAATATTTTTACTAGATTTGGTCTTCACAATAACAGTTCATTTTCCTTTCACCTGAGCTATAAAAAAAATATTATCTTCATCTCTTTTGTCATCATTACTTTCCTCATGATAATTAATTTAATTTTTATTCTAATAGTCTTTTTCAATATGGTCATATTTTTTACAATAATAACAGAGAGGAACATTTAGATTTTTATTTTTATACCAACAATCTTTTTCAATATATCCAACTTTTTTACAACAAAAATATTTTTAAGTTTCTTTGTTACCTTCATTTGATCGACCTCATCCTTTATCACTTTGATCTCTCTCTTGAGATCTAATTTTTGAATTCTTCTAATCCCTCTTTTGATCTATCTTCATTTGAAGAGCATATTCTGAAACCTCATGTAAAAATCTATTCACTTTTTGTTCATGAACTAAAAGAGAACCTATTAATTCATCAATAGACAATGCATCTTTAGCTTCAATAGAGATCATTTCAAATTTTGGAAATAGACTTCGTAGAACTTTTTCTACTATTATTTGATCTTTTAGATTTTCACCATAAGATCTCATTTGATTCACAATAGAAGAAACCTTTGAAAAGAAATCAGCGATGATTTAGAATCTGTGCCTCCAAACACACTTTTTAGTATCTTCCAAGCTTCTGTTGATTTTGATGTCATCATGATTCTGGAAAATAGGGAATCATATATTGCTTGTTGTAGCATATAAAGGGCTCTTGCATCTTTTTGTATATTTTATTTCATTAGAATTTTTTTGATTTTTTATAATACTAAGATCTTGCAGATCATACTGAACAAAATCATATTTTACCAAATTTCATAATTTATGTGAAATAAATAGAATTTTCATCTTAACAGCCCAAGAGGACACTAGGAGTATTTCAAATCTGCAGTCTATAGTGCACAATGCCTTATAATAAACTAAGAGTACATATTTATATTGATTGAAAGATAGAATACAGATATTTTAAAATACTGAAAAATCTATCATATCTTAATATATCTCACATTCATCTAAACTAATCTCAGCCTCATCTAAACTAAATTTAGATTTAAATCTTTATCTAATCCTAACTACTATTAATCTTAACTGTTTGAATTATTTCCAACACTTCTTTCAAACTATTGAGCTATTTAAGAGTTAATGTTTACTTAGTATCATCATTCCAGTATCATCAATAGCTGTCAAAAGAAAAGAAAGAAGAAAGGCTAGATACGAGGAACTAGCCTACTTGAAGTGTGGGGAGTCTCAGTGGTGCGTCAGATTACTCTTTCTTTTAGTGCAATAGTAAACTCTTGGTGGGGTGCCAAGGATGACTCCCGGGGAGACTCAGTACTGGTTTTGAAGCGCTAACGGGAGTATAAGTATGAATTACATAATTGAAGATAGATAGTTACTATAGTATAGATTTATTTCACCTTACACCTATGACTCTTCTTTGAGCTTTGAGCGCTAACGGGTTTCTGCTTAATTGTCTTTATGAATTAGAAAATATATCATAATATGATAGATATTTTTTTTATTCATCATATCATGGATATTCTTTTTATTGACTGAATGTCGAGATGAGTTTACCTACAGAAACGAGTTCTTTGAATGTCAGGAAGGGGTAAACGGCAACTAATCCATCTGATCTGTATTTGATATAGTTCCATGTTATTAAGAAGAAATTAATTGAAACTGCCGATAGGGTACCCAATGGTGGACAGCTTTACATTCTTGTGCTTGACTTTTTACCTTTGTTGGATAGAGAGAGGTTTGCCCTGTTCTCAAAGTACTGAAGCGCTATATACATTAGTAGTTACTTGTTGGGATTCTGGTTAGTTTGGGGACCAAAGAAGTTACTGGCGTAGCAGGTTTAAGGGAGGTTTGCTTTGAAGCCCTAGGTACTGAAGCATAAGATGGATCATACCAATAAGTAAAAGAATAAAGATCTCCCCTGCGGAATAAAGTACTAGTCCAAGGCTTCCAGCTGGCGACTTCACTTAGGAGCTCCCACTATTGCTTCTTATTGTTATTCTGAGATATATTTCTTCAGTTATTGGAGTTGGGTTAAGTCAAGCACGCAAAGTAAAAGGGCAGGGCGAAAGAACCAGCAGTCATAGGTAATGAGCCAGCAATAGAAGAAACAGTGCTAAAGTAATCTTATGAATTACCAGTTTCTGTTTCATCGTAGTATAAGTAAGCCACATCTCCTCTTGTTTCATTAGTAAAAGCAGGATCTGGAAATGATGTATCTGTTCGACTGGAATCTACATCTACATTTGTGTTGGTACCGTGCTCATCAGCAGGAGAGGAAGATCATACTGAATGCTTAGGAAGGCAGTAGACCAGACACAATGAAATCACAGTGTCTTGTTGTAGTCGCCCTCCGCTCCAACTAGTTTTGTTTTCGGGAACTTCACTTTTATAGGGGTTCTTCTGGTCTTCTCTCTACGATTTCACTCGCACAAGTGGTTATTTGTGCGCTTAAGAAATTTAGTTATTGAGTTGCTTTTGCTTATTTCATTTGATTATGGAAGTTAGTGTTACTGTTCAATTCGAATCTTTAGAGCCAGGGAAATAAGTAGTGATGCTTGATCTTGGAATCTATATCTAGTGATGGAAATACAGAATATAATACCATAAATGAAAAAATCAACTAAAGAAGTCAATGTCATAAGAAGCAGTTCGAGCAGTAGTGCACTGAATTAAGTACCTAGCATATAAACTTGTAATATTACATACTGGAAATTCTGCTGCTGAAGATCTGGCATCTTCCTTACTTCTGATGTCTTTGGGGACAGGCAACGACGCTAAGATCAGAGTTAGATCCTTCTTCGGCTTCTGTAGAATATGAAACTTCACTCTCACTTCTGCATTCAACTTCACTCTCACTTCTATTTCTTGGGATGAAAGATACTCTACTCAAGCTGGAATCGGCCAAGCCACTACTAACGACTAAGATAAGATATGTAGGCAAGGGAAGTAATTCCTGGTTTACCCTTAAACTAGTAGTAGAGTAGTTTCATTTGATGGGAATAAAATAAGAATAAATTTTATATACGAACAAATACTAGTAGATCGTCACACACAGCGGAATTAAACAAAAATAACAATCAAATGAATACCAAGATTTACGTGAAAAACTCCCTCAACTCGAAGGGTGAAAACTATGGGACAAGCCAGAGAAAATTCACTATCAAAATAATGAATATATAGATCTCAAGGCTTCTTACCCAAGCCCAAGCAATAGCCACAAGAGAATCACAGGGATATAAGGACTATTATACCAAACACAATATCGAAAACCTTCCCAAGAGATCACAGTAAGAATCCACTGCAAACTGATCTAACCTGAGATATGAATGATTGAGAATAGTCTTTTCTTATCCGTGTCTTCTTCCCTTTCCTGGATCTCTTGTTTTCTGACCTCTACTGTCAATCTGCAGTCTACTTTCTCTCTCCCACATTTTCAACCACCGTTGCCCTCTTAATCTCAATCCTTACCATATAATCTAGGGTTTAGGTTAATATAAGTGAAATTCTAGGCTGTGGACTTCACTAAAGCCAATTATAGATTGAATCTGGGCCATCTGGCCAACAACCTTCCCCTTTAGCCCATAAGGGAGGCTGTCTCATGACTCCTCAATGTGAAGCCATGTCGACCACCTGTTGGCACCTCTCCTGTCTCTCTTTTGGTAAGGTCTTTGTCAACATGTATGCCCCATTATCATCTGTGTTTTGAAGCTATAACTGTTTCTCTTCAAGCACATTTCTGATCCAGTGATATCTGACATTTATATGCTTTGACTTGGAATGAAATGTTGGGTTCTTGCACAAATGGATGGCACTCTGGCTATCACAATACACCATATAGTTTTCCTGTTTCAGCCCCATTTCTTGTAAGAATCATTTTATCCATAATATTTCTTTATAAACCTCTGTAGCAGCAATATATTCTGCTTCTGTGGTGGAGAGAGCAATACACCTTTGTAATCTGGACTGCCATAATACAGCTCCCCCTGTAAAAGTAAGTACAAAACATGATGTGGACTTCCTTGTGTCAATATCTCTTGCCATATATGCATCTGTGTAACCTGTCAACATAGGTGGTCCACCTCCAAAGCTTAGACAAACTTTAGAACTTCCTTTGAGATATCTAAAAATCCACTTTAGTGCTGCCCAGTGCTCTTTACCTGTTACAAGAAATCTGCTAGTAACTCCAACTGCATATGCGATATCCGGCCTTGTACATATCATCGCGTACATTAAACTTCCAACTGCTGAAGCATAAGGAACCTTTTGCATTTTCTCCTTCTCCTCATCACTTGATGGACTCTGATCTAAGCACAACTTGAAGTGACTTGCAAGAGGAGAACCAACTGGCTTTGCATTACTCATACTGAACCTATCCAATACCTTCTCAATGTATTTCTCCTGTGACAACCAAATCTTCCTCTTTCTTCTGTCACAAGAAATCTGCATGCCCAGTATTTATTTTGCTGGCCCCATGTCCTTCATTGCAAAAGACTCACTCAGTTCCTTCTTCAACTTATCAATCATAGACATATCTTTCCTAAGGATAAACATGTCATCAACATAAAGTAAGAGAATAATAAAATCCTCACCAAACCATTTGATGTACACACAATGATCTGAAGCTGTTCTTTTGTATTCATTTTCAATCATAAAATGAATCAAACTTTTTATACCACTGTCTTGGAGCTTGCTTCAGCCCATACAAGCTTTTTTTTAACTTGCAGACAAGATTTTATTTACCTTTGACTTAAAAACCTTCTGGTTGCTCTATATAAATTTTTTCCTCCAAATCACCATGAAAGAAAGCTATTTTCATAGCTAACTGCTCAATCTCTAAGTCTAGATTAGCAGCAATACCAAGAGCAACACGGATTGAAGATATTTTAACAACAGGAGAAAAAATATCTTCAAAGTCATACCTTTCTTTTGACCAAAGCCTTTCACAACCAATCTAGCTTTGTACTTTGGTTGAGAACAATATTCTTGAGTCTTCAACCTAAAAACCCACTTATTCTCCAGTGCCTTACTTCCCTTTGGTAGTTGCACCAAATCATATGTGTGGTTCTTCTGCAGAGAATCCATCTCTTCCTACATAACAATAAACCACTTCTTTTTCTGCTCACTTTCAATTGCTTCCCGGTAATTCTCTGGTTCACCTGTATCAGTAAGCATCACATACTCATCTGCAGAGTATCTTCTGGAAGGTTGACGTAGTCTAGAAGATCTTCTTAACTGACATTCTGTGGGAACTTACTCTCTTTCTTCTTCCTTCTCAACATGTCCTATAGGTAGATCAACATCTGGCCCTGCACTATCTTCCTGCACATCTCCCTCATCACCCTGATATACTAGAGGAATAACTAGGTCACAGTTTATAAATCCCTCTGCAGAAGTCTTAGCTGGTGCATCCTTCTTCAAATCCTCAATGATTTGATCCTCAAAGAAGTTAACATCTCTGCTTTTGAACATCTTCTACTTTTCTGGATCCTAAAGTCTGTAACCAAATTGATCATATGAGTAATCAAGAAAAATATACTCTTTTGTCTTACCATCCAGCTTTGACCTTTCATTGTCTAGAACATGTGCAAATGTACGACAACCAAATACTCTTAAATGCCTATAGGAGACATCTTTCCCTGACCATACATGCTCTGTAACATCACCATCTAGAGCTGTACATGATGATAAGTTGATTACATCAACTGTAGTCCTCAAAGCCTCATCCCAAAACCTTTTGGGTAGCTTGGCCTATGAGAGCATACATTTGATCTTTTCCATGATGGTACGGTTCATCCTCTCTGCAATTGTATTATGCTGAGGTGTATTAGGAACTGTCAACTCATGCTGGATGTCATGTGACCTGTAATAATTATTAAATAATCCTATGTACTCACCACCATTATCTGATCTTATGTATTTCAATTGTCTTTTTGTCTCCCTTTCAACTCTGGCATAAAACTCCTTGAAGACATTAATAACCTGATCTTTCATCTTCAAAGCATAGGCCCAAACTTTCTTGGAAAAGTCATCTATAAAAGTAACAAAATAAATGCACCACTAATACTAGGAACATTAACAGATCCACCAGAAGTTTTTGTCCTCAAAGGACCACACACATCTGTATAGACACGGTCCAAGGCATGCATTTTTCTAGATAAGACAAGACTAACAAAGAAAACTCTATGTTGTTTACCATCCAAATAATCAATACAAGGGTTCAAACGTGTACCTCTGAGGTCAGGCAATATCTCTCTCTTAGAAAGTTCTTGTAGCCCCTTCTCGCTCATGTGTCACAGTCGCCTATGCCACAACTCTATGCTGAAGTCTTTCTCTGTAGCATTCAACTGCTCACCACAAGCTTTAGCCTACAATCTGTACAATGTATGACATTTTTTCTCATTAGCTACAATAAGAGAACCCTTACTGAGCTTTCACTGTCCTCTATGAAATCTGATATCAAAGTCTTCATCGTCCAACCTTCTAATTGAAATTAAATTCAGTCTTAAGTCAACCACATGCCTCACATCCTTAAGCACCAACTTGCTGCCAAGGATGGTCTTTATATAGATATCACCCATGCCAATGATGTCTATTGTGTCATAGTTGCCCATCTTGACAACACCAAAATTTTTAGACCTGTAAGTAGCAAAGAACTCCCTCTGTAGTGTAGCATGATAAGAAGCACTTGTGTCAATTATCCACTCGAGATCCTGGCACAAATAAGAAAAAATATCATCAGAAGTAGACAAAATCAAATAATTACTACCTTGCACCGTAGTTGTGATATTCTCTTTTGACTCTGTATGCTCCACTTCTTTTCCCTTTTTCTTGTTCTTCTTAGGTTGCTTGCACTGATTCTTATAATGTTCTTTCTCACCACAATTGTAGCAAACAATATCTTTCCTTGATCTTGACTTACTTCTACCTATACGTGAACCACGTCTATCCTTTGACTTTGACCTTCATCTGTTATCTGAGACAAATGCATGTGAATCAATCTGAGAAGTTATTGAATTCTTTCTCCGTAACTCCTCATTCAACAAACTGTTTGTTACTTGACTCACGATGATAATACCATCTGGTGCAAAATTACTGAGGGAAACCACCAGTGTCTCCCAACTTTTTGGCAAAGAACTGAGAAGTAACAATGCCTGCAACTCATCATCAAGAGACATTTTCGTAGAGGATAACTGGTTAGTAATACTCTGCATTTCATTCAAATGCTCAGGAATAGAAGTACTCTCTTTATATTTCAAGTTCACAAGTTTTCTGATAAAAAAAGCTTTGTTGCCAACCATTTTTCTTTCATAAAGACCTTTTAACTTTTTCCAAAGAGAGTAAGTAGAACTTTTAGTAGAAACATGGTGAAAGACACTATCATCAAGCTACTGACGAATAAATCTAACTATTTTTCGATCTAACCTCTTCCACTCATCATCTGTCATGGTTGTGGGCTTTACACTATCCCCTTGCAAAGGTCCATACAAATCTTTGCAGTACAAGAGATCTTCCATTCTTGGTTTCTATATCATCCAATTATTTCTGTTTAAACTAATCATGCAAGAAATATCACCGGCCTCCATGTTCAAATACAAAAGTTAAATGCCACCAAAACCTTGCTCTAATATCAGTTGATGGGAATAAAACAGGAATAAACTTTGTATATGAACAAATACTAGCAGATCGTCACACACAGCGGAATTAAACAAAAATCACAATCAAATGAACACCAAGATTTACATGAAAAATCCCCTCAACTCGAAGGGTAAAGACCACAGGACAAGTCAGAGAAAATCCACTATCAAAATAATGAATATACAGATCTCAAGGCTTCTTGCCCAAGCCCAAGCAATAGCCATAAGAGAATCACAGGGATACAAGGACTATAATACCAAACACAATATCTAAAATCTTCCCAAGAGATCACAGTAAGAATCCATTGCAAACTAATCTAACCCGAGATATGAATGATTGAGAATATTCTTTTCTTATCCTTGTCTTCTTCCCTTTCCTGGATCTCTTGTTTTCCGACCTCTACTGTCAATCTGCAGTCTATTTTCTCTCTCTCATATTTTCAACCACCGCTGCCCTCTTAATCTCAATCCTTGCCATATAATCTTGGGTTTAGGTTAATATAAGTGAAGTTCTAAGCTGTGGGCTTCACTAAAGCCCATTATGGGCTGAATCTGGGTCATCTGCCCAACATCATCTGTATTTATAGCAAGAGGAGAAGATTTAAGTGCTTGTGTTAAGTTATGAAGGTTGAGCAAGTTATGCATTCTCGGTAACTAACTACACCTAATATAAGAATGAAATGAACAAGTAAGAATTGAAGGAGCCCTAGAGTCATAAGAGCCATAGGTATAGGAGCCAGAGTGAACTAAGAATCAATTTCATCTACTGAGTGAACTAAGAATCAATTTCATCTACCAAGCACAGAGCCAACACCTTTCTCTGCACTCCTTCCTTTAAGACAGCCAACATAAACTATATTCTAATGCGCTTTGTTATTAAAAGAAGTTCATTCAGTTATGTTATTATAACATGTTAAGAAAGATAGAATCAAAATAAACTATATCATAATGCATTATAAATTGAGTGAATTCAGATAGTAATTGAGATCTTGCAACCAGGAAGAGCAAAAACTCTCCATGCGCAAGTAAAAGATGCAAATGCTTGCAGACTTTCTTCGCACTGATTCGTAGGCTATGCTATCCAAACTCCCTTAACTTAGATCCATAGCCTATCCGAACTCCCTTAACATACAAGGAGTATACCCTTTTACATAGTTTAAAGTTATGGCAAACTTCAATTGTTGGATGGTCCATATAGGGTAGTAGTGTTAGGATCTCAACTGAGTCGGATCCTAGTCAATTGAGTTGAGTTCATAGATTGGGCCTTGTTGGTCAACCTAAACCTGACATTAGGTCAGTTATGAGAAGATTTAAGTCTACTATAATAAATCAGCCCAAATTCTAGTATTATTATGATTCAACTGAATTGGATCTGATTAAGAGTCAAGGTTAGGTAGTTAGGACCCTAATTAATTAAGTCTTAATTTTAATAGGGGATGTCACATGTAAAACCCTAGCTAGCCGCCCCCTACTAGAGTTAAAGGGGCTGACTAGGGTTAGGGTTAGAAGTGGAGAAGGATTAGGAGTCTTAATTATCGGCTACCCCTAGTTGTGGCCAGCTAGGAGTTGCTTCTTAGAGTTGGAGTTGGAGTTGTTAAGAGTAGAAGTCTTGTGTAGGAATCATATTAGGAGTTAGGGTTTAGAAGCCCTATAAATAGCCATATATTCAGCCACTTTTAATCATCAATAGAACAATTTCCTTTCATCTATTGTATAGAAAATCGAGGGAGGAACCCATATAGAGTTCCAAGGAGGCTGATCACCTATAAAGATCACCCCAAGCTTAGCATTCGTAAGGGTTCTAACACTTAGTATCAAAGTAGCATTCTTGGCATCTCGCTGCCCTTTTACAGTCACCCATCATCCTTCCACAACCGACCAAGCAATTCCCAGAATTGCATAGATCATCACCAAATTCCACCATCATCTCCACTATCGAAGATCACCTTTTGATCTCCCCGAGAATTGCATCAGGTTTTAGTTTCCTACCTTCCTGCTACTGTAATTTAGTTATCCTTCATCGAAAAACCAAAAAAAAAATGTTCCCATCTCACTGCATAAAGTATTCATGGCAAAGGTTCCATCTTTACGATGAAAATTACGCTGCAAAATTCAGCTGCATACCACTACATGTTTTGATCTTGCTGCTACGATTTTTCTGTCCAATCTTCCACAAGTTTTTTATGATGGCTTTGGCAGTCTTTAATAGCGGATTTTCTTTTAGTTTCGTTAAAAAATTATTGATATAAACTATTGATCTTTTACATCCAAATTGTTGCCTTTTAGAAGTAAAAATCTACCGCAGCACCTTTCAGTAATCTTTGATCTTTCCGAATCTTTTACTATCGTGTTCTTCCATGAAATTTTTGTCGATATTACCATTCCCTAACCAGTGGATTCCCCTTGAATTTTACTCGAATCCTTTGTTGGGAAACCTCAGCGGGTGCATCACATGCACAGCGAAAATAAAAATAAAAATCGGTTTTCCACATAGATCAAATCGTCGTGCAAAAGAATGGGATCGCGAGAAAAATATAAAAATCGATAAAATCATGATGTGTGAGAGATTGGTTTTACCTAGGGAGATCGTATATCCCTATATTCCAGATCCGGATGGAGAAGATGAAGGAGGTCATGCGTCCTCCTCTCTAGCGGTATCCACACGATGGATCTCTGCAGCGAAACTCCTCCAATCTGATCTTGTAACTCTTGCTCAGAGGGAAGGAGAAGAATAGGAGGTGGTGGCTAAAGCTGTAGCTTATCAACCCTGAGTCTCCCCTCCTATTTATAGAGAGCCACCAAAACCCTAGGGCTCCTTCCTTAGTGGGTATTGGATCTCCATCCAATAACCCACTAATTTTGCATTATTGGATCTCTATCTAATAATCTCCTTAAGCCTCTAATTGGGCCTTAATCAAGGAGCCTATCAGTATAGGGTCTCATCTAATGAGAATAGGGGCTAATTGGATCTCCATCCAATCATCTATTCGCTGAAGCATCCACCATATATGTGTGACCCTCTAGGCCTGATACTGAGCTGGCCGTGAGTCACTCTCACCAGAACTCCTTCTAATATAGTGAATTATTATCTCCATAATAATTCACTCGACTCATCGACTATGGACGTACTAGGCCATTACGTCATAGTCCCCAGACGATACAGGGGGATCGGATCCATCAGACCTATCTGTCCACAGTTATCATGTATCTATAATTTCTCATCCAACTAATATCCCAGAGATCGTATATTGGATATGGTACTGTCAGGTCACATATGGAATCAGTTTGTCTTGCTCCAATCGGATTCTATCGGAGACCTCCTTCTCTCTCAATCCAAATGACCCTGGGTAGGGATTTGTCTAAGTAAGCACATATGAGATATTCTTCTCGTAATACTGAGAGTGGATGATCCTCTATTGACACTCAATTACCTTCGTAAGGTTGGCTGCCAATTTCGATAACCAGCTATACCAGATCTAGAGCTTTCTAAACCTGTAAGTTTGGCATCAAAGAAATGAGTACTCATACAAGGCATCCTTGGTGTCTCAAGTCCAAGGACCAGATACACAATTGGGACTATGAAATTACTGTCTAACATTAGGTATTATTAACCATACAATATTCCATAAGTGGATCAATCAGTGAACTCATTCTCCAATGAGCACCTGTACTATATCCTTAGTGTCTCCACACAAGTGGCTATGAGACCAACCGCCTTCATCATATGGACGGGTATATAGTACATCGGTCTATCCGGTTATCTCGATGTCCCTCTCGAGTAACCTATGACCGAGATTATTTAGGATCTGTGTTTAAAGATGAATCGATCTCATTATCGTGATCTCCTCATTATCTGATTCTCATTGCACAAAACCAAGGACATCACAATATATATGCTACATATAATATAATATGAGAATATGCCAATATTAATCATAAGTAAAAAGATTACGCAGTGTGTCACACGTGCCATCACTCGCATGATTGGTTTGCAGGGCACTTGTAACTAGAAATCTCTCACTTGACCTAAAGCCAATCACCTATGTGTTTGATCCCCATTAGACCCCTATGACGCTCAAATACAATATGAGCCAGTGGCTTCGTTAGTGGATTTGTAATGTTATCTTCGGATTGAACTCTTTCCATTGCTATATCTTTACAGGCTATGATCTCTCTTATCAGATGAAACCTCCTCAGAACATGCTTAGACTTTTGATGAGACCTGGGTTCCTTCGCTTGAGCTATCGCCCCATTGTTGTTGCAGTATATGGGAATTGGTTCTACACTGCTTGGTACGACTCCCAAATCTTTGATGAACTTCTTCATCCATACCCCTTCCTTTGCTGCTTCTGCTGCAACAATTTATTCTGCCTCTATGGTCGAGTCGATAGTAGTATCTTGCTTGGAACTCTTCTAGCTTACTGCTCCTCCATTCATGGTGAAAACATACCCTGAATTTGACTTGCTATCATCAATGTCAGACTGAAAACTTGAGTCTATGTAGCCCTCAACCTGGAGGCTACCTCCTCCATATACTAGTAAAAGATTTTTAGTCCTTCTCAAGTACTTAAGGATACACTTTACTGCCTTCCAGTGTTCTAAACTTGGATCTGTCTGATACCTGCTCGTGACACTTAGAGCATGTGCTATATCAGGCATAGTACATAGCATCGCATACATGATAGATCCTATCGCTAAGGCATAAGGTATCTTATCCATGTTTGCCCTTTCTTCAGAAGTCTTTGGGGACATACTCCTAGAAAGTGATATTCCATGTCTCATTGGTATGAGACCTCTCTTTGAATTTTTTATGTCAAACATTTTGATAATAGAGTTTATGTACCTAGATTGGGACAAGCCAAGCATCCTTTTGGATCTATCTCTATAAATCTCAATTCCCAAAATATAGGATGCTTCCCCTAAGTATTTCATGGAAAAGTTTCTGGATCGCTAAGCCTTTACTGTGAAGAGCGTTCCTACATCATTTCCAATTATTAAGATGTCATCCACATATAGCACCAAGAAGGTGATAACGCTCCCACTTACCTTCCTGTACACATAAGGCTCATCTTCGTTCTTCACGAAGTCAGAAGATCTGATCACCTCATCAAATCTTATGTTCCAACTTCAGAAAGCTTGCTTCAATCCATAAATGGATCTAAGCAACCTGCACACTTTATCTGGACTCTCTTTGGATATGAATTCCTCTGGCTGTACCATATACGCCTCCTCCTCGAGGTTGCCATTGAGGAATACTGTTTTGACATCCATCTGCCAGATATCATAGTCATAGTGTACTGCAATGGCCAAAATAATTCTAATGGATTTAAGCATGGCTATAGGTGAAAAGGTTTAATCATAGTCAACTCCTTGTTTTTGACGATATCCTTTAGCTACCAGCCTTACTTTATAGGTCTCTACCTTTCCATCCACTCCGATCATCTTTTTGAAGATCCATTTGCAGCTGATGGGTACAATACCCTCAGGTGCATCCACAAGGTTCCAAACCTTATTAGAGTATATGGAATCCATCTCAGAATTCATGGCTTCTTACCACTTCTCGAAGTCATACTCATAATAGCCTCCTCGTAGGTCTGAGGATCAACATCCTGAGAATCATCTCCACTGATATGTCCCACATATCTTTCAGGAGGGTGAGATACTCTACTAGACCTACGTAAATTTGGAATTTGTGTGTTAGGTACCTGAACAGACTCGAGCTCTGGAATGGTGTTTGAGCTTAGTTCTCCAACCTCACTCAATTCTATCTCACTCCCACTATTTCTACCAAGAATATGTTTCTTTTCAAGGAACATAACTCTCTTGGCCACAAAAACCTTTCGGTCCTCGGGATGATAGAAATAATACCCATAAGTTTCCTTTGGGTATCCCCCGAATGTGCACCATTCTATCCTTGATTCCAACTTATCGGGGTTATGTCTTCTAACATGGGCAGGACAGTCCCAAATCTTAACAATTTTAAGATCGAGCTTCTTTCCTTTCCATATCTCATATGGTGTAGACACTACCGACTTTGATGGAACTCTGTTCAAAAGGTAAGTTCTAGTCTCTAGGGCGTACCCCCAGAATGAGACGGGTAGGTCAGCGAAACTTATCATGGATCACACCATGTCTAACAGCATGTGATTCTTCCTTTCTGATACACCATTGAGCTGAGGTGTATAAGGAGGTGTCCATTGGGATAGAATCCCATTGTCCCTGAGGAAATGGGTGAACTCCGTATTCAGGTGCTCCCCTCCTCGATCTGATCGAAGAGTCTTAATACTCTTTCCAATTTGGTTCTCTACCTCATTCTTATATTCCCTGAATGCCTCAGATCCGTACTTCATTAAGTACACGTGTCCATACATAGAGAAATCATCAGTGAATGTAATGAAGTATGAGTAACCACTTATAGCTTGAGTCGACATGGGACCACATATATTAGTATATATGAGTTCCAATAACTCGGTGGCTCTCTCTCCAGTTCCACCAAAAGGAGAGTTAGTCATCTTCCCATGAAGGCAAGGTTCACAAGTTGCATATGTCTCATAGTCAAATGGATCTAAGTATTCATCTTTCAACAACTTTTGAATCATTCCCTCATGTATATGACCTAGCCTACAATGTCATAGGTATGCATTATTCACCTCATCTCTTTTCCTCTTAGACATATTTATATTCATGATTTGTGGAGAAGTGTCTAACACATATAAGCCATTTATTAGGGTCCCTCTAGTGATGATCTTATCATCCAGAATTATTGAATAACTATTATTCTTAAAAACTAATTTATATCCACTAATTGTCAAACAAGAGATAGAAATAATATTTTTGATGATAGAGGGAACAAAATAACATGCATCTAATGCAATAATAGCTCCACCAAGCAGATGTAGGGTGACCTCTCCAACAGCAACTGCAACAACTCTTGCTCCATTGCCCATCTTGAGATCCATCTCACCTCTAGCCAATCTCCTAGGTCTTGTCAGAACTTGCAACGAATTGCAGATATGATAAACACTCTCGGTATCCAATACCCATGTGTTATCATGAAAATATGACAAGTGGAGACTGATCATGATTATACCTGAAGCTTCTCTAAGCTTTTGTTTCGCCTTATCTGTAAGGTAATCCTTACAGTTCCTCTTCCAATGCCCGTCTTGGCCATAATGGAAGCACTGTCCTTTATCCTTTCCCAGGAATTTCTTGGCAACATTTGCCTTACCTAGTCTTTCTTTTCCCTTGCCCTTCTTAAGGGTCTTGCTAGCCTTCCTTTTCTTTTTGGTCTCACTAATATAGAGAACTGGCTTCTCCTTCTTGATGGCACTCTCACCTTTCCTCAACATATTGAGGAGCTCAGGGAGAGTCATCTCAAACTTATTCATATTATAGTTAATAATGAACAATGAAAAAGAATCTGGTAGGGACTGAAATATAAGATCAATGCACAGGTTATCTTGTTGGACTATCTATATACTTCATAAAGCGAGCGATCTCATTTTCGCTTATCCTTTCCTCCAGCGTGGGCACAATCATGTTAAGGACATATATAATTTTCTCTTCCATGAGAATAATTATCAAATTGCAGAGCTTTTGGACCAATGAGACAGTTGGCATCAACTATGCCACGTAGGGGTTTTGCAAGCGACAAACAAGATATAGCGTATATAACATGAAGATTTTACAAAAAATACTAATTAAGATATGAACTTCTATCTTAATACTCCCACTATTTTCTTAGCGAATCACGTGACACCCTCGACACGTGAGACGGAAGTCTTCGACAGACTCCTAGTGGGGATCAGGATCCAATTGACATCTTAGTGCAACCTCGAGGGACTCGATCAATTACACTAAGCCCAAAAGGTAGGCAACTCTTGCCAATCACAACTCCTTGTGATTCCCATCACGTTCGGCCTCCGTATCATCATGGGCTCGAGGGACTCGACCAACCATAACGTTCAGTTAAGTCATCACCATCGTTACAAGATGAGTCTGATTCAATGATATACCCTCGAGGGACTCGACCAAGCATACCATGTCCTCAGGTCATCGGTGGCATCTCTATATCGTAGGCAAGAACTCGATCACATAGATAGGTGAGCCTCGAGGGACTCGACCAACTCAACCTATGTCGTGATTCAATTTCTTCCTATAACGATGGAAGGCCACGTGGATCAATCTTATTACCTCATGCTTACCGACTTAATATTATCTTAGGAGGGGTTTTTATTTTCTATTGATCACCTAATATGTCGTGTCACACACATACATATTTAATATATATCTACATCACATGCAAATATATATATATACATATATCTAGTAGATGTACAACACATCTCTCATGCAAGCCACATCGGATGATCATGAGCCGTCACCTAATATGATTAAGCCCGAGCCAATGGGCCTAATCACTCATAATAGAATCTATGTGTGCATTAGCGCATCTCCATGCCCTGTGATTGTTGATCTCGTCATCATCGGTTCCGTCGGATCGTCATATCACCATGCATCATGATCTCCCGCCACGACATCGTGAGTCTCGCTGTAAACTCCATGCTCTCACTGCGCCTCTCCATGTAATTTCAAATAATCAAGGCATGCAGCCCAACAATATACGAGAAAAACGTAGGCTCGCAGGCCCCAATAATAATAATCATAATTACACATATCACAACATATGGCTCATGATCATCCATCCAAAACATACATTATATGTACATCACATCATATATAGGATTACTAGATATATATAATAATTAATTAAACTATTTAATTAATTATTTTTTTGGAAATCAGGATATGCTCAGAATTTTCAGAATTTTTAAGGGTATTTTTATAATTCTGGATGAGAGGACAGTCCTTGAAATTTTTAGAATTATTGACGGCATTTTTGGAATTCTACACATGAGGACAATTGGAATTTTCAAAAATCAAAGGGGTAGGATCATCCTTTTACTAAAAAGGATGCCTTAGCCCACTCCTTGGCCCCATCTGCGTCGTCGCCGTCGCCGCCGCTGCCTTGCGCAGGTGGCGGTGCTGCATGTCGTCGACGTGGGTAGCCGCCCCTGACAGGCGCTGTTGCCTTCAGGCGGCACCTCGTGGGCTGGCGGCGCTGCCTCGTGCGGGCGCTGCCCCTGCTAGCAGCCGCTCCTACCAACGGTCGCCGTTGCAGGTGGCAGCCCTGGCCGCGAGGCTGCCCCTTGTGGCCTTGCAGTGGGCAACCGCCACCTGTGGCCTGGCCACGGCAGACTACCCCTTGCGATTGTGCCGCGGGCAGCAGGCCCTTGTAGCCTAGCCACTGGTGGCAGCCTGGTCGCTGGTGGCAACCCCTTGGGGGTTATCCGCAGCCGATCGTACCTACGGGGCTGCTGCACCTGCGGGTAACCGCCCCTTGTAGGGGGCCAAGCCGCAGCCGGCGCCCCTTTACAGGGGGGCATTGGCTGCAGCCGGTCGCCCTTTGCAGGGGGCCTGGCCGCAACCGGCCGCCCCCTTGCAGGGGGGCCGTGGCTGCAGACGAACGCCCCCTTGCAGGTGGTCGACCGCCCCTGCAAGGGGGCAGGCCGTGGCCATGCCCGGCTACCCCTTGTCAGGGCTTCCTTCTCTACGAAAATGTAGCAAGAACGCGTAGAACGATTCTATGAATTCAATCTCATCACATGCAGTTTAAAACTAATCTTTCGCACAAAAATCTTGGCTCTGATACCACTGTTGGGAAACCTCAACGGGTGCATCACATGCGCAGCGTAAATCAAAACAAAAATTGATTTACCACGTAGATCAAATCATCGTGCAAAAGATTGGGGTCACGAGAAAAATGTAAAAATTGATAAAACCGTGATGTGTGAGAGATTGGTTTTACCTAGGGAGATCGTATATCCTTGTATTCCAGATCCGGGTGGAGAAGATGAAGGAGGTCAAGCGTCTCCTCTCTAGCGGTATCCACACGATGGATCTCTATAGCGAAACTCCTCCAATCTGATCTCGCAACTTTTGCTCAGAGGGAAGGAGGAGAATAGGAGGTGGTGGCTAAAGCTGCAGCCTATCAACCCTGAGTCTCCCCTCCTATTTATACAGAGCCACCAAAACCCTAGGGCTCCTTCCTTATTGGTATTGGATCTCCATCCAATAACCCACTAATCTTACATTATTGGATCTCTATCCAATAATCTCCTTAAGCCTCTAATTGGGTCTTAATCAAGGAGCCCATCAGTATAGGGTCTCATCTAATGAGAATAGGGGCTAATTGGATCTCCATCCATTCTTCTATTCGCTGAAACATCCACCATATGTATGTGACCCTCTAGGCTTGATACTGAGCTGGTCGTGAGTCACTCTCATCAGAACTTCTTCTGATACAGTGAATTATTATCTCCATAATAATTCACTCGATTCATCGACTATAGACGTACAAGGCCACTACGCCATAGTCCCAGACGGTACAGGCGGATCGAATCCATCAGACCTGTTTGTCCATAGTTACCATGTATCTATAATCCCTCATCCAACTAATATCCCATAGACTGTATATTGGATATGATATTGTCAAGTCACACACGGAATCAGTTTGTCTTGCTCCAATCGGATTCTACCGGAGAACTCCTTCTCTCTCAATCCAAATGACCCTAGCTAGGGATTTGTCTAAGTAAGCATATATGAGATATTCCTCTCGTGATACTGAGAGTGGATCATCCTCTATTGATACTCAATTGCCTTCTTAAGGTTGGCTACCAATCCCGATAACCAGCTGTACCAGATCTGGAGCTTTCCAAACTTGTAAGTCTGGCCTCAAAGAAAGGAGTACTGATACAAGGCATCCTTGGTGTCTCAAGTCTAAGGACTAGATACACAACTGGGACTTTGGAATCGCTGTCGGACATTATATATCATTAACCATACAACATTCCATAAGCGAATCAATCAGTGAACTCATTCTCCAATGAGCACCTGTACTATATCCTTAGTGTCTCCACACAAGTGGCTATGAGACCAGCCGCCTCCATCATATGGACGGGTATATAGTACACCGGTCTGTCCGGTTATCTCGATGTCCCTCTCGAGTAATCTATAACTGGGATTATTTATGATCTGTGTTTAAAGATGAATCGATCTCATTATCGTGATCTTATCACAATCTGATTCCTATTGCACAGAACCAAGGACATCACAATATATATAATACATATAATATAATGTGAGAATATGCTAATATTAATCATAATAAAAAAGATTACGTAATGTGTCACACGTGCCATTACTCGCATGATTGGCTTGCAGGGCACCTGTAACTAGCATCCTTGTCATGAACTGTTGGAAAAAATTGCATCTATCCCGCTAAAATTTTTTGATAAAAAATTATGCTACTGTACCTTTTGCCGCTTTTCTTCTCCTAATCCACCAAAACCCTACCAATCTTGCTACCTCCTTAGGGCACCCCTCTAGCCTTAAGATGTAGCTATCGTAGCCTTTTTTTAATTTTACAGCTGGCCCAAATAGTAGTGTAAACCTGCAGCCAAAATAGTCGCCTACTACTTTGCTGCCATGTTTTTGCCAAAAACTTTATGCTATAATTTATTGCCATATCCTCTTTAATACTTTACATTGATATAGCCTTAATCATCATCTAATTCTTACTGTCAAAACCATCCCAAAACCCTTGGCATGCTATTGGAATTCTTTCATCGTAAAACTACTGTTCCTTATCAAAGAATCTTGTAGCATTACGCTTCGGCATATCTTGTTGCACCAACACCCGAACCTTGCCAAATCGGTTGCTGCCCCCAACAACAACCCTAAACCTTCCTTCCTAGCCTCAAACTACTTTCATCGAAATCCTTTCCACCCTCCACAACACCCTCAAACTGCAGCACCAACAGCAACATAAATCGTGAACTATCAACCCTAAATTGCGACCTTAATCTATCACCCTTTCGGCCACCCATCCCTACCAAACCAGTTGCTATCATCAACAATAACCCTAAGCCATCCCTCTAGCCTTAAGATGCAACCGTCATAACCTATTTCCGTAACCCTAATAGCACCCAAAACCGTAGCCCAAAATAGCGACCTATCGCAGCCGCCACCAAACCTTCCACCACCTTATGCCCTTGACCCGTTAATAGAAAAAAGATAGAAACATCTCAGATCTGAAGGCCTATGCAATGGCATCTTAAGATTCAATCGATGCTAAGTTGGAGGCGTTTGAATCACGGCTTGAATCACCCACGGAGGACAAATTGCGCGCTTTATTCATAGAATGAAGAATTAGCCAATCTTCGAGCCCTTAGACATGATATAGCCATGCATGAGGGTGGACTTCCCTCGATGGGAAGAAGGAGACCCGATGGGATGGATTTCACGCGTCGAATGCTACTTCCACTATTACCAAATATCGAAGGATTCCATGGTGGACACTACTATCAACCACCTTAAGAGAGATGTAATTTGGTGATATAATTGGCTTGAATACACCCATGGGGCCCCAACGTGGATACAATTTAAAGGCACGCTGCTGAACCGCTTTGGACCAACTAAGTATGAAAATATTGATGAACAACTCACGAAGATCCGACAAACCTCTACGATCCATGAATACCACACTAGGTTTGAGAAGTTATCCTACCTCACTCATGATTGGACTAACAGATAATTATTAGGGATGTTCATCGAATGACTCAAGCCGGAGATTAAAGGAGAGATTAAGGCATGGTAGCCCTACACCATAACGGTCGCAATCTTTTTTGCCCGAATCCAAGAGGAGCAACTCAACCAAGATGCTCGAAGGATGAGAACTACTCCTAGACCAGTAGCATATAAACCTCCCTTTGCCCCCAGTGGTCCTTCGCTGCCAAAAAAATTGACAAGAGAAGAACTACGGGATAGATCGACAAAAGGCCTTTGTTGGCATTGCGATGAACCGTGGAGTCGTGATCATCGCTGCAAACAAGGGTGCCTCCTACTAATTGAACCCCTTGAAGATATGGAGGAGGAGGTCTAGGAGCATAAGGAGGTCACGGAGGAAGAACAACAATCGGTCGATTTTACGATGCACGCTCTTGCCGGCTACACGAACCCGTAAATGATGAAAGTGAGAGGACTTCTTAAACAACAACCAATCACCATTCTCATTAACACTGGGAGCACTAATAACTTCATAAATAGCAAGGTTATTGTTCGGATAGCCTTATATATTGAGGATTATAACAGGTTTGATGTTAAGGTTACCGACGGATGAATTTTAAAGTACGATCGCAAGTGGCCGCTGGTGAAGTTGTTATAGTAGGACCAATAGATAATTGCATATTTCTTCCTTCTCCCACTCGACGATTATGAGGCCGTGCTCAACATCGAATGGTTGATTATGTTGGGTGATGTTTTATGGAATTTTTCTAAATTTATCATAAATTTCTTCATCCATATGAAACAGGTGATCCTACGTGGGAAACGTGGGAGCAATGTTAACGACAATTTCAACGCAGTGAATGGAGAAAGTGTTGCACAAAGTGAATAGTGGCTTCCTAATACATCTCCAATAGCAACATATAAGAGAGCCAACAAAAATTGAAGAATCAAATCTTCTCCAATTGCTTGCTAAATTTTTAGATGTTTTCGTTGAACCGAACTGCCTACCTCCTACTCGATGGCATTATCATTGAATTTTGATTTTTTCGGGTGAACCACCAGCAAACACTTAGCCAAATCATTATCCTCACCTTTAGAAAGATGAATTAAAGTGGATTGTCAAAGAGATGCTTGAAATAGGGGGTCATTCGACTAAGTTACAGCCCCTACTATTCGCCAACGCTAGCTTGACCTGACTTCAACAAAGTGTTTGTGATTAAAGCATCAGGAGCTAGAACTTATGTTATCCACATGTAAGATGGCTAACCCATAGCCTATATCAGCAAAGCCCTCCCTCCATATCACCTAAAGCAATCAATCTATGATGAGGAAATGCTGACTATTGTTGAATTTGTGGCTTGACATGATACAAAACAATAGCACAAAGAGAAGATGAAATAAATCATGAAAAATTACAGTTTCTACTCCCTCTAAATGCATAACAGACTCACATTATCATGGATCCTACTAGAGGGTAGCACCTTCTCAAAGGAAAGCTTAGTTATCATTAAAGAACGACCACACGCCAGCCCACGCCAAAAAGAAATAATCACCCGACAAACGTCGAAGTATAAGGAAGTTTGCTATTGAAGATCGAGTCTTCCTTCATCTTCAGCCCTACCAATAGGAATCTATATAGACTTGAGCCTCATGAAAGTGGTCTCCCAGTTTCTTTGGACCCTACAAAATCGAAGATCACATTGGAGCCATAACTTGTGGATGAGATCTACACACTAATTAAAAATTACAACTGATCCTCCAGGAATCTCACTGCAAATGAAAGTTTAGAGAGGATGACTCAACCCAGATTTATCCACTGAACACCCAAGTTGATGAGAAGGCCCAGGTTCAGTTGATGATCGTATGGGATTGTAGGATCGTGACACATCACCATCTAGACACTACTACTAATGCTAGACTGCAGGAGCATGGTGTATCATCTACAGGGGCCACAAGAAAGCCTCATGAGGAGCTACAGATCAGTACCTAGAGTCATGGAGTCTAAGTCTTGAGGACAAGGCTGACTTGGAAAGGTGGGTCTGTTAGGACCCCAACTGAGTCGGGTCATAGTCAATTGAGTTGAGTCCTTAGATTGGGCATTGTTGGTCAACCTAGACCTGACATTATGTTAGCTAGGAGAAGATTTGAGTCCACTGTAATAAATCATCCTAAATCCTAGTAGGATTAGGATTCGGCTGAACTGGAGTCTGATTAGGAGTCAAGGTTGGATAGTTAGGACTCTAATTAATTAAGTCCTAATTTTAAAAGGGGATGTCATATGTAAAACCCTAGCTAGCCGCGCTTACTAGAGTTAAAGGAGCCGGCTAGGGTTAGGGTTAGAAGAGAAGAAGGATTAGGAGTCTTAGTCGCTGGCCACCCCTAGTTGAGGCTGGCTAGGAGTTGCTTCTTAGAGTTGGAGTTGTAGTTGTTAGGAGTAGGTGCCCTGCAAGCCAATCACGTGAGTGATGACACGTGTGACACGTTGTGTGAACTTTTTTCTTATGATTAATATTGGCATATTCTTACATTATATTATCTATAGCATATATACTATGATGTCCTTGGTTCTGTGCAATGAGAATCGGATTGTGATGAGATCAAATTAGCCCCTATTCTCATTAGATGAGACCCTATGCTGATGGGCTCCTTGATTAAGACCCAATTAGAGGCCAAAGGAGATTATTAGATAGAGATCCAATAATGCAAGGTTAGTGAGTTATTGGATGAAGATCCAATACCCACTAAGAAAGGAGCCCTAGGGTTTTGGTGGCTCTCTATAAATAGGAGGGGAGACTCATAGTTGATAGGCTGCAGCTTTGGCCTCCCCCTCCTATTCTCCTCCCTCCCTCTGCGCAGGAGTTGCGAGATCAGATTGGAGGAGTTTTACTACAGAGATTCATCATGTGGATGTCGCTAGAGAGGAGGACACTTGATTTCCTTCATCTTCTCCATCCGGATCTGGAATACAGGGATATATGATCTCCCTAGGTAAAATCAATCTCTCACACATCATGGTTTTTTTTATTTTTATGATTTTTCTCGTAACCCCAATCTTTTGCACGATGATTTGATATGCGTGGGAAATCGATATTTTGTTTTTGATTTTCACTGCGTATGTGATGCACCCGTCGAGGTTTCCCAACAGTGGTATCAGAGCCAAGGTTTTCGTGCGAAAGATTGGTTTTAAACTACGTGTGATGAGTTTGAATCACGTAGAATCGTTCTACACATTCTTGCTGCCTTTTCACAGCGAAGGCAGCGAGGAGGAGGGCTGGCCAGCCTTGGCCAGCCCCCATGCAAGGCTTGCCACCCACGACCAGGTCGCGGCCAAGGCCACCCCTGCAAGGGGGCGGACGGTTGCGGCCAAGGCCAGCCCGCATGGGGCAGTAGCCAGCAGGGGCAGTAGTCCGCAGGGGCAGTAGTCCGCAGGGGCAGTAGCCCTCAGGGGCGACGCCTGCAGGCACGACGAGCTGTGGCCAATCGCAGGGGCGGCAGCCGCTGGCAGCATGGCACCCGCAACGGGGCTGGCTGTAGGGCACCCGCAAGGGGCTGCTGCCAGCAGGGGCGACGACACCGACCGTAGGGGTGGCCGCCCCTTGGCAGGACGACTGTCGGCGGGCAAGGGCAGCCACCGCCTATGCAGGGGCAGCGACGACGACGACACAGAGGGGGCAAGGGGAAAGCTAGGGTTTCCTTTTGTTAAAAGGACTACTTTGCCCACTGAATTTGGAAAATTCCAAGGACTATCCTTGTATTCAAAATTTTGAAAATGCCCTCAATAATTTTAAAAATTTCGAGTATTGTCCTCTCGTCCAGAATTATGAAAATACCCTTGACAATTCTAAAAATTCCCAATATGTCCTGATTTCCAGAAAAATAATTAATTAAATAATTTAATTAATTATTAAATATATCTAGTAATCCTACATATTATGTGATGTACATGTGATATATGATTTGGATGGATGATCATGAGCCATGTGTGTGATGTGTGTAATTTTGATTATTATTATTAGGGCCTGCGAGCCTTTATTTTTCTCGTTTATTGTCGGACCTACGTGCTTGTGATTATTTGTAATTATATAGAGAAGCACGGTGGGAGCGTGGAGGTGACAGCAGGACCCACGATGTCATGGCGGGAGATTACGACACATGGTGATGCGACGATCCGACGAAACCAATGATGACGAGATCAACAATCACAAGGCATGGAGATGCACTGATGCACACATAGATACAATTGTGAGTGATTAGGCTCATTGGCTCGGGCTTAATCATATTAGGTGACGGCTCATGATCATCCGGTGTGGCTTGCATGTGTGATGTATTATACACCTACTAGATATATGTATTTGCATGTGATGTAGATATATATTAAATATATATATGTGTGACATGACATAATAGAAGACTGATAGAAAATAAAAACCCCTCCTATGATAATATTAAGTCGGTAAGCATGAGGCAATAAGATTGACCCATGTGGTCTTCCATCGTTATAGGAAGAAATTGAATCCCGACATTGGTTGAGTTGGTCGAGTCACTCGAGGCTCACCTATCTACGTGATCGAGTTCTTGCCTACGACATATATATGTCATTAGTGACTTGAGGAAATGGTATGACTTGGTCGAGCAATCGAGAGCATATCCATCGAATCAGACTCATCTTGTAACGATGGTGCTGACTTAACTGAACCTCATGGTTGGTCGAGCAGTCGAGACCATAATGATTAGGAGGTCGAACATGATCGGAATCACAAAGAGTTATGATTGACAAGAGTTGTCCACCTTTTGGGCTTAGTGTAGTTAGTTGAGTCCCTCGAGATTACACTAAGATGCTAATTGGATCCCGATCCCCACTAGGAGTCTACCGGAAACTTTCGTCTCACGTGTCAAGGGTCTCGCATGATTCGCTAGGAAAATAGTGGGAGTATATTAAGATAGAAGTTCATATCTTAATTAGTATTTTTTTGTAAAATCTGCATGTTATTTATTTTTTTCTATATCTTATTTTTCAGAAACATATCGCTCACAAACCCCCTACGTGGCATACTTAATGTCAACCACCGCACTGGTCCAAACTACATAGATTGGCTCCGCAATTTAAGAATTATTCTCACGGTTGAGAAAATCGCATATATCCTTGATACAATTATGCCTACGCTGGAAGAAGGGGCAAGCGAGGATGAGATCGCTCGCTATGTGAAGTATATAGATGATTTCACATTGGCAAAATGTTATATGTTGGCCTCCATGACTCCTGAGTTACAGAGGCAACATGAGAGCATGGATGTAGATTATATCCTTCTTCATCTCCGCTAGCTATTTGAGAAACAGGGAAGAACTCAAAGATATGAGATATCTAAGAGACTCTTCCAAGCCAAGATGACAGAAGGGACAGTTGAGAACCATGTACTAAAGATGATTGAGTGGATCAAAAAACTCACAGGTCTAGGAATAGTCCTAGAGGATAACCTGTGCATTGAGCTTATACTTCAGTCCCTACCAGATTTCTTTTCTCACTTCATTATAAATTTTAACATGAACAAGTTTGAGGTGACTCTCCCTAAGCTCCTCAATATGTTGAGGGAAGCTGAGAGTGCCATCAAGAAGGAGAAGCCAATTCTCTATATTGGTGAGACCAAAAGGAAAAGGAAGACCAGCAAAACCCTGAAGAAGGACAAGGGCAAAGAAAGATCAAGTAAGGTAAAGGTTGCCAAGAAAGACCCGACAAAGGACAAAGGACAGTGCTTCCACTATGGTCAAGATGAGCATTGGGAGAGGAACTGTAAGGACTATCTTACAGATAAGGCAAAACAGAAGCTTAAAGAAGCTTCAGGTATATTCATGATCAGTCTTCACTTGTCAGATTTTTATGATAACTCAAGGGTATTGGATACCGGGAGTGTTTATCATATCTATAATTGGCTAGAGATGAGATGGACCTCAAGATAGGCAATGTAGTAAGAGTTGCTGCAATTGCTGTTGGAGAGGTCACCCTACATCTGCTTGGTGGAGCTATTATTGCATTTGATGCATGCTATTTTGTTCCCTCTATTATCAAAAATAGTATTTCTATCTCTTGTTTGATAATTACTGGATATAAATTAGTTTTTAGAATAATAATTGTTTAATAATTATGGTGATGAGATTATCACTAGAGGGACCCTTATAAATGGCTTATATGTGTTAGACACTTCTCCACACATCATAAATATAAATATGTCTAAGAGGAAAAGAGATGAGGTGAACAATGCATATCTGTGACATTATAGGCTAGGTCATATACATGAGGAAAGGATTCAAAAGTTGTTGAAATATAGATACTTAGATCCATTTGACTATGAGTCATGTGCAACTTGTAAACCTTGCCTTCATGGGAAAATGACCAACTCTCCTTTTAGTGGAACTGGAGAGAGAGCCACTGA
The DNA here is from genome assembly GCA_029747655.1 of Ensete ventricosum. Lineage (NCBI taxonomy): Eukaryota > Viridiplantae > Streptophyta > Magnoliopsida > Zingiberales > Musaceae > Ensete > Ensete ventricosum. The sequence continues at coordinate 30,419,434 of JAQQAF010000007.1, forward strand.
GTTATTGGAACTCATACATATTGATGGATGTGGTCTCATTGTCAACTCAAGCTATAGGTGGTTACACATACTTCATTACATTCACTGATGATTTTTATAGGTATAGACACGTGTACTTAATGAAGTATAAATCTGAGGCCTTTGAGAAATTCAGAGAATATAAGAATGAGGTAGAGAATCAAATTTGAAAGAGTATTAAGACTCTTCGATCAGATCGAGGAGGAGAGTACTTGAGTACGGAGTTCACCCATTTCCTCATGGACAATGGGATTCTATCCCAGTGGACACCTCCTTATACACCTTAGCTCAATGGTGTATCAGAAAGGATGAATCATACACTGTTAGACATGGTGGATCCATGATGAGTTTCGCTAACCTACCCATCTCATTCTAGGGATACGCCCTAGAGACCGCAGCTTACCTTCTGAACAGAGTTCCATCAAAATCGATAGTGTCTACACCATATGAGATATGGAAATGAAAGAAGTCTGATCTTAAGGTAGTTAAGATTTGGGGCTGTCCTGCCCACGTTAGAAGACACAACCCTGACAAGTTGGAATCAAGGACGGAATGGTGCACGTTCGTGGGATACCCTATGGAGACTTTGGGGTATTATTTCTATCATCCCGAGGACCAAAAGGTCTTTGTTGCCAAGAGAGATATGTTCCTTGAGAAGAAATACATTCTCGGTGGAAACAATGGGAGTAAGATAGAATTGAGCTAGATTTGAGAACCTAGTTCAAGCACCATTCCAGAGCCCGAGTCGATCCAAGTACCTAATGTTGGGAAACCTCAATGGGTGCATCACATGTGCAGCAAAAATCAAAATAAAAACTGGTTTCCCAAGCAGATCAAATCGTCGTGCAAAATATTGGGGTCGCGAGAAAAATGCAAAAACCGATAAAATCACGATGTGTGAGAGATTGATTTTACCTAGGGAGATTGTATATCCCTGTATTCCAGATTCAGATGGAGAAGATTAAGGAGGTCAAGCGTCCTCCTCTCTAGCGGTATCCACACGATGGATCTCTGCAGCGAAACTTCTCCAATATGATCTCACAACTCTTGCGTAGAGGGAGGGAGGAGAATAGGAAGTGGTGGAAAAGCTACAGTCTATCAACCATGAGTCTCCCCTCCTATTTAGAGAGAGCCACCAAAACCCTAGGGCTCTTACCTTAGTGGGTACTGGATCTTCATCCAATAACCCACTAACCTTACATTATTGGATCTCTATCCAATAATCTCCTTAGGCCTCTAAATGAGATTTAATCAAGGAGCCCATCAGCTTAGGGTCTCATCTAATGAGAATAGGGGCTAATTGGATCTTCATTCAGTACTCTATTCGCTGAAGCATCCACCATATGTGTATGACCCTCTAGGCCCAATTTCGAGCTGGCCGTGAGTCACTTCCATCAGAACTCCTTCTGATATAGTAAATTATTATCGTCATAATAATTCACTTGGCTTATCGACTATGGACATACTAGGCCACTGCGCTATAGTCCCTAGATGGTACAGGGGGGATCAAATTCATCGGACCTGTCTGTCCACAGTTATCATGTATCTATAATCCCTCATCCAACTAATATCCTAGAGACCGTATATTGGGCATGGTACTGTCAGGCCACATAAAGAATCCTTCATAGTCTCGCTCTAATCGGATTATCCCGGAGAACTCTTTCTCTCTTAATTCGAACAACCCTGACTTGGGATTTGTTTGAGCAAGCACATATGAGATGTTCCTCTCATGATACCGAGAGTGGATGATCCTCTACTGATACTCAATTACCTTCGTAAGGTTGGCTACCAATCCCGATAACCAACTGTACCAGATCTGGAACTTTCCAAACCTATAAGTCTGGTGTCAAAGAAAAGAGTACTCATACAAGACATCCTTAGCGTCTCAAGTCTAAGGACCAGATACACAACTGGGACTATGGAATCGCTGTCTGACATTAGGTATCATTAACCAAATAATATTTCATAAGTGGATCAATCAGTGAACTCATTCTCTAATGAGCACCTGTACTATATCCTTAATGTCTCCACACAAGCGGCTTTGAGACCAGCCGCCTCTATTATATGGACTGGTATATAGTGCACCGATCTCTCCGGTTATCTCGATGTCCCTCTCGAGTAACCTATGATCGGAATTATTAAGGATCTGTGTTTAAAGGTGAATCGATCTTATTATCGTGATTTCATCACGATCCGATTCCCATTGCACAAAACCAATGACATCACAGTATATATGTAACATATAATATAATGTGAGAATATACCAATATTAATCATAAGTAAAAATGATTACGCAGTGTGTCACACATGCCATCACTCACGTGGTTAGCTTGTAGGGCATCTATAACTAGCAATTTTCCACTTGACCTAAAGCCAATCACTTATGTGTCTGATCCCTATCAGACCCCTGTAATGCTCAAATATAATCTGAGTTAGCAGCTTCGTCAGTGTATCTGCAATGTTATATTTAGAAGGAACTTTTTCCATTGCTATATCTTTTCGGATCATAATCACTCTAATCAGATGGAACCTCCTCAGAACAATTCTGATGAGACCTAGGTTCCCTTGTTAGAGTTATTACCCTATCGCTATAACAATATATAGGAGTCAGCCCTACGCTGCTTGGTATGACTCCTAAATCCTTGATGAACTTCTTCATCCACACCCCTTCCTTTGCTACTTTTGCTGCAGGAATGTATTCCACCTTTGTGGTCCAGTCAGCAGTAATATCTTGCTTGGAACTCTTCCAGCTTACTGCTCCTCTATTCATGGTGAAAATATACCCTGAATTTGACTTGCTATCATCAACGTCAGACTAAAAACTCGAGTTCGTGTAGCCCTCAACCTAGAGGCTACCTCCTCCAAATACTAGTAAAAGATTCTTAGTCCTTCTCAAGTACTTAATGATAGACTTTACTACTTTTCAGTGTTCTAAACCTGGATCTACCTGATACCTGCTCGTGACACTCAGAGCATGTGCTATATTAGGCCTGGTACATAGCATCATATACATGATAGACCCTATCGCTGAGGCATAAGGTATCTTATCCATGCCAAACCTTTTGACAATGGAGTCTATATACCTAGACATGGATAAACCAAGCATCCTTTTGGATCTATATCTATAAATCCGGCTCCCCAAAATATAGGATGTTTCCCCTAAGTCTTTCATGGAGAAATTTCTAGATAGCCAAGCCTTTACTGTGGAGAGCATTCCTACATCATTCCCAATGATTAGGATGTCATCCACATATACCACCAAGAAAGTTATAGTGCTTCCACTTACCTTCCTGTAAACACAAGGCTCATATTCATTCTTAACGAAGTCATAAGATCTGATCACTTCATCAAATCTTATGTTCCAACTTCGAGAAGTTTGCTTCAATCCATAAATGGATCTAAACAACCTGCACACTTTATATGGTCTCTCTTTGGATACGAATCCCTCTGGTTGTATCATATACACCTCTTCCTCGAGGTTGCCATTGAGGAATATCGTTTTGACATCCATCGGTTAGATCTCATAGTCATAGTGTGCTGCAATGGTCAAGATAATTCTAATAGACTTAAGCATGGCTATAGGTAAAAAGGTTTCGTCATAGTCAACTCCTTGTCTTTGATGATATCCTTTAACTATCAGCCTTGTTTTATAGGTCTCTACCTTTCCATCCACTTCGATCTTCTTCTTGAAGATCCATTTGCAACCGATGGGTACAATACCCTCAAGTGAATCCATAAGGTTTCAGACCTTGTTAGAGTACATAAAATTCATCTCAGAATCCATGGCTTCTTGCCATTTCCCAGAGTCTATACTCATAATAGCCTCCTCGTAGGTCTGAGGATCAACATCCTGAGAGTCATCTTCACTGATATGTCCCACATATCTTTCAAAAGGGTGAGATACTCTACTAGACCTATGTAAAGTTGGAACTTATGTGTTAGGTACCTGAACAGACTCGGGATCTGGAATGGTGCTTGAGCTAGGTTCTCTAACCTTGCGCAATTCTATCTGGCTCCCACTATTTCTACCAAGAATATGTTCCTTCTCAAGGAACACGACTCTCTTGGCAACAAAGACCTTTCGATCCTCGGGGTGATAGAAATAATAACCACAAGTTTCCTTTGGGTATCCGACGAATATGCATCATTATGTCCTTAATTCCAACTTATCGGGGTAGTAGTATCTTCTAACGTGGGCAAGACAGCCCCAAATCTTAACAATCTTAAGATCGGGCTTCTTTTTTTTCCATATCTCATATGGCGTAGACACTACCAACTTTGATGGAACTATGTTCAGAAGGTAAGCTGCAGTCTCTAGGGCATACCCCCAGAATGAGATAGGTAGGTCAACGAAACTCATCATGGACTACATCATATCTAACAACGTGCGATTCCTTCCTTTCTGATACACCATTGAGCTAAGGTGTATAAGGAGATGTCCACTGGGATAGAATCTCATTGTCTCTTAAGAAATGAGTGAACTTCATACTCAAGTACTCTCCTCCTCAATCTGATCGAAGAGTCTTAATACTCTTTCCAATTTGGTTTTCTATCTAATTCTTATATTCCCTAAATTTCTCAAAGGCCTCAGATTTATACTTTATTAAGTACACATGTTCATACCTAGAGAAATCATCAATGAATATAATGAAATATAAGTAACCACCTATAGCCTGAGTCGACATGGGACCACATACATCACTATGTATGGGTTCTAATAACTCGGTGGCTCTCTCTCCAGTTCCACTAAAAGGAGAGTTGGTCATTTTCCCACGAAAGCAAGGTTCGCAAGTTGCATATGACTCGTAGTCAAATGGATCTACGTATCCATCTTTCAGCAACTTTTGAATCCTTCCCTCATGTATATGACCTAGCCTATAATGTCATAGGTTTGCATTATTCATCTCATCTCTTTTCCTCTTAGACATATTTATATTCATGATGTGTGAAGAAGTGTCTAACACATATAAGCCATTTACAAGGGTCCATCTAGTGATGATCTCATCATCCATAATTATTGAACAACTATTATTCATAAAAACTAATTTATATCCACTAATTGTCAAACAAGAGATGACGATAATATTTTTTATAATAGAGATAACAAAATAGCATGCATCCAATGCAATGATAGCTCCACCATGCAGACGTAGGGAGATCTCCCCAACGGCAACTGCAAAAAATCTTGCTCCATTGCCCATCTTGAGGTCTATATTGCCTCTGACCAGTCTCCTAGGTCTTGCCAGAATTTACAATGAATTACAGATATGATAAGCACTCTCGGTATCTAATACTCATGTGTTATTATAAAAATTTAACAAGTAGAGACTGATCATGAATATACCTGAAGCTTCTCCAAGCTTTTGTCTTGCCTTCTCTGCAAGGTATTCCTTATAGTTCCTCTTCCAATGCCTGTCTTGACCATAGTGGAAGCACTATCTTTTGTCCTTTGTCCTTTGCCGGGTCTCTCTTGGTAACTTTTGTCTTACTTAGTCTTTCTTTACCCTTGCCCTTCTTAAAGGTCATTATTAGCCTTCCTTTTCCTATTGGTCTCACCAATATAGAGAACTGACTTCTCTTTCTTGATGGTACTCTCAGCTCCCCTCAACATATTGAGGAGCTCAAGTAGAGTCACCTCAAACTTGTTCATATTAAAGTTAATAATGAATAGTGAAAAGGAATATGGTAGGGACTGAAGTATAAGATCAATACACAGGTTATCCTCTAGGACTATCTATATAGTTCACAAAGCGAACGATCTCATCCTCGCTTATCATTTCCTCTATCGTGGGCACAATCATGTTAAGGACATATACGATTTTCTCTTCCATAAGAATAATTCTCAAATTGTGGAGCTTTTGGCCCAATGAGGCGGTTGGCATCAAGTATGTCACGTAGGGCTTTTGCAAGCGACAAGCAAGATATAACATAAATTAAATAACATACAGATTTTACAGAAAATACTAATTAATATATGGACTTCTATCTTAATGTACTCCCACTATTTTCTTAGCGAATCATGCGACACCCTCGACACGTAAGACGGAAGTCTCCGGCAGACTCCTAGTGGAGATCGGGATCCAATTAACGTCTTAGTGCAACCTCGAGGGACTCGACCAATTACAATAATCCCAAAAGGTAGGCAACTCTTACCAATAACAACTCCTTATGATTCTCGTCATGTTCGGCCTCTGAATCATCATAGTCTCGAGGGACTCGACCAACCATGAAGTTCAGTTAAGTCATCACCATCGTTACAAGATGAGTCTGATTCGATATGCCCTCGAGGGACTCGACCAAGTATACCATGTCCTCAGGTCACCAGTGACATCTCTATGTCGTAGGTAAGATCTCGATCACGTAGATAGGTGAGCCTCGAGGGACTTGACCAACTCAACCTATGTCGTGATTCAATTTCTTCCTATAACGATCGAAGGCCACGTGGGTCAATCTTATAGCCTCACGCTTACCGACTTAATATTATCTTAGGAGGGGTTTTTTATATTGGTCTCCTAATATGTTATGTCAAACACATATATATTTAATATATATCTATATCACATATAAATATATATATACATATATTTAGTTGGTGTATAACACATCACATATGCAAGCCACACCGAATGATCATGAGCCGTCACCTAATATGATTAAGCCCGAGCAAATGGGCCTAATCACTTACAATAGGATCTATGTGTGCATTGGTGCATCTCCATGCCCTGTGATTGTTGATCTCATCATCATCGGTTCTGTCGGATCGTCGTATCACCATGCGTCGTGATCTTCCGCCACAGCATCATGGGTCCCGCTGTAACCTCCACGCTCCCGCTGCACCTCTCTATGTAATTACAAATAATCATAAGCACGCAGGCCCAATAATAAACGAGAAAAATACAGGCTTGCAGGCCTCCATAATAATAATAATCATAATTACGCACATCACAACATATGGCTTATGATCATCCATCAATATCAAACATCACATGTACATCACATCAAATATAGGATTACTAGATATATATAATAATTAATTAAACTATTTAATTAATTATTTTTTTGAAAATCAGAACATGCTTAGAATTTCCTGAATTGTCAAGGGCATTTTCATAATTCAGGATCTAGGACAGTCCTTGGAATTTTCAAAATTATATAGGGTATTTTGGAAATTCTGTACATGAGGACAATCCTCATAATTTTCCTAATTCAGAAGGCTATGCCCTAGCCCTCTTCCCTTATCCTCACTACGTCGTCGCAGCCGCTGCCCTGCGCACGCGGCAGCCCTGCACGTCGTCAGCGTGGGCAACCACCCCTACGGCAGGTGCTGCTGCCCTCGGGCGGCACCTCGCGGGCATGCGGTGCCGCCTTGCACGGGCGCTACCTCTGCAGGAGTGGCAGCCCTGGCCGCGGGGCTACCCCTTGCGGCCTCGCAGTGGGCAGCCGCCCCCTGCGACCTGGCCGTGGGTGGCTTCCCCTTGCGGCCTGGCCGTCGACGCTGCCTACGCCCGTAGGCGTCGCCCCTGCAGGCGCCAGCCATGCCCACGGGCGGCTGCAATTGCTAGCGGCTGCCCATGCAAGGGGCTTTGGCTGTGGCCGGTCGCCTCCTTGCAGGGGGCCTTGGCCGCAGCCGGTTGCCCCTTGCAGCCAGCCTCATCGTGGGTGGTCGGCCCTACATGGGGGCTGGTCGCCCCTCCTCGCGGCCTTCGCTGTGAAAACGTAGCAAGAATGCGTAGAACGATTCTACGCGATTCAATCTCAGCACACGCAGTTTAAAATCAATCTTTCGAACGAAAACTTTGGCTCTGATACCACTGTTGGGAAACCTTAGCGGGTGCATCATATGCGCAGCGAAAATCAAAACAAAAACTGATTTCCCACGTAGATCAAATCGTCTTGCAAAATATTAGGGTCACGAGAAAAACACAAAAACTGATAAAACCGTGATATGCAAGAGATTGATTTTTCCTAGGTTGATTGTATATCCTTGTATTCTATATCCGGATGGAGAAGATGAAGGAGGTCAAGCATCCTCCACTCTAGCGGTATCCACATGATGGATCTTTATAGCGAAATTCCTTCAATCTGATCTCGCAACTCTTGCATAGAGTGAGGGAGGAGAATAGGAGGTGGTAGCTAAGGCTGCAGCCTATCAACCATAAGTCTCCCCTCCGATTTATAGAGAGCCACCAAATCCCTAGGGCTCTTGCCTTAGTGGGTATTGGATCTCCATCCAATAACCCACTAACCTTACATTATTAGATATCTATCCAACAATCTCCTTAGGCCTCTAATTGGGCCTTAACTAATGAGCTCATCAACATAGGGTCTCATCTAATGAGAATAGAGGCTAATTGGATCTTCATCCAATCCTCTATTCGCTGAAGTATCCAACATATGTGTGTGACCCTCTAGGCCTTATACCGAGCTAGCCGTGAGTCACTCTCATCAGAACTCCTTCTGATATAGTGAATTATTATCCCCATAATAATTCGCTCGACTCATCGACTATGGACGTACTAGGCCACTACGCCATAATCCCCAGACGGTACAGGGGAGATCAAATCCATCGGACCTGTCTGTCCAAAATTACCATATATCTATAATCCCTCATCCAAATAATATCCCAAAGACCGTATATTGGATATGGTACTGTCAGGTCTCATATGGAATCAGTTTGTCTTGCTCTATTCGGATTCTACCGGAGAACTCATTCTCTCTCATTCTGAATGACCCTGGCTAGGGATTTGTCTGAGCAAGCATATATGGGATATTCCTCTTATGATACTGAGAGTGGATGATCCTCTATTGACACTCAATTACCTTCGTAAGGTTGGCTACCAATCTCGATAACCAGTTGTACCAGATTTGGAACTTTCCAAACCTGTAAGTCTGGCGTCAAAGAAATGAGTACTCATACAAGACATCCTTAGTGTCTCAAGTCTAAGGACCAGATACACAACTGCAACTATGAAATCACTGTCTGACATTAGGTATTGTTAACCATATAGCATTCCATTAGCGGATCAATCAGTGAACTCATTCTCTAATGAGCACCTGTACTATATCCTTAATGTCTCCACACAAGTGGCCATGAGACTAGCCACCTCCATCATATGAATGTGTATATAGTATACCGATCTATCCGGTTATCTCAATGTCCCTCTTGAGTAACCTATGACCAAGATTATTTAGAAACAGTATTTAAAGGTGAATCGATCTCATTATCGTGATCTCATCACGATCCGATTCCCATTGCACAGAACCAAGGACATCACAATATATATGTAACAAATAATATAATATGAGAATATATCAATATTAATCAAAAGCAAAAAGATCACACAGCGTGTCACACGTGTTATCACTCACGTGATTGGCTTGTAGGGCACCTGTAACAAGCAATCTCTCACATGACCAAAACCCAATCACCTATGTGTCTGATCCCCATCAGACCCTTGTGACGCTCAAATATAATCTGAGCTAGTGGCTTCGTTAGTGTATTTACAATGTTATCTTCGGAAGGAACTATTTTCATTGTTATATACTTTTGGGTCATGATCGCTCTAATCAGATGAAATCTCCTCAGAATAATTCTGTTGAGACTTGAGTTCCTTTGTTATAGTTATCACCTTGTCGCTGTCGCAATATATGGGAGTCAGCTCCCCGCTGCTTGTTATGACTCCTAAATTCTTGATGAACTTATTCATCCACACCCCTTCGTCTTGCTGCTTCTACTACAGTAATGTATTCCTCCTCTGTGGTCGAGTCAGCAGTAGTATCTTGCTTGGAACTCTTTTAGCTTACTACTCCTCCATTCAGGGTGAAAACATACCTAAATTTGACTTGCTATCATCAATGTTGGACTAAAAACTCGAGTCCGTACAGCCCTCAACTGGGAGGCTACCTCCTTCATATACCAGTAAAAGATCCTTAGTCATTCTCAAGTACTTAAGAATACACTTTACTGTCTTCTAGTGTTCTAAACCTGGACCTACCTGATACCTGCTCGTGACACTCAAAGTATGTGCTATATCAGGCCTGGTACATAGCATCACATACATGATATACCCTATCGTTGAGGCATAAGGTATCTTATTCATGTATGCCCTTTCTTCAGGAGTCTTTTGGAACATACTCCTAGAAAGTGATATTCCATGTCTCATCGGTATGAGACATCTCTTGGAATTTTCTATGTCAAATCTTTTGATAATGGAGTCTATGTACCTAGACTGGGACAAACCAAGCATCTTTTTGGATCTATCTCTATAGATCCGGATCCCCAAAATATAGGATGTTTCGCCTAAGTCTTTCATGGAGAAGTTTCTAGATAGTCAAGCCTTTATTATGGAGAGCATTCCTACATCATTCCCAATGATTAGGATGTCATCCACATATAGCATCAAGAAGGTGATAGCACTTCCACTTATCTTCCTGTGCATACAAGGCTCATCTTCGTTCTTAACGAAATCATAAGATCTGATCACCTCATCAAATCTTATGTTCCAACTTCGAGAAGCTTGGTTTAATCCATAAATGGATCTAAGCAATCTGCACACTTTATCTGGACTCTTTTTGAATAATAATCCCTCTGGTTGTATCATATACATCTCTTCCTCGAGGTTACAATTGAGGAATGCCATTTTGACATTCATCTACCAGATCTCATAGTCATAGTGTGTTGCAATGGCTAAAATAATTCTAATAGACTGAAGCATAGCTATAGATGAAAACGTTTCGTCATAGTCAACTCCTTATCTTTGATGATATCATTTAGCTACCAGCCTTGCTTTATAGGTCTCTACTTTTCCATCCACTCTGATCTTCTTCTTGAAGATCCATTTACAACCGATGGGTACAATACCCTCAGGTGCATCCATAAGGTTCCAAACCTTGTTAGAGTACATGGAATCCATATCAGAATTTATGGCTTCTTGCCACTTTCCGGAGTCTATACTCATAATAGCCTCCTCGTAGGTCTGAGGATCAACATCCTGAGAGTCATCTCCACTAATATGTCCCACGTATCTTTCAAGATGGTGAGATACTCTATTAGACCTACGTAAAGGCCTCAGATTTGTACTTCATTATGTACACATGTTCATACATAGAGAAATCATTAGTGAATGTAATGAAGTATGAGGAACCACCTATAGCCTGAGTCAACATGGGACCACATACATCACTCTATATGAGTTCCAATAACTCAGTGGCTCTCTCTCCAGTTTCACTAAAAGGAGAGTTGGTCATCTTCCCACGAAGACAATGTTCACAAGTTGCATATATCTCATAGTCAAATGGATCTAAGTATCCATCTTTCAACAACTTTTGAATCCTTCCATCATATATACGACCTAGCCTACAATGTCATAGGTATGCATTATTCACCTCATCTCTTTTCTCCTTAGACATATTTATATTCATGATATGTGAAGAAGTGTCTAACATATATAAGCCATTTATAAGGGTCCCTCTAGTGATGATCTCATCATCCATAATTATTGAATAACTATTGTTCTTAAGAACTAATTTATATCCACTAATTGTCAAACAAGAGATAGAAATGATATTTTTGATAATAGACGGAGCAAAATAGCATACATCTAATGCAATAATAGCTCTACCTAGCAGATGTAGGGTGACCTCTCCAACAACAACTGCAGTAACTCTTGCACTATTGCCCATCTTGAGGTCCATCTCGCCTCTAGCCAATCTCCTAGGTCTTGCCAAAACCTGCAATGAATTGCAGATGTGATAAACACTCTTGGTATCCAATACTCATGTGTTATCATGAAAATATGACAAGTGAAGACTGATCATAAATATACCTGAAGCTTCTCCAAGCTTTTGTTTCACCTTATCTGTAAGGTAATCCTTACAGTTCCTCTTCCAATGCCCGTCTTGGCCATAGTCGAAGCACTGTCCTTTATCCTTTCCCAGGAATTTCTTGGCAACATTTGTCTTACCTGGTCTTTCTTTGCCCTTGCCCTTGCCCTTCTTAAGGGTCTTGCTAGTCTTCCTTTTCTTTTTGGTCTCACCAATATAGAGAATTGGCTTCTCCTTCTTGATGGCACTCTCAGCTTCCCTCAACATATTGAGGAGCTCAGGGAGAGTCATCTCAAACTTATTCATATTAAAGTTAATAATGAATAATGAAAAGAAATCTGGTAGGGACTGAAATATAAGATCAACACACAGGTTATCCTCTAGGACTATCTATATACTTCACAAAGCGAGCGATCTCATCATCGCTTATCCTTTCCTCCAACATGGGCACAATCATGTTAAGGACATATATAATTTTCTCTTCCCTGAGAATAATTCTCAAATTGTGGAGCTTTTGTACCAATGAGGCGGTTGGCATCAAGTATGTCACGTAGGGATTTTGCAACCGACAAACAAGATATTGAGTAAATAAATAACATGCAGACTTTGCAGAAAATACTAATTAGGATATGGACTTTTATCTTAATGTACTCTCACTATTTTCTTAAAGAATCATGTGACACCCTCGGTACGTGAGATAGAAGTCTCCGGCAGACTCCTAGTGGGGATCGGGATCCAATTGGCATCTTAGTGCAACCTCGAGGGACTCGACCAATTACACTAAGTCCAAAAGGTAGGCAACTCTTGCCAATCATAACTCCTTATGATTCCTATCACATTCGGCCTCCAAATCATCATGGTCTCAGGGGACTCGAGAAACCATGATATTCAGTTAAGTCATCACCATCGTTACAAGATGAGTCTGATTCGATGTTATGCCCTCGAGGGACTCGACCAAGCATACTATGTCCTCAGGTCACCGGTGACATCTCAATGTCACAGGCAAGAACTCGATCACATAGATAGGTGAGCCTCGAGGGACTCGACCAACTCAACCTATGTCGTGATTCAATTTCTTCCTATAACGATGGAAGACCACATAGGTCAATCTTATTACCTCACGCTTACCGACTTAATATTATCGTAGGAGGGATTTTTGTTTCGTATCGGTCTCCTAATATGTCGTGTCACACACATACATATTTAATATATATCTACATCGCATGCAAATATATATATACATATATCTAGTAGGTGTATAACACATCACATATGCAAGCCACACTAGATGATCATGAGCCGTCACCTAATATGATTAAGCCCGAGCCAATGGGCCTAATCACTCATAATAGGATATATGTGTGCATCGGTGCATCTCCATGCCTTGTAATTGTTGATCTCGTCATCATCGGTTCCATCGGATCGTCGCATCACCATGCATCGTAATCTCCCACCACGACATTGTAGGTCCCACTGTCACCTCCACGCTCTCACCGTGCCTCTCCATATAATTACAAATAATCATAAACGGGAAAAACGGAGGCTCGCAGGCCCCAATAATAATAATAATGACAATTACACACATCACAACACATGGCTCATGATCATCCATTCACATCATACATGACATATACATTACATCATATGTAGGATTACTAGATATATATAATAATTAACTAAACTATTTAATTAATTATTTTTCAAAAATCAAGATATGCTCGAAATTTTCAGAATTATCAAGGGCATTTTCATAATTTTGGATGAGAGGACAGTCCTCGGAATTCCAGAATTATCAAGGTTATTTTCATAATTCTAAATGATTGGGCAATCCTTGAAATTTTTAGAATTATTGAGGGTATTTTTAGAATTTTGTATATGAGGACAGTTCTAAGAATTTTTGAAATTCAGAGGGGTAGGATCGTTCTTTTCTCAAAAGGATGCCCTAGCCCTCTCCTTGCCCCCTCTGCGCCACTGCCCCTGCGCAGGCGATGACGCTGCATGCCGTCAGCATAGGAAGCCGCCCCTGCGACAGGGGCTGCTGCCCTCGGGCGGCACCTCGCGGGCCCTTGCAGGCGGCAGACCTGGCCACGAGGCTGCCCCTTGCGGCCTTGCAGCGGGCGGCCACCCCCTGAGGCATGGCCGCGGGTGATGCCTACGCTTGCAAGTGTCGCCCCTGTAGGCGCTAGCCATACCCGCGGGCGACCGCGCATGCTGGCAGCTGCCCCTGCAAGGGGCTTTGGCCATGGTCGGCCGCCCCCTTGCAGGGGGCTTTGGCAGCAGCCGGCTGCCCCTTGCAGCAGACCTGGCTGTGGGTGGCCAGCCCTGCATGGGGGCTGGCCATGGCTGGCCGCCGCTGCAGGGGCTTGGCCGTGGCCAGCTACCCTTGCAGAAGGCCTTGCCGTGGCCAGCCACCTTCTTTCACTGTTGCCTTTGCTGCGAAAATACAAGAATAATGCGTAGAACGATTCTACGTAATTCAATATCATCACACAGTTTTAAACCAATCTTTTGCACGAAAATCTTCGTTTTGATACCACTGTTGGGAAACCTCAGCGGGTGCATCACATGCGCAACGGAAATCAAAACAAAAATTGGTTTCCCATGCAGATCAAATCGTCGTGCAAAAGATTGGGGTCGCAAGAAAAATCATAAAAACCGAAGAAACCATGTTGTGTGAGAGATTGATTTTACCCAGGGAGATTATATATCCCTGTATTCCAGATCTGGATGGAAAAGATAAAGGAGGTCAAGCGTCCTCTCTAGCGGTATCCACACGATGGATCTCTGCAGCAAAACTCCTCCGATCTGATCTTGCAACTCTTGCTCACAGGGAGGGAGGAGAATATGAGGCGGTGGCTAAAGTTGTAGCCTATCAACCATGAGTCTCCCCTCCTATTTATAGAGAGACACCAAAACCCTAGGGCTCCTTCCTCAGTGGGTATTGATCTTCATCCGATAACCCACTAACCTTACATTATTTGATCTCTATCCAATAATCTCCTTAGGCCTCTAATTGAGCGTTAATCAAGGAGTTCATCAACATAGGATCTCATCTAATGAGAATAGGGGCTAATTGGATCTTCATCCAATCCTCTATTTACTGAAGCATCCATATGTGTGTGACCCTCTAGGCCCGATATCAAGCTGGTCGTGAGTCACTCCCATCAGAACTCCTTCTGATATAATGAATTATTATACCCATAATAATTCACTCGACTCATCAACTATAGACGTACTAAGCCCTTACGCCATAGTCCCCAAACAGTACAGGGGGGATCAAATCCATCGGACCTGTCTGTCCATAGTTACCATGTATCTATAATCCCTCATCTAAATAATATCCCAGAGACCGTATATTGGATATGGTACAGTCAGGTCACATACGGAATCAGTTTGTCTTGCTCTGTTCGGATTCTACCGGAGAACTTCTCTCTCAATCTGAATGACCCTAGCCAGGGATTTATCTGAGCAAGCACATATGGATATTCCTCTCATGATACTGAGAGTGGATGATCCTCTATTGACACTCAATTACCATCATAAGATTGGCTACCAATCCCGATAACCAGTTGTACCAGATCTGAAACTTTTCAAACCTGTAAGTCTGTCGTCAAAGAAATGAGTACTCATACAAGGCATCCTTGGTGTCTCAAGTCTAAGGACCAAATACATAACTGGGACTATGGAATCACTGTCTGACATTAGGTATCATTAACCATACAACATTCCATAAGCGGATCAATCAGTGAACTCATTCTCTAATGAGCACTTGTACTATATCCTTAGTGTCTCCACACAAGTGGCTATGAGACCAGCCGCCTCCATCATATGAACGGGTATATAGTACACTGATCTATCTGGTTATCTCGATGTCCCTCTTGAGTAACCTATGACAGGGATTATTTAGGATCTGTGTTTAAAGGTGAATCGATCTCATTATCGTGATCTTATCACGATCCGATTCCCATTGCATAGAACCAAAGACATCACAATATATATGTAACAAATAATATAATATAAGAATATGTCAATATTAATCATAAGCAAAAAGATCACACAGCGTGTCACACGTGTCATCACTCACGTGATTTGCTTGCAAGGCACTTTTAACCAGCATATAGTACACCGATCTCTCCGGTTATCTCGATGTCCCTCTCGAGTAACCTCTAACCGGGATTATTTAGGATCTGTGTTTAAAGATGAATCGATCTCATTATCATGATCTCATCACGATCCAATTCTCATTGCACAAAACCAAGGACATATATGTAACTGATAATATAATGTGAGAATATGTCAATATTAATCATAAGTAAAAAAGATTACACAGTGTGTCACACGTGTCATCACTCACGTGATTAGCTTGCAAGGCACCTGTAACTAGCACGTAACACACAAATTCTAATTTTACGTAGGTCTAGTAGAGTATCTCACCCTCTTGAAAGATATATGGGATATATCAGTGGAGATGACTCTTAGGATATTGATCCTCAGAGCTACGATGAGGCTATTATGAGTATAGACTATGGGAAGTGGCAAGAAGCCATGAATTCTGAGATGGATTCCATATACTCTAATAAGGTTTGGAACATTGTGGATGCACCTGAGGGTATTGTACCCATCGACTGCAAATGGATCTTCAAGAAGAAGATTGGAGTGAATGAAAATGTAGAGACCTATAAAGCAAGGCTGGTAGCTAAATGATATCATCAAAGATAAGGAGTTGACTATGACGAAACCTTTTCACCTGTAGTCTTGCGTAAGTCCATTAAAATTATTTTAGCTATTACAGCACACTATGAATATGAGATCTGACAGATGGATGTCAAAGCGGCATTCCTCAATGGCAACCTCGAGGAGACGGTGTATATGATACAACCAGAGGGATTCGTATCCAAAAAGAGTCCAGATAAAGTGTGTAGGTTGCTTAGATCCATTTATGGATTGAAGCAAACTTTTCGAAGTTGGAACATAAGATTTGATGAAGTGATCAGATCTTATGACTTCGTTAAGAACGAAGATAAGCCTTGTGTATACAGGAAGGTAAGTGGGAGTGTTATCACCTTCTTGGTGCTATATGTGGATGACATCCTAATAATTGGGAATGATGTAGGAATGCTCTCCACATTAAATACTTGGCTATCTAAAAATTTCTCCATGGAAGGCTTAGGGGAAGCATCATATATTTTGGGGATTTGGATCTATAGAGATAGATCCAAGACGATGCTTGGCTTGTCCAGTCTAGGTACATAGACTTCAGTGTCAAAAGGTTTGGCATGGAGATTTTCAAGAGAGGTCTCATACCGATAAGACATGGAATATTACTTTATAGGAGTATGTCCCCAAAGACTCCTAAAGAAAGCGCAGACATGGATAAGATACCTTATTCCTCAGCGATAAGGTCTATCATGTATGCGATGCTATATACCAGGCTTGATATAACACATGCTCTGAGTGTCATGAGCAGGTATCAGGCAAATCCAGGTTTAGAACACTGGAAGGCAGTAAAGTGTATCCTTAAGTACTTGAGAAGGACTAAGGATCTTTTACTAGTATATGGAGGAGGTAGCCTCCATGTTGAGGGCTACACAGACTCAAGTTTTCAGTCCGATATTGATGATAGCAAGTCAAATTTAGGGTATGTTTTCACCTTAAATGGAGGAGCAGCAAGCTGGAAGAGTTTCTAGCAAGATACTACTTCTGACTCGACCACAGAGGCGAAATACATTACTGCGGCAGAAGCAGCAAAGGAAGGGGGGTGGATGAAGAAGTTCATGAAGGATTTGGGAGTAATTCCAAGCAGCGTGGAGCTGACTCCCATATATTGTGACAGCGACAGGGCGATAATTCTAATAAGGGAACCCAGGTCTCATCAGAATTATTCTAAGGAGATTGCATCTGATTAGAGCGATCATGACCCAAAAAGATATAGCAATAGAAAGAGTTTCATTCGAAGATAACATTGCAGAACCACTGACGAAGCCGTTGGCTCTGATTGTATTTGAGCGTCACAGGGGTCTGATGGGGATCAGACACATAGGTGATTGACTTTTGGTCAAGTGAGAGATTGCTGGTTACAGGTGCCCTGCAAGTCAATCACATGAGTGATGGCACATGTGACACACTGTATGATCTTTTTGCTTATGATTAATATTGGCATATTCTCACATTAGATTATCTATAGCATATATACTATGATGTCCTTGGTTCTGTGCAATGGGAATCAGATTATGATGAGATCATGATAATGAGATCGATTCTCCTTTAAACATAGATTCTAAATAATCCTGGTCATAGGTTACTCGAGAGGGATATCGAGATAACCGGACAGACCGGTATACTATATACCCGTCCATATGATGGAGATGGCTAATCTCATAGTCACTTGTGTGGAGACACTAAAGATATAGTACATGTGCTCATTGGAGAATGAGTTCACTGATTGATCCGCTTATGGAATGTTGTATGGTTAATGATACCTAATGTCAAACAATGATTTCATAGTCTCAATTGTGTATCTAGTCCTTAGACTTGAGCCACTAAGGATGCCTTGTACGAGTACTCCTTTCTTTGACGCCAGACTTATAGGTTTGGAAAGTTCCAGATCTGGTACAGTTGATTATCGGGATTGGTAGCCAACCTTACGAAGGCAATTAAGTGTCAATAGAGGATCATCCACTCTCGGTATCATGAGAGGAATATCTCATATGTGCTTGCTCAGATAAATCCCTGGCCAAGGTCATTCGGATTGAGAGAGAAAGAGTTCTCCCGGAGAATCCGATTAGAGCGAGACTATAACGAATTCTGTATGTGACATGACAGTACCATATCCAATATACAGTCTTTGGGATATTAGTTGGATGAGGGATTATAGATATATGGTAACTGTGGACAGACAGGTCCGACGGATTCGATCCCCCTATACTGTTTGGGGACTATGGCGTAATGGCCTAGTATATTCATAGTCGATGAGTCGAGTGAATTATTATGGGGATAATAATTCACTATATCGGAAGGAGTTATGATATGAGTGACTCACGGCCAACTCTATATCGGGCCTAGAGGGTCACACACATATGATGGATGCTTCAGCGAATAGAGGATTGGATGAAGATCCAATCAGTCCCTATTCTCATTAGATGAGACCCTATGATGATGGGCTCCTTGATTAAGGCTTAATTAGAGGCCTAATGAGATTATTGGATAGAGATCCAATAATGCAAGGTTAGTGGGTTATTGGATAGAGATCCAATACCCACTAAGGAATGAGCCCTAGGGTTTTGGTGGCTCTCTATAAATAAGAGGGGAGACTTATGGTTGATAGGGTGCAGCTTTGGCCTCCCCCTCCTATTCTCCTCCCTCCCTTTGCGCAAGAGTTGTCAGATCAGATTGGAGGAGTTTTGCTGCAGAGATCCATCGTGTGGATACCGCTAGAGAGGAGGACACTTGACCTCTTTCATCTTCTCCATCCAGATTTGGAATACAGGGTTATACAATCTCCCAAGTAAAATCAATCTCTCACACATCATGATTTTTCTATTTTTATGATTTTTCTCGTGACCCCAATCTTTTGTACGACGATTTGATCTGCGTGGGAAACCTGTATTTTGTTTTTGATTTCCGCTGCGCATGTGATGCACCCGCTGAGGTTTCCCAATAGTAGGAGTCTTGAGTAGGAATCCGATTAGGAGTTAGGGTTTAGAAGCCCTATAAATAGCCATGTATCAACCACTTTTAATCATCGATAGATCAATTTTCTTTCAGCCATTGTGTAGAAAACAAAGGAGGGAGGAACCCCTATAAAGTTCCAAGGAGGCCGATCCCCTATAGAGATCATCCCAATTTTAAAATCTGCAAGGGTTCTAACAAGTAGTTTAGTCTGGTAGACTCAATTTGCTCTTTGTCTCTAAGTGGCTTTGAAGTGTCGTCCTGCCCTCTCTTGGTACTTTAATCTATACATTGTTGTGTATAGCTTCATTCTCCTCTTTCTGCTCGAAGTCAAGTTCCAATATCGTATAGAGCAGGCCAAGCCGTAAGTCAAAGAGTGAACTTATTATGAATCAATAGTTTTAAGAGACTCCGCTAGAGAAATATCTTAAGTTGTATCAAATCAAGTTGGAGCATCTAGTAAGTGGGCAATCTTCAAGGGTAGGATAGGATCTAGAATTGTTGTTTATGGTGTTCTGGTTGAATCTCAAGTTTGATCCATATTGGGCAACGAGCGGGTATGAAAGTGAAGCAGTTCTAGTTAAATCTAATTGTACTTAAGTAGATATAGGTGATTTCGTTACAGTAAAAAAATACGTTGTAAGAGGAAAGTCTCCAAGATAGGATGCTGGACCAAGATATGAAACAGTTTTGAGGAACTAAATCAGTGTTGAGTATTGTTGATTCATAAAGTGATGTTACAGGTTGGGGCAGAATATATTTACGAAGTTGATGTTGCTGTGATTCTGTTGTACTTGCTTTACTTTTCAGCTGAATAAATGAAGTAGTGATAGTTTCTATTGCAAATAAAGTATAGTTAAGATGAGTATCAATTTATTAAGAAGCATATAATGTATCATCAATTGTGTAATTCTATTCTTTTTATGTTCGAAATTCAAGTTTTGTTCGAGATTCAAGTGTTGTTGGGTGCTTGGTTGGATTTGAACCTCCATCCTATCCCCTTCTTATATGGTTCTTACTTCATAATTGAATTTTTTTATTGAGAGTTTCATTCTCACTTTTTATCTTGAGAGAGTTCCATTCATATTTTCTAACTTAATAAGCTCACAATTCTTAATAAGCTGAGTAGTAGTAAGTAAAGTGTAAAACAACAGTCTATGTCGAGTCGACAACTTGGGCTAAGGGCAATCAGTCCATTCTCATCGCCAACTCCTGTTAGCACAACAAAAAATTAAACGACTTTCCATAACACTGAATCAACCACAGGAATCTATCAAGCAAAACACTTGGTATAGATCAGAGTATATAACAAGGGAACAAGTTCCATTTTCGCCTGTAGCAAGCAAGTACTTATAGGTGAAAAAGCATTGAAAGAGCACTTTGGGAGGCTTTATAGAGAATTTTAGCCAAAAAAGAGGGACCCTGGTTAAAGTTAGCAAAAGGGCTTATAGTTCCCGCTCGTTGCTCAAAGGCTGTTGCGCATAAGGAATCAGTTTAGACTTAGTATTTGGGTGTTCTGTTAAAAATAGAGTTAGAGTCTAAAGATACGGATCTGAAGCAAGTGAGTAAGTAGGATATGCAATTCCAGTTGTTGAGTTGGAGGAATCAAAAAGTATAGGCTTTGAAGTGCTAGGTAGTCCAAGCATAAAAGGTGGGTTTGAAAGTAATGAATCAATGAGAATAAAATAGAAGAATCCGTGTAATCTATACCTGCAAGTGGGAAGGAAACTAGAAAGATGTGCAAGCGGGAAGGGAACTAGAAAGATGTTAGGTGAAAATGACTACGAACAACCTTTATGGGCCAACCATAGGGAATTGACCATTAGCGTAGTTGACCCTATGTTAAACGACTAAAAAGAAGGCTAAGGTCTTATGTTACTTAGTTTCGTGGAAAGAGGTTCAGTGATGTAAACTTTGTAAAAGCATTACGTCTTTATTCTACTTAAGTTAAGATCCTGCTCTATCTTCTACAACAGATCTTTTAATTACTTCGTCACTTGGATCCAGTTGATTCCCTTGTTTAATGATTAAGCTGAACTGAACTTTGACACCCGACCTAAACTCTCATAGTAGCTAACTTGCCAACAGCTTCTAATCCTATTTCTACTGCTTCATATCTTTACTCTTCTGATCAAGTTGACTTTTGAGTCAACTTTCCTTTTGCAGCTTAGGATCTTTCTTCCCTTGCCTTTGAACTTGCTTCCTTCCTTGCTGTCTTCTTTCATTTAAGATAATATGATACTCTAGCTGTCTTCTTTCCTTTAAGATACGATACTGAAGTAGATCGTACCATTTATGTTGTTGCAGAATGTCCTAGTTAAGGTGTTAGGTTCGGGTCTCTTTTTTAAGGTAGTTAAGATAACCGGAACTAAAGAATATTATATAGATGATAGGATGCACGTTGTCCGTAATTGAGTGAGTATATGCCATGTGGCTTTGAAACTCCACAATCACCTATGATTTGTTGCCATCTTCCTGTGCTCGGATCGATCGACCAGGGCTTTTCAATCAAGAGTTTAAGGTCGGTGTATTAAAGGAAAGCTAAGGTTTTTGGTTATTGGACGGTCTATGCAACCAGTCGAATACCTCTAATAAAAAGACTCAAGGTGTCTGGTTCAAGAGAGTGCTTCTCCTAATAATACACTAGATTCTCGTGCTTACGGAGCAAGGTATTTCTCAATCTACTCGACCTAACTTGCTATACGCCAATGCTCGCGTGGAATTAGATCCCACGGGTAATAAACTTGCAGTTCGATTTCTTTCACTGTACAATAAAAGATTCAAGCAGGGCCCCCTTTCTATGAAGAAGTTTCCAAAATCAATTGATTCGCATTGCTTTCATCAATTATATCAAGGTGATGGAGGAGATGTGCAGGAAGATGGTGCAGAGCTAGATGTTGATCTACCTGCAGGACATGTTGAGCAGGAAGAAGAAAGAGAGCAAGTTTCCATATAACCTCAGTTAAGAAGATCTTCTAGACCACATCAATCTTCCAGAAGATACTCTACAGATGAGTATGTGATGCTTACTGATGCAGGTGAACCAAAGAGTTACCAGGAAACAGTTGAAAGTGAGCAGAAAAAGAAGTGGTTTATTGCTATGCAAGAAGAGATAGATTCTCTACAGAAGAACCACACATATGATTTAGTACAACTACTAGAGGGAATTAAAGCCTTGAAGAATAAGTGGGTTTTCAGGTTGAAGACTCAAGAATATTGTTCTCAACCAAAGTATAAAGCTAGATTGGTAGTGAAAGACTTTGGTCAACAGAAAGGTATTGATTTTAAAGAAATTTTTTCTCCTATTGTTAAAATGTCTTCTATCCATGTTGCTCTTGGTATTGCTGCTAACCTAGACTTGGAGATTGAGCAGTTAGATGTAAAAAAGTTTTCTTTCATGGTGATCTGGAGGAGAAAATTTATGTGAAGCAACCAGAAGGCTTCAAAGTCAAAGGTAAAGAAAATATTGTCTGTAAGTTGAAGAAGAGCTTATATGGGTTGAAGCAAGCTCCAAGACAGTGGTATAAAAAGTTTGATTTATTTATAATTGAAAATAAATATAAAAGAATAACTTCAGATCATTGTGTATACATCAAACGGTTTGTTGAGGATTTTATTATTCTCTTATTTTATGTTGATGATATGCTTATCCTCGGGAAAGGTATGTCTATGATTAATAGGTTGAATAAGGAACTAAGTGAGTATTTTGCAATGAAAGACATAAGGCCAGCAAAACAAATACTGGGCATGCGGATTTCTCGTGACAGAAGAAAGAGGAAGATTTGGTTGTCATAGGAGAAATACATTGAGAATGTATTGGATAGGTTCAGTATGAGTAATGCAAAGCCAGTTGGTTCTCCTCTTGCGGGTCACTTCAAGTTTTGCTCAGATCAGAGTCCGTCAAGTGATAAGGAGAAGGAGAAAATGCAAAAGGTTCCTTATGCTTCAACAGTTAGAAGTTTAATGTACGCGATGGTATGTACGAGGTCGGATATCGCATATACAATGGGTGTTGCTATTAGATTTCTTACAAATCCAGGCAAAGAGCACTGGGAAACAGTAAAGTGGATTTTTTAGATATCTCAGAGGAAGTTCTAAAGTCTATTTAAGCTTTGGATGTGGACTACCTGTGTTGACAGGTTACACAGATGCAGATATGGCAAGAGATATTGACACAAAGAAGTCCACATCAAGTTTTGTACTTACTTTTACAAGGAGAGTTGTATCATGACAGTCTATATTACAAATGTATATTGCTCTCTCCACCATAGAGGCAGAATATATTGCTGTTATAGAGGTTTGTAAAGAAATATTATGGATGAAATGATTCTTACAAGAATTAGGACTGAAACAGAAAAATTATGTGGTGTATTGTGATAGCCAGAGCACTATCCATTTATGCAAGAACCCAACATTCAATTCCAAGTCAAAGCATATAGATGTCAGATATCACTGGATCAGAAATGTGCTTAAAGAGGAGTAGTTACAGCTTCAAAAAATTTACACAGATGATAATGGGGCAGACATGTTGACAAAGGCTTTACCGAAAGAGAGACAAGACATGTGTCGATAGTTGGTCGACAAAGCTTCACATTGAGAAGTCATGAGATAGCCTCCCTTATGGGTTGAAGGTGGAGGTTGTTGTGCAGATGGTCCAGATTCAGTCTATAATGAGTTTTAGTGAAGCCCACAGCCTAGAACTTCACTTATATTAACCTAAACCCTACATTAGGTGGCTAGGGTTGAGATTAAGAGGATAGCGACGGTTGAAAACGTGGGAGAGAGAAAGAAGACTGCAGATTGATAATAAAGGCTAGAAAATAAGAGATTCAGGAAAATGAAGAAGACAATGATTGAAAAAGACTATTCTCAATCATTCATATCTCAGGTTAGATCAGTTTGTAGTGGATTCTTACTGTGATCTTTTGAGAATATTTTGGATATTGTGCTTAGTATTATAGTCCTTATATCCCTGTGATTCTCTTGTGGCTATTGCTTGGGCTTGGGCAAGCAGCCTTGAGATCTGTATATTCATTATTTTGATAGTAAATTTTCTCTAGCTTGTCTCGTGATTTTTACCCTTCGAGTTGAGGGGGTTTTTCATGTAAATCTTGGTGGTCATCTGATTGTGATTTCTGTTTGATTCCGCTGTGTGTGACAGTCTGCTAGTATTTATTCGTATACAAAATTTATTTCACATTGAGATGGCTTCACATTGAGAAGTCATGAGATAGCCTCCCTTATGGGTTGAAGGGGAGGTTGTTGTGCAGATGGCCCAGATTCAGTCCATAATGAGTTTTAGTGAAGCCCACAGCCTAGAACTTCACTTATATTAACCTAAACCCTACATTAGGTGGCTAGGGTTGAGATGAAGAGGACAGCGATGGTTGAAAACGTGGGAGAGAGAAAGAAGACTGCAGATTGATAATAAAGGCCAGAAAATAAGAGATTCAGGAAAATGAAGAAGACAATGATTGAAAAAGACTATTCTCAATCATTCATATCTCAGGTTAGATCAGTTTGTAGTGGATTCTTACTGTGATCTTTTGAGAATATTTTGGATATTGTGCTTAGTATTATAGTCCTTGTATCCCTGTGATTCTCTTGTGGCTATTGCTTGGGCTTGGGCAAGAAGCCTTGAGATCTGTATATTCATTATTTTGATAGTAAATTTTCTCTGGCTTGTCTCGTGATTTTTACCCTTCGAGTTGAGGGGGTTTTTCATGTAAATCTTGGTGTTCATCTGATTGTGATTTCTGTTTGATTCCACTGTGTGTGACAGTCTGCTAGTATTTATTCGTATACAAAATTTATTTCTATTTTATTCCCATCAATCACAACTCGATGGGCAAAGAGCCTTCCTCAATAGAAATAGAAATATGAGGTTAGACACATCAAAGGGAAGCATAAGAAACATCTTTAGTTAGTTATTCTCTTTCAAAGGGAAGCATAACATCTTCAGTCAGTTATTCTCTTTTGACACCACTAGATTCTTCCCCGAGAAACTCCACATTCGCATTCAGTACTTACCGCTTCGTCACCAACACTGTTCTCTGACTCTGTTACTTATCCATCATCTTCAGCATCTGTATAGGAGGAAACACAGATTCTCCAGCTTTTAATGCTTCTTATAGTCTTTATTCTTTCTATTTTGCCTCTGATCCAGACTTTCTGGGATGCACGAAAACGAGTGTCCTCTACCATTAAAGATATTTCTATACTAGGGCTCGCAACTTTGAATGAAACTCATAAGCTTACTTTTGCACAGCCTCAGATACGTATCCAGATCCTGCAAATCATTAATTGGAATCTCCTTCTTGTGCTCCCTTAAGCTCATCCCTCAAAACTATTATGAAATCTCTGACTCACAAATAGTAGATGAAATTTCAGCTTACACAAGTTATTCTCATTCGTCCAATTGTTCAAGTTGCTTGATAAGTATCAATATCCAGTGTCGTTGAAAGAAAGAGCTAAGGATCATATAAGATGGATCAGGTACAGGCCCAACAGAAGATGCTGTGAGATAAAAGTACTCTTACTCTAAATCTGGTGTTCAAGACTATAAAATCAATCAGTTTTTGCAAGAGAAGGGTAAAATGTTGAGAGGAACAAATGAAACTGCTCCTGCTTTAGTTAAGGAAGGAAAAGAGTAAGTCAACTAACGAAGGAAAATAATAAGTAAACTCCTTCTTATCAAGTAAAACAAATAGGTTCAACTCTTTCAGTTACTCATTCCAACTACTTTACCTTTAGCACTTGATAACTACGATAACAATGACAATTTGGGTATTCAATTTAGTAAAGACGTGTAGTAGGTAGGTAGCTTCCCTTTAGTCGACCAAAACTTACCTTCCTATTTATGATCTAGCTCCTTATCAAGCCTATGAACCTTCCATTTCAAACATAAAAATGATATGGATAGGAATAAGGGATAAAAATGATATGGATAGGAAGAAGGGATAGAGTTTACTACTTTCTAGTTTCATTCTCAACTTTGTGAGGAATAATAATTTTAGGTTTGAGTTGCCCTAGATAATACGTGTTGAGTGGATAGGAAGAAGGGATAGAGTTATAACACTAAGGAAGAGTAGGAGAAGCTAAATCTTTTATATTTCTCTCAATATTTTTTATAATTTTATAAACTCTATATTTTTCATGACTCAATATATGGGGTTTATATAGTTCCCTAAGATACATTACATTTATGCACTAACAATGAATCTCTCTCTTTCAAGAAACCATTTCAAGAATCAATAGTCAATTTGACTTGTCCTTTCATAAATATTTTCTCTTGAACATTTCTTCTGATAAAATTAATCTCTTCATGATAATTGAACAAGCTTAATTCCAACATTCTCCCCCCTTAAATTTATTTCGTCCAACATGCCAAGTTTCTTTCGAAGTTGTTGAAATATTTCAAATTTGAGAGGTTTTGTTAATATGTCGGCCACTTGTTCACTTGTCTTGATATAATGTAGCTCCACTTCTTTGTTTTTGATATGATCTCTTATAAAATGAAATCTTGTATGATATGTTTTGATCTTTCATGGTAGACTGGATTTTTGGCTAAGACAATAGCTGATTTATTATCAACATAACTTTTAATTGACTTCTTCTGCGGCACATAAAGTTCTTGGAATAATCTTCTTAGCTATATTGCATGACAAACATAAGAAGATACTGCTATATATTCTGTTTCACAACTTGATAGAGCAACTATATATTATTTTTTAAAAGACCAAGTAAATGTAGCTCCACCAAAATAAAATACAAATCCAGTTGTACTCTTTCGATCATCATAGTTTCCAACCTAATCACTGTCACTATATCCAATTATATCCAATCTTTTTTTATGATGAATAGAATATTCCATACTTAATTGTTCCTTTAATATATCACAAAATTCTTTTAGCAATATTTAAATGAGAAGTCTTAGGAGATTCTATGTATCTACTTATTAAACCAATTCCAAATAGTATATCAGGTCGAGTGCATGTCAAATACCTTAAACATCTAACTAGACTTTTGTAATAAGTTGGATTAATGTATTTACCTTCGTCTTCCTTGGTCAACTTGGTGTCATATTCAATAGGTATATCTATAGGATGATAATCTTCCATGGAGAACTTCTTTAGAACCTTTTTTGCATAATTTTCTTGTGAGATAAAAATGCATTCATTGTCTTGTATAACTTCAATACCAAGAAAATAAGTTATTTGACCCAAGTCGATCATCTCAAACTCCTTCTTCATAGAGTGTTCAAAATCTTCAATCATGGAGCTACTACTACCTATAAATATTAAATCATCTACATACAGACATACAAACATGATATCTCCATCAATGTTAGATTTTGTATAGAGAGCATGTTCATGTGGACATTTAAAAAAACTATTTTGAATAAAATAAGCATCTATTTGAGAATTTCATGCTAGTGGGGCTTGTTTAAGCCTATAAAGAGCTCTCTTTAACTTATATACTTTGTCTTCTTGTTCATAAATGATAAAACCAAGAGGTTGTTGAACATATACCTCTTTTTCAAGAACTCTATTAAGAAATACTGATTTGACATCCATTTGTAAAACTTTTCATTTTATTTGAACTGCTAGGGAGATAAGTAATCTTACTGTCTCCAATCGAGCAACTGGTGCAAATACTTCTTCATAGTCGATCCCATATTATTGTTTATATCCTTTTGCGACTAATCGTGCTTTATATTTCTCCACCTTTCCTTATGTATTTCTTTTTGTTTTGAAGATCCACTTAACACCGATCACTTGGTGGTCTTCTTGAAGTATAGTAAGCTCCCATGTATCATTTTTGCTGATAGCATTAATCTCCTCCTTCATAGCTTGTCTTCATTTTTCTTCTTTATAAGCTTCTTCAAAAGTTAATGGATCATATCCTACAAAAAGATAAAATAAAGAAAGTTCATCATTGTTAGTATTAATTCTTCAAGTCACATCATATAGCTCATGAATCGATCTTGTCCTTCTTATAATCGGACTTCTTGAATCATGTGACCTAGCCTCTTCCGTGCTTGCTTGTATTATATCATCATCTTCTGATGATATATAGCTTTCTTATGTTGTTCATTACTTTTTAAGTTCCAAATCTGTTATTCATTAAACTCAATATCTTTGGACATCATAACTTTATTTATGATAGGATTGTAGAGTTTGTAACTACTGGAATTCTCAGCATAACCTAATAAAATATATTTCTGACTTTCAAGTTTTGTTCTCTATTCTTCTAATATCTTGGCAAATGCAACACTTCTAAAAATTCTTAAATGATCAACTCTTGGTTTTTGCAGCCTCCATACTGGTGTAGAATTACTAATTCACCTTGTTGGAAACATGTTAAACAAATAAAGTGCACAAGCAATAGCATCTCCCCAAAATTCTTTAGAAATTTTTCTTTCCTTTAACATGCATCAGACCATATTAAGTATAGTCATATTTTTTCTTTCTAAAACACTATTTTGTTGAGGTGTGTATGACATAGTAAATTAATGTAAAATTTCATGATTTCTATAAAAACTTTCAAATTCATTTGATGTATATTCACAATCTCTATTTGTTCGTAAATATTTAATCTTACAACCACTTTGTCTTTCAACCAAGTCTTTAAATTCTTTAAATTTGTTTAATACTTTTTTCTTTTCCTTTAAAATGTAGATCTAAGTTTTGCCACTATGATCATCAGTGAAGGTAAGAAAATACCTGCCTCCTCCAAGTGATATTAGGTTGATAGGGCCGCAAACATCCGAGTGTACCAGATCAAGTCGATGTCATGCTCTTTTTGTTCTGCTGATTTTGAAAGGCATTTTTTCTTGCTTACCTATAACACATACTTCATATAATTTTAATGGGCAATCAATTCTTGGCATTCCTGTCATCATATCAAACTTCTCTAGAAGTTTTAAAGTCTCAAAATTTAAGTGTACATATCTAAGATGTCATAATGTAGAAATATCCTTAATATCAGTCTTAAAATAATTTGACCGATAAAAAATACATAAATGTAGAAGAAACATTTTATTCTTCATTATTTTCATATGTGAGATTAATGTCTTATTCTTATCATAAATTGAAAGAGTTATACCTTTCATTTCAATATTATAACCTTTTTCAATAATTATCCCAAGCTAATAATATTATTTTTCATATCAGATACATAATAAATATCTGAAATGCATAATTCTTTGCTATTATGGAGTCCAAGAATAATTTTACCTTTGCCTCTTACTGGTCTTTGAGATAGATCATCAAATGTAATATTTCTAAAATAACTTATATCTATTTCTGAAAATAATTATTTAATGCCACACATGTGATTTGAAGCTCATGTATCTAGATACCATGTCATAGACTGATATTCCTTCAAATTATTATAAGTCATTAGCAAAACTTAGTTTTTATTCTTCTCTTCTTTTTCAACAAAATTTATCTTATCATCTTGATTGGTAGGATTATAATAGCATTCAAAGGAGTAGTGTCCATACCTTTTGCAAATATATCATTATATTTTAGACCTTTTAGAATTTTTGTCACGTCCATGACCTCGGCCACGTCCTCGACCATAACCTCGGCCTCTTTGGCTAGAATTTTCTCCACCACCTTCATTATTTGGAGATTCTTGATAGGTCTAATCTCTGCCACCTCTTCCTTTTTGACCACGACCTCTTTCTCCTTGAAAATTTGATTCACCTTTATTTTCAAGAGTAAGTTTGGTCTGTAGTGCTTGTTCCACAGTTTTGTCTTCTGCTTTTTTTGTAATCCTTTATTCATGAACTTGTAGGGAACCTATAAGTTGTTCTAAAGATATTTCTTCCAAATCTTTAGACTCTTCAATTGCAATAGCAATAAAATCAAATTTTAAATATAGTGATCTTAGTATCTTTTATATCACTCTTTGATTACTTATTTGTTCACCATTTCATCTCATTTGATGAACGATATAAATAACTTTTATGAAATAATCAGAAATAGCTTCAGAAGTATCTTGTTGTAATTTTTTAAAATCGACTCGTAAAACTTATAGGCAGAGATTTTTACCTTTTCAACACCACCAAATGTTTTTTAAAGTATTTTCCAAGCCTCTTTTGAAGTATTTGTTGGAGCAATGATCTCGAACATTGTATCATCAAGCCCTTGGTAGATCATGAACAAGGCTTTTTTTTTCTCCTTCTTTCTTCTATCTTTGAGTTGCTCTCTTGCTTTTGCATTTATTACTCCTTCTGTTGGACTTGGTTCAACAAATCCATATTTTACAAACTCCTATACATCTTGGGAGCCTAGAATAACATTCATTTGGATGCACCATATGTCATAATTTTTCTTGTGTCAAACTAGGGGTTTGGAGTTAGAAGTTGCTTGGGAATGAAGTCATAGCTTTGATACCAATTGTTGAAGTGGATAGGAAGAAGGGATAAAGTTATAACACTAAGGAAGAATAGGAGAAGACTAAATCTTTTGTAGTTCTCTCAATATTTTTTATAATTTCACAAACTCTATAATTTTTATGACTCAACATACGAGGTTTATATAGTTTCCAAAGATACATTACATTTATACACTAAGAATAAATATTGATTTATTCTTCCATAAATATTTTCTCTTGATGAAATGAATATTTCTTTTGATGAAATTAATCTTTTCATGATAAATAAATAAATTTAATTCCAATAATACTAATAAGGAGCTTTTGTAGTGGGACATGACATTATGCGATTCTAAATCAAGATAGATGGAATAGGAAGACTTTGTTTCCATAACAACAAGCTGTTTGGAAGCTAAGCTTTGAATTGAGGAGGAGTTTGATTGCTTTTGGATCTAATGTTGAGAGTATGGAGTTGGGTTTATAGATACGGCAACACCACTCGCTGACACTGCAGATTATATATCTCTTAAACACCTTGGACTAAGGGCAATCAGTCCATTCTCATCGCCAACAGAAACAGATGATTACTTGAGGACAGAAGGAGACTCCAGAGCGTATGCGCTTGCGTCAACACACACCATACTTTCGAACCAAACCCTTGACTTGCCCCAAGTAAAACAAACATTTCATTAATTGACTTTCTTATAGAGTAGCATCTTCTTGTCAAGCATTCATTTATTACTGATTGATGCACTAATAGGAATTGAATCATTGAATCTCTCTCAACCCGCTTATTAAGTAGGAATGGTGATCAAGCAACTCCCTTCCCGTACGCCTATTAATACTAAGTCTGCTACCTTATACTTAAACCGAAACCTACACTTTAAAAACTCCCCTTCCCGTTTCAGATTTGGATCCTGCTGCTTTAGCCTCTTATTCTTATGAAAAAAGGGACTCTAAAGTAAGAATTTCCTCGATTTTAAGTTCAGAAAAGAATATTTATGGAAAAGATCTTAGCACCAACGAACAACTGATTGAATTGATGCTATATCTCTTAGGAATGCACCTACACCTAGAAACTAAACGGAGATTTAGAGCACCCGGAACTAGACTTTTTAACAGGCCATTTATTATATATGCATAGTTAGATCACCAGAACCCTGAATTTATCCAGGCAATTCAGATTTCAACTACGAGAATTGTATATTTCGATATCAACAACATCAAACAGGAATTCCGTTGTCACTAGATCAGACGAGTAAGAATCTCCCAACCAAGGCTGTAACCTTCCAGAGCCATGCAGAATAGCATACTCTTACTTAAGTAAAATCAATCAATATGCTTACAACACTGATGAAATCAATATGCTTACATACAACACTGATAAAATCAATATGCTTATAACACTGATAGGAAGAGAGAGAGAGAGAGAGAGAGTCCATCTTGATCTGGTCTCAAAGCAGAGGAGGAAGTTTCGCTTTTCCTTCGACATGGTTCTCTTCCTACGATGGATGGTCATGAGTCTGTGATGCATTCCCTGATTGTGCCAGCTACGTGAGATTAGATAAGTGCAATATTTAATGAGAAATAGACAAAGTAAGTGTTTTGAGAAATAGACAAAGTGTTTTTTCTTCCTGAGGTGGAACAGCAGCTTTCTTGGAACTAATTGAGAGGGTAGGGTCGATGCAAGATAGGTTATAGGAAGGCAGTTGCCGATAGGTTTTATGGGATAGGGAAGCTCGAACGTAGGTTAGTTATCATAGTAAGGGAAGGTTTTCACTAACTAAAGAAAGAGTTGATGCGCCCAATATTATGCATCAAACTACCTTATGTACTGTGCTAGAATGCAATGCTTCTAGCTATAACAAATTTTTTTAACTGAACGAGATTATCTCGTTCATCAGTTGAGGGAAATCCGTCTCTTATCACTGTATAAATAGATGCTGAAATCTCAATAACAAGTGTGTTTTTATTTTCCCAATTCACTTTCAACATGGTATCGGAGCGGCTTGCTTAAAGCAAATTCTCTTCTTGCTATCAAGTTTCCATCGCTTCCGGTCACATGCAGATTTTGTCGTCGACTCCAGTCCATCTACTGTCGCAACATCTGCCTCCGCTACTGACGGAACCAACGAGATCAGCACCGATCTCCCAACGAGCACTGATACTGTTGTCGCAACCTTGGCATCCTTTCTTTCGCCAGAATAGATCTCCAGCGAAATCCCCCATCCCGGCCGCCTCCCCAGTCTCCAGCCTCACCAACGCTCCTGCAAACGCAACGGTCTCTGGCCCTGCAAACGTAGCGCCCGCGAATGCTCCAGGGTGCCGCTGCTTCCTGCCAACACACAGTAGATCGAAACAGAGTAACCATTACTTTGTTTCCTCTCATTCTTCCTCTGTTTTGCTGCGATTGGCCCAAAAATATCGCAGCGCACAGCCAACGACGCGCTTCTACAGCCCATCTCCTCTCTGCCGCTGTTGCTCCTCTGCCCGCTACTCCGTTCCGTCGGTCTTACTTTGCTTCCCGTCGCAACACATCGACACGGTTAACAGCAAGTAGAGCCCATCTTCGGCTCTTCCTCCTCAACACATCGACACGGTTGCCGCCCTTCCTCTGCTTCTCGTTGCAATTACTGCCCGCTACTTCAGTATCCCTGAGTCCTACGGCATCCCACACCTATTCGCAGCCAGCGTCACTCTTCATCGCCGGATGCTTCCTCTTCTTCTCCAGCCCCAACAACCGGATCGCTGTTTTATCAACAAAACAGAGCATCCTTTTTTCTATTTTCTCGATACGAACGAGCAGCCGCTCGCCCCGTTCTGGACGTTGTGCCTCCAACACCAAGCAGTGGCTACCCTCTTAGCAGCTCCAAAGAGCGATCCAAACGTGGACACCACAGCCGCGTGTCCCAGGACTAAGCGCTGCCTCTCCTACCCGCTCCCCCTCCCTCACTCTGCTTGCGGGTGCGCAGTGCTAAAGCTACTCTAACGTGCTGCTACACCAGCTTCTATGTGCATGGCACCTGAGACGAAATAACCTGCTCTCGTGGTTCGTCTCAGCGAGTTGGTCAGCTATGAATGTCAGACCAATCTGATGATTGAAGGAGGAGCCTCAGAGTCCTTAAGAAGTCACTCAAAAAGCCTTCTCCCTCCCGGTGTATCTTGTTGGATTTGAGGGGAGTGTCGGGTGATCTATTTTAACAGTGGCTACACTCACTGTGTCATATTTGGAAGGGCTGGTTCCAGTAGGATTGCTACACCCGAACATTGTTATTCATCGTACAAGGACGATGGTAGAGTCACCTTACCTTTCATTCCTTATTTCTTTTACCATCAATCTCTTGGACGCTTCCGTCATATTATTCAAAAATCGACTTCCTACTCTCGCTCTTACTCTATCTTTTAACGATTTTTGTAACTATTTTCTCGGCGAGATTACCTACCTTTCTCTCTTGGTTTCCCTTTTGACCTGGTATTGGTTCCTCGATGTCTTCCTTCTCTACCTCCGATACTCCAACACTTTTTCCTGTTGGCAATCTTTCTCCGTATTCAGGACTCACCTCCATCAATGTCGCCTCCTTGATTCCGTTTAAATTATCCAAGGCTGGTAATTATGCATTCTGGCGGGCCCAATTCTCAAACCTTTTATTTGGTTATGATTTATTGGGTTACATTGATGGCTCTTAGTTGTCCACCAGCGATGATACATGTTGTAGGAGAACCCAACCCAGTACCGAATTCTGCACACAAACTTTGGTTGCGCCAAGATCGGCTAATACTCCAAGCAATTCAAGCCTCTGTTGTGGGATCCATTGCTCCGCTTGTGTCCTCCTGTGTCATTGCTGCAGAAACTTGGACCAAGTTACAAACTACCTTCGCGAATCACTCCCGGACTCGCATGCTTGGACTCCTATCCAGCCTTATGAGCATTAAGCAGGAGGGAAGTACTATTGCCGATTACTTACAACATATTAAAATGCTTAATGATGATATAGCTTTGATAGGTCATTCCCTAACTGATGAAGAAGTTCTTGTCCACACGCTTAATGGATTGAGTCCCGAGTTCAAAGAACTGGCAGCCACACTTCAAGCACGTGACTCTCTGATTTGCTTTAAAGAACTCTATGACAAGCTCACCGACTATGAAGCTTACCTAAAGCATGCTGATAGACTATCAGGTTCCTTGCCAGGACCTCCTATCACCGGTCAGTTCAATCAGAAGTCCAACCGGCAAAATCGTAAATATCGTAAGAGTGCTTCAAAAGGTGTGACCAACTTTTCTCCCACTTCTACGGGTCCCCCTCCATCACTGCCGCCTCCCCATTCTTCGCACATCAACACTGTCGTTCAGCCGCGTTGTCCTCCTTCCATGCTTCAGCAACCAGTTGTCTGCTAATTATATGATAAAGTCGGTCACTCGGCAAAGGTTTGTCGATCTTGACCTTGTCTTCCACCTCAGTCGGCCTGGCCTCGGGCGAATGTCATGACGACTCCCTCTGACAGTCAATCTAATTGGATTATGGACTATGGTGCTTCCCATTATATACTTCTGATCTCCAGAACCTGTCGCTCCACAACAACTATGGTGGACTGAAGATATTATCATCGGTGATGGTAATAGAATTCCTATTACTCATTTCGGTACAACAAAGCTTACTTCCAATGCCACTTCTTTTACACTCGATAATGTTTTGTGTGCACCCTACATTAAAGGAAATCTCATCTCTGTCTCTCAGTTCTGCCAACAAAATCATGCTTCTATTGAATTCTTTCCTGATTATTTTCTTGTCAAGGACTTAAGCACGGGGGCATCGTTGGTTCGCGGTCCGAATAAAGACAACATCTATGAATGGCCATCTACCTTATATCTCACTCAGCCTACTGCTAACGCCTCCACCATTGCTCCAATCGACATGTGGCATCAACGTCTTGGTCATCCCTCAACCCCTGTTCAACAAAAGTTACTTTCTCGCTACTCTATTCCTGTTTCTAAATCTGGTTCTACTATTACTTACTGTGATGCTTGTCTTAGTAATAAGAGTCATCAGTTACCGTTTGGTACATCTTCTGTTTCCTGCTCTAAACCGTTTGAGGTTATTTATACTGATGTCTGGGGCCCTGCGTCAGTTGTCTCTTTTGACAAGTTCAGATTCTATGTTGTCTTTATAGACTATTTTACAAAGTACACATGGTTATGTCCTCTTTATCAAAAATATGAGGTTGTTGTTGTCTTCTCTAAATTCAAGAACATGGTCGAGAATTATTTTCAAACTACTATTAAAACTGTCTATTCTGATGGTGGCGGTGAATATCAAGCTCTTGCGTCTTATCTAGCTACCTCTGGTATTCAACATCTCAAGTCTCCACCATATACCCCTCAACTAGTTGGCTCTGCTGAGCGTAAGCATCGTCATATTGTTGAGACTGGTCTCACATTGCTCCATTAGGCTTTCATGCCTTCTATCTTTTGGTTCGTCGCTTTTCAAATTATTGTTTATCTTATTAATCGTTTACCTACTCCTCTCCTATAATATCATTCACTATTTGAAAATCTATTTCAAAAATACCCCAACATCCAAACCTTAAAGGTTTTTGGTTGTCTATGTTATCCATGGTTACGTCCCTATAATTCTAATAAAATGTAACCTCGATCTCGACCTTGTGTTTTCATAAGGTACTCTCTTGAACATAACACCTACCGATGTTATGACCCTCACTATCCTAAAGTCTGTGTCTCCAGACATGTTACTTTTGTGAAGACTATCTTTCCCTTTCGAGATCATCGACGATCTGTAGTTCTATTAGATCCCTATGAACAATCTTCCTCCATTTTGTCTTCCTTAGATCCAAACTCTCTAGTTACTTTTGTTCCGTAGTTTCCCTCGTTTTCCTCTCCTCCGGCTCCTCCCCCCCAGTGTCTTTGTCTTCACCACGCCAGGGTACTTCTATTATCCCTTCGTTTGCCTCCACCAGTACTGACCCACAGCCCTTACCTCCTAGTCCTACTGTCACCTCTCGGCATCCTATGCAAACTCGTTCCAGGTGTGGTATCTTTAAACCACGTCGAGTTCTAGATTTGCATGTTAACTCCGAACCCTCTTTTGACTCTGTTGAACTTACTTCCTTCTCTCAGGCTCAGAAATATCCCCATTGGCGTAAAGCCATGTGTGAGGAGTATGATGCCCTTCTTCACAATGCTACTTGGACTCTCACTCCTCTCTCCACACAAAACATTATCGGGTGCAAATGAGTTTTTCGAATTAAGCCGAATCCTGATGGTTCTATTGCTCGCTATAAGGCACGTCTTGTGGCCAAAGGATTTCATCAACGACCTGGCATTGACTTCACTGAGATATTTAGTCCTGTTGTCAAACCTACTACCATTCGACTTCTTCTAAGTCTGGCAATATCGAAAGGTTGGTGCTTACGTCAGTTAGATGTTAACAATGCCGTTTTACAAGGAACCCTCACTGAAGATGTTTTTATGGGACAACCTCCAGGCTTTATACATCCTCAATATCCGTAGCATGTTTGTAAACTTAAAAAGGCCATCTATGGACTTCGTTAGGCTCCACGAGCGTGGTATACTGAACTTGATCTCTACTTATCTTCAATTGGCTTCATCAACTCTAAGTCTGATATTTTCTTATTTCTACGCCAACATCGTGGGAGCACCATCTATCTCCTCGTCTATATAGATGATATTATTATCACAGGTGATAACTCAACGGAGGTTCAGACATTTATTACGCAATTGGCAGATCGCTTCTCCCTCAAAGATCTTGGTACCTTGCATTACTTTCTCGGTGTTGAGGCTACATTTACATCTTCTGGTCTCTTTCTTTCACAACGAAAGTATATTCATGATTTACTATTGAAGACAAACGTGCAAGACGCTAAAGCAGTCTCCACTCCTCTATCTCTAAGTACATCGTTGCATCTCTATGATGGTAGTCCTGTCACAGATCCCACTCTATATCGACAAGTAGTTGGCTCCTTATAATATCTAGCACTCACTCGTCCCGATGTCTCCTTTCCGGTTAATAAATTATCTCAATTTATGCATCAACCATCTACTTTGCACTGGACTGCTGTCAAACGCATTTTGCGTTATCTCAAAGGGACTATTGATCATGACATTTTTCTTCGTAAGAATTCTCCATCTCAACTTCATGCCTTTGCTGATGCGGATTGGGCCGGTAACGTTGATGATAGAACCTCTACATCTGGGTATATTATATTCCTTGGTGCTAATCCGATAAGCTGGAGCTCTAAAAAGCAAAAGACGATTGCCAGATCTACTACCGAGGCTGAATATCGGGCTGTTGCTGTCGCTGCTGCTGAACTCAATTGGATTAGCCACTTGCTTCAGGAACTTCAAATCCATTCTGCTTCTATGCCTATTATTTACTGTGATAACTTCGGAGCCACTTATCTTTGTGCAAATCCAGTCTTTCACTCCCGCATGAAGCACGTTGCTATCGACTTTCACTTTGTTCGGAATCAAGTAGCCCGCAAGCAGCTCCGTATCTATCATGTTCACACAGCTGACCAATTGGCCGACTCCCTCACGAAGTCTCTAGCACGTAAACTGTTTTTCTTCCATCGATCCAAGATCGACGTCCTTGACAGGAGCTCGATCTTGCGGAGGCATGTTAGCTGTAACAAATTTCTCTAACTGAACGAGATTATCTCGTTCATCAGTTGAGGGAAATCCGTCTCTTATCACTGTATAAATAGATGCTGAAACCTCAATAACAAACGTGTTTTCTGAATTCACTTTCAACAAATGTATCCCCTTCAGCCTTATACCCGAATAAAGAAGATGGTGTCTGCTCTTGAACTGAGTACTATCCACTTGCTGCGATTCATATGACTCAATGACCGATAGCGTAATCATCAGCGTCGATATCAACAATCCAATCTATCTAATGCAGGCAGCTGTTCCTCCCCCTCTATAGGGCTTAATCCGAAAAGAAAGAAATATTGCTTGTGGTGGGAAGACAGATCACTCGTACCTGCCAGTCTTCTTCCATGGTGAAAGAAAGAGGACCGCCCCATCTTAGAATCCTTATCATCGCCCCCATCAAGCCCACTGGAAAAACTGAGGACGCCATCCGCCAATCCTATCATCGCCATCAAATCAAATAGAAAGACCTAGAGAACCAAGGTGCTTCCTTATACTCTGTCGAAGAGGGTTCAGCTTAGCTTCGTATTCTACGCGGGCGAGCAGAAAGGGATGGTAGCCTCTCAATCACTGCTTAAAGCTTGCTGATTCTTTTATCTCTATCTCTCTCCTGCGGGTGGGTTGGAATAGCATTATCTGACAGGCGGGTGACCTACCTTAGTATCGTTCCCTTCTCTTTCACCATGAGATGTGATTACAATTGGATGCCAACAATCTCGAGAAAAGGGCACTCGGTCATGCCAATATACAAGGGTGCCGTGAAGAATCATATAGCCTTTTACTGGTTTTGATACCATTTAATTACTGATCTAGTCTAATCACCCCTCAAATCTATTCTATCAGAGCTGTTAGTCAAGACAGCAAACAGAGCAGGTAGAAGAACCTTTGAGTCGGACTTTTCTTCCGTCAAACAAAAGAGAGCAACCTGCGCCGATATGAGTGATTCAAGTTATATGTCAGCAAACAGGACGCAGTTTTTTTACTTTATATGTAATATGTCAGCAGTGTTATATTACTTGATTCTATTCTATACGTGTTATCTCAACATTATTTCTTATAGTTAGTTTGCTTGTTCTCAATTCTTTAAGTTTCTTATTTTCATAGTTATAGTATAGTAAGTTTGTAATAAGATATAATTGATTAAAAACACTAATTTATCTTACATCCCACAGAAAAAGTATAGACAAAGCAATACAGAGGGTTGTCATGTTTTTTCATCCACAGGCCCCACCAGCCTTCGTATAAATCCAAGTAGTGGCATTCCCAGCCAGTGCCCGTATGTACGGTTAAATCCGTCCATTATTAGAGAAGTAGAAAAACGCCCCAAGAAGTTGTCATGGAGAGTAGGTTTCATCAATTAGTTCTCTTTTGAATTGCATAATATCCTCTTCCAGGTTAATATCCAATGTCCTATTATCTTGGCGAACGAGTGCCCACTCCGAGGTTAAGTCTAAAGTGAGCTGCATTATGACATTCCTAGAGAGTTCAGTCCAATTTTCATTGATGAATTGCACTACACTTAAGGAAAAGGAAGAAAGAGATCTTGTTTTGGTGCAAGAACAAATGAACCAGAAAGTAAATAAGAATAAAATAAAGAAGCAACATTGAGTATAGATATAGAAAAGAATAGGTAATTCTCATAATAATGGGTAATTCCAATAACTTACATGTGGAAGAAGCAATTAAATCATCGGGATAAGAAATAATAAAAATAATATAGTAATGGTGCGCTAGCAGAGAAAGCTTAGGGTAGATAGAAGAAAGCTAGGGCGCTTAAGATAAGAGGTTAGTACTAGTGTTGTCGATGGTAGCTCATACAAAGCAAATAGACTATGGGTGCAGGCGGTAAGACTGATTGCCTACTTTCCTTGTAGCTGACTTCCCTTTTGGCGACCTCTACTCTCAGTGACAGTTTTGAATTGAATTTAGGGTTACCCGCTTTGGCTCGCTAACGCACAACTAAGAACTAACCTAAAATAATAAAACAATTGTTTCCTCTATTATCAACTCCCGAAACAATACTTTTGTTGGGAACAAGCTTAGGCTAAGAGAAGAAGGGAATATACAAGCCAGGTATATGCTTCAGAAAGGGAAAGTAGTCTCCTATCAAGTCTAGCTCCACATAAACCAATTACGACCACATAAAAATCATGGTAAAAAGAAGTCAAAAGTCTGGTATCAATCAATTAGTTGCTCAAGCTACAGAAAATAGAGGGTGCCGA
The DNA here is from genome assembly GCA_029747655.1 of Ensete ventricosum. NCBI lineage: Eukaryota > Viridiplantae > Streptophyta > Magnoliopsida > Zingiberales > Musaceae > Ensete > Ensete ventricosum. The sequence continues at coordinate 30,460,237 of JAQQAF010000007.1, forward strand.
CATCAATCTTATTCTTATATTCAAGGCAAGGGAAGGGGTGCTATGTTGGGCAGATGGCCCAGATTCAGCCTATAATGGGCTTTAGTGAAGTCCACAGCCCAGAACATCACTTATATTAACCTAAAACCTAGATTAGGTGGCTAGGGTTGAGATTAAGAGAGCAGCGGCGGCTGAAAACGTGGAAGAGAAAAAGCAGACTGCAGATTGACAGTACAGGCCAGAAAATAAGAGATCCAGAAAAGGGAATAAGACAAGGGCAGAAAAAGACTATTCTCAATCATTCAAATCTCAGGTTAGATCATTTTGCAGTGGATTCTTACTGTGATCTCTTGGGAAGGTTTTGGATATTGTGTTTAGGATTATAGTCCTTGTATCCCTGAGATTCTCTTGTGGCTATTGCTTTGGGCTTGGGCAAGAAGCCTGAGATCTGTATATTCATTATTTTGATAGTGGATTTTCTCTGGCTTGTCCCGTGGTTTTTACCCTTCGAGTTGAAGGGGTTTTCCACGTAAATCTTGGTGTTCATCTGATTGTGATTTTTGTTTCATTCCGCTGTGTGTGACGGTCTGCTAGTATTTGTTCATATACAAAATTGATTCCTGTTTTATTCCCATCACCGACCTTAAACTCTTGATTGAAAAGCCTTGGCCGATCGATTGGAGCACAGGAAGGATCATCAAAAGCCACAGTGGCTCCATATGGGAGAGATTTCTCATAAAGGGTTGCGAAGTCCTATGAATGCTTGCTTGACTGACCCCTCATGATTCATGACAAAGTACAAATCTTATTTCAAACTGAGGCAGGTGATCTGGGGAGCTCAACTTATTTGAAGAAAAGAAAGGGCAAAGAAAACTCTGTGGATATGAAAGTAGAGCACTCAAAAGCGACGAAGTAATTTCTAAGTTTTAATTATACTTTATTAGACATCATTTATTTATTCTTCAATTGAAATGACATGTCAACTTTTCGAGAAGAGGGATCCCCCTAAATCAATATTGGGTAAATGGTACAGATTCAACTCATAATGAACTTTAGTGAAGTCCACAGTCCAGAACTTCACTTATATTAACCTAAACTCTAGATTAGGTGGCTAGGGTTGAAATTAAAAGGGCAGCGACGGTTGAAAACATGGGAGAGGGAAAGAAGATTGCAGATTGATAGTAAAGGCCAAAAAATAAGAGATTCAGGAAAGGGAAGAAGACAAGGACAAGAAAAACTATTCTCAATCATTCAAAGACAAGGACAAGAGTTTTGGTGGTATTTAATCTTTTGTATCTGAACATGGATGCCGGTAACATTTCTCGCATGATTAGTTTAAACGGAAACAATTGGATGATATGGAAACCAAGAATGGAAGATCTCTTGTATTGCAAAGATTTGTATGGACCTTTGTAAGGAGATAGTGCAAAGCCCACATCTATGACAGATGATGAGTGGAAGAGGTTAGATCGAAAAATAGTTGGTTTTATTCGACAATGGCTAGATGATAGTGTCTTTCACCATGTTTCTACTGAATGTTCTGCATACTCTCTTTGGAAAAAGTTAGAAGGTCTTTATGAAAGAAAAACGGCTGGCAACAAAGCTTTTCTGATCAGAAAACTTGTGAACTTGAAATATAAAGATGGTACTTCTATTCCTGAGCATTTGAATGAAATGCAGAGTATTACTAACCAGTTATCCTCTATGAAAATGTCTCTTGATGATGAGTTGCAGGCGTTGTTACTTCTCAGTTCTTTGCCAGAAAGTTGGGAGACACTGGTGGTTTCTCTCAGTAATTCGGCACCAGATGGAATTGTCACCATGAGTCAAGTAACAAGCAGTTTGTTGAACGAGGAGTTAAGGAGAAAGAATTCAGCAACTTCTCAGATTGATTCACAAGCACTTGTCTTAGAGAACAGAGGAAGGTCAAAGTCAAAGGATAGAAGTGGTTCACGAGTGGGTAGAAGCAAGTCAAGGTCAAGGAAAGATATTGTTTGCTACAATTGTGGTGAGAAAGGATATTACAAGAATCAGTGCAAGCAACCTAAGAAGAACAAGAAAAGGGGGAAAGAAGTGGAGCATACAGAGTCAAAAGATAATATCACAGCTACAGTACAAGGTAGTGATTATTTGATTTTGTCTACTTTCGTTGATATTTTTTCTTGTGTGTGCCAGGATCTCGAGTGGATAATTGACACAGGTGCTTCTTATCATGCTACACCACGGATGGAGTTTTTTACTACTTACAGGTCTGGAAATTTTGGTGTTGTCAAGATGGGCAACTATGACACAGCAAACATCATTGGCATGGGAGATATCCATATAAAGACCAACCTTGATTGCAAGTTGGTACTTAAGGATGTGAGACATGTGGTTGACTTAAGACTGAATTTAATTTCAGTTGGAAGGCTGGATGATGAAAACTTTGATGTCAGATTTCATAAAGGGCAGTGGAAGCTCAGTAAGGGTTCTCTTATTGTAGCTAATGGGAAGAAATGTCATACATTATATAGATTGTAGCCTAAAGCTTGTGATGGGCAGTTGAATGCTACAGAGAAAGACTCCAGCATGGAGTTGTGGCATAGGCGACTAGGACACATGAGCGAGAAGGGGTTGCATGAACTTTCCAAAAGAGATGTATTGCCATACCTCAGAGGTACACGTTTGAACCCTTGTATTGATTGTTTGACTGGTAAACAACATAGAGTTTCCTTTGTTAGTCCTGCCTTATCTAGAAAAATGCATGTCTTGGACCGTGTCTATACAGATGTGTGTGGTCCTTTGAGGACAAAAACTCCTGGTGGATCTGTTAATGTTCCTAGTATCAGTGGTGCACTTTATTTTGTTACTTTTATAGATGACTTTTCCAGAAAAGTTTGGGCCTATGCTTTGAAGACTAAAGATCAAGTTATTAATATCTTCAAAGAGTTTCATGCCAGAGTTGAAAGGGAGACAGAAAGACAATTGAAATGTATAAGATCATATAATGGTGGTGAGTACACAGGATTGTTTAATGATTATTGCAGGTCACATGGCATCCAGCATGAGTTGACAGTCCCTGGTACGCCTCAGCATAATGCAATTGCAGAGAGGATGAACCGCACCATTATGGAAAAGATCAGATGTATGCTTTCACAGGCCAAGCTACCCAAAAGGTTTTGGGATGAGGCTTTGAGGACTGCAGTTGATGTAATCAACTTATCACCATGTACAGCTCTAGATGGTGATGTTGCAGAGCATGTATGGTCAGGGAAAGATGTCTCCTATAGGCATTTAAGAGTGTTTGGTTGTCGTGCATTTGCACATGTTCCAAACAATGAAAGGTCCAAACTGGATGGTAAGACAAAAGAGTGTATTTTTCTTGGTTACTCACATGATCAGTTTGGTTACAGGCTTTGGGATCCAGAAAAGCAGAAGGTGTTCAGAAGCAAAGATGTTGTTTTCTTTGAGGATCAAACCATTGAGGATTTGAAGAAGGAGGCACCAGCTAAGACTTATGCAGAGGGATTTGTAGACTGTGACCCAATTATTCCTCCAGTATATCAGGGTGATGGGGGAGATGTGCAGGAAGATGGTGCAGAGCCAGATGTTGATCTACCTGCAGGACATGTTGAGCAAAAAGAAGAAAGAGAGTAAGTTCCCACAGAACCTCAATTAAGAAGATCTTCTAGACCACGTCAACCTTCCAGAAGATACTCTACAGATGAGTATGTGATGCTTACTGATGCAGGTGAACCAGAGAGTTACCAGGAAGCAGTTAAAAGTGAGCAGAAAAAAAAGTGGTTTATTGCTATGTAGGAAGAGATGGATTCTCTGCATAAGAATCACACATATGATCTGGTGCAACTACCAGAGGGAAGTAAGGCCTTGAAGAACAAGTGGGTTTTCAGGTTGAAGACTCAAGAATGTTGTTCTCAACCAAAGTATAAAGCTAGATTGGTTGTGAAAGGCTTTGGTCAAAAGAAAGGTATTGACTTTGAAGAAATTTTTTCTCCTATTGTTAAAATATCTTCTATCCGTGTTGCTCTTGGTATTGCTGCTAACTTAGACTTGGAGATTGAACAGTTAGATGTGAAAACAGCTTTCGTTCATGGTGATTTGGATGAGGAAATTTATATGGAGCAACCAGAAGGCTTCAAAGTCAAAGGTAAAGAAAATCTTGTCTGCAAGTTGAAGAAGAGCTTGTATGGGCTGAAGCAAGCTCCAAGACAGTGGTATAAAAAGTTTGATTCATTTATGATTGAAAATAAATATAAAAGAACAGCTTCAGATCATTGTGTGTACATCAAACGGTTTGGTGAGGATTTTATTATTCTCTTACTTTATGTTGATGATATGCTTATCCTCGGAAAAGATATGTCTATGATTGACAGGTTGAAGAAGGACCTAAGTGAGTCTTTTGCAATGAAGGACATGGGGCCAGCAAAGCAAATACTGAGCATGCAGATTTCTTGTGACAGAAGAAAGAGAAAGATTTGGTTGTCACAGGAGAAATACATTGAGAAGGTATTGGATAGGTTCAGTATGAGTAATGCAAAGCCAGTTGGCTCTCCTCTTGCAGGTCACTTCAAGTTGTGCTCAGATCAGAGTCCGTCAAGTGATGAGGAGAAGGAGAAAATGCAAAAGGTTCCTTATGCTTCAGCAGTTGGAAGTTTAATGTACGCAATGGTATGTACGAGGCCGGACATCGCATATGCAGTGGGTGTTACTAGTAGATTTCTTGCAAATCCAGGTAAAGAGCATTGGGCAGCAGTGAAGTGGATTTTTAGATATATCAGAGGAAGTTCTAAAGTTTGTTTAAGCTTTGGAGGTGGACCACCTGTATTGACAGGTTACACAGATGCAGATATGGCAAGAGATATTGACACAAGGAAGTCCACATCAGGTTTTGTACTTACTTTTGCAGGGGGAGCTGTGTCATGGCAGTCCAGATTGCAAATGTGTATTGCTCTCTCCACCACAGAGGCAGAATATATTGCTGCTACAGAGGTTTGCAAAGAAATGTTATGGATGAAAGAATTCTTACAAGAATTGGGGCTGAAACAGAAAAACTATGTGGTGTATTGTGACAGCCAGAGTGTCATCCATTTATGCAAGAACCCAACATTTCATTCTAAATCAAAGCATATAGATGTCAGATATCATTGGATCAGAAATGTGCTTGAAGAGAAGCAGTTACAGCTTCAGAAAATTCACACAGATGATAATGGAGCAGACATGTTGACAAAGGTTTCACATTAAGGAGTCATGAGACAGCCTCCCTTATGGGTTGAAGGAGAAGGTTGTTGGGCAGATGGCCCAGATTCAGCCCATAATGGGCTTTAGTGAAATCCACAGCCCAGAACAGGACATTTTAAGTTTTTAAGAAAATAGGAAACAAGATCTGCTACTGCTGAGTGGAATTCTTACTTCCCAGGTATTGTGTTGGTATGTTTAGCCCATATTCCTTACTCGAGAGTTTGGGTCACCTGCTATTCTTTTTCTAATAGATTGAATTCTTTGTTGTCACTTGCATTCTTTTACTATACTATCTTTAATTTTTTCTAGTAATATAACTAGGTTTGTTAGGTGAGACAGAGAACTGGGGTGGGGCAAGAAGGAGTTTCAATACGATAGTGGCAGGTTCGAGGCAGAGGTCATAGATGACAAATCAGAATGGGAGGTGCAGTTCGAGAAGGTAAGTTAGTATTGGTAGTCTAACCCATGTACTATAAGCAAACTACTCCAAAACTATAAGTGAACAAGTGGAATTACTATAATCAAACTACTCTAAAACTAGAAGAGAACTAGTGGAACTACTATAATCGAACTACTAGCATAACAATCAAACTAGTAAGGGGCTTGGAAGCTATGAGTAAGGCCCGGAGTACTATTGGAAGCTAATTAGCAAGGCCTGGACTACTGAGTTCAATCTATTAGGTAGTGTGGAATTCCTTATTATAAGACAAAGGATCCGAACCAGTAGAGGTACAGTCCGAGAACCGGTAGTTGTACTTTTAAAGTAAGCACAGTAAGAATCAAAGTAAGTAGTTAAAGGATAAAAGTAAGTAAAGACAGGCTTAAGGCAAGTAAGGACAAGCTCATAGGTAGTATTTATAGTTTGTTTGCCAGTAATTCCATTTCTTTAATGCCTGGTTCCGAGTATAAGGATGAAAAAAGCACTAGCTAGAGTCTTATTGGTAGTGTTTTGATTCCTTATTATAAGCTTAATTATGAGTTCTAAGCCCATGCCTACTAGTACCGGGCCCTATGCTTACTAATAGTAGTTCGACTCTAATGAGTTCTATTCTGAGAAGTACCTGTTTGATTCTAGTTAGCAGTAACTCGATCCTTATTACTAGTTGGTTGCTGGATTCCTTGCTCCTAGCTCAATGTTGAGATGCACTAGTTTGATCCTAATAGCTAGTAGTTGGGGAATAAAAGCAGTTTTGGTATCAGTGATTCTATTCTAATAATAGTAGTTGAAAGCAAGAGTAGTTGAAAGCAAGGCACCGGGCAGGCCCAAGCTCAAAGCAGTGTTGTAATGAAAGCAAGGGTACTGAGAGTTAAAGACAGGACAGTAAGGCTGGGAGACATGAACCATAGGCTTTAAGAAGGAGCTACAGGCTAATACTCGAGCATAGGCATTAAGTTAATAAATATAAGCATTGAAGTTACACCTATAGAATCCAAATAAGCAGTTTCAGAGTTAGAGATAGGAAAGGTAGACTGAGTTGCAATAAGGTGAGGCTGAGATCGAGTAACGGTAGGTTAACTCTCTAACTAAAGAATTAAAGTAAGGGCAGACTAACTATCACCAATATCAGTTTAAAGGCAAGGGATACAGGATTAAATCAAGGAGTCAAAGAATAGAAACAAAGAAAGGCTCGCAGGTGAAGTAAAAAATGTAAGTATTGATCGGAAGAATCAGAGGCAATAGTGCAAGGTTCGAGATCAATAGTAAGAGCCTGAGTTTCAAGTTAGAGATCACATAGTTGTATTCAAGGTAGATGTTTTCAAATGAGAAGTAAGCCTGAGAGACCAGAAGGGGAGACTCAATCCAAGAAGAAAGTAAGGATCTAGATCACGAGTATTAGTTTAGAAGACAGACAGGACAACCTTGAGATATGTAGCTAGGGAACCAAAGCAAAAAGGTATAGACTGAAGTGCGAGGTAGTCCGAATCAAAGCCAGTAGTGAGATAATGAGAGGGGAACCAGAGACATAAGAGTTAGTTTCATAGTAACGTAAGTGGGACCAAAAGCCAGTAGAGCAAGGGCCCGGGTCAATGGTTAAAGAAAGAAAATAAGGATAAGCAGACTAATAGGTAGGTTTAACTCGCTCGCCGAAGACAACAGGAATAAGAGCAAATACATAAATACATTATAGTTGTTCTTTTTGTGCAGTTTAGTTTGTAGTAGTTACTTGGTGGCTCATAGGCAAGAAAGTAAGCTTGATAGCCCGAAAAGATAGACTTGGCAAGGTAAGCTACAGCCCTTAAGCCGGGAGAGGGAGACTAAAAGGCAATAAAGCTAGGTTCGAGGGAAGTAAGGGAATGCTTGGTTTGTAGGGTGAGTCCGATCGGTACTAGTTTATTTCTTAGTTTATTGTTTCAGTATTGGAAGTAGTAGTGGCATCCTCGGCTACAGTAAAGTAAGCATGATAGTTAGTAGTAGTAGAATAAAAGCAAAGAGAGTTAGGCTCACAATCGATCATAGTAGACTCAATTTAAGAAACAAGGATTCAAATTTGTAGCTGAAGCCTTAAAAGCAGTAAAGCAAGGCTTGTTAGCAGTGGTGTAATTCCCTATTATAGGCTTAATGATGAGAAGCACTAGTACAAGTATGAGTTCCGAGCTAAGGTCTCATAGCACCAGTTCTATTCTTGTTGGTGACAGTATTGGTATTGCCAGCATTGGTTTAAGTCCCTGGTTCTGAGTTAAGGTCTAGGTAGCACTAGATTTATTCTAAGAAACAACAGTTAAGGCATGAAAGCAAGGAGCTAAAGAAATAGAGACAGTAGCCAAAGTTTAAGAGACAGGGAAATAAGCCCGATAGATCATAAAGTAAGTCCGAGAGCAGTAGCTATAGGTTGAAGCCGAGCAAAGACAGGCTCATAAGCAGTAAAGAAAGGATTCGATGTAGTAGTTAGAGAATGAGTTACGAGCTAAGGTATTAAAAGCAGTGGTTCGGTTCTTGCCAATAGCAGGGAAAGCCATAGTTAGTGAGGTAAGTCTCGGTAGCACCAGTGAAAGTCTCATAAGTACTAGTGGATTTCTTTATTATTAGTTTGATTCCGAGAAACAGTGTTTTCAGTCTTTTTAGACAATAGTCAAATCTGATAGTAGTGGTTTCCAGCCTCAGAAGCACTAGGTTTCGGTTGAGCAAGGAGAGGTGGACTCACCCTAAGAAGCAAGGGTGCCGAGAACAATACAGAGAATCAAACCAAGGAGAGACAAGCTAGCAAATCCCCCACCCCAGTGTTAAAAGAACGAAGTGCAAGATAGTAAGTCTTCTAAGCAGGAGTTACAGAACGAAGCAAGGAAGGGTAGACTAATAGTTAGTAAAAGCAAGAGTAGGGGTCCAACTGTCATTGCAAGAGAAGTATAAAGTACATTTTTGGCCCTGCCCCACTGGCCCTATTTCAAAAGAGAAGAAGCAATGCCCAAGTCAACTGCAATAGATTGGTTTTACCTTAAGAAGAGTTCGACAAAAGGGATGCAGTGCTTCTTAAGTCAATTCGAGAAGCAGCACCAACAGAAGAAACAATTAAAAGATCCGAAGCTATAGAATAGACTATTTAAGTTGAAGTTGCAAGTCGTGCTGTTGTCGGGCCTGATGTCTATGTTAAAAAGGTCATCTTATAATTCTACAAGAGTTGTTATACTTGGTTCTCTTATAACTAGAAGATGTGGTTAATAACGTCATATATAATAATTAATTATATATATATATATATATATGCATGCGATATAGATATATATTAAATATGTATGTGTGTGACACGATATATTAGGAGATCGATACAAAACAACAAAACCCCTCTTATGATAATATTAAGTCGATGAGCGTGTGGTAATAGGATTGACGCACGTGGTCTTCTATCATTATAGGAAGAAATTAATTCATGACATAAGTTGAGTTGGTCGAGTCCTGCGAGGCTCACCTATCTACGCGATTGAGATCTTGCCTACGAGATAGAAATGTTACTGGTGACTTGAGGACATGATATGTTTGGTCGGATCCCTTGAGGGCATATTATCAAATCAGACTCATCTAGTAATGATGGTGATAACTTAATTGAACATCATGGTTTGACGAGTCCCTCGAGACCATGGTGGTTCGAAGGTCGAACAAGACGACAATCATAAATGAGTTGCGATTGGCAAGAGTTGCCTATCTTTTCGGGCTTAGTGTGATCAGGACGACAATCACAAATGAGTTACGATTAGCAAGAGTTGTCTACCTTTTTGGGCTTAGTGTGATCGGTCAAGTCCCTCAAGGTTACACTAAGACGTATATTGGATCCGGATCCCGATTAGAAGTCTGTCGGAGACTTCCGTTTCACGTGCCGAGGGTGTCACATAATTCACTAGGAAAATAATGGGAGTACATTAAGATAGAAGTTCATATCTTAATTTATTTTTTATAAAATCTACATGTTATTATATCATGCTACATCTTATTTGTCAAAAATATATCGCTTGCAAAACCCTTACATGATATACTTGATGACAACTACATCATTAGTCCAAATTACACGGATTGGCTGTGCAATTTGAGAATTATTTTCACGACGAAAAAAATCATATACGTCCTTGATATGATTGTACTAACATCGAAGGATGGGGCAAGCGATGATAAGATCGTTCGTTATGCGAAGTATACAAATGATTCCACCTTAGCAAAGTGCTATATGTTGGCCTCCATGACTCCTGAGTTACAGAGGCAAAATGAGAGCTTGAATGCTAATTCCTTCATTCTTCATCTTTGCTGACTGTTTGAGGAACAAAGAAGAACTTAAAGATAGAAGATATCCAAGAGTCTCTTATGAGCCAAGATGACAGAAGGGGCATCAGTTCAAAAGCATGTACTAAAGATGATAGAGTGGATCGAGAAACTCACAAGTCTAGGAATAGTCCTAGAGGATAATTGGTATGTTCATCTTATACTTTAGTCCCTGCCAGAATCTTTTTCATAGTTCATCATGAACTTCAATATGAGCAAGTTTGAGGTGACTCTACCTGTGCTCCTCAATATGTTGAAGGAAGCTGAGAGCACTATCGAGAAAGAGAAGTCAGTTCTCTTTGTTGGTGAGACCAATAAGAAAAAGAAGGCTAATAAGACCCTTAAGAAGGGCATGACAAGGGCAAATCAGGTAAGGCAAAGATTACCAAAAAGGCCTGGCCAAGGACAAAGGCCAGTGCTTCCATTATGACAAAGACGGGTACTAGAAGAGAAACTATAAGGATTACATTAAAGAAAAGGTGAAACATAAGTTTGGAGAAACTTCAGGTATATTTATGATCAGTCTCCATTTGTCATATTTTTATGATAACACATGGATATTGGATACCAGAAATGCTTACAAATATGTAATTTGTTACAGGTTCCGACAAGGTCCAAGAGACTGGCCACAAGGCGAGATCAACCTCAAGCTACACAATGGAGCAAGAATTACTACAGTTGTCATTGGGGAGGTCACCTTACATCTGCCTGGTGGATCCACTATTGCATCCATTTCTTATTTGACAGTTAGTGAATATAAACTAATTTTTGAGAATAATAATTATTCAATAATTTTGAACGAAGTGATCATCACATGAGAGACCTTGATTAATGGCTTATATGTTGTATATACCTCTCCATACATCATGAATGTAAATATTTCTAAGAGGAAACGACACAAGGTGAATGAGGCATACCTATGGCATTATAGGGTAGGTCATGTCATGAAGTAAAGATTCAAGAGTTGCTAAAAGATAGATACTTGGATCCATTCGACTATGAGTCATATGCAACTTGCGAACATTGTCTTCTTTAAAAGTTGACCAACTTTCCTTTTAGTGGAATTGGAGAGAGAGCCAGTGAGTTATTTGAACTCATATATAGTGATGTATGTGATCTTATATCAACTCAGGCTATAGGTAACTACTCCTATTTCATTACATTCACTAACGATTTCTCTAGGTATGGACACGTATACTTGATAAAGTATAAGTCTAAGACCTTCAAGAAATTTAGGGAATATAAGAATGAAGTGGAGAACCATATTGGAAAATATATTAAGACTCTTCGATCAGATCAAGGAGAAGAGTACTTGAGTACAGAGTTCACCCATTTCCTTAGGGACCATATGATTTTGTCCTAATGAAAACCTCCTTATACACCTCAATTCAATGGTGTATCAGAGAGGAGGAATCACACACTGTTAGATATGATGTGGTCCATGATGAGTTTCGCTATCCTACCCATCTCATTCTAGGGATACGCCTTGGAGACTACAGCTTACCTTCTAAACATAGTTTCATCTAGGTCGGTAGTGTCTACATCATATGAGATATAGAAAGGAAGAAGTCTGATCTTAAGGTTGTTAAGATTTGGGGTTGTCCTACCCACGTTAGGAGATAAAACCCCGACAAGTTGGTATTAAGGACAAAATGATATAAGTTCGTGGGATGCCCCAAGAAAACTTATGGGTATTAATTCTATCATCCCGAGGACCAGAATATCTTTATTGCCAAGAAGGCTGTGTTCCTTAAGAAAGAATATATTCTTAGTGGAAATAGGAGTGAGATAGAGCTAAGTGAGATTGGAGAACCTAGCTCGAACATCATTCTAGAGTCCGAGTTTGTTTAGGTACCTAGCACACAAGTTCCTACTTTGTGTAGGTCCGATAGAGTATCTCACCCTCCTGAAAGATAGGTGAGGCATATTGATGGAGAGGACACTTAGGATATTAATCCTTAGACTTGTTAGGATCAATGACACTAAGAGGGGGGGTGGGGATTGAATTACTGTAAGTGTAAATTCTTTTTTTAACGAAAAATATTTTTCTTTAAGCAAGATAGGAAAATCGAAAGCTTTTGGTTCAAGTGAATGATTTAAAATAAAATGTAAGTTTCTTGGAAGTGCTTGACTTTAAACCTTGCTTTCAAGGAGTAAATAAAATTGGAAGCGTCACTTGATATTTTATTGAACATAATTAAGAACCCGACAATTGTAAGTAGTAAATAAAACAAGTAAGGAACACTTGCAATTTATAGTGGTTCGACCTCAACCTTAGCCTACGTCTACTTCCTGAGTCCTCCTCCTTGAGGTACACCGGCATCCACTATTGATCTCCTTTGGGTGAAGATCAAACCCTTATAACATTTCAAGGGAGACAAGATTACATACTTGGATCACTCCCTTACATTTTTCTTTTCTTACAATTCACACACAATATTTTCTTAGAATATAATCCCTAAAATTATTGTTTAGAATACAAGAAAACTTGGGGTATTTATAGGCCTCAAATGACTTCAAAATTTGGAGCCAAATATTAAACTCACCCGTAAAATCTGGGTACGGGTGGTTCACCCTCTGGCCTGGGCGGGTCAACAATTGAAAGTGCCTAGATTCCTGGGTATGGGAGTTTCAGCTGCCCAGCCTAAGCGGTTCAGCCACTAACAGTCACTTGAAATCCTGGTACGGTCGGTTGAACCGTTGCCCACCGGTGGTTCAATCGTCGGGAATCCTAGAAAAGTGATTCCCTTCACTTTTCCAATCCCGATTTGAATCATTAATTAACCAATCCCCTGGTCAACCAATTGAGCTCAACCTTACCTTAATCACACTCTATAGTAGACTCGATTGCCAATTTGAGTTGATTTGGTTTCCTTCCAAATCAGACTCATTTAAGACTCAAACTTAATCTATGACTTAAAGTTACAATCAAAACATGACCACCAAGCTTATGACCTTACTCTCACAATCCGACAACCTCTGGCATTCCAAGCGGCAAGTCTCACGATGTTCCTCTGGTGATCTCTCGGCATATTCCTAGTGAGCTTCATGATCCCTTCGGCGAATCTCCCGACGAACTCCCGATGAGCTCCCACTACATCGTCCAATCCTTAGCTCGATGCCTAAGCTTGATCCTAGGTCAATGTCTGATCTACAACACCTTTTCTCCATCATGGTTAACCTGCACAATACTAACTACAACTTAATTAATTACAATCAATCAAAGCCATAAGTCCACTTCAAGACCTTCCTAACTCCTAGCAAGCCTTTCGACTACCCCCGACGATCTTCCGATGAGTCTTAGTCTTTTTCCGGTGAACTCCCTTGCGCCATCCTAGCAAGCTCCCGATACTCTCAGCGAGCTCCCGACGCACTCCTGACAAGTTCCCAACAGCATCATCTGAACCCCGACCCGATGCCTGGACTTGACTCTGGCCAAACTTATGATTCTAATAATCTCTCTGTCGTAGTTAATCCTACATCAATCAACTTCTAATAATATATGTTAGATCAATAACCCATCAATTGATTTCATTATCAAAATTCGAGATTCAACAATCTTTTCATTTTTAATGATGACAACTAATTGATAATAGGAGTTAATCATAACTTCCCCTAAATCCATGCCACTTAAATTTAAGAGAATTACACACTTAAATTTTAAGTATTTTTAGGCAATCAACATTCTATGCAAATTTTAACACAAATTTACATCAAGTCATCAAATAATAAATTTAAAAAATAATTAAACATCCATATCTAAGATATCCAAGTATATGATCAATAATATCATGTGTCAATAATGTATATCATTAATATCATATGTCATCAATATATATTTTGAATCAATAATTTCAAAAATAATTATGCATCCATATCCAAGATATCTAAGTATATCATCAATATCATGTGTCATTAATGTATATCATTAATATCATGTATCATCAATATATATTTCTCCCCCTTTATCATCAACAAAAAGGTGAAATATATAGCTAATAATTTCAAAGCATATGATGACGTTACTCCCCTTAATAAAATATGCATTATAGAATTTTCATCCCCTTCGTGATTAATAAGGAGAAAAACAAGGAAGGAGTTGTGACAGCATTATTAAGAAGAGCTCTTAATAAGTTTCAAAAAGAATATTATGATGAGCTCAAAAGTTTAAGAGATTTAAAGACTACTTATGTATTTCAAATGTAGCAAAAAAAAATCATCTCTTGATACCAAAAATTATCTCTTGTAAATTTCAAATGTAGTAATTCATCATCTTCATGTAATTTTTCTCCCTTTTTTATATACAATAAAAATATGGAGAAAGTTTTCAAAGACATTATCATAAAAGGCTTAATATCATGAAATCTAGATTAGCGGTTCATATATTTTCATAATTTAACATTCTTAACTCTCAACCTCAATCTTGTAGATATAAGATTTTAAAAGAAAATTTGGAATATGAGCTCAAAAAATCTTTTTCATGTTTCAAGAAAATGTAGCAAATAAATCTGAACAATAACAAATCATTATGTTCATGTAGATTTTTAAAATCATCATTACATATATGATCATCATACATGATTTCACATCATCATATCTTCTCCCTCTTTGTCATCAACAAAAGGAGAAGTGCAATTAACAAGTTTTTGATATATAAAAACTTAGCAATTTAATAAAATTTTCATCACTTTAGAATATGCAAGCTACTTTCTTCTCTTTTGAGAAGTGCAAGCTAGCAAATTTTTACTTCCTTTGTAATGTTCAAGTTAGTAATTTTACATCATGCAAGCTAACAAGCATTGCTCCTCCTTTGTCATTGTAAAAAAGAATGGATGATTATAATAATGTAAAACTTTTTCCATTACATCATTTTTCAAATCATCACATGAAATATATCAAGAAAAATTAACATGGTGATGAGATATACAATTCATGAAGATAAATTATGAATATCAAAAGACAAATCATAGGATAAATAAATAAAAATGATTCATGCATAAGAATTATCAAGTTGTCAAGATAATGATTTATATAAAAATCTCCTTTTAAATAATATGATAACACATAATAAGAGATTTTGATTCATAAAAAAATTCAAGTTATAATTTCAAGGAATCAAAATCACAATATAGGCAAAAACTCATTCAATTTCAAATAATCAAAATCATCAAAAACACTTTCAAGAGATTCAAAATAAATAGAAATGCTAGTGATTTCCTTTCTCCCATTTTTTGTTGTAAAAAATGAAAATGAGTCTTAGGGGATTAAATAATCTTAATTCATTTAGGATAAATCTTAAGACATATAATTCATTTAGATAGATCTTTTGTTTAATAAATAAAAGATCTTGATAAAAAAGTTTTAACTTATAATTATCAAGATCATAAATCTTCTTTTTATTAAAAAAAATCATAGAAATCAATAACGTGATTCCCATGACGTATAAGTCAAATCAATAAATTAAGAAAATATTCATAATAATATAAATCTCTTACAATTTTCAACTTATCATAAATTTAAGTTTGGTGATAAGTTATGTCATTCATGAGTTTTAAAATAAATTATGTTAAGAAATATATTAATATCAAAAGACATTCATGAATATTAAAGACATGATTTAATTTAATAAATCCCTTCTTAGCTGATAAAATAGAATCTTAAGAGATCAAAGAAGAGTCTTCGTTCATAAAGATATCAAATCAAGATCATAAGTTAATTTTAAGGAAGAAAAAGTAGAAGATCTTGATAGATATATATGAAACTTTAAGTTTTCAGGAATATGGTTCATAAGAAGATTTTCAAGTTATAGATCCGAAGAGACAAATTATGATTCATTTATATGACTTTCTTTGAACAAATTTATATAAGGATTTCAAATTGTAATTTTTTTCAACTTGTCAAGATCATGATAAAATCATCAAAATATCAATAACATTGGATAGATTCATGAATCTCTTTGTAAAACAAAATCATTTGAAAACTTATCTAAAATCATCAATAAAAATTATTTTTAAAAAAATTCAATGAAGGTATCCTAGATTGTTTTTTAATAACTAAAGTTCTCTAATCTATTTTTGTAGTTTAAGAGATTCAATAATAATAGTATTCTTTTATCTCTTGTTGAAGGATTAATAGGATAAAAATATTTTTAAGAATAATTGTCCTTCTTTTAAAATTTATTTCAGGAATCCAAAGTCATTTAAAGTTAAAAATATAATTTTATCAAGATCATTGCAATAAAATATTTTCAACCAAAAGCTTCGATTTATTTTAAATCCAATGATTTTTTATATGTTAGAAAATTCTACCATGTTATCAAGAAGTTTTTCTTTTAAAGATAAATGACTTTATATATGACTTTTTAAGTTCAAATTCAATATTTGGTTATTTAATCTCAAGACAACATACACAAATACAAGCACACAAAAATTATATTTTACTCTAGGTCCTTTAACAAAAAAGGTTGGCTTTTGTTGAATGTTTCCAACAAAGCCTATGCACTTCTTTTATTAATATGACCCTTATTGGCAAGGATTATATTTAGGAATTTATTTCTATTTTTAAAATTTTCTAATGATGACTTAAGCATGATATTTTCTTCTTTAATGTTGTTAAGCATTTCACATTTAGAACTAGGATTATGTGATGCTAATAACTCATGCATTTCATCAACTTTACCAACTAACAAATCATGTTCATTTTTAAATAACTTAATAGATTTGCTAAGTTTTCTAAACTCATTAAACAAATCATGGAACATGTTTAATAATTCCGAAAAGGAAATGCTTAATGAATAACTAACCTCATTGTCGATGGCCATAAGAGCGAGGTTCTCTACTTCTCGGTTATGCATTTCATCTTTGGAGCTCCTTGGCTTCTTGCATTCATAGCAAGAGATTTTGTCCATCTTTCGATCATTTTTAAGGTTCATGTTCATTAATTTATCCGGTTCCTTTGTCAAGGGTTTAAAGTCCAAAACACTCGAGATTTCACTCGAGGAATCATATGTTCTCAGTTCAAATTTCTTCCTATTCATTGGAAGGTGTTCTTCAAATTCATTTTTAGAAGTATTTTCATTTAATGATTCATTTAGATTGGTTGTGCTTTTATATGTCATTTCTAATGTATGCTATATATCGAAAGCCAAATCAAAACAAGAAACTCGATCAAATTTATTTTTATCAAGTGCATAATATAAGACATTCATTACCTTTGCATTCAATGAAACATTTATTTTTCATAATCATTCCAATCATTTATTGGATTAGATGACTTCTAAAATATTTTTTTAATAATACACCATAAATCAAGATCTATCGAAATAAAAAAAGATATACATTTGTATTTTCTAAGATGTATAGTCTGTCCCATTAAACATAGGAGGACTTGTGATGCATTGACCTTCGTTAATGCCGAAAAGAGTCATTTCTCTTGGGTGTTAAACCAAATTAAAAAAACGTGGCCCTGATACCAATTGTTAGGATCAATTGGCACTAAAGGAGAGGAGGGAGGGGGGGGGAAGGGGGGATGGGGGGGAGTGTGCGCGGGTGGTTAATTAGTGCAAGTGTAAATTCTCTTTTTAACGAAAAACTTTTTGCTTTAAGCAAGATAGGAAAATCAGACGCTTTTCATTCAAGTAAAGCAAGTGAATGATTCAAAATAAAATGCTAAGTTTAGAAGTGCTTAACTTGAAACCTTGCTTTTAAGGAATAAATAAAATCAGAAGCGTCACTTGATATTTTGTTGAACACAATTAAGAACCCGACAATTATAAGTAGTAAATGAAACAAGTAAGGAATACTTAGAATTTATAGTGGTTCGGTCTCAACCTTGGACTACGTCCACTTTCCGAATCCTCCTCCTTGAGGCATACCAGCATCCATTATTGATCTCCTTTGGGTGAAGATCAAACCCTTACGACATTTCAAGAGAGACAAGATTACACACTTAGATCACTCCCTTACCCCTTTTCTTTTTCTTATAATTCACATATAATATTTTCTTAGAATATAATCTCCAAAATGATTGTTTAGAATGCAAGAAAACTTGGGGTCTTTATAGGCCCCAAATGGCTTCAAAATTTGGAGCCAAAAATCAAACTTACCCGAAAAATCGAGGTATGGGCGGTTCACTCACCGGCCTGGACGGGTCAACCACCGAAAGTGCCCAGATTCCTGGATACAAGCGATTTAGCAGCCTAGCCTGGGTGGTTCAGCCACTGACAGTTGCCCAAAATCCTGGTACGATTGATTGAACCATCGTTCACCGATGGTTCAACTGTTAGGGATCCCGAAAAAGTATTTCCCTTTACTTTTTCAATCTTGATTCGAACCATCAGTTGACCAATCCCCTGGTCAACTAATTGAGCTCGACCTGAGCTCAATCATACCCCATAGTGGATCCGATTGTCAATTTAAGTTGATTTCGATTCCTTCTAAATCAGACTCATTTAGGATTCAAACTTAACCTATGACTTAAAGATTACAATCAAGACATGTCCACGATAGGACTCCAGCAGGGTTGAGTCCTAATCTCCCTAAGAAGTAGTCAATAAAACCTGCTAGATTATAATAAATTCACTCCTATCTTATAAAGGAGTATGACTAGGATTTAGATTAGCCCTTAGGGCTTATGGCCGCCACCTCCCTACTGGGTTCGTCGGCTAGGGTTTCCCCCTGCTTAGGTTGGCTATAGAGCCAACCTAGCCGCCCCCTATTCCTATTAAGACAGGTCGACTATAGAAGGGGCAAAGTGATAATTTTACTTAGGCAAGCACCCTCTTAGGCTAGGGTTTTGATTCCTATTTAAAGATATAGCCGCCCCCTCTCTTGAATCAAGTAATTATTAATTTTATTTCAGCCTTGTGCCGAGTCTAGGAGGGAGGAACCCCTACAGCGTTCCAAGGGTTGATCCCCCTCAAGGATTAAAATCTATAGAGCTCCTTTTGGGGTTCTATCATCTGGTATCAGAGCAACGATCTTGCTACCCCTGTAGCCATCATCCACACCTCCACCTTCCTAAGGTATTCCCACAGTTGCTTTTGACGTCGCCTCCATCGTCGCCCACCAAGCTGTAGATCCATCAATCTGCTGCCTTCCTCTGCGTCAACATCAAAGATCTGGTAAAACTCTAAAGCTCACACCTCTTGCTACTGCTATTCCTCTATCTTATGCATGGGAGAAGTTTCTCCAAAATTTTCTTGCTGCAAAATTTTACCGTCGCAAACGTTATCATCATTGCAAAGGTGAAACGCTGCAGAAATTTTCAACTGATTGTTGCTTCTTGGAACTGAACCTTTAATCATCCTTTTTGGTTGAAACTTTTATATAATTTCATAGATCATCTTGGCTTTCATCTAAGACTGATCTCATAAAAAAACTTCTTCTGGATCAGGACTTATAGCACTGCGATTCTTTGTCGTGCAGTGCTGAAATTTTACAACGGAGAATCTGCCTTTCATCTATTGGCCTCTTGAAACCGAACTTTTGTTCATTCTTTTTGGCTAAAATTTTTATACAATTCCAAAGATCAACTTGGCTTTCATCTGGGATTAATTTTTTTAAAAAAATCCTTCTAGAACCAGTTCTCTTGTGCAATCTTTCACTAGCACACAGTTCTGGAATTTTTACGATGAAGGATCTACTTTTCATCTTTTGCCCTATTTCCCTACTATTACGCTGCCAAAATTTTGCCACTTTTTATTGGTATTCCCAACATCTAAACCAAGGGTTTCTATAAAATTTCCTTAAACTTTCCTTTGGAAATTATGTCGAGAGGTCATCATTTCTCCGACGTAAAATCTGTTCGGCAGGACTGCACATCGCCGCATATTTTTTCATCCAATTCTATCAGATTTTAGTGCTATTTTTTGTGAGATTTTGGACTCTCTTTTCCTCATCACCAAACCCTATCATCCTTACTAAAAACCTTTCAAAACCCTACCCTAAATGGAAACCAAACAGCCACCCAAATCAGCCCTAGCCGCAGCCTACTTCCTTATCGATCCATTTATCTTTTCAGCCAACTTTCCTTATCGATACACCTACCTTTGCTGCCATCTATCCCGGATCTAAAATCTATTTCCATAACCTTCATCTACTGCTATCATAGCTCTAAAACCATATCAATTTGTAGCGTAAACTCTACAAAATCGTAGCCCCAAATCGCACTAAAAAATCAAAGCCTTCGGTCCACCAATCTTTCAGCTGCCCAATCTCCCTTATCCCTTCAATCGTAGCACACATCTTTCGCTGCCCAACACTGCCAACAACGACCTCTTGCTGCCAACAATGACCTCTTGCTGCCATCCTCCTTGATCACAGCCAATAGCGATCCTTGCGGCAAAAAGCTACCAGCAGCGATCTTTCGCTGCAATTTGTTTACATTACTACCTACAACAATCGTTCACTGCCAACTATCTTGATCACGGCCAACAACAAATTGAACACAACAATAGCTATCTCTTGTTCCATACCGCTATTGCCCTCCTCTGCAATAGTTGTATCCATCACTGCCCCATCTTCATCCTATTGCAGCCGCACCCTCGCTGCAACCGACGCCACTTGCAGCCATAAAGTTGCAGCGCAGTTGCAACCGACATTGTAGCTGCCCTCTTCTTCCTCCACCATCGCTGCTACCCTTGGCTACCATCCTCCAGTTGGAGACTTCACCCCCACAGTCCCGACATTGCTGCTATTCACTACCTTCATCCTAGAAATTGCAGCTACACTTTTCAGTCGGTTTGTTTAACAGGTTGAAGATCCTTACGTCATGACATCGCTGGGCTTATTCGAAGTCAAATTGGAGGCTTTCAAGACTCATATGGATGCTAAATTATGTGCTCTCTTCGAGGAGTTTAGATTGGGATGATCACCAAGCCCAAGAAGATCACAACATAGAGCAAATTTTGATTACAAAAAGAACCCATCAGGGATAAGAAGCGAGGATAAGACATGGTAGCCCTACACCTCGACGACATCGATCTCCTTTGTACAACTTCAAGAAGGGCACCTCAATCAAGATGCTCAGTGCATGAGAGCCACATCCCAACCAAAAGCATATAAATATTCAGCACAAATCAATTACAAGAACCTTGACGAAGAGCTAATGAAGATCCGTCAAACCTCTACCATCCAAGAGTACCAAATTAGGTTTGAAAGGTTAACTAATCAAACTCATGATTGGTCTGAAAAATAGATATTGAGGACTTTCATTGAGGGCTTGAAACTGGAGATTCAAGAAGAAGTTAAAACACGACAATCGTACACACTTAAGGTAGTCATCTCCTTCGCATGACTACACGAAGACAGGCTGAACCAAGATGCTCAGAGGACCAAAGTCGCCGCACGACCAGTAGTACAGAGACTCTCGCCCTATCTACCACCAGCTGGTCACCTCAGTCAAAAAAGTTAACAAGAAAAGAGTTTCGTGACAGATCGACAAAGGGCCTATATTGGCATTATAATAAACTGTGGAGCCAAGACTACCATTGTAAAAAAGAGAAACCTCTATTGGTTGAGCCCACTGAAGAACCCAAACTCAAAGATATGACTCTTGAGTTCGAGGAGAAGGATATGAAGGAAAATTCACAATCAGCTGCCTGCACCTTGTATGCTCCACCACAGATATTGGACATTGATGGCTTCATCAAGCATTAGCCCGTCACTATCCTCGCGGACACCAGGAGCTCCAATGACCTTATGAATGACAAAAGAAAATATGTGACCTTGTGTGGGAAAGGAGAGACCAAAGAAAAGATGATATCGACACAGTGCTTGGAGAAGCTCGCTGAAATCTCAGGCACGTCTGCTGAACCGAGCCGACTTCTTCCTACCAAACTGCATGACCCCCGTATGTTGGTCTTACAAGGGGAACCACCAGCACATATTCGGCCATATTGCTGTCTACATTTTCAAAGGATCGAAGCTAAAAAGATCGTCCAGGAGATGCGAGAGATATGGATCATTCGACCATAACCTTCCCTTGTAATGATACTTTATCTCCAAAAACTTTGCATCTTTGTATGCAGGGATAAGCTCTTCCTAAAGTGCCATATTCAGCTGAACCAGCTATGGGTTCTGATGCAGTGCTCCCTCATCTCGAGCTACTTTCACGACTTCATCGAGAAGTGGACCATGATGGTAAAAGTATTCCGTGATGATGATCTCGGATCCACGGCCCACAATCGCAAGAAAGAACAGGAGAAAGACATCCACATGACCCCCACAGCCATGATGCCATCTATATCAATGATAGCATTACCTGAACATGGCAATGTGTTCGTACTTGGAGCAGACACATGCAGAGTTGGGATCAACATCACCCTTATGCAAGATGGTCAACTCTTAATTCACACCAAGGCTTCCCCCACACTTCACACAAGATTTTTAAAGGGGATACTTATTGCTACCAAATTTAAAATTTGGTTGGATACAGGTCCATGGCACAAAAAAGGAGTAAGCCCAAAAGAATTATAATTTATGCTCACGCCAACACATGCAAAGAAGAAATGGCCTCCCGACAAACTTCAGAATGGATGAAAAATTGAAGATCGAGTTTTCTTACACCTCCAGCCCGATCAGCAGGAAACTCAAGCCTTAAGGAAGTGGTCTCTCTATTTCTTTGGGTCTTACAAAATTGGGTACTATATTGGAGCCCAAACTTGGAGATCAGATCTATGCACCAGATCAAGATTACAGTTGATCTGCCGGGTATCCCACCTCAAATAGAAATTTAAAGAAGACGACTCAGCCCAAATCCTTCCAACTAACACCCCAGCTGATGAGGAGGCCAATGTTCAGTTGATAATAGCATGAGAATCATATGAGGAGCTGAAGACCTAGTTCCTCGAGCTCATGGAACCTCAACCTTGAGGACAAGGTTGATTTTAAGAGGACGGGTTTGATAGGACTCCAGTAGGGTTGAGTCCTAATCTCCCTAAGAAGTAGTCAATAAAATCCTGCTAGATTGTAATAAAGCCACTCCTATCTTATAAAGGAGTATGACTAGGATTTATATTAGCCCTTAGGGCTTAGTGGCCGCCACCTCCCTTAATGGGTTCGTCGGCCAGGGTTTCCCCCTGCTTAGATCGGCTATAGAGCCAGCCTAGCCGCCCCCTGTTCCTATTAAGACAGGTCGATTATAGGAGAGGCAAAGGGATAATTTTACTTAGGTAAGCACCCCCTTAGGCTAGGGTTTTGATCCTTATTTAAAGATGTAGCCCCTCCCTCTTGAATCAAGCAATTATCAATTTTATTTCAGCCTTGTTCCAAGTCTAGGAGGGAGAAACCCCTACAGCGTTCCAAGGGTTGATCCCCCTTAAAGATTAAAATATATAGAGCTCCTTTTCGGGTTCTATCAACCACCAAGCTTATGACCTTACTCCCATAATTTGACAACCTTCGACATTCCAATCAGCCCCTATTCTCATTAAATGAGACCCTATGATGATGGGCTCCTTACTTAAGGCTCAATTAGAGGCCTAAGGATATTATTGGATAAAGATCCAATACCCACTAAGGAAGGAGCCCTAGGGTTTCTTGGTGGCTCTCTATAAATAGGAGGGGAGACTCATGGTTGATAGACTGCAGCTTTAGCCACCACCTCCTATTCTCCTCGCTCCCTCTGTGCAATAGTTGCGAGATTAGATTGGAGGAGTTTCACTGTAGAGATTCATCGTGTGGATATCGCTAGAGAGGAGGACGCTTGACCTCCTTCATCTTTTCCATCCGGATATGGAATACGGGGATATACAATCTCCCTAGGTAAAATCAATCTCTCACATATCGTGGTTTTTTAATTTTTATGATTTTTCTTGCGACCTCAATCTTTTGCTCGATGATTTGATCTACATAGGAAATCAATTTTTATTTTTATTTTCGCTACACATGTGATGCTCCCGCTGAGGTTTCCTAATAGTGGTATCAGAGCCAAGATTTTTGTGCGAAATATTGGTTTTTGATAGAACCCTAGATGATATAGATTTTGATCTTTGAGGGGGATCAACCCTTGGAATGCTATAGGGGTTCCTCTCTCCTAATAGATTTTGATCTTTGAGGGAGATCAACCCTGAATTGTAGATTGATCTTGCTTGATAAAAGAGAGGGGGCAGCTACATCATTATATAGGGTTGTAAACACTAGCCCATGGGGTGTTTGCCTAATTAAAATTACTTTTTACCCCTTTTATGGCCTACCTATCTTAAAGGGAATATGTGGTGGCTAGGTTGGCTCTATAGCCGACCTAAGTAAAGGGAAACCCTAGCCGACTAGCCTAGTAAAGGAGGTGATGGCCACTAAGCCCTAAGGCCCTAAAATAAACCCTAGCCACACTTCTTTATAGGATAAAAGTGACTAGGTGGGATTTTATTACAATCTCACAAGGTTTTTATTGATTACTTCTAAGTGATTAGGACTCAACCCTACAGGAGCCCTATCAAATCCGCCCTCGTCAAATCAGCCTTGTCTTCAAGGCTGGGGTTCCATGAGCTCCTCATATGATTCATATGCTATCATCAACTGAACTTTGGCCTCCTCATTAGCTGGGGTGTTAGTTGAAAGGATTTGGGCTGAGTAGTCTTCTTTAAATTTTCATTTGTGGTAGGATACCTGGTGGATCAACTGTAATCTTGATCTGGTGCACGAATCTGATCTCCAAGTTAGTGCCCCCATGTGATCCCCAATTTTGCAAGGCCCAAATAAATAAGGAGACCACTTCATTAAGGCTTGACTTTCCTACTGATTGGGCTAGAGGTGTAGAAAAACTCGATCTTCAATTTTTCTTTCCTTCTGAAGTTTGTCGGGAGGTTGTTTTTTCTTTGCATGTGCTGCCATATTGTTAGTCTTTAGTGATAGCCAATCTTTCTTCTGGAATGGTGACTACCCTCTAGTATGGTTTCGGATGATGCGAGCCCAATCTGGCGTGAGCATGAATTATAATTCTTCTAGTTTTACTCCTCTTTCGTGCCATGGACCTGTATCTAACCATATCTTAAATTTGGTAGTAATTAATATCTCTTGTAAAAATCTCGTGTGGAGTGTGGGGGAAGCCTTGGTGTACAATAGGACTTGACCATCTTGCATAAGAATAGCCCCAATTCCAACTCTTGATGCGTCGGCCTTAATGATAAAAGTGCGACTGAAATAAGGTAGTGCTAGGACCGACGTCATCGTCAAGGCGACCTTGAGTCGTTTGAAGGCTGTAGAAGCTTGTTCCGACCACAAGAAGAAGTCTTTCTTCAATAGGGACATGAGCGGGTACTAATCTTTCCATAATCTTTCACAAATTTATGGTAGTAGCCTGTGAGTCCAAGGAAGTCATGTAGCGATTTTACGTTTATAGGTTTCGGCCATCCTTGCATTACCTTGATCTTCGTCGGGTCTACCACCACTCCATCCTCTGATATAATGTGCCCAAGATACTCCACTTTACACTATAAGTAGTTGCACTTTGACTATTTAACATAAAGAGTATTCTCCTAAAGAATCGTTAGAACAGTTTGTAAGTGTTGAAAATGTATATCAAGCGTAGGGTTATAAATGAGAATATCATCAAAGAACATCAATAGGAACTTGCATAGAAAACTCCGAAAGATATCATTCATCATGCTTGGGAAAGTAGAGGGAGCATTCATAAGCCCGAAAGGTATTACCAAAAACTCGTAGTGGTCGTTTTGCATGCGGAATGTAGTTTTCGCAACATCTTCAGTACATACCCGAATCTGATGATACCCGGAACGGAGATCCAATTTAGTGAAGACTCGGGCTCCTTTTAATTTATCCAAGAGCTTATTTACAACTGGTATAGGATATTTGTTCTTGACGGTAATATCATTCAAGACCCTATAATCAATGCATATTCTACATGTATCGTCCTTCTTGCGCACTAGCAACACCGGTGAAGAATAAGGGCTGCAACTCTATCGAATCCCCCCGGTGTCAAGCATCTCTTTGGTGATATTCTCGATCTCATCCTTTTGCAAGTGAGGGTAGTGGTACACATGCAAATTTGCTAGAGATTGGCTCGGCGGAATATGAATACAATGGTCATGGGGTCGGTTAGGGGGCAGCTCGAGCGACTCCATAAAAATGTTCGCAAATTCATCCAGCAAGAGGGCAAGCTTAAGATATGAATTTTGTAAATTCTCCCTCTTAGATGGATGCTAGATATGCATCAAAAATCCACCATGTGCTTTGTGCAAAACTTTCTCCATTCGTTGCGATGAAATAGTGGAAATTTGTCTCCCGCGCTTTCGGGAGATATCACCTAGTGTTGTAAGCCATTCGATAAAAAGCTTCATAATCATCGATGGGTAGAGGAAGAAATCAGCTATCACTTCTTGGTCTTGGAGGAGTAGTTTCACCTGCGTGCACTATTGGTTGCAATTGAAGATTCGGTTGTCGGTGACCTTTATATCAAACTTATTGCAACTGAAGCGCCAAACATGCAACAACCTAACTATTGAGGAAGTTATTTGTGCTGCCTGTGTCAATGAGAATGGTGATGAGTTGCTATTTTAGAAGTCCTCCAACTTTCATCGTCTGCAGGTTGGAATAGCCGGCCAATGCGTGCACTGCGTAGTCGGCTGATTTGGACTCTTCCTCCATAACTTCTTCAGGTTCAAGGGCTTCTTTAGATGTTTCATTGTCCTTATCCTCCACTGATTCAATCACGAGGAGCCGGCCTCTTTTTGTAGCGATGTTCGCGGCTCCATGGTTGGTCGCAATGCCAATACAATCCCTTGGCCGATCGTTCGTGAAGCTCATCTCTTGTCAACTTTTTTAGTGCAGGGTCTTGGATGGCAGTAGAGGGGGCAATAGGCCTCGGCATGGCTGGTTGGGGAGTGACCCTTGTCCTTCATACCTCGTGGTTCAATAATTCTTCTTGGATATGCGCGAAGGAAGTCACCGCCATAAGTGTGTACCGTTGCTGCGCCTTCTCCATGGATCTCTGGCTTTAGGCCCTTGATAAAAGTACATAAAAGTTGTTTCTCAGACCAATTCTTAGTTTGGTTAGCTAAATGCTCAAACCTTGTTTGGTATTCTTGTATTGTAGAGGTTTGAATGATCTTTGTCAATTGTCAGTCGATGTTATCGAAATCGATTGGTCTGAAGCGGTTTAGTAGTCCTTCCTTGAATCACTGCCAAAAGTGTCATCATGGGTGTGTTCAAACCAATTGAACCACTGAATAGCATCTCCCTCAAGGTGTATGGCAGCGATCTCCACTTGTGTAGCATCGGCGGTTCGGTAGAATCGAAAATAACGCTCTACACGCGAAATCCATCTGATCGGGTCTCCTTCTTCCCAACTTGGGAAATCAACCTTCATGTGTGGATTGTTGGAATCAGAGGTGATGTATCCATGCTCTTGAGGATCATCTCGCTGATCTGAAGTCTCTCCATGGTGTGACTTCCTCGGGATTGACGATCGGCCAATGCTGAATTCGACGAATAAGGATCGTATCTTCTCCTCCATGCAGCTTTCAAAGACTTCAAACTTGGCATTGATGGCCTCCTCCATGGTGTATGCCTCTAGATCTATAATATTGAGATATTTCTTTTGTTGTTGGGTTAGTGGCATGAGAATTTTGGAGAAGTGGTGGCCGGTTGGAAGGTGAATAGGTTTGGATGGGAGTAGGCTGTGGTTTAGGGCTGATTTGGGTGGCTGTTTGGTTTCGGTTTAGGGTAGGGTTTTGAAGGCTTTTTGATGAGGATGGTAGGGGTTTGGTGATAAGGAAAAGAGAGTCTGAAATCCCACAAAAAAATAGCACTCAAATCCGGTAGAATTCGACGAAAAAAAGTCCTGCAATGTGCAGTACTGCTGAACAGATTTTACGTCGGAGAAACGATGACTTCTCGACATAATTTGCAGAGAAAATATCAAGAAAATTATACAGAAACCCGTGGTTTAGATATTAGGAATACCAGTAAAAAGTTTGGCAAAATTTGACAGCATAACAGTAGGGAAATAGGGTGAAAGATGGAAGGTAGATCCTTCATCATAAAAATTTCAGAACTGCATGATGGTGAAAGATTGCATAAGAAAGCCAGTTCCAGAAGGAATGTTTTTGAGAAATCAATTCCAGATGAAATCCAAATTGATCATTAAGATTGTATAAAAATTTCGGCCAAAAATAATGAATAAAAGTTCAGTTTCAAGGGGCAATAATCGGCTAAAAATTTCTGCAGTGTTTTGCCTTCACAACAATGATAACATTTGCGACGGTAAAATTTTGTAGCAAGGAAACTTTTGAAAAATCTTCACCCAAATATAAAATAAAGGAATAGCAGTAGTAAAGGCATGGGCTTTGTAGTTTTTACCAGATTTATGTTGTTGACACAAGGGACAGCAGCAGATTGATGGATCTACGGCTTTGTGGGCGACGGTGGAGGCGACGTCAAAAGCAGTCATGGGAATTGCTTGGGAACGTGGAGGTGGCTGAGATAGCTATAGGGCAGCAGGAATACAGCTCTGATACCAGCTGATAGAACTCTAGATGGAGCTCTATAGATTTTGATCTTTGAGGGGATCAACCCTTGGAACGCTATAGGGGTTCCTCCCTCCTAGTAGTCGCCCATATGGATGAATTATATATTGATCTTGCTTGATAAAAGAGAGGGGGTGGCTGCATCATTATATAGGGTTACAAACCCTAGCCTATGGGGTGCTTACCTAACTAAAATTATCCTTTTGCCCCTTCTATAGCATACCTGCCTTAAAGGGAACAAGTAGCGACTAGGTTGGCTCTATAGCCAACCTAAGCAGGGGGAAACCCTAGCCGACTAGCCTAGTAAAGGGGGCGACGGCCACTAAGCCCTGAGGCCCCAAAATAAACCCTAGTCACACTTCTTTATAGGATAGAAGTGACTA
This sequence comes from Ensete ventricosum, assembly GCA_029747655.1. Lineage (NCBI taxonomy): Eukaryota > Viridiplantae > Streptophyta > Magnoliopsida > Zingiberales > Musaceae > Ensete > Ensete ventricosum. Next base: position 30,489,068 of record JAQQAF010000007.1, read on the forward strand.
GGTGGGGTTTTATTATAATCTCACAGGGTTCTTATTATTACTTCTAAGTGATTAGGACATAATCCTACTAGAGTCCTATCAAACCCGTCCTCTTCAAATTAGCCTTGTCTTCAAGGCTAGGGTTCCATGAGCTCCTCATATGATTCCCATGTTATCATCAACTGAACTTTGACCTCCTCATTAGCCGGGGTGTTAGTTGAAAGGATTTGGGCTGAGTCGTCTTCTTTAAATTTTCATTTATGGTGGGATACCTGGTGGATCAACTGTAATCTTGATCTGGTGTACGAATCTGATCTCTAGGTTAGGGCCCCAATGTGATCCCCAATTTTGCAAGGCCCAAAGAAATAGAGAGACCACTTCATTAAGGCTCGAGTTTCCTGCTGATCAGGCTGGAGGTGTAGAAAAACTCGATCTTCAATTTTTCGTCCATTCTGAAGTTTGTCGGGAGGTCGTTTCTACTTTGTATGTGCTGTCATATGGTTAATCTTTAGTGATAGTCAATCTTTCTTCTGGAATGGTGATTGCCCTTTAGTATGGTTCAGGATGATGAGAGCCCAATCTGGCATGAGCATGAATTGTAATTCTTCTAGTTTTACTCCTCTTTCGTGCAATGGACCTGTATCCAACCATATTTAAAATTTGGTAGTAATTAATATCTCTTGTAAAAACCTTGTGTAGAGTGTGGGGGAAGCCTCAGTGTAAATTAGGACTCGACCATCTTGGATAAGAATAGCCCTAATTCCAACTCATGATGCGTCAGCCTCAATGATAAAAGTGCGATTGAAATTAGGCAATGCTAGGACCGACATTGTTGTCATGGCGGTCTTGAGTCGTTTGAAGGCTGTAGAAGCTTGTTCCGACCACAAGAAGAAGTCTTTCTTCAGTTGGGACATGAGCGGGGCACTAATCTTTCCATAATCTTTTATAAATTTATGGTAATAGCCCGTGAGTCCAAGGAAGTCGTGCAACGATTTTACGTTTGTAGGTTTTGACCATCCTTGCATTGCCTCGATCTTCGTCGGGTCTGCCACCACTCCATCCTTGATATAATGTGCCCAAGATACTCCACTTTATGCTGTAAGATGCTACACTTTAACTATTTAACATTAAAAGTATTCTCCCAAAGAATCGTTAAAATAGTTCGTAAGTGTTGAAAATGTATATCAAATGCAGGGCTATAAATGAGAATATCATCAAAGAACACCAATTCGAACTTGCGTAGAAAACTCTGAAAGATGTCATTCATCAGGCTTAGGAAAGTAGAAGGAGCATTCATAAGTCCAAAAGGCATTACCAGAAACTCGTAGTGGCCGTTATGCGTGCGGAATACAGTTTTCGCAATATCTTCAGTGCATACCCGAATCTGATGATACCCGGAATGGAGATCCAATTTAATAAAGACTCAGGCTCCTTTTAATTCATCCAAGAGCTTATCTACGACTGGTATAGGATATTTGTCCTTGACGGTGATAACGTTCAAGACCCTATAATCAATGCACATTCTCCATGTACCGTCCTTGCGCACTAGCAACACTGGTGAAGAATAAGGGCGGCAACTCTATCGAATCACCCCGGTATCAAGCATCTTTTTGGTGATGTTCTCGATCTCATCCTTCTGCAAGTGAGGGTAGTGGTACAGATGGAAATTTGCTCGGTAAAATAGGAATACAGTGGTCATGTGCAGTCAGTTAGGGGGCAGCTCGTGCGGCTCCGTGAAAATGTCCACGAATTCATCCAACAAGAGGGCAAGCTTAAGATCTGAATTTTTTATATTCTCCCCCTTAGATGGCTGCTGGATATGCATAAAAAATCCACCATGTGCTTTGTGCAAAACTTTCTCCATTCGTTGCGACGAAACGATGGAAATTTGGCTCCCGCGCTTGCCTCATAACGTGACCTGTCTCCCTTTGCAATAAAATTTTATGATTAATTTAGAAATATTCCAGGAGATATCGTCTAGTGTTGTGAGCAATTCGATCTCGAGTATGGCTTCGTAATCATCGATGGGTAGGAGGAAGAAATCAGCTACCACTTCTTGGTCTTGGAGGAGTAGTTTTACCCGTGGGCACTATTGGTCGTAATTGAAGATTCAACCGTCGGCGACCTTTACATTGAACTTGTTGCAACTTTCGATTTGAAGCGCTAAACATGCAGCAACCTTACTATTGAGGAAGTTATTTGTGTTGCCCGTTCGATGAGAACAGTGATGGGTTGCTATTTTTGAAGTCCTCCAACTTTCATCGTCTGCGGGTTAGAGTAGCCGGCCAATGCGTGCACTGCATAGTCGGCCGGTTGGGACTCTTCCTCCATGGCTTCTTCTTCAGGTTCAAGAGCTTCTTTAGATGTTTCATTATCATCATCCTCCACTGATTCAATCACGAGGAGCCGGTCCTTTTTGCAGTAATGTTCGCGACTCCATGGTTCGTCACATGCCAACACAACCCCTTGGACGATCGTTCACGAAGCTCGTCTCTTGTCAACTTTTTTGGTGCGGGGGCTTGGATGGCAATAGAGGGGGCAGTAGGCCCCGGCATGGCTGGTCGAGGAGTGACCCTTGTCCTTCGTACCTCATGGTTCAATCATTCTTCCCAGATACACATGAAGGAAATCGCCGCCATAAGTGTGTACAGTTGCCGCGCCTTTACTTCTCCTCGGATCTCTGGCTTTAGGCCCTCAATAAAAGTATCTAAAAGTTATTTCTCAAACCAATTCTCAGTTTGGTTAGATAAATGCTCAAACCTTGTTTGGTATTCTTGTATTGTAGAGGTTTGATGAATCTTTGCCAATTTTTCATCGATGTTGTTGAAATCGATTGGTCCGAAGCGGTTTAGTAGTCCTTTCTTGAATCGCTACCAAGAGGGTCCTCCATGGGTGTGTTCAAACTAATTGAACCACTGAATAGCATCTCCCTCGAGGTGTATGGCAGTAATCTCTACCCGCATGGAGTCCAATCAGTATTAAACTGCGTGTGATGAGATTGAATCGCGTAGAATCGTTCCACGCATTCTTGTTGTGTTTTCGCAGTAAACGCAGCGAGGAGGAGGATGGGCGGCTAGCCATGGCCAGGTCTCCTATAGTGCCAGGCCACCTGCAAGGGGACAGCCGACTATGGCCAAGGGACGACTGGCTGCGGCCAAGGGCCCCTACACAGGGGGTAGCCGGCTATAGGGCGGTGCTCGCAACGAGGCCACAGGGGTAGTGCCCTCCCGCGGCCAGCCCATAGAGGGGCGGCACCCGTCGCCTGCGCAGGGGCAGTGTCGGCGGCGGCACAAAGAGGGAAGAGGAGGACCTAGGGCATTCCTTTTCAAAAAAAGACTATTTTACCCCTCTAAATTTAGAAAATTCTGAGGACTATCATCGTGTATAGAATTTCTAAAATACCCTCAATAATTTTAGAAATTCCAAGGACTATCCTCTCATCCAAAATTATGAAAATGCCCTTGATAATTCTAGAAATTTTGAGCATGTCCTGATTTCCAGAAAAATAATTAATTAAATAGTTTAATTAATTATTCTATATATCTAGTAATCCAATATATGATGTATGATGTGGATGGATGATCATATGAGCCACGTGTTGTGATGTGTGTAATTATGAATATTATTTTTATTGGGGCCTGCGAGCCTCTATTTTTCTTATTTATTGTCAAGTCTGCGTGCCTGTGATTATTTGTAATTACATAGAGAGGCGCGACGGGTGCGTAGAGGTGATAGCGGGACCCACGATGCTATAGCGGGATATTACAATACATGATGATGCGACGATCCGACGGAACCGATGATGACGAGATCAACAATCACAAGGCATGCAGATGCACCTATGCACACATAGATCCTATTATAAGTGATTAAGCCCATTGGCTCGGGTTTAATCATATTAGGTGATGGCTCAAGATCATCCGGTGTGGCTTGCATATGTGATGTGTTATACACCTACTAGATATGTATATATATATATATTTACATGCGATATAGATATATATTAAATATATATGTGTGTGACATGACATATTAGGAGATCGATATAAAATAAAAACCCCTCCTATGATAATATTAAGTCAGTAAGCATGAGGCAATAAGATTGACCCACGTGGCCTTCCATCGTTATAGGAAGAAATTGAATCACAACATAGGTTGAGTTGGTCGAGTCCCTCAAGAATCACCTATCTACATGATCGAGTTTTTGCCTATAACATAGAGATGTCACCGATGACCTGAGGACATGGTATGCTTGGTCGAGTCCCTTAAGGGCATATCATCAAATCAGACTCATCTTATAACGATAGTGATGACTTAACTGAATATCATGATTGGTCGAGTCCCTCAAGACCATGATGATTCGGAGACCGAACGTGACGGGAATCATAAGGAGTTGTGATTGGTAAAAGTTGCCTACATTTTAGGCTTAGTATAATTGGTCGAGTCCCTCGAGGTTGCACTAAGACACCAATTGGATCTCGATCCTTATTAGGAGTCTACCGGAGACTTTCGTCTCACGCGTCGATGGTGTTGCATGATTCGCTAGGAAAATAGTTGGAGTATATTAAGATAGAAGTCCATATCTTAATTAGTATTTTCTATAAAATCTGTTGTTATTTATTTTCATTATATCTTGTTTTGTCAGAAACATATCGCTCATAAACCCCCTACATGGTATACTTAATGCCAACCACCTCACTGGTCCAAACTATACAGATTAGCTTTGTAATTTGAGAATTATTCTCACGACGGAGAAAATTGCATACGTCCTTGATACAATTGTGCCCACGCCGGAAGAAGGGGCAAGTGAGGATGCGATCACTCGCTATGTGAAGTACATAGATGATTCCACGTTGGCAAAATGTTACATGTTGGCCTCCATGACTCCTGAGTTATAGAAGCAACATGAGAGTATGGATACAAATTCTATCTTTCTTCATCTCCGCCAATGGTTTGAAGAACAGGAAAAACTTAAAGATAAGAGACTCTTCGAAGGCAGGATGACAAAAGGGACATCGGTTGAGAACCATGTCCTTAAGATGATAGAGTGGATTGAGAAACTCACAGGTTTAGGAATAGTCCTAGAGGATAACTTGTGCGTTGATCTTATACTTCAGTCCCTACCAGATTCCTTTTCTCACTTCATCATGAATTTTAACATAAGTTTGAGGTGACTCTCCTTGAGCTCCTCAATATGTTGAGAGAATCTGAGAGTGCCATAAAGAAGGAGAAGCCAGTTCTCTATATTGGTGAGACCAAAAAGAAAAGGAAGGCCAGCAAGACACTTAAGAAGGGCAAGAGCAAAGAAAGACCAGGTAAGACAAAGGTTGCCAAGAAAGACCCGACAAAGGGTAAAGAACAGTGCTTCCACTATGGCCAAGACAGGCATTGGAAGAGGAACTGTAAGGACTACCTTGTAGAGAAGGCAAGACAGAAGCTTGGAGAAGCTTCAGGTATATTCATGATCAGTCTCCACTTGTCAGATTTTCATGATAACACATAGGTATTGGATACCATGAGTGTTTATCATATCTGTAATTCGTTGTAGGTTCTGGCAAGACTTGGGAGATTGACTAGAGGTGAGATGGACCTCAAGATGGGAAATGGAACAAGAGTTGTTGCAACTGCTGTTGGGAGGTCACCCTATATCTGCTTGGTGGAGTTATTATTATATTAAATACATGCTATTTTGTTCCCTCTATTATCAAAAATATTATTTATATATCTTATTTGATAATTAGTGGATATAAATTAGTTTTTGAGAATAATAGTTGCTCAATAATTATGGATGATGAGATCATCACTAGAGGGACCCTTATAAATGGCTTATATGTGTTAGACACTTCTCCATATATCATGAATATAAATATGTCTAAGAGGAAAAGAGATGGGTGAATAATGCATACCTATGACATTATAGGCTAGGTCATATACATGAGGGAAAGATTCAAAAGTTACTGAATGATGGATACTTAGATCTATTTGACTATGAGTCATATACAACTTGCGAACCTTGCCTTCGTGGGAAGATGACCAACTCTCCTTTTAGTGAAACTCATACATAATGATGTATGTGATCCTATGTCAACTCAGGCTATAGGTGGTTACTCATACTTCATTACATTCACTAATGATTTCTCTAGGTATGGATATATGTACTTAATGAATTACAAATCTGAGGCCTTTGGAAAATTCAGGGAATACAAGAATGAGGTAGAAAACCAAATTGGAAAGAGTATTAAGACTCTTCGATCAGATCGAGGAGGAGAGTACTTGAGTATGGAGTTCACCCATTTCCTTAGGGATAATGAGATTCTATCCCAGTGGACACCTCACCTCAATGGTGTATCAAAAAGGAGGAATTATATGTTGTTAGACATGGTGCGGTCCATGATAAATTTCACTGACCTACCCGTCTCATTCTGGGGGTACGCCCTAAAGATCACAGCTTATCTTCTGAACAGAGTTCCATCAAAGTCGGTAGTATCTACGCCATATAAGATATAAAAAGGAAAGAAGCTCGATCTTAAGATTGTTAAGATTTGGGGCTATCCTGTCGATGTTAGAAGACACACCCCCGATAAGTTGGAATCAAGGACAGAATGGTGCACATTCGTGGGATACCCAAAGGAAACTTATGGGTATTATTTTTATCACCTTGAGGACCGAAAGGTCTTTATTGCCAAGAGAGTCGTGTTCCTTGAGAAGGAACACATTCTTGATGGAAACAAGATAGAATTGAGCAAGGTTGGAAATCCTAGCTCAAGCACCATTCCAGAGCTCGAGTCTGTTCAGGTACCTAATACATAAGTTTCAACTTTGCGTAGGTCTTGTAGAGTATCTCACTCTCTTGAAAGATATGTGGGACATATCAGTGAAGATAACTCTTAGGATGCTGATCCTTAGACCTACGAGGAGGCTATTATGAGTATAGACTTTGAGAAGTAGCAAGAAGCCATGAACTCTGAGATGGATTCATGTACTCTAACAAGGTTTGGAACCTTATGGATGCACCTGAGGGTATTGTACCCATCGGCTGTAAATGGATCTTCAAGAAGAAGATCGGAGTGGATGAAAAGGTAGAGACCTATAAAGTAAGGCTAGTAGCTAAAAGATATCGTCAAAGACAAGGAGCTGACTATGATAAGACCTTTTCACCTGTAGCCAGGCTTAAGTCTATTAGAATTATTTTGGCCATTACAACACACTATGACTATGAGATCTGGCAGATGAATGTCAAAATGACATTTCTCAATGGCAACCTCGAGGAGGAGGTGTATATGATACAGCCAGAGGGATTCGTATCCAAAGAGTGTCCAAATAAAGTGTGTAGGTTGCTTAGATCCATTTATAGATTAAAGCTTTCCGAAGTTGGAACATAAGATTTGATGAGGTGATCAGATCTTATGACTTCGTTAAGAATGAAGATGAGCCTTGTGTGCAAAGGAAGGTAAGTAGGAGCGCTATCACCTTCTTGATACTATATGTGGATGACATCCTAATCATTGGGAATGATGTAGGAATGTTCTCCACAGTAAAGGCTTGATTATCCAGAAACTTCTCCATGAAAGACTTAGGGGAAGCATCCTATATTTTAGGGATCCGAATCTATAGAGATAGATCCAAGAGGATGCTTGGCTTATCCTAGTCCAGGTACGTAGACTCCATTATCAAAAGGTTTGGCATAAAGAATTCCAAGAGAGGTCTCACACCAATGAGATATAGAATATCACTTTCTATTAGTATGTCCCCAAAGACTCCTGAAGAAAGGGTAGACATCGATAAGATACCTTATACCTCAGCGATAGGGTCTATCATGTATACGATGCTATGTACCAATCCTGATATATCACATGCTCTGAGTGTCACGAGCAAGTATCAAGCAGATCCAGGTTTAGAACACTGGAAGGCAGTAAAGTGTATCCTTAAGTAGTTGAGAAGGACTAAGGATCTTTTACTGGTATATGCAAGAGATAGCCTCTAGGTAGAGGGCTGCACGAAATCGAGTTTTCAGTCTGACATTGATGATAGCAAGTCCAATTCAGGATATGTTTTCACCCTAAATGGAGAAGCAATAAGCTGAAAGAGTTCCAAGCAAGATACTACTGCTGATTCAACCATAGAGGTGGAATACATTATTGCAATAAAAGCAACAAACGAAGGGGTATGAATGAAGAAGTTTATCATGATATGGGAGTCGTACCAAGCAACGTGGAGCTGATTCCCATATATTACGACAGCGATAGGGCGATAACTCTAACAAGGAAACATAGGTCTCATTAGAATTGTTCTGAGGAGGTTCCATGTGATTAGAGCGATCATGACTCAAAAATATATAGCAATAGAAGGAGTTCCATCCGAAGATAACATTACAGATCCACTGTTGAAGCTGTTGGCTTATATTGTATTTGAGCATCACAGGAGTCTGATGGGGATTAGACACATAGGTGATTTACTTTTGGTCAAATGGGGGATTGCTTGTTATAGTGCCCTGCAAGCCACTCACGTGAGTGATGGCACGTGTGACATAATATGCGATCTTTTTGTTTATGATTAATATTGGCATATTCTCATATTATATTATATGTTACATATATATATTGTGATGTCCTTGGTTCTGTGTAATGAGAATCAGATCGTGATGAGATCACGATAATAAGATCAATTCACCTTTAAACACAGATCCTAAATAATTTTGGTCATAGGTTATTCAAGAGGGACATCGAGATAATCGGACAGACCGATATACTATATACCCGTCCATATGATGGAGGCGGCTGATCTCAAAGTCACTTGTGTGGAGACATTAAGGATATAGTACAGGTACTCATTGGAGAATGAGTTCACTGATTGATCCGCTTATGGAATGTTGTATGGTTAATGATACATAATGTAAGATAGCGATTCTATAGTCACAGTTGTGTATCTAGTCATTAGACTTAAGACACCAAGGATGTCTTGTATGAGTGCTTCTTTCTTTGATGTCAGACTACTTACAAATTTGAAAAGTTTCATATCTGGTTCAGTTGGTTATCGGGATTGGTAGCTAACCTTACAAAGGCAATTGAGTGTTAATAAAGGATCTTCCACTCTCGGTATCATGAGAGGAATATTTCGCTTGTGTATGCTCAGACAAACCCTGGCCAGGGTCGTTTGGATTGAGAGAGAAAGAGTTCTCCACGAGAATCCGATTAGAGCGAGACTATGACGGATTTTGTATATGACCTGACAGTACCATGTCCAATATACGGTCTCTGGGATATTAATTGAATAAGGGATTATAGATATATGGTAACTTTGGACAGACAGGTCCGATGGATTCGATCCCCTTGTACCGTCTGAGGATTATGGCGTAGTGACCTAGTACGTCCATAGTCGATGAGTCGAGTGAATTATTATGGGGATAATAATTCACTATATCAGAAGAAGTTCTGATGGGAGTGACTCATGGCCAACTCAATATCGGGCCTAGAGGGTCACACACATATGGTGGATGCTTCAGTGAATAGAGGATTGGATGGAGATCCAATTAGCCCATATTCTTATTAGATGAGATCCTATGCTGATGGGCTCATTGATTAATGTCCAATTAGAGGCCTAAGGAGATTATTGGATAGAGATTCAATAATACAAGGTTAGTGGGTAATTGGATAGAGATCCAATACCCACTAAGGAAGGAGCTCTAGGATTTTTTGGTTGCTCTCTATAAATAGGTGGGAAGACTCATGGTTGATACGCTGTAGCTTTAGCCACCACCTCCAATTCTCCTCCCTCCCTTTAGCAAGTGTTGCGAGATTAGATTGGAGGAGTTTCGCTGCAGAGATTCATCGTGTGGATACCGCTAGAGAGGAGGACGCTTGACCTCCTTCATCTTCTCCTTCCGGAGCTGAAACACAAGGATATACGATCTCCCTAGGTAAAATCAATCTCACACATCATGGTTTTTTTTGTTTTCGTGATTTTTCTCGTGATCCCAATCTTTTGCACGATGATTTTATCTATGTGGGAAACCAGTTTTTTTGTTTTAATTTCCGCTACGTATGTGATGTACCCGCTGAGGTTTCCCAACATAAACAAAGATAGGGAAACCGAAGCTTTTCGTTCTTAGTGAAATGATTAAGTGAATTAAGAAAAGTTGCTAAGATAATAATCAATCTGGAAAGATAAGCAACATTTGAAGGAAAGAACTTATCATGAAAACTTTACTTTCTAAGAGTGGAGATAAATCGGAAGATTCAATACAAGAATTATGTAATCAATAAAAGCAAAGAACCACTCACAATTTTTATAGTGGTTCGGCACCAAAGGCCTACGTCTACTCCCGAGTCCTCCTTCTTAAGGTACACCGGTGTCCACTATCGATCTTCTTTGGGTGTTGACCAAACCCTTACACTTGAGCTTACAAGGGAGACAAGATTTCACTCTTTGACCACTCCCTTACCCCTTTTCTTTTTCTTACAATTCTCACATAATATTTTCTCAAAATATAATCCACCAAAAGTGTGTATTGAATGTAAGAAAACTTGAGGTATTTATATGCCCCAAATTGGCTTCAAAACCGGAGCCAAAATCCAACCATATCCGAAAAATCCAGGTACGGGCGGTTCACCCATCGACCTGGGCGGTTTACCCGCTGGCCGCTGCCCAGATTATGTGGTACGGGCTATTTGCCCGTCGAAAGCTGCTGGCCGCCGCCCGAATTCTATGGTACGAGCGGTCCAATCGCCGTTCACCAGCAGTTACCCACCAGATTCTCCGAAAAAGTGGTTCCCTCCACTTTTCTAAATCCGACTTAAACCATCAGTTGACCACAGCCTTGGTCAACTAGTTGAACTCAACTTGAGCTCAACCAAACCCTATAGTGGATCCAGTTGCCTTATTGAGTTGATTTGGATTTCTTCCAAATATAACTCAATTAGGACTCAAACTCTAACTACGACTCAATGATTACAATACTTAATGACCAATTAAGCTTAAATAAGATCTAACTCCCGCATAATCCGGTAGCCTCCGACATTCTTGCGGCAAGTCCTCCAGTCTTCTCCCAGTGATCTCCCTTCATGTTCCCAGCGAGCTTCCCGATCCCTTCGACGAATCTCCTAACGAACTCCCGGCGAGATCCCACCACATCGTCCGAACCTGGCCCGATACCTAAGCTTGATCTTGGCCCATTATCTGGTTGTAACTCTATTGATCCTGTCATAGTTAATACTATACAATGCTAATTATGATTTAACTAAATACAATCATAATTGCCAAATATCCATTACAAGACTATCCTAACTCCCGACAAGCTTTTCAGTTACCCCCGATAATATTCTGACGAGTCTCAGTCTTCTTCTGGTGAACTCCCTTGCATCATCCTGGCAAGCTCCCGATACTCTTGGCGAGCTTCCATGATGCACTCCTGGCGCCAACAGCATCGACTCGATGCATGGACTTGTCTTTGGCTAATCCTGATTGTAATAATCCTTCTGTCGTAATTAATCTTGCATCAATCAACTCTAACAATCCATGTTAGATTTATAACCCATCAATTGATTTCATCATCAAAATCTAAGATTTAACATATTTTACCTTTTTGTTGATGACAAAAGGGGAGAAATAGATATTGATGACACATATAAGAAAATTTTTGACATGATCATTTCTCTTTGTTTGTTGATAAACAAAAGGGAGAAATAATAAATGACTTAAGGGGAGATTTTCAAATGTATGACTGATGCATAATTTTGCAATTTATGTTATATACTTTAAAAATTTGATGATTCATTGTTGGTTGAAGTAAATATTATGTATGATTTGATTCATGGTATATCATTTCAAGATTTGAATGGATGATATGATATTTTAATTCAAGAGTGTTTGGTTCTCTTGAATTTAAGTTTTTCCTTAATTGAATTAATGGTATGGATTTAGGGGGGTAAAGTTTAACTTCCGTCATCAATTGATTATCATCATAAAAATAGAAGAGATTGTTGAATCTCAAATTTTAATGATGAAATCAATTGATGGGTTATTGATCTAACAAGTGTGTTAGAGTTGATTGATGCAGGATTAACTATGATAGAAAAATAATTACAATAAGAGATTTGGCCAATCAAGTACAAGCATCGGGCTAGAGTGAGGACGATGCGGTTGACAACTCACCTGGAGTGCGTCAGGAGCTTGCCGAGGGTATCGGGAGCTTGCCTGGATGGCGCAAGGGAGTTCGCCGGAAGAAGACTGAGACTCACTAGAAGATTATTGGGGGTAGCCGAAAAGCTTGTCAGGAGTTGGGAAGGTCTTGAAGTGATTTGTTGGCCATGTTGATTATAATTAATTAAGTCATAGTTAACATCATTAAGGTTGAGTCCTGTTTGAGTTCGATTTGGAAGGAATCCAAATTAATTCAAGTGAGGCTAGCTAGTTTACTACGGAGAGCGGATTGAGCTCAGGTTGAGATCAATTGGTTGACCTGATAATTGGCCAATAGGAGGTACAAATCGAGATTGTAAAAGTAAAGGGAATCACTTTTCTAGAAATCTTAGCCATTGTACCACTGGTGAGTGGCGATTGTATCACCCAGGCTGGTGGTTGTACCATCGCCGTAGGTTTTGGGTAGTTGGGCAATTGGATTGCCCAGGCTGGTGATTGAACTGCCCGTACCCTATTTTTAGGGTAGCTTTCGACGATTGTACCACCCATACTTGATTTTTTTCGAGTGCGTATGAATTTTTGCTCTATTCTTCTAAAGCCAACTAGGGCCTATAAATACCCCATGTTTTCTTGCATTTTACATAATAATTTTTTCGGTAGAAATTCTGTGATAAATTATGTGTAAAAATTGTAAGAAAAAGAAAAGGGGTAAGGGAGAGAGAAAAGTCTTGTAAAACTTGTAGTTCTCCCTTGTGAGGGTGTAAGGTTCATCTCCTAAGCCTGGTAAAAGGAGAGCAAAAGTTGTAAGGGTTTAGTCTTCATCCAAAGAAAATCAGTAGTAGACATTGGTGGACCTCGGAGAAGAGGACTCGAGAGTAGACGTAGGCCAGGTTGAGACCGAACCACTATAAATGTGTGAGCATCTCTCTACTTTGTTATTTTTTATTATGCATATTCTTATACGAAGCTTTCTTTTAGCATAATCATAACTTAGCTTTGTTCAATAGCTTATTGCTCACTTACTTAATGAAATGCTTTCGATTTTGATTCTCATGAAAAGTTTTTCTTAAACTATGATTTTACACTTGCACTAATTCACTCCCCCCCCCCCCTTCCTTGCAAACCAACCCCGCACCCCCCCCTCTAAGTGTCGATTGATCCTAATAGGTACCACTGTCACTTGGTGGTACCATCGCAGTAGGTGGCGGTACCATTGCAAAATCTCCAGAAAAGTATAAAACTATGCTTTTCATAGCTTGGGCGGTACCACTGCCTAAGTCATTTCTAGATCAGTGAATTTGCCTTTTATCAAGCCAAATTTAACCCTGGTTCAGGCCCAATGGGCCCCAAATCAAGTTGGTATGTTTACAGCCCAATACCAGCTTAATTTTATTCTAAACGATCATGATTAAGACCTAATCATCTTAATTACAAACATGAAGTTTTCAGCATGTTGTCCATCATTCTGGCATGTTCTCTTATCATCCGAACTTCGTCCAAAACTCCGACACATCTTTTGACCCGATGCCCGAATCCCCACGAAATATATCATGCCTCACGTCGACCAATCCTCCGGCCAAACTTTGAGATTATGCTTTTTGGCCCAACATCTTGCTTCGATAGATTGCCCTATGATGGTTCAAGTCCATGATCGAAGTTTTTTCTACATTACTCATCTTTGAAAGCATATTAGTTTATAAATTTATCAATTGATATAATCATCAAAATTTATAATCCAACAATCTTTTTTTATGATGACAATCAATTGATGACAGAGTTTTATCTAAACTCCCTTTGTCTATTGCTATCAAGAACTTGAATTTTTAAGGAAGCATGATAACATTTTGAATTCAAGTCAAAACGACTTTAATCATAAGACATAGCGCAAGAATCATATCCATACATCTCAAATATCATAACTTAATGTCATCAAATATAACATGCCAAAGTCGGATATCATCAAAAAAGTTACCATTACTTCTTCCCCTTTGTCATCAACAGGAGGAAATAGAAATAAGTAAGTCATTTACTTTTCATCTCCTTGTTTGTTGTTATCAAAAGGAAGAGAATGATATCATGATGTACTTCTTTATTTATATTGATTTGCCAATGAAGGATATGATTACAAAAAAAGTCATATAGCATAAATCTCACATCATCATGATAATAAATCAATGAGAAAAAAAATGAGAAGAATCATGATTCATGTATTTGAAAGATTCAATATGCCTAATTCTCTTTTAAAAATCAAATTGTTCCTCATGTAGTGGCTTAGTAAAAATATCCACCAATTGATGTTTTATGTTAATAAAATCTAAAGTTATATTATGATTGCTAACACGATCCCTAATAAATTGATGTCGAATATTCATGTGTTTAGCTCTAGAGTGTTGAATAGGGTTCTTTGTTAAAGAAATTACACTTGTATCATCACATTTTATAAGTATATTTTTCAAGTAAAATTGATAATCCTCTAAAGTCCTCTTCATCCAGATTAGCACAGCATGCACCTGTCGCTCCATATTCAGGCTCAGTTATAGATAATGCGATAGAGTTTTACTTCTTAGAAGACTAAGAAAATAAGAAGTACTTCTTAAGAAAATAGAGTTTTACTTCTTAGAAGACTTAGGAATTGACATGTTTCAGAGGTACTTTTTCTATCTATTCTGTATCGTGCAAAGTCAAGATTAGCATATGTAATCAAATCAAAAAATTTAGATTTTAGATACCATAATCCTAGATTTGGAGTTGCTTTTAAGTTTCCAAATATTCTTTTAACTACTTTATAATGAGATTGTTTAGAATTGGACTAAAATCTACACAAAGTTCAACAGTAAATATTATATCAGGTCTAGTTGTAGTATGATACAATAAGCTCCCTATCATACATTTATAAGTCTCTTGATAAAAGCATTTACCTTCATTATTCATATCTAATTTTATAGAAGTGCTCATTGGTGTATTAATGGCCTTAGCACTATCCATGTGAATTTTTTTTGATAAATCTAAAGCATACTTAGTTTAACCAATAAAAGTTCCATCATTTAGTAGTTTAATTTATAATCCTAAGAAAAATATCAATTTGCCCATCAAACTCATTTTGAATTCTTGGCTCATACTTTCGGCAAAAGATTCACATAAAGATTCATTAATAAAATTGATAATAATATCATCAACGTAAATTTGATCAATAAAAAAATTATTATTAAAATATTTAATAAATAATATGGTATCGATCTTACCTTTCAAAAAATTATTTTGAATAAGAAAAGTGCTAAGTCTCTCGTATCAAGCCCTAGGTGTTTACTTCAATCTATAGAGAACCTTAGATAATTTATAAACATAGTTTGAAAAAAGATCATTTTTAAATCCGGATGGTTGTTCAATATAAACTTCTTCAGAAATAAAAGTATTAATAAAAGCTCATTTGACATCCATTTGAAATAAATTAAATTTTTTAAAAGAAGTACAGTCAAGGAGCATCCTTATAGCTTCAAGTCTTCCCACAGGAGCGAAGGTTTCTTTATAATCTATACCTTCTTTTTGGTTGGAACTTTTAGCCACTAATCTAGCCTTATTTTGAATCACGATATCTTGTTCATCTTGATTATTTCTAAATACTCATTTAGTGTCAATCATAATATGATCACTAAGTCTAGGGACAAGCATCCAAACCTTATTTCTTTCAAATTGATTTAATTCTTTATGCGTTGCTAAGATCCATGAGTCATCTTTAAGAGCATCGTCAATGCATTTAGGTTCAATTTGAGATTAAAAAAAAGTCTCATTTGCACAAATATTTTTAAGTGAAGAATAAGTTTGAATACCTTTTGATGTATCTTCAATGATTAGCTCCTTAGGATGAGCATATATATATATATATATATATATATATATATATATATATATATATATATATATATATAATATTTCATTTCTTTGGTAAGATATCTTTAGAAGTAGATATATCCAAGCTACTTTGGAAAGGAGAATTCTCATTCAAATTAAAAATATCAAACTCAAAATCACTATTAAAATTATTGTTCTTAACTTCAAGAAACTCATTAAAAACAACATGCATAGATTCCTCAATAACTAAAGTTTTTTTATTAAAAATTTGAAAAGCTTTAAAGCTAGAGGGATATCTAAGAAAAATATATTTATCGGATTATGCGTCAAATTTTTCTAAGGCATATTTTTCATTTAAAATAAAATATTTATAAATAAAAACTTTAAAATATGAAATGTTAGGTCTTTTATTATTAATTCATAAGGAGTTTTGGATAGTAGAGGTCTTATAAGAATCCTGTTCATCGTGTTAACAGCTTCAATCCAAAAGTATTTGGGAAGGCTATGTTAATTAAGCATGGTTCTTGACATCTCTTGTAAACTCTTATTTTTTCTCTCAATAATTCTATTTTGTTATGGATTTCTTGGAGTAGAGAAATTATGGTTATACCCATTGAAATCATAAAATTCTCGAAAATCATGATTTTTAAATTCACTACCATGATCACTGTAAATAGTAGAAATCATAAAACCTTTTTTATTTTGAACTTGTTTCTAAAACTTCATAAACATTTAAAACAATCACTTTTATGTACTAAGAAGTATGTCCAATTAAATCTAATATAGTCATCAATAATTACAAAAGCATATTTACTATCTCCTAGACTTGTGATATCAATTGGTCCAATTAAATCCATATGAATAAATTGTAATGGTCTAGAGGTGCTCACTTGATTTTTAGGTTTAAAGTTACTATTTATTTGTTTTCCTTTTACAAGTTCTTTAGCTCGATTTATTAGATCAATTTCATGCTTGAATGTCTTAATCTCCTATACCAAAGTCATGCATTATCATTAAAAATAAAAAAATATGTTTCATCATGAAAATTATCAAGATCAATGGTATAAACGTTATTGTTCCTTAATGCAATCATAGATTTATTATTTATATAGTATGTCTATAATGCATATATTAGATTCAATTTGATATTATATCCTTTATCATATATCTAACTAGTGCTTAGTAAGTTATGTTTTAAGCCATCAACTAATAAAACATCTTCAATTAATAGGTTTTATTTGTTACTGATATTTTTAATACATATAATCTTCCCTTTGTTGTTGTCTCCGAATGTGACATACCATCCGTCTCATCTAGTGAGCTCTAAAAATTATGTTGGATCTCCAGTCATGTGTCTTGAGCATCTTAAGATATCATATTTTGATTTTAGCTCTTGTTTGGAGACATGTCTAGAAAAAAGAGGGATTGATATTATATCCTTTATCATATATATAACTAGTGCTTAGTAAGTTATGTTTTAAGCCATCAACTAATAAAACATCTTCAATTAATAGGTTTTATTTGTTACTGATATTTTTAATACATATAATCTTCCCTTTGTTGTTGTCTCCGAATGTGACATACCATCCGTCTCATCTAGTGAGCTCTAAAAATTATGTTGGATCTCCAGTCATATGTCGTGAGCATCTTAAGATACCATATTTTGATTTTAGCTCTTGTTTGGAGACATATCTAGAAAAAAGAGGGATTTACTTTAGGTACTCATTTAACTTTGGGTTCTGCATGGTTAGATCTACCTCTCTTGACTTTTGGCATCAAGTCATTGATTGTTCCGTTAAGAACCAAAACTAATTTATGTGAACTATATTTTTTGAAAAGAATATGTATAAACATAATGACCAAATCTTCTACAAACATTATATTTTTCTTTTGGGGAATATGTAGTATAGATTCTTTTATAAATTTTGTTGGATTTTGATAAGTGTTACTACTTACAAAGTTGATTCCTTCTTTTATATAAACACAATCTTTGTTCATAAGAATCATGTTTAATTATTTATTATTAATTTTAAAATTTTCTCAGGTTTGTTGTAATAATATATTTTCCTTTTTTTTAGTGAATCTAATTATTCGCATTTAGAGCAAGGAATGCATGATGTTAATGTTTCATGCAAAGTTTAAAATTTACTAATAAGTAATGCATGATTTTTTTTTAGTGATTTATATTTCTTACTAACATTTTTAAGTTCACCAAACAAATCATGAAATGCATTAATTCATCATAAGAAAAAGATGCTTTGGATGAGTCATATACCTCATCATTTCAGGCCATAAGTTCATAGTTTATCACTTCGTCTTTGTTGTTTTGTCCTTCATCCTATGATGCGCTCGAATCATCCTAAGTTGCCTTGAATACTTTCTTTTTATTTTAAATTGATAACTTCTTCTTCAGTTGTGGACACCTATTTTTGAAGTGCCAATGCTTCTTGCATTTGTAATATATTATAATATCCTTTTTAGAATCATTTTATTCTTATGATTTTTGTTCTTTTTCATAAATTAGTGCTTATTGAGAAAAAAGGATCCGATTTGAAATTGTTCGAACAAGAATATGAATCGAAAATCCATTTAACTTGAAAGTGTAAGTCAAGTAGTGAATAAACTAAATCAGTAAGCGAATGATAAGTAAGAGCAATAAGGAAATGCAAATCGAATTATAATGGTTCGATCATCCCGACCTATGTCCACTCCTGATTCCTCTTCTCTCGATGCCACAAGCTTTCTCGATCTTCTTTCCAGTGGGCAAAGATCAACTACTCTTACAACACTTTCTTCTTTTACTAAGCTCAAGAGAGAACATTTACAAACTCTTTCTCATAATACCTCAACTCTCCTTAGAATGACCACTAAACTTAAGGAGGAATAGACACACACTAAGAGTTTAGAATACTTTTAGCTAAATGATTCTATCACTTTTTTACCCCTTTTTTCACACTTATTTTTGCTCTTTTCGTGCTTTGGCAAACAAGAATAGGTGGGGTATTTATAGATCCTCAATGGCTTTAAAATTAGAACCAAAATTTTAACTCCTCGATTTTCGGGGTAATAGCGGTACACCATCGTTACTGGGCGATATTGTTATCGAATAGAGCCCGAAATACTAGGCTCTAGCAGTACTACCATCAAACTAGGCGGTACCACTGCTACCTGGTGATACCACCGTCAATAGGTGGTACCACCGTTGTCGGAAATTATGGAAAAGCACAAAATTGTGCTTTCTGTTTTTGTTCGCGATGAGACACAGAAATAAGATTCCCATGTAGGTAGTAGCGGCCAGTTCCAATTGACCGTAAAAGTCCAGCTCCACCCCGAACTCAACTTTTAGCCTAATAGTTCGACACTGCTAATTCCCTAATTACAAATTCATTTCTATACTAAACACCCTTACCCTTATTACCTTATCTTATTGGATTGGTTGTTCCTAAGCTTGTTCCTTGAAGTGCAGAATGTAATGCCTCCAAAAGTCTCAATTTGAATTGCATCTTCTGATCTTGAAACAACTAATTCGATTGATACAGCTTCCTCGCTGGTACCATCGCCTAGGTCAACAAATTTTCCTTTCATCAATAAAATTTAACCTTGGTTCAGGCCCAATGAGCCTCAAATCAAGTTGGCATGGTTACGACCCAAGATCAGCTTAATTTGACTCTAAATGATCACGATTAAGACTTAACCATCTTAATTACAAACATGAAGCTTTTAGCACGTTGTCCATCATTCTGACATGTCCTCTAATCATCCGGCACTTCGTCTGAACCTCCGGCACATTTTTCAACCCAATGCTTGAACTTCACACGAAGTCTATCCTATCGCACATCAATCAATATTTTATCCCAACGTCCAATCTTTGACATGATAATTTTCAGCCTAATATCTTATTTCGATAGATTCAAGTCTATGATCCAAATTTTTCTACGTTACTAAAAAGAAAGAGTGGAACTGAAAACGGGTGAAAGTCAACAACTCAAAACTCACAATTGAACCAGTGCTTTTTATATTTTATCTTAGAATAAAAAATCAAACAACTCTTTAATACTTTAACTTAAAATAAGAAATCTAGCTAGTGCTGACAAAACTTACTACTTTTGCTTGTTAGCTTCTAGAGGTTGCTGCTGGCCCTGAGGCTACTTTTCCTTCTTTCATTATCTCACTGCCACTCAAAAACTATGCACCCAACCAATAAGCGTAAGGGCAACGGAACAAGCAACACTAAAGAAAGAATTGAATATAGTTCTCTATACATCCATACATATGGTAGTGGGGGAAAAAATTCCCAAGCCTAAACTGGACTAACGCACTTGCTTTTCAATACTAACTAGCGCACCTCGAAACTAACTAAACTCCAAAGTAGCCCTTTCTTGCTGATTGTAATCTAGCAGGTGCAAGAGAACAAGCAACTGGTATAGAAAGCTTGTAAAAACTCACAGCTTAATCACTTATTGCAGTTACATCACTCGAAACTCTAAACTTCGTTAGTGCAGAATCCAATTGAACTAAAGAACTCCTATCACCGAAAACTGGCAATACTTAATGACAATACTTAAGCGCTTCAGCAAGTTAACAAATACTGAGTGAAATCTAGAGCGCAGAAAAAAAAAATTCTAAGTAAATCAAGGTAATCAATCTAATTACCACTATCGTAGACAAGGGAAAGAGCTACAGAGGCATAATAAAAAGTACTTTATGATTCCTTTAAAAGCTCTGTTACGTGGACATTTGATTCGAGATAATTTTAAGCTTTTGTATCCGTATCCGTATAAGACTTAACTCGCCCAGAGCATCTTATATATCTTCGGCTCCAGATATATCTCGCTCACCTGCTCCATTTTCGACTTCTTCTTCTAGAACTGGAAACGGAGTGGAAATCAACAACTCAAAATTGAACCACTGCTTTTACTCATCAGCTGCTGGCTCCCCAATGCTAAGAATGATTAGTTAACTTGTTGGGATGAAGCTGTTGGGCCTGGAACTAAACTTTGCTCAGATCAATACAATTTATCGACCAATATCGATACTATATTATAAAACAGTCATTTCACTTGTACCTGGTGGTTACTCAGAATTGAATAACCAAAGATCATTGATTACTAGATCGATAATAATAACTACTAACTCTCAATATATTAGTTTATAAATTCATCAATTATTTCATCATCAAAATCTAAGATTTAACATAATTTAAATTAAAAAATTAAGATCGTTATCAATGATAGGCAAGACATCATCATGGAAACGACCTCCAGCAGTAGCACCGAACCGCTGCTGCCTAAAAATGCATCATATACACGCAACCTCTCCCGCCCTAACAATAAGCTCAAGGAGCTTCCAATCCTAGATTAGGTGGATTTGTGTCGATTAATCCAACCCTAGGTGCAAAGTAGTTTTCTGGTCTCTCTCTTAAGCATCTTAGTCCCCATCGTCTTCCACTTTGTTCTTTCCTACACCCTTACCCATTACACCTACGACGTTGTGCTCCAACTCTCTCTCACCTCCGCCTCCGACCTCTCCTACCTCTACGTCTCTATTTTATATATTATATTTTTAAAAATATATAAATTATTTTGAGCATGAGTAAACTATAAAGATTAAGTGGTCCATGACTAAAATCAAAAGGGTAAAATGAACCTTATTCTCCCAAATATATATTAAATAAAAATATAATTATATCAATATTTTTAAAAATAATATGAAAAAATATTATATCATATAAAACCATAAATCATGTTAACAATATTATAATTTTATAAAATATCATAGAGTATTTTTTTGGATTTAAAAAATTACATTGGTATGGTGCAAATACTCAAATATTGTTATATTGGTATTTTGAGGGTAAGTGTAACATTTGAAATATATTCAAAAATATATATTTTTCGTTCTTATGAAATAAAAGCAGCTACGTTTACCAAAATTTCTGCTCACACCCATCTAACAGCACTGAATTCATATATTATGATGGGGTGAACTAGTACTATTCCAGTTTGTCATCAAAATACATCCATAAAGTCCACAATGTCTGTTAAACCAATGGAGTTCAAAACCAAATGAAGGGCAGGCGGCTGATCATCAAACATTTACCAATGTAACATCAAACACAAGCCATGAAATAGTAACTGTATCAAGATGTAAATAGTAACAGTACTAACTATAGCAAGTCAATTGATTAAGTAAAGAATTCAACTAATTTGAGACCCTACTCATAAAGGAACATCACTAATGGGCAAAGAAAAGATTAATGAACTGATAACACAAGCCTTATATGTCCAAAAGCATTCCAAAAAATACATCACCAATGGTTATCTATGTCAGCCAATTCCGAAATGATTATCTAAAAACAACATAGTCCTATTTATGTCAATACATTATAAGTCAAAGGTTCCTAATTTTGAGTCTCATCTCTGTTTGCATTTCTTCCTTGTTGAGAACATCTTTATGCTGCCTGAACCTGAAGCTGTCCAGTAGTGATGGTTCTGTTGCCTTTCCATTGGAGTCCAGGTGGTTTGTCTAGCATATTCTCCATCATAACTGGTTCTCCATCTCCTCTCACTCCATTTTTTCTTGTGGCAGGTATGACTGCTTCCTTTTCCTTCTGTTTCTCAGCCCTATATTGTATTTCATTTGGAATGGTAAATGACACATTAGGGTCAGATATGTGTGGAATCTGACCCTCTGTGCACTGCACCACATTTTTTCCAGTCTACAAAACATATTTAAGGTAGATATTACGCTCAAAGAATATGAAATTAAAACTTAAATCGCAAAACGAACATATATGATGCCAATTCCTGATCCAATTGACCTGTTACCTCAGGTTTCAATGCCGTAGCTCCTTGACTAACATGGTCTGATGTTGCTGTTGGTGCACTTCCTGCGGTAGACCTCTGAGATGCTGCTCTTGTCTGTGGCCTTGTAGATCTCATTGCTTATGAATATCTGGCAGCTTGTGTACCTTGATTAAGTGTTCTTTTCTTCACTTGTGGTGCTCCCTCCATGCTTGCTTGCTGTGAGCTAAAGCTGTCAAACAGAGGAGGTGATGCACTTGGGTTTGTTTGTAGCCCACATTATAGTTTGTACTTTCTTACATCATTATTCACCTCAGAAGAAATCCTATAGATTTTGATCGTTAAGGGGATCAACTTTTGAAACATTGTAGGGGTTCCTCCATCCTAGAACTCAGCACAAAACTAAATAAAAAATTAATCTTACTTAATAAAAAAGAGGGAGCGACTACATCATTATATAAGGTTCTAAACCCTAGCCCAATGGGTGCTTGCCTAAGTAAAATTACCCCTTTATCCCTTCTATAGCTGACCTAAGCAGGGGGAACCCCTAGCCGACTAGCCCAGTAAAGGGGGCGACGGCCACTAAGCCCTAAGGCCTCAATCTAAACCCTAGCCACACTTCTTTATATGATAGAAGTGGCTAGATGGAGTTTTATTACAATCTCACGGGATTTTATTGATTACTTCTAGGGTGATTAGGATTCAACCATGTTGGAGTCCTATCAAGCCCGCCCTCTTAAAATCAGCCTTGTCCTCAAGGCTGAGGGTCCATAAACTCTGGGAACCGAGTCTTCAGCTCCTCGTAAGACTCTCACGTTGCGTCTTCAGATGGTAAGTTATTGCACTTCACGAGTACTTCAGTTGAAGGGCATCGACAGCGCATCATGATCCTCTGATCAAGTATAGCTTCAGGTTGGGCTTCAATCTCGCCATCATTTGTAGTGTTCAGCAGCTGAATCTGCGCCAACTCTCGTTCTCCAAATTTTGACTTTAACAAGAATACGTGGAAGACAGGATGGATCTTAGCGTCATCTGAAAGCTTTAATTTGTATGCCACGGCCCTAATACGCTCCAAAATCTGATATGATCCATAGAATCGTGGAGATAGCTTCATCAATGCTCTGGTGTTGATTGACAACTGCTTGTATGGTTGTAGGCGAAGTTAGACACAATCTCCTACTAAAAATTCTCACTCGCTCCAGTGAGTGTCTGCTTATTGCTTCATGCAGCTTGAGCGACAGTTAGGTTATCCTTCAGCAACTATAGAAGTCTGTCCTTGTCAATTAAATTTTAGTCGACCTGATCTACTTTGGCCGCACCAATTACATATTTCGGTATTACAGGGGACGATCGACCATACAATGCCTCATAAGGGGTACATTTGGTTGACGAATGATAAGCTGTGTTGTACCACCATTCGGCCCAGGGAAGCCACCTTGTCCACACTTTGGGCTGGTCACTAGTGAAGCACCATAGGCAAGTCTCGAGGCATCTATTACTACTTCTGTTTGGCTGTCCGTCTGTGGATGATAGGCTGTGCTCATCTTTAGTTGGGTGCCTTATAGTTGGAAGAGTTCGGTCCAAAATTTACTTATAAACATCCTGTCACGATCACTCACAATCGACCTTGGCATCCTATGCAGTTTTACAATATTTTCCACAAAAAGTTGAGCAATACTAGCAGTAGTATAGGGTTGTCTCATAGCACAGAAATGAGCATATTTGGTTAAACGATCTACCATCATAAAAATCGTGCTTTTACCTTGAGGTGGCAGTCCTTCGATGAAATCCATGGAGATGTTCATCCATGCTAAGTCCGGTATAGGTAGTGGTTGTAGTTTTTCCGGATTTGCCACTGTTACACCCTTCTGCTGCTGGCATACATCACATTTGGATACATAATCATAAATTATTTTTTCATGCCCTTCCAAAATAAATTTTGCTTCACCCTCTTGTATGTTCTCAAAAATCCAGAATGCCCTGCTGAAGGTGAAGAGTGCATCTTATGCAAAATGATCTGAATGCAAGGGGAAGAAAAAACAATCACAATTCAGCCTTTGTAGCGCAGGTCCTTCGAATCCTAAGTGTAGTGGCCCATGGAACCCGAATCCTTCTCCAATTTTTCTATGATGTCTCGAGTCTCTGGGTCATTCTTCCATTCCTCCCTAATGTCTTTGAGGAAGTCGGTGGAGGGAAGGGAGATGGTTGAAATTTTGGCTTGTCCCGGTAGTTGTGATAGAGCATATGCAACAACATTCTCTTTCCCCTTTTGATAAATAATTTCATAATCAAAGCCAAGAAGTTTAGTTACCCATCATTGCTGCTCCGGGGAAGATATTTTCTGCTCCAAAAAATATTTAAGACTTCGATGGTCGGTCTTAATCTGGAAGCGTTGGCCGATCAGGTAGGGTCTCCACTTCGTGATGGCGTGTACGATGGCAAGCATTTCTTTATCATACACGGACATTTTAAGATGTGAGGGAGACAAAGCTTTGCTAGTGTAAGCAATGGGTCAGCCATCATGCATTAGAACAACCCTAATTCCAACTCTGGATGCGTCGGCCTCAATCACGAAAGTGTGGCTGAAATCGGGTAGTGCTAGAACTAACGTCGTCGTCATGGCTGCCTTGAGTCGTTCAAAAGTTGCGGAGGCTTTATCCGACCACAAGAATGAGTCTTTCTTCAGTAGGGACATAAGTGGGGCACTGATCTTGCCATAATCTTTCACAAATTTTTGGTAGTAGCCCATGAGTCCAAGGAAGCCGCGTAGTGATTTTATGTTCGTAAGTCTCGGCCATCCTTGTATTACCTCGATCTTCGTCAAGTCTACCGCCACTCCATCCTTTGATATAATATGTCATAGATACTCCACTTTATGCTGTAAAAAGCTACACTTTGACTGTTTAACATAAAGGGTGTTCTCCCGAAGAATCGTTGGAACAGTTCGTAAGTGCTGAAAATGCATATCAAGTGTAGGGCTATAAATGAGAATATCATCAAAAAATATCAATATGAACTAGCGTAGAAAACTCTGGAAGATGTCATTCATCAGGCTTTGAAAAGTAGGAGCATTTGTAAGTCCGAAAGGCATTACCAGAAACTCGTAGTGGCCGTTATGTGTGCGAAATACAATTTTCGGAACATCTTCAATACATACCCGAATCTGATGATAACCGGAATGAAGATCCAATTTAATAAAGACTCAGGCTCCTTTTAATTCATCCAAGAGCTCATCTACGACTGGTATACGATATTTATCTTTGATGGTGATGGCGTTCAAAGCCCGATAATTAACGTACATCCGCCACATACCATCCTTCTTGCGTACTAGCAACACCAGCGAGGAGTAAGGGCTGCAGCTTGGTCGAATTACTCTGATGTCGAGCATCTCCTTGACGATGTTCTCAATCTTGTCCTTTTGCAAGTGAGGATAGTGGTACAGTCAAATTTGCTAGAGGTTTGCTCGGCAAAATAGGTATAGTTGTCATGCGGCCGGTTAGGGGGAAGCCCTCGTGGCTCCATGAAAATATCTGCGAATTCGTCCAGCAAGAGAGCAAGCTTAGGATCTGAATTTTGCATGTTCTCCTCCTTGGATGGCTGCTAGATATGCATCAAAAATCCACCATTTATTTTATGTAGCACCTTCTCCATTCGCTGCGTCGAAATGGTGAAAATATGGCTCCCGCGCTTGCCTCGTAATGTGACTTGTCTCCCTTTGCAATAAAACTTCATGATTAGATTAGAAAAATCCCAGGAGATGTCACCTAATGTTGTGAGTCATTCAATCCTAAGCACGACTTCATAATCATAAATGGGTAGGAGGAAGCAATCGGCTACCACTTCTTGGTCTTGTAGGAGCAATTTTACTCGCGGGCACCGTTGGTCGCAATTAAGGATTCGCCTGTCGACGACCTTTACGTCGAACTTGTTGCAATCTTCGATTTGAAGCACCATACGTGCAGTAACCTTGTTGTTAAGGAAGTTATTTATGATGCTCGTATCGATGAGAACGATGATCAGTTGTTGTTTAAGAAGTCCTCCAACTTTCATCGACTGTGGGTTGGAGTAGCGGGCCAACGCGTGCACTGCGTAGTCAGCCGGTTAGGACTATTCCTCCATGGCCTCATCTTCGGGTTCGAGGCTTTCTTCAGATGGTTCGCTGTCCTCATCCTCTACTGGTTCAATCACGAGGAGTCAGCCCTTTTGCAACGATGTTCACGGCTCCATGGTTCATCACAGTGCCAACACAACCCCTTAGCTAATCGTTCACGAAGCTCGTCTCTTGTTAATTTTTTTGGTGTAGGGGCTCAGATGGCAGTAGAGGGGGTTGAAGGCTTCGGCATGGCTAGTCGGGGAGCAACCCTTATCCTTCGTACTTCGTGGTTCAATCGTTCTTCTTGGATTCTCACGAAGAAAATTACCGCCATAAGAGTGTATGATTGTCGCGCCTTTACTTCTCGAATCTCCGACTTTAGGCCCTCAATAAAAGTCGCTAAAAGTTTCTTTTCAGACCAATCCATAGTTTGGTTAGATACACGTTCAAACCTTGTTTGGTATTCGTGTATTATCGAGGTTTATCGAATCTTCGCCAATTGTCCGTCAATATTGTCGAAATCGGTTGGTCCAAAGTGATTAAGTAATCTCTACCCTTGGTGTGCTCATACTAATTAAACCACTTAATAGGATCTCCCTTGAGGTGGATGGCAGTAATCTCTACCCTTGTAGCATCGGCGGTTCGGTAGAACTGAAAATAGCATTTCGCGCTGTCACGGGCTTATTTGATTTTGCCTAAGCTGTGCGGCACCTATACGTGTCCGTCCGCAAAGGTCAACCTTCCCTGAGATCTTCTAGAGTCACTTAGACTTACAAAAGAGAAAACGGGCCAGAAGAAACAATTCCCACAGGATCCACAGTAACTGCTCAAGCAAACACTTTATAAAGCCAGATACAAATTATGCCAATAGACATTACAAACTCAGAGAGGTTGCACACAAAGGATAATGGTCCATTATAGACCGAAGTCCCCACAAGTGCTTACAAAACACACTCATATTTACAAGTCAAAATTGGCCACAAAGCAAACCAAAATAGGGCTGCTAAGCCTACTGCAAGCCCGCTACTTGTTGTACAAGGTATGTACACAAACCGAATGACACGGACAAACATGAGCATTTCATCGAACACCTTGTTTACATTGTTGTCCGTGATATTCTCCCCCACTTATTCCTTCGACGTCCTCGTCGAAGCCACTGTAGACGTTGCATCTCCTCGCATTCTACTGAATCTTCAATCTTCTGCTTTGGCTGCAACACGCCCCTTTGGCTCCCAGCTGCTCTCCGCTGCTGTTGTTGAGTAGTCGAACTCTGATCTGCTATGTTGCTTTAACTCACCAATGACTGAATCTGGTGTGGGGTTGGCTGAGTTGTGCTAATCCTTGTTGGTTCTCGCGGATCCTTCTGATGAAAGAAAAGACATACCTTATTATGCGCCAGTATCACAGTATACTCATGTTGCTTGAACTGGGTGGATGCTTGTTGGAACTTTGATGAGCATCGCCTCGCAGACTTTAAGGTTTTTGAGGTTCTTCCTCCACAATGTTTGCCCATTAATCCTTCTTCCACGTTTAATTGTCACTTCCAAGCAGGTTTGCATCACTCCCGCTTTCGATTGGGCAATTGGAAAATGAAGCGGGCAATCTACTCTCAGTAGTACTGATCATTGGGATTTGACAACTATTGTCTTCCATGAGCTTTCTTTGAAGGGTCATTGAACTTATACAGAGCTCCTCTGCTGGATAAGTAAGAGAACTGGAATACTTGACTTCACCCATTCTCTTAGTAGTTGAGAAGGCAAGGTTACTTGGCTTCACTCACCTCCTCGAGTTAAGAGAATTGGGGTACTCAATTTCGCCCATTCTCTTGAGTTAAGAAGGCAAAGTTTACTCGATTTCACCTGCCTCCTCGAGTTTGTACTTCATGCATTGAGCTGGTCACTAACATTCGCCCGCTCTTTGCTCACACTTCTAAAGCGCTTGAAGCGTTTGCACTCCTTGCGTTGAGTTAGCTACTGTGATTCACCTTCTCACTGCCATTGAACTTCTGGAATGCAAGAAGTTTTGCCCGAAAAGAGCAAAAAGTTTACCCGAACTTGGAGTCCCCCATCTTGGAGTAAGTCTTTGATAGATCTGGTCGCCTCTGGGATTGTACCGTCTTCTCCAACAACTTTACTGCCTCCTCCTCTGAGTAGAAAGGTACAGTACCGCATACTGCCTACTTCGTTCCTTGGTCGAGCACTCCTGCATCAACCCGAAGTCCCTCGCTTTTGGCTATCTTGATGAGAAGTCTATCGACACCGGTCTTATGAAGTTCCTTGGCCTTTGCCCTTCTGCATTGTCTTGGTACTTGAAGTTTGCCTTTGCATTCTCCACCTCTTCGGCCCCTTTTACGACCAATGCTCTCCCTCTATGAGAGCAAGGGATCGGTGACTCCACGGAAGTCTTGCCTCTACGGTACCATGGTGCTGCCAAGCCCATAGCACTACTATCCGTTACCTTGCATCTTCATCCCTTCCTTCGCGATCGGTAGATCCGCCTCTACGGCACGATGGTGCTCCTCCGAGTCTACCTCATTTCTAACCGATGCTTTACTTTTGGGTAGTTGAGCCCCACTGGAATCGTCGTCGCTTCCTCGCCCCTTTCGACCACCTGCATTAACACTATTATGTCCTACTAGCAGTTCTCCTTAATCGATGGAAAGACAGACTGCAACTCTCATGCATGGCCTCCGCCATCTTGTTGCAGGGCTCCCGCCGATTCTGTTCTCCTTAGCTTCCTTGGTAGCAACGTTCGCTTACTCGGCTTTGTCCTCTGACTCGTCTGGTTCCCTTAAGCGAATGTGAGCACTGAAGCAATCCAACTCTCCAGCTGCTCCGATCATACCTTAGTATAATCAAGTCCCCTCCATGGGACTCACTGGTACTTGCAATCTGACTACTCCCTCGGTGGTACACAGCCCCCATATGCTGACGACCAAGGCTTTCATCTGATGCAAGCTTCGATGCGTACACACGGAAGACCCGCCTCTGCGGTACCATGACATTCACCCCTTGAATCCACAGCCCCTTCTTTCCGTTGCATTGTTCACCGAAGTGGAGCTCCCAGCAGCTCCTGATCATTCACATGATCACGTCCCCCTCCATGGGACTCACTGGTACTTGCACTTAGACTTCTTCCTCAGTGGTATACAGCCCCCATATGCTGATGACTAAGACTTTCATCCAATGCAAGCTTCGATGCACACACGAAGACCCGTCTCTGCGGTACCACGACTTTCACTACTTGAATCCATAGCCCTTCTTCTTATTGTGTCGTACACCAAAGTGGAGCTCCCAATAGCTCCTGATCATACCTCTGCATGATCTTGTCCCTCACGGGACACGATCGCCTGTATTGCATTGTCACGAACTATTCCACCACGATCCGCTGCACCATGTCACCTCCTGGTGACATCTCCATTGCATACAGATTCTCGTGTGATGAACTCAGACTACGACTTCTCCACGTGTGGCCTCTGCCAACACATCGTACGACCTCCGTCATCTCCAACTTTTAGTTCGCTCCCTTGGCAATTCACCTTCGTCCACCCACTCTTGGGTCACACCTGGATGAAGCATAGCTCTAGGACAGTCCGTCGCCTAATAGCTTATGAAGTCCCCTTGACTTCGCTAGAATTGGCGCATTATTGTCTGGATCTTGGGCCTCTATCCCCTACCAGCACAATCTCTGCTATGCTCCACTTGTTCCTGACAACTCGAATGACAACACTGTGGCATATTCTTCAAGAGTACCCACCTCTGCGTCCTCTTGCCCCGTGCTAAGGTATCCTGATCCCAACTTTACCTCCACAAGTTGAATCACCTTAGTTACTCCGTCAAATGCATCTCTGAGGTAACTTACATATGCCTCGAAACTCCTTTTGTCTTTGGCACCATACAAGATAAGTCTGCCCCATCAGAATGAAGAACCTATGGAATGACATGATCTCACTCTTGCCTCTACAAGAGTTCATGCCCTTGACCTATGTCCAAGGAAAGCTCCGTGCCTCAGCTCCATGTTCCATCTTCTATGTCGACTCTCTTCATGCGGCTTGGATACTTCACCAAGTTCCACCTAAGTCACTCCGCTCCTCGATTTGCATTTAGTTGATAGTGGCCCTCGCGTCCACCATTCCACGGGTCAACCCTCCGTTGAGTTAGATTTCCACATTGACTCGAAGTGTGCCTTCATATGATGTTGCCTTGGATTGCTCCCCCACTTGATCTCGAAATGCATCCACTAATGCATTATCTCACTCGAGATCATGCAACGACTTATCGTCACTCGCTCGGTTCGTTGAGCTTTGTGGAGATATTACCTTGAGAAACTCTTCCTCAATATGTGCGATCTGTTGCACATGATTCTCCCTCTGGAGAACTAGGACTTATTCCTCCTGGATATATGTTCTGTTGGAGCAACTTTCCTCTTTACATTCTTCACCCTAGAAGTTTCGGAGACCACCATCCACTTTGGACTACTCCGTCTTACTGAACAACTTGTGCCTTGTTCTGCCCCCGTAAATACACTTGCTAGATTGCGACCTTTTGCCAATACAGCCCCCACTGCACCCTTCATGGTTTAGCAACGTGCTGAACTTGTTGCATATTTCAGCCGCCTACGAGCGTATCCTTTCCATGTCAAAGATAAAGTTCTAACGCCCCATGGCACTGAGTTCTGATCGCACCTTAGGATGGCCACGAACACTCCGTCGTCCGTGTACAAGCCCTTGCATGAGTTCCGAATCCTTTGAGTTAGTAATTCCCCTCACCTCTGTGAGCTTTGCACAACTCTTTCGGTCGTTACGCAACACCTCCCACTTTGTACGGTCTCATCTTTCACCAAGCGCCCCGCTTTGCCTTGAGCACCGTCAAGTTTGGTTGCCAACATCGAGCCATAGCTCGAACTCAACCATCCCAATCTTTGTGCGCTACACATTCTTTTTCGCTTGCTTGTCCTCGTGGTGCCTCTTGCGCAAAGGGTTGGTCATTCCTCTGAATGTCAAACCTAGATGCCCGCTCCTCTGAGCGACTCCTTTCCCTACATCTCGATGTCCGTTTCCCCCAAACGATTGCGTGTGCTGGTTGTCCACCACACAGCCTAGCTAGGTCCCCCACGTTTGTATTGCGAGTGTTTCTGCGTATGCTTGTCCTGCTCTGATATCACATTGTCACGGGCTTTGCTGATTTTGCTTAAGCCGTACGGCACCTATGTGTGTCCGTCCACAAAGGTCAGCCTTCCCCGAGATCTCCTAGAGTCCCTTAGACTTACAAAAGAGAAAACGGGCCAAAAGAAGCAATTTCCACGGGATCCACAAGCAACTACTCAAGCAAACACTTTATAAAGCCAAATACAAATTACACCCATGGACATTACAAACTCAGAGAGGTTGCACACAAAGGATAATGGTCCATTACAGACCGAAGTCCCCACAAGTGCTTACAAAACACACTCATATTTACAAGCCAAAATTGGCCACAAAGCAAACCAAAATAGGGCTGCTAAGCCTACTGCAAGCCTGCTACTTGCTGTACAAGGTATGTACACAAACCGAAGGACACAGACAAACATGAGCATTTCATCGAACACCTTGTTTACATTGTTGTCCGTGACAGCACGCACAATCCATCTGATCGGGTCTCCTTCCCATCTAGGGAAGTCAACCTTCATGCATAAAGTGTTTGGATCAGGGATGATGTAGCCATGCTCTTGAGGATCGTCTCACCGATTTGAAGTTTCTCCTTGCTACGATTTCTTCGGGCTAGGTGGTCAGCCCATGCTGAATTTAGCGAAAGGGATCGCATCTTCTCCTCCATACGGCTTTCAAAGGCTTCGAACTTGGCATTGATGGCCTCCTCTGTTGCCATGGTATATGCCTCTAGATCTGCAATATTGACATCTTTATTTTGTTGTCGGGTTAGTGGCATGATAATTTTTAGAGGGTATGGCCGGTTGGATGGATGGATCGGTTTATATGGGTGTAGGCTATAGTTTAAGGCTGATTTGGGATCGGTCTAGGGTGCGGTTTGGAAGAGTTTTTAGTGAGAATGGTAGGGTTTGCAGATGAGAGAAAGAAAGTCTAAAAATCCACAAAAGATAGCACTCAAATCCGATGGAATTCGACGAAGAAAGGTGCTGCGATGTGCTGTCCTATCGAACATATTTTACGTCCGAGAAACGTGTAATTCTCAACGTAAATTTCAGAGAAAAACTCAAGAAAAATATGTATAAATCTTTGGTTTAGATGTGATCAATATCAGAAAAAAGTTTGACAAATTTCAACGGAGTAACGGTAGGAAAATAGGGTAAAAGACGAAAGGCAGATCCTTCGTCGTAAAATTCCAGCACTGCATGATAACGAAAGAAGGCACAATAAAACCGGTTCCAGAAGGAATTTTTTCTAGAGATCAATCTCAGATGAAAGCTAAGTTGATCTAGGAAATTGTGTAAAAATTTCAACAAAAAAAGAGAAGCAATAAACTTGTTTCAAGAGGCAAATAGGCAGCTGAAAATTTCTGCAATGTTTCACCTTCGCAACAACGATAATATTTGCGTTGGATGAAATTTACAACGGATAAAATATGAGAAAATTCTTCAACATGTAAGGTAAAGGATCTTGCAGTATTGAAGAGGTGTGGGTGATGAAAATATACCAGATTTTCAGATCAAACATAGGGGGCAGCGGCAGACTGATTTGATCTACGGCAGGGGTGGAAGGCGGATACGTGTGTCGCAGCAATTGTGGGAATTCCTTGTGAAGGTCGAGGCGGCAAAGATATCTACAGGGCAACAGGAACGCGGCTCTGATACTAGATGATAGAACCCCATAATGTCACGGGCTTAGCTGATTTTGCCTAAGCCGTGCGGCACCCATGCGTGTCCGTCCGCAAAGGTCAACCTTCCCCGAGATCTCTTAGAGTCCCTTAGACTTACAAAAGAGAAAACGGGCCAGAGAAATCAATTCCAACGGGATCCACAAGCAACTGCTCAAGTAAACACTTTATAAAGCCAGATACAAATTACACCCATGGACATTACAAACTCAAAGAGGTTGCACACAAAGGATAATGGTCCATTACAGACCGATATTCCCATAAGTGCTTATAAGACACATTCGTATTTACAACCCAAAATTAGCCACAAAGCAAACCAAACTAGAGCTGCTAAGCCTACTGCAAGCCTACTTCTTGATGTACAAGGTATGTACACAAACCGAAGTACACGGACAAACATAGCATTTCATCGAACACCTTGTTTACATTGTTGTCCGTGACATTCTCCCCCACTTATCCCTTCGACGTCACAACTTGGAGTAAGTTTTTGATAGGTCTGGTCGCCTCTGGGATTGTACCATCTTCTCCATCACCTTCGTCGCCTACTACTCTGAGTAGAAAGGTACAGTACCATGTACTGCCTACTCCGTTCCTTGGTCGAGCACTCTTGCATCAATCCGAAGTCCCCCGCTTTCGGCTATCTTGATGAGAAGCCCATCGACATCAGTCTTATTGGCCTCTGCCCTTTCGCCCTGTCTTGGTACTTGGAGTTTGCTTTTGCATTTTCCACCTCCTCGTCCCCTTTTACGATCAATACTCTCCCTCCATTAGAGCAAGGGATCGATGACTCCACGAAAGTCCTACCTATGCGGTACCATGATGCTGCCAAGCCCATAGCCCTACTATCCGTTGACTTGCATCTGTATCCCTTCCTTCGCAATCGGTAAATCCGCCTCTGCGGCACTGTGGTGCTCCTCCGAGTCCACCTCCTTTTTAACCGACGCTTTACTTTTGGGTAGTTGAGCCCCACTAGACTCCGCATCGCTTCCTCGCCCCTTTCGACCACCTGCTTCGACACCACTGTGTCCTCCTAGCAGTTCTCCTTGGTCGATGGAAAGACAGACTACATCTCTCATGCATGGCCTCCGCCATCTTGTTGCAGGGCTCATGCCGATTTTGTTCTCCTTAGCTTCCTTGGTAGCAACGTTCGCTTACTCGACTTTGTCCTCTGACTTACCGGGCTCCCTTAAGCAAATGTGAGCACTGAAGCAGTCCAACTCTCCAGCTACTACGATCATACCTTAGTATAATCAAGTCCCCTCTATGGGACTCACTGGTACTTACAATCTGACTTCTCCCTCGGTGGTACACAGCTCCCATATGCTGATGACCAAGGCTTTCATCTGATGCAAGCTTCGTTGCATACACACAGAAGACCCGCCTCTGCGGTACCATGGCATTCACCCCTTGAATCCACAGCCCTTCTTTCCGTTGCATTGTTCACCGAAGTGGAGCTCCCAACAGCTCCTGATCATTCACATGATCACGTCCCCCTCCATGGGACTCACTGGTACTTGCACTTGGACTTCTTCCTCGGTGGTATACAGCCCCCATATGCTGATGACTAAGACTTTCATCCAATGCAAGCTTCGATGCACACACGAAGATCCGTCTCTGCGGTACCATAGCATTCACTCCTTGAATTCATAGCCCTTCTTCTTATTGTATCGTACACCAAAGTGGAGCTCCCAGTAGCTCCTGATCATACTTCCGCATGATCTTGTCCCTCACGGGACAGGATTGCCTGTATTGCATTGCCATGAACTATTCCACCATGATCCGCTGCACTATATCGCCTCCTGGTGACATCTTCATTGCATACAGATTCTCGTGTGATGAACTCGGACTACGACTTATCCACGTGTGGCCTCTGCCAACACATCGTAGAGCCTTCACCATCTCCGATTTTTAGTTCGCTCCCTTGGCAATTCACCTTCGTCCACCGACTCTTGGGTCACACCTGGATGAAGCATAGCTCTAGGACAGTCCGTCGCCTAGTAGCTCATGAAGTCCCCTGACTTCGCTAGAATTGGTGCACCATTGTCTGGATCCTGGGCCTCTATCCCCTACCAGCGCAATCTCTACTATGCACCTCTTGTTCCTGACAACTCAAATGACAACACTGTGGCATATTCTTCAAGAGTACCCGCCTCTGCGTCCTCTTGCCCCGTGCTAAGGTATCCTGATCCCAACTTTGCCTCCGCAAGTTGAATCACCTTAGTTACTCCGTCAAATGCATCTCTGAGGTAACTTACATATGCCTCGAAGCTCCCTTTGTCTTTGGCACCATGCAAGATAAGTTTACCCCATCAGAATGAAGAACCCATGGAATGACATGATCTCACTCTTGCCTCTACAAGAGTTCCTGCCCTTGACCTCTGTCCAAGGAAAGCTCTATGCCTCCGCTCCATGTTCCATCTTCTATGTCAACTCTCTTCATGCGGCTTGGATACTTCACTGAGTTCCACCCAAGTCACTCCGCTCCTCGATTTGCATTGAGTTGATAGTGGCCCTCGCGTCCACCATTCCACGGATCAGCCCTTCGTTGAGTTCGATTTTTACATCGACTTGAAGTGTGCCTTCATATGATGTTGCCTTGGATTGCCCCCCCCCCACTTGATCTCAAAATGCATCCACCAATGCATTACCTCGTTCAAGATCATGCGACGACTCTTCGTCGCTCGCTCGGTCCGTTGAGCTTTGTGGAGGTATTACATTGAGAAACTCTTCCTCAATATGTGCAGTCCGTTGCACATGATTCTCCCTCTAGAGAACTAGGACTTATCCCTTCTGGATATCTGTCCTACTGGAGCAACTTTCCTCTTTACATACTTCCAACTGGAAGTTTCGGAGACCACCATCCCCTTTGGACTACTTCATCTTGCTGAACAACTTATGCCTTGTTCTGCCCTCATAAATGCACTTGCTAGATTGTGACCCTTTGCCAATACAGTCCCCACTGCACCCTTCAGGATCTAGCAACGTGCTGAACTTGTTGCACATTTCAGCCGCCTACGGACGTATCTTTTCCATGTCAAAGAGAAAGTTCTGATGCCCCATGGCACTGAGTTTTGATCGCACCTTAGGATAGCCACGAACACTCCGTCGTCCATGTACAAGCCCTTGTATGAGTACCGAATCGTTCGAGTTAGCAATTCCCCTCACCTCTGTGAGCTTTGCACAACTTTTTCGGTCGTTACGCAACACCTCCCACTTTACAAGGTCAAATCTTTCACCAAGCGCTCTGTTTTGCCTTGAGCACCGTCAAGTTTGGTTGCCAACGTCGAGCCATAGCTCGAACTCAATCATCCCAATCTTTGTGCGCTACACATTCTTCTTCGCTTGCTTGTCCTCGTGATGCCTCTCGCGCAAAGTGTTGGCCATTCCTCTGAATGCCAAACCTGGATGCCCGCTCCTCTGAGCGACTCCTTTCCCTATATCTCAATGTCCGTTTCCCCTAAACGGTTGCGCGTGCTGGCTGTCTTCCACACAGCCCAGCTAGGTCCCCCACGTTTGTATGAAAAGTGTTTCTGCGTGTGCTTGTCCCGCTCTGATACCAAATTGTCACGGGCTTAGCTGATTTTGCCTAAGCCGTGCGGCACCTATGCGTGTCCGTCCGCAAAGGTCAGCCCTCCCCGAGATCTCCTAGAGTCCCTGAGACTTACAAAAGAGAAAACAGGCTAGAAGAAACAATTCCCACGGGATCCACAAGCAACTGCTCAAGCAAATACTTTATAAAGCCATATGCAAATTACACCCATGGACATTACAAACTCAGAGAGGTTGCACACAAAGGATAATGGTCCATTACAGACCGATGTTCATACAAGTGCTTATAAGACACACTCGTATTTACAAGCCAAAATTGGTCAAAAAGTAAACCAAACTAGGGCTGCTAAGCCTACTGCAAGCCCGCTTCTTGATGTACAAGGTATGTACACAAACCGAAGTACACGGGATGTACAAGGTATGTACACAAACCGAAGTACACGGACAAACATAGCATTTCATCGAACACCTTGTTTACATTGTTGTCCGTGACTTAGCTGATTTTGCCTAAGCCATGCGGCACCCATGCGTGTCCGTCCGTAAAGGTCAACCTTCCCCGAGATCTCTTAGAGTCCCTTAGACTTACAAAAGAGAAAATGGGCCAGAGGAAGCAATTCCAACGGGATCCACAAGCAACTACTCAAGTAAACACTTTATAAAGTCATATACAAATTACACCCATGGACATTACAAACTCAGAGAGGTTGCACACAAAGGATAATGATCCATTACAGACCAATGTTCCCACAAGTGCTTATAAGACACACTCATATTTACAAGCCAAAATTGGCCAGAAAGTAAACCAAAGCCAAAATTGGCCAGAAAGCAAACCAAACTAGGGCTGCTAAGCCTACTGCAAGCCCGCTTCTTGATGTACAAGGTATGTACACAAATCGAAGTACACGGACAAACATAGCATTTCATCGAACACCTTGTTTACATTGTTGTCTGTGACAAGAAGGAGCCCTATATATTTTGATAGCTGAGGGGGATCAACCCTTGGAACGCTGTAGGGGTTCCTCCCTCCTAGAACTCGGCTTAAGGCTGAATAAAAGATTAATCTTGATTGATGAAAGAGAGGAGGCGGCTACATCATTATATAGGGTTCTAAGCCCTAACCCAAGGGGTGCTTGCCTAAGTAAAATTACCCCTTTGTCCCTTCTATAGCCTACCTAGCAAGGAGAAACTCTGGCCGACTAGCCCAGTAAAAGAGGCGGCGGCTACTAAGCCCTAAGGTCCCAATCTAAACCCTAGCCACACTTCTTTATAAGATAGAAGTTGCTAGGTGGGGTTTTATTACAATCTCACAGGATTTTATTGATTACTTCTAGGGTGATTAGGACTCAACTCTACTGGAATCCTATCAACATACAATCCGTTAGAAAAAATTAGAAAGCAACAAAGACAATCTAGATTGATGTTGGAATCTGACCGTCACATGGTTATGATTGCTGAAAAACAAATGATATCTAAATTACTGAAATTAAGTCCACTTTATTAAATTACACACTATAATGACATTTAAATTACCTCTTTGCAACTACTGCTCTCCTCTCCAAGCACAAATCTAAAACTTTAGATGCATCGCTCCTCCTCTCCATTTTTGCTCCAGTTAGCATAGATGTGTTAGCACACCATCTATGCTCTGCTTCAGGTAAGATATTTACCACTGCTTGAACCAGCCCCTACATGAAAAGAGATAAATGAAGTTATAATTGATAAATAACTACCTCAAAACAGTTAAGAATCAATCAGTTATAGCACAATAAATGAAAGGATTTATGTACCTTTTGCATGTCTGAATAATTGTAAGCTCAGACCCATCTCCAAGCTCCAATGCTTCAGCAATCATTGTTTAGAATCACCTTCAGTTCACTTTTGTCTCTTTGTTCACGCAGGCCCAAGTAATAGGGAAATTTTGTTCTTGTGTGTCTCTTCCAATTGCAACCAGCAACTCTCCCTTGCATTTGGTTTTCAACCAACCATCTAGGCCAATAATAGGCCTGCAAGCTGTCTTCCAACCTCTCCTGCAGGCATTCATGTAGACAAAAAATCTCTTGAAAACTCTTTTGCCATTACTTAACTCATCCTTATTCAACTTCACCCTTGCAATTGTTCCTAGATTAGTCTTCACTAATTCAGCAGCATAGGCTTCCAACTCAGAATAATCACTGGTATAACTACCTGAAAACTCATCAAGCACTGCTCTTCTTGCTCTCTTACAATTTGAAAAAGAAACATTTGCTCTCAACTCAGCCTCTGCATCAGCTTTCATGCCCTTTATCTTGTAATCACTCTCTAAAAAGGAACATTTTAGCTAAAAAGGAAGCAGAAATCCTAGGGTTGGTGAAAATTCTGTAACAATTCTGCTCCTCCACTAATGTTTTCACAAAGAGACCAGGGTGTTGCCCTTTTGAGACAAATAAGAGGAATGGGCACCCAACCTCACACTTCACCCTAATTCTAAATGGCTCATTCTTCACATACTTTAAGGAAACAACAATAGAAATAGCATATTTTGCAACCGAATCCCTCACTTCTGTTGCATTTGTGAAAGGTATGCCTAAACTCAAAATAGGCGTATCATCATATACATTGAACTTGGTCCTATTCCTCCTTTCAACATCTTCTAAACAATCCTTATCGCTCTCATCACTACTATCATTTTGATCTACTGCATTATAAATTTCTTCTTCATCCTCACTACTTGTAGATGTGTCACTGTCAGTTTCATTAATATCACAACCACCATCACCCTCACCTTCACTGTTGAGGTCAGTTCTACTGCCTTGAGTATTTATCCACTCAGTTACTAGTCTATCTACCTCATCATCAATAAACAGATTAGCTTCAGTGATCCTTTCATCCTCATCAACTACTGGTTCAGGTTCATTAGCTTCAGTAATCCCTTCATTCCCAGCAACTACTGGCTCAGTGTCATTAGCTTCAATTGTTAGAATATTAGGAGCATATCTTGGCTCATCAACTCCATGACTTGCATATATTTCCAAGAAATTAGTGTCACTGTCTATTTCCTGCATAATTTTCCTAATACCACTGCCATCATCAACTAGAAATAGTCCTTCATGTAAATCTAACCCAGTTTCAAGCATATAAACATCATTCACATTATAGCACTTTAACTGGTCTCTATAAACGTTCTTAATACTTGTAATTGATAAATAATCACAGTCAAAGTCCTCTACTATATGTTCATCTCCACCAGCATACTGCAAACGTGGACTCATTACCCAAGAACCACCATAATGCAAATAAACATCAACACACTTCTCCATACTGTCAACCCTCCTATAAGTCAAAACAATACATAAAACAACAAAAGAACATGCATACTATCAGTCAATCAGCAATTATTGATGTAAATTTCTAAAACAAACCATAACCATGGACCACATATCTGCCAATACCATGCAAAATACCCAAGGACCACATGTCTGCCAACATGCAGAATACACTTTCACAGTTTTTGCACCTGCAAACACAATATCCAAGGGGAAACCAATCGATCACACTGGTAGACGCAATATCTAAAGGGAAATCGATCTCCTCCATGGGGAAATCAATCGCACCTGGCAGACGCAAGGGGAAATCGATCACCTCCATCGGGAAATCCTTCACCAATGTGCAATAGCTCTAAAATCAACTTTTGAACCTTATTTGACTCAAGAAATTGAATGTTATTTTGCAAACTTAGGGTTTCACAAGCATTTTATTTCAAATAGATAAAGGTGTAGAAGATAAGTAATTGTTATATTGATTAGGCAGCTGGTGCACATAATCAAATTCACTTATTATTTTTAAAATTTAAATTATATAAATCATTATATTAATATTTTATTATAAGTCAACATGTCACATAAGCAGACTCTAATGTCTGTTAACTCAGACTTAACGTAAGAGACTTATATGTGAAATTTTTAAAAATATAAAGGTTATTTTGGACACGAATAAACCATAAAGATTTAAATGATTCATCATAAAATACAGTACACAGGATCTACAGTACACCAAATAATTTATGTGATGCCACTAAGATCACCTTTCTGTAGTTAATGATACTGCAATAGCATACCTAGATGATGCTTACCAATCAAATCACCTTGCAAGCAAGTAGACACTTGACAGTTACGTACAACCGTTTGCTGCTAATGATACCATCATAGCAGACCAAAAAGATGCTCAAGGATGGTAAAACAATAACTGACCATTAACGAAAAATAAAGAAAATGATAAATGTGATAATTTAGAAAGGAAAATTTACCACAAGCATTAAAAATCCTCGGGTACAACAGTTTGCAGCAAAGGTAACTGTGAAACCATTCTACTCCACATCAAATGCATCCTTAGCATCTTTGAAAACCTCAAGGATCAATAGTCCAGCACCTGCAATGTTCCCATTGCTTTACTACTATAGGATATGTGAAAGTCCTGCTATTGTACAGTTGAGTGTCCTATAGTTTTGCTTCACTCACAATAAAGCTGTTCATAAAAAAAACCTCTCAGAAAACTATCAGGAGCATCTTGGACCAGTCCTGGATGAAGCAATACAGGTTTTCAGCTCTAGAGAGTGATTCTTTGTCAAGATCTTAGAAATCTTGGGTAAAGCAAAAGAATCCTACTCATTTCGATGGCTTTTCAAGCTACAATAAAAGTTCATTACACTAGTAATTTTTTCAGGGCAGATTGCTCTATCTGTTGCATCAAATAGCTTATGTTCAAGCTTTCACCTGCAACAAAAAAAAAAATATTTGACAATTAGAGCATCTTCTTGGTCAAAGCATCATCGATATAGAAGTAGCATGAATCCATAGAAACTATAGAAACCACAAATATATAATATACAAAATAAATCAACACATAGGCATCTATCAAGGAAAATATAGTCCTGTAAAAAACCTGGCAGCTGGAAGGAAAAAGCTGAAAATTCAATTGGATACATCTGGAGGGAACACTTGGTTAATAAAAAAGTAAAGTAGTGAAAAATCATACCAAATTACCACAGCTATAACAAAAATTTGATTTTAAAACCAATAGCTTAATACTTTCTTCATTAGGAATGCAATGTTTGATCACTGCAGATTTCAGTGGTATAAAAACCTAAATCAGAAGGACTACAACGTGGTGATGGTCTTGATTAGTATAAATCAAAAAAGAATAATGATGTGGAAAAAAGGTATCCTACTACTTGCTCCAGTCTCAAATGTTATGTTAAGCATCTAATGATTGGATTGGATTTCTTAAAGCACTAAAAGTATGCGCCAAATGCATATATTAACTTGACAACCTTCTCCTGACAACAATGACAAGTTAGAATTAATAGAACCAGTTTGCAAATAAACATAGCCTTTGAACGTAGGATATCCTGATGTATTTATCTCAGTGTAAGTTTGAACTGTATGCCTTTTCCTCTACTAATTGGCCCAAGTAAAATTACAAATTCCCTACAACACTAACTGTTTGTGGCTAATGGGTTCATGGCATTATCTTCCCAAACAAAACAAAATGAGATGGAAGATTCTTCTTCTTTGCTTGAATCCTGATTTACACATTGTGCTTTAAGTCCCAAACCTCAACAGATGCATCTGTAACGCTCATAAGCACAGAGTTTCTAAGGATCTCACTAGCATCAAATGGTACATTACCAGTCGCTTTAACGCTACTTGCTTTCCCAACATCAGGCAGATCATAACTCCGAAGTGCTTAGTACACTTCTCTGGTTGGCAAAGGTTTTTAAGAGGCTACAGATAAAATTGAGTAAAACATACTAGTCATAGTTATTCTTTTTATTTTCGGATCAGATTACTTATTTTCTAGAAAACCAATGGATAAAAACAAATAAAGTAAAACAATCAAAGATGTTCAGAATAATATGAACAAAATTTTTGAATGAGATATGATGTTTTTCACTTGTCCTTTTTAAGTTCTTTGCTTGACAATCTGGCTTCCACACTATACATACAACTTGATTATCTACTAAACATCCATAAGTTCCATCAGATAAACCACTTTTGGCATTTAAATTTCTAAAATAAAATTGTAAGATTGATCACTTGAGGAGCTTCCTCTGATAATCAAAAGTAATGGTACAGTCAGTTTCTCTTTTCGTACTAATATGACATCTTGAGTGTTTACCTAGTGTTTAGTAACTTTCTGAGCTTCTGGATAGGTGAAATAGTGAGATGACAATCAGGAGTAACCAACCTTGGGATCTTGAACTGTTTGCTTTATGCAGCAGATGAATATGTATATTTAACCCTGCATCTGGCAACATCTTGTATCTCCTCACTTGGTATCAGAAGTAGGTCCAATCCA
This sequence comes from Ensete ventricosum, assembly GCA_029747655.1. Taxonomy (NCBI): domain Eukaryota; kingdom Viridiplantae; phylum Streptophyta; class Magnoliopsida; order Zingiberales; family Musaceae; genus Ensete; species Ensete ventricosum. The sequence goes on from JAQQAF010000007.1 coordinate 30,532,642, forward strand.
GAAAAAGAATATGACAGAGAAAACCAACCGCTCAATATGGTATAACCAAGACTGGGCTGCCTTCCCCACATTATAAACACAAGGAAAATGTAAGACCAAGAATGATCACCTTGACACAGAATATCTGCTATTTCAAATGCCAAATAAGTGTTAATGCAATTAAGAGCACTGAACACTATAATATATCAGTGTAGAAGGATAAACATTATAAATAAGTTATAAGAAAAATATATCATACTTCAAGTCTTCCCTTGAAGTGATAATACCAAGTTTTGAATTCACCAATAATCCCTGCAAGAGCAAGATCCATCCTTGAAATGGTGGAATCTGTTAGCATCTCTTAAAATGATCTCTCGGCCAGTGATCTTTGCAATCAACTTAACAGCTGAATGGCAATCCCCACAAACCCTCAGGTTCTTCATGACACGAATTGGCAATCCTTCAGGAATCTTTAAAATTCCAAATGCCACTGCTAACCTCTCACTGTGGTATCGCAGGTTATGAGCCTTTTGCTCCTCATCAACATCATGGAGCACAAAAGCACCATCTGGAGAGTACCCTGCCTCCTTCAACAGACCATCTAATTTCTCCAACATGCCACTTAAAATAGTATGCTCGGGATGTGCCAACATGTTCCCTGAGGTGAACATATGCACCTTCTTGTCAAACTCAATCCAACTACAACCTGGAGACTTGCTCACCTTACTTGAGCTCATCACCTTCCTCAGCTCAGCAACATCTTCCCATCTCCCACTTGAAGCATAAATGTTAGATAGCAAGACATAATGTCCAGCATTATCAGGCTCCAAATGTAGAAGCTTCTTGGCAGCAATCTCAGCGATATCTGTATTCCTGTGAGTCCTACATGCACCTAACAAAGCACCCCAAACAACAGCATCAGCTTGCATTGGCATCTTTTTTATCAAATTCATTGCTTCATCAACAAGGCCTGCTCGACCAAGTAGATCAACCATGCAAGCATAGTGCTCGGCTCTTAGCTCAACCAAAGGATTTGAACTGATTGATTCAAAAATTTCCTTGCCTTCCTTGATCTTTCCTGAGTAACTGCAAGCCAACAGAACCCCAATATAGCTAATCTCATCGGGCACCATACCTATGGTCCTCATACCATTAAAGATATTCAAAGCTTCCTCCCCTAAACCATGTTGAGCATAGGCAGTGATCATTGAGTTCCACATCACAGTATCCTTTGCATCAAACTTATCAAAGACCCTCCTTGCCTTCACAAGTTCACCACATTTAACATACATCGTTGCCAAAGCCGAGACAACAAAGACATCCTCATTGAAATGGGACCTCACAAGTGCTGCATGGACCTCCCTCCCAAGATCAAGAATTGCTAGCCTGGCACAAACAGAGAGCATGCTGATAACTGAAGTAAAATTTGGCCGGATCCCATTTATCTGCATTTGGCGGAAGTTGTCCAGTGCTTCCATTTCAAGCCCATTCTGTTCACATGTCTTGACGATTGCACTCCAAGTTCCATCATCACGGTCGACCATCCTGTCAAAGACCTTCCTTGCTTCCTCCACCATGCCATGCTGTCCAAAACCAAGAATCATAGCATTGCAAACCGCCAACGATTTCTCCGGCATCCTCCAAAAAAGCTCCGCTGCCTCCTCAATACGGCCAGCCTGGGAGCAGCCGGTGATCATTGCAGTCCACGAGACCTCGTTCCTCTCCGGCATCACCTCGAACAGCTTTCTTGCAACATCGACCTGCAGGTTCTGCAAGTACCCCGAGATCATGGCCGTCCAGGAGACAACATTCCGCCTTGGCATCTCGTCGAACAGCTCCCTGGCCTCAGCGATGCGGCCAGCGATGCAGTATCCTGAGATCATGTTCGTCCAGGCAACGACGTCCTTCTCGGGCATCCGATCAAAAAGCTGCCTGGCGTCATTGATGCGGCCGTCCTGGATGAGACCGCCAAGCATCACTGTCCAGGAGACGACGTTGCGCTCGGGCATGCGAAAAAAGAGCTCCTCGGCCTCGGCGACAAGGCCGTGCTGGACATAGCCGCGGATCATGGAGGTCCACGAGACGACATTGGGGTGGGGTATGGAGTCGAAGAGGGCGCGGGCTTCAGCGAGGCGGCGGGGCCAGCGGAGGAGGCCGGAGAGCATGGCGTTGTAGGAGGAGGTGTTGCGGAGGGGCATTCGGTCGAAGAGGTGTCGGGCGCATAGGGGGACGTGGTTGAGAAAGTAGGCGGCGATAAGGGCGTTGAACGAGTCGACGGTGCGCTCGGGCATGGCGTGGAAGATCCTCTCGGCTTCTTCGATGCGGCCGAGACGGCCGTAGCGGTGAATAAGAGAGTTGGCGCGGAGGATGGCCGTGGTAGCGGTGGGTCGCAAGCGGAGCGGTGCGAGCCGCATCGACGCGTAGTGGTGGCGGTGAATAAGGAACATCACAGGTAATCAAAAGAAAGTGTCGTTAGATATTACAATAGGGCTAATTACATGGTAGTCCTTGGATCACTTTAATATCTCAAATTTTAAAATTTAAAATTTTATATTAAAATTTTTATTATTATGAAAGTGAAATATCTAATCTCATGTACTCTAACATCGTTAATTTTATCGACAGAAGATATAACACATGACAACATATACATGAATGGTATACATGAATAGTATAAAGATGATGGACAAAAAGATAATTTCAATTGTGATAACAAACGATGGCGCCATGGGTGGTTGTTATGATGGTGGTTGATAAGAATGATATAGTGATCGACCTTGTCTCACTTTGCTCCTCTTCCTCTTCCTCCAGTGCTGACTCAAATGTAGAGTGGCACCGGAGGAGGAAGAGGAGGCAGAGCAGTACGATGCTGATGTAGATGTCTCACCTCCCTTCTTTTACTCCTTTGGTGCTGATGCAAATGCCTTATCGCTTTGCCTCATCTTCCTTCTCATTGATGTTCGCCCATTGCACCATCGTCCGCCACTACTATTGAGATTATCTTTTTATCCATTGTTTTTCATGTCATTCATACATGTGCTACCACATGTTATATCTTCAATCAGTAAAACCGATGATGTTACGATAAATGAGATTAAATATTTCACTTTTATAACTATGGGGATCTCAATATAACTTTTTAGGTTTAGGGACTAAGATGCTAAATAGGTTTAACTATATGGGACATGTGTTAGGATCATAATGGCACTAAGAAGGGGGTGAATTAGTGCTTCTCGAAAAAAAAAGTCTAACTTGAAATATTCGAATGAAAATAAATAAAAAAATCTATTTAACTTGAAAGTATGAGTAAAAGTAGTGACTAAAGTAAATCAGTAAGTAAATGATAAAAAAACAAGAAGAAAATGCAAACCAATTTATAGTGGTTCGGTCATCCTGACCTACGTTCACTCCCGATTCTTCTTCTCTCGAGGTTATCGACTTTCACTACCAATCTTCTTTCCAATCGGCAAAAACCAACTATCCTTACAACACTTTCTACTTTTACCAAGCTCAAGAGAGAACCTTTACAAACTCTTTCACACAATAATTCATACCTCCTTAAAATAACCATTAATCTCAAGGAAGAAGAGACTCAAACACTAAGAGTTTATAACAGTTTTAGCTAAACCTTTTCACCCTTTTTTTTACACTTATTTGTGCTCTTTCGTACTTTAATAAGCAAGCAAGAATGAGTGAGGTATATATAGATCCTCAATAGTTTCAAATTGGAGCAAAAATTTTAAATCTCTGATTTTTTGAGGTACTTGTGGTACCACTACCGTCACTGGGTAGTACCACTACCGTCACTGGGTGGTACCACCACCGAATAGAGCCCGAAATATTAGGCTTTGGTGGTACCACCATCAGTAGGGGGTGATACCATAGCCTGAAACCTTGGAAAAGCATAAGTAGTGCTTTCCGGTAGTCTGGGCGGTACCACCGCCAGGACCTAGCAGTACCACCATCCAAGTCACACTCAGGTTGCTAATTTGGCCTTTTATCAGGTCCAACTCTGCCATAGTTCAGGCCCAATGGGTCCCAAATTAAGTTAGAATGGTTACAATCTAAGACTAGCTTAATTTGACTCTAAACGATCATGATTAAGACCTAACTACCTTAATTATAATCATGAATCACGTTGTCTATCTTTTCAGCATGTCATCTGATCATCTAATACTTTGTCCAAACCTCCAACGCATCTTTTGACCCGATGCCCGAACTCAGCATGAAGTCTACCCCGCCGCACGTCGACCAATCCTCTGGCCCGACGTCCAATCTTTGACATGATGCTTTTTAGCCCAACGTCTTGCTTCAATAGATTGTCATCTGATGGTTCAAGTCCATAATCGAATATATTCTTACATTACTTATCTTGAAAGTATATTAGTTCATAAATTCATCAATTGATTTCACTATCAAAATTCGGGATTTAACAATCTCTCCCTTATTAATGATGACAACCAATTGATAATAGAGTTTAACTAAATCCCCCTATCTATATGCCATAATGAATTTAAATTTTTAAAGAAATATGATAACCTGAATTCAAGTCAAAACAACTTTAATCATAAATGCAAGAATCATATGCAAAGTTTCACATCATATCCATACATCTCCAATATCATAAGTTAATGTCATCAAATATCACATGTCAATGAAGGATATCATCAAAAAGTTACCATTACTTCGCCCCCTTTGTTATCAACAAAAAAGCAGAAAAAGAAATAAGTAAGCCATTACTTTTCTTTTCCCCCTTTGTTAGTATCAAAAGGAAGAAAGTGATATCATGATGCTACTTTTTCATTTATATCAATGTGTCAATGAAGGATACAAAGAAGTCATATAACATAAATCTCACATCATTCATGATAATAAATCAATAAGGGAAAAATGAGAAGAATCATGATTCATGTATTTGAAAGATTCAACATACATAATTCTCTTCTAATAAAATCGAATTGTTCCTTAGTTAGTGGTTTAGTAAAAATATCCACCAATTGATGATTTGTGTCAATAAAATTTAAAGATATATCATGATTACTAATATGATCCATAATAAAATGATGTCTGATATCAATGTGTTTAGTCATAGAGTATTGAATAGGGTTCTTTGATAAACAAATTACACTTGTATTATCATAATTTATAGAAATATTTTTCAAGTAAAGTTCATAAGTACTTGTGTATAGCATGCATCTACCGCTACATATTCAGCATCGCTGTGGATAATACGATAAAGTTTTGATTCTTGGAAGACCAAGAAACAAATGCATAACCTACAAATTGACATGTTCCATAGGTACGTTTTCTATCTATTCTGCATCCTGCAAAGTTAGCATCAGCATTTGTAATCAAATCAAAATGTCTAGATTTTGGATACCATAATGTTAGATTTAGAGTTCCTTTTAAGTATCTAAATATTCTTTTAACTACTTTATAATGAGATTGTTTAAGATTGGATTGAAATCTTACATAAAGTCTAATAATAAACATTATATCAAGTCTAGCTGTAGAAGATATAATAAGCTCCCTATCATACCTCTATAAGTCTTTTAATCAAAGCATTCACTTTCATTTTCCATATCTAATTTTGTAAAGTGCTCACTAATGTATTAATGGCCTTAGTACTATCCATGTGAAATCTTTTTAATAAATCCAAAACATACTTAGTTTGACCAATAAAAGTTTTATCATTTAGTTGCTCGATTTACAATCCTAAGAAAAATATTAATTCGCCCATCAAACTCATTTTGAATTCTTGGCTCATACTTTTGACAAATAATTCACATAAAGATTCATTAGTAGAACCAAAAGTAATATCATCAATATATATTTAAATAATAAAAAAATAATTTTTAAAATATTTAAAAAATAATAGTATCGACCTTATTTTTCAACAAAATATTTTGAATAAGAAAAGAGCTAAGTATTTCATACCAAGTCTAGGACTTGCTTCAATCTGTAGAGAGCTTTAGATAATTTATAAATATGGTTTGGAAAAAAAATATTTTCATATTCAGGTGGTTGTTTAACATAAACTTTTTCGAAAATAAAACCATTAAGAAAAGTATTTTTGACATCCATTTGAAATAATTTAAAATTCTTAAAAGAATCATAGGCAAGGAGTATCCTTACGGCTTCAAGTCTTGCCATAGGAACGGAAGTTTCTTCATAGTTTATACCTTCTTCTTTGTTAAAACCTTTGGTCACTAATCTAACTTTGTGTCGAACCATAATACCTTGTTCATCTTGCTTATTCCTAAAGATCCATTTAGTGTCAATCATAATATGATCACTAGGTATCGAAGCAAGCGTCCAAACCTTATTTCTTTTAAATTGATTTAATTATTTATACATTGCCAAGACCCATGAGTCATCTTTAAGAGCATCGTCAATATATTTAGGTTCAATTTGAGATAAAAAAAATATTTATATAAATATTTTTAAGTGAAGAATAAGTTTGAATACCTTTTGATGTATCTCCGATGATTAACTCCTTATGATGAGCATCTACATACTTCCATTTCTTGGGTAAGGCTGTTAGTTACAAGTGTCCTACAAGCCAATCACGTGAATGATGACACGTATGGCACGCTGCATAATCTTTTTGTTTACTATTATTATCGATATTTTCTCACATTATATTATTTACTGAATATATATTATGATGTCCTTAGTTCTGTAGAAGAAATCATATTATGATGAGATCACAATAATGAGACCAATTTGCCTTTAAACACAGACTCTAAATAATCTCAATCGTAGTTTACTTGAGAGGACATTGAGATAATTGGATAGACATGTATATTGTATACCTATCCATATGATAGAGGTGGCTAGTCTCATAGCCACTTGTATGGGAACACTAAGGGTATAGTACAAGCTCTTATTAGAGAATGAGTTCACTAATTGATTTACTTACAGATTGTTATATGGTTAATGATACTTAAAGTCAGACAACGATTCTGTAGACCTGGTTGTGTGTCTAGTTATTAGACTTGAGACACCAAAGATTATTATTTGAGTAACGTCGGACTTATAGATATAGAAAGTTCTAGATCTGATATAGTTGATTAAATCGAGTGTCAATAGTGTTAGGATCAAGTTGGCATTAAGAGGAGGAGGGGGGAGGGGTGGTGGAGAGTTGGGGGTGGGAAGAGTGGTGAATTAGTTCAAGTGTTAAGTAAAACTTGATTTGAAAGATTTGCTCGAAGTAAGAACTAAAATCGAAAGTGTTTCTTTTGAAATTCATTGAAATTAAATACATGACCGATTTAAACTTAAGATCAAAAAAATATCTCGATTTAGCTAATGAATGCCAAAATAAAGAACAATGAAAGAATGCTCATAATTTATAATGGTTCGGCCAAAATCTTGACCTATGTCGACTTGTGGAGTCCTCCTTCATTGAGGCTCACCGGTGTCCACCAATAATCTTCTTCAGCGGGTGAAGATCAAACTACTTACACTTTTATCCTTTTCCCAAGCTTAGGAGAAAAACATTTATACTCTCTTTTTCTCATGTTCAGGAGAGGAACCTTTATACTTCTTTTTCAGCACAACCCTTGCACAATTCACTCTTTATAAGAGGGAGGGATCTCACAATCAATTCCAACAAAATTTTATCGATTTTTTCCTTCACATTCTTACTATCTAATGCAAGAATACTTGGAGTATTTATAAACGCTAATTGACTTAAAAAAATAGAGCTAAAATTCACCCTTTTCTAAAAAAATTGGCTATGGGTGGTACTACCGCTAGCAACCACTCAAAAAACTAGGTGGTGGAGGTACTACTGTCGCCTACTAGCGGTACTACCATCAGGAATCCCAGAATAGTACTTCTCCCTGTATTGTTTTGTACTCGAGTTGTACCTCATGTTTGTTGGTTATAGGTGACATGTAAGTCAATCACATAAGTGATGACATGTGTGACATGCTACACGATCTTTTTGTTTATGATTATACTTATATTATATTATATGTTGCATATATATATTGTGATGTCATTAGTTCTGTGCAATGAGAATCGGATCGTGATGAGATCACGATAATGAGATTGATTCACCTTTAAACATAGATCCTAAATACTCCTTATCATTGGTTACTCGAGAGGGACATCGAGATAATCGGACATATCAGTGTACTATATACCCGTCCATATGATGGAGGCAATTGGTCTCATAGCCACTTATAAGGAGACACTAAGGATATAGTACATGTGCTCATTGGAGAATAAGTTCACTGATTGATCCGCTTATGGAATGCTGTATGGTTAATGATACCTAATGTCAGACAACGATTCTATAGTTCTATTTATGTATATGGTCCTTAGACTTGAGACATCAAGGATGTCTTGTATGAGTACTTCTTTCTTGGATGCCAAACTTATAGGTTTGAAAAGTTTTAAATTTGGTACCACTAGCCAAACTTATCTGGATTGGTAGCTAACCTTATGAAGGTAATTGAGTGTTAATAAAGGATCATTCACTTTCGGTATCGCGATAAGAATATCTTGTGTGCTCATTCGGACAAACCCTTAGCCAGGGTCATTCAGATTGAGAGAAAAGGAGTTCTCCATAAGAATCTGATTAGAGCGGAACTCCGACGGATTTCGTATATGACCTGATAGTACTATGTCCAAATAATATCTCTAGGATATTAGTTGGATGAGGGGTTATAAATACATGGTAACTGTAGACAGACAGGTCCGATGGATTCGATCCCCCTATACCGTTTGGGGACATGACATAGTGGCCTAGTACATCTATAGTCGATGAGTCAAGTGAATTACTATGAGGATAATAATTCATTATATCAGAAGGAGTTCTGATGGGAGTGACTCATGACCAGCTCAGTATCGATTCTAGAGGGTCATACACATATGATGGATGCTTTAACAAATAGAGGATTGAATGAAAATCTAATTAACCCCTATTCTCATTAGATGAGACCCTATGCTGATAGGCTCCTTGCATACGACCCAATTAGAGGCCTAAGAAGATTATTAGATAAAGATCCAATAATACAAGGTTAGTGGGTGATTGGATGGAGATCTAATACCCACTAAGACAGGAACCCTAGGGTTTTTTGGTGGCTTTCTATAAATAGGAGAGTAGTTCATAGTTGATAGGTTGCAGCTTTGGCCACCCCCTCCTATTCTTCTCTCTCCCTTTATGTAAAAGTTGCGAGATCAGATTGGAGGAGTTTCACTATAGAGATCCATCATGTGGATATCATTAGAGAGAAAGACGTTTGACTTCCTTCATCCTCTCCATCTATATCTAGAATACAGGGATATACGATCTCTCTAGGTAATTAATCTCTCACATGATGTAGTTTTTTTTTACGGCTTTCTCGTGACCCAATCTTTTGCACGATAATTTGATCTACATGAGAAACTTATTTTTGTTTTGATTTCTATTGCGTATGTGATGCTCCTGCTGAGGTTTCCCAACAGTGGTATCAGAGCCAAGTTTTCGTATGAAAAATTGGTTTTAAACTATGTGTAATGACATTGAATCGCATAGAACTATTCTATGCGTTCATGCTGAGTTTTCATGGCGAACGCCGTGAGGAGGGGCGGCCAGCCACGGTTAGGCCACCTACAAGGGCAGTAGGCTAAGGCCAGGGTCGCCTACAAGGGCGACCGCCAGGCGCGACCACCCGCAGGCATATCGACGCCTGCGAGCATAGGCAGCGCCCACAGAGGCGCCCCCTTCGGGGATGGCACCAGCCCACAAGGGAGCGTTTGTGGGCACAGTGCCCACAAGAGCAACCGCCCGAGGGGCAGTGGCACCTGCTACAAAGAAGGCCGCCAGCGGCACGCAGCACCGCCGCTGCTAGATGAGGGCAGAAGGGGAGGGTTAGGGCATCCTTTTGAGAAAAGGATGATTATGCCCTTTGAAATTTGAGAAATTCCATGGTTTGTACTATGCCCAGAATACTAAAAATACCCTCAGCAATCTTGGAAATTTCAAGGATTATACTCTTATCTAGAATTTTAAAAATACCATTGATAATTCTAAAAATTTCAAGCATATCCTAATTTTTCAAAAAATAATTAATTAAATAGTTTAATTAATTATTATATATCTAGTAATCCTACATGTGATGTGATGTATGATGTAGATAGATGATCATGAGCCATATACTCTGATGTGTGTAATTATAATAATAATGATTATTATTGGGGCCTGCAAGCCTTTATTTTTTCTCGTTTATTCTCGAGTCTATGTGTCTGTGATTATTTGTAATTACATAGAGAGGCACGATGAGAGCGTGGAGGTGACAGCAGGACTCATGATGCCGTGGCGGGAGATCACGACGCATATTGATGAGACAAGGATTCAACAGAACCGATGATGACGAGATCAACAATCACAAGGCAAGGAGATACGCTGATGCACACATATATCCTATTATGAGTGATTAAGCCTATTGGATCAGGCGTAATCATATTAGGTGACGGTGCTGGTTACAGGTGCCTTGCAAGCTAATCACGTGAGTGATGACACGTGTGACACGCTGTATAATCTTTTTATTTATGATTAATATTGACATATTCTCATATTATCTATTACATATATATTGTGATGTCATTGGTTCTGTGTAATGAGAGTCGGATCATGATGAGATCACGATAATGAGATCGATTCACCTTTAAACACAAATCCTAAAGAATCCTGGTCATAGGTTACTCAAGAGGGATATTGAGATAACCGGACAGATCGGTGTACTATATACCCGTCCATATGATGGAGGCGGTTGGTCTCATAGCCACTTGTGTCGAGACACTAAGGATATAGTACAGGTGCTCATTGGAGAATGAGTTCACTGATTAATCCGCTTATGAAATGTTGTACGGTTAATGATACCTAATGTCAGACAATGATTACATAGTCTCAGTTGTGTATCTGGTCCTTAGACTTGAGGCACTAAGGATGCATTGTATGAGTACTCCTTTCTTTGACGCCAGACTTACAGGTTTGGAAAGTTCTAGATCTGGTACAGTTGGTTATCGGGATCGGTAGCAACCTTACGGAGGCAATTGAGTGTCAATAGACGATTATCCACTCTCGGTATCACGAGAGGAATATCCCATATGTGCTTGCTCAAATAAATCCCTGGCCAGGGTCATTCGGATTGAGAGAGGAGTTCTCCTATAGAATCTAAATAGAGCAAAATAAACTGATTTCGTATGTGATCTGACAGTACTATGTCCAATATACGGTCTCTGGGATATTATTTGGATGAGGGATTATAGATACATGGTAACTATGGATAGACATATCCAATGGATTTGATCCCCCCTGTACCGTCTGGGGACTATGGCGTAGTAGTCTAGTACGTCCATAGTCGATGAGTCGAGTGAATTATTATGGGGATAATAATTCACTATATCAGAAGGAGTTCTGATAGGAGTGACTCACGGCCAGCTCGGTATCAGGCCTAGAGGGTCACACACATATGGTGGATACTTTAGCGAATAGAGGATTGGATGAAGATCCAATTAGCCCTTATTCTCATTAGATGAGACTCTATGTTGATGGGCTCTTTGATTAAGGCCCAATTATAGGCCTAAGGAGATTATTGGATAGAGATCCAATGATGCAAGGTTAGTGAGTTATTGGATGGAGATTCAATACCCACTAAGGAAGGAGCCCTAGGGTTTTGGTGGCTCTCTATAAATAGGAGGGGAGACTCATGGTTGATAGGCTGCAGCTTTAGCCACCACCTCCTATTCTCCTCCCTCCCTCTGTGCACGAGTTGCGAGATCAGATTGGAGGAGTTTCACTGCAGAGATCCATCATGTGGATACCGCTAGAGAGGAGGACGCTTGACCTCCTTCATCTTCTTCATCCAGATCTAGAATACAGGGATATATGATCTCCCTAGGTAAAATCAATCTCTCACATGTTGTGGTTTTTCGATTTTACGTTTTTTCTCACGACCCCAATCTTTGCACGACGATTTGATCTGCGTGGGAAACCAGTTTTATGTTTTGATTTCCGATGTGCATGTGATGCACCCGCTGAGGTTTCCCAACAAATGACACATGATCATCTGGTGTGGCTTGCATATGTGATATGTTATACACCTACTATATATATATATTTGCATACGATGTATATATATATATATTAAATATGTATGTGTGTGACACAACATATTATGAGATCGATACAAAATAAAAACCCCTCCTACGATAATATTAAATCGGTAAGCGTGAGGCAATAAGATTGACCTACGTGGCCTTCCATTATTATAGGAAGAAATTGAATCATGACATAGGTTGAGTTGGTCGAGTCCCTCGAGGCTCATCTATCTACATGATCAAGATCTTGCCTATGACATAGAGATGTCACCGGTAACCTGAGGATATGATATGCTTGGTCGAGTATCTCGAGGGTATATCATCAAATCAGATTCATCTTGTAACGATGGTGATGACTTAACTAAACATTATGGTTAGTCGAGTCTCTCAAGACCATGATGATTCGGAGGCCAAACATGACGGGAATCACAAGGAGTTGTGATTGCCAAGAGTTGCTTACCTTTTGGGCTTAGTGTAATTAGTTGAGTCCCTCGAGATTGCATTAAGATGCCAATTGGATCCCGATCCCCACTAGGAGTCTGCTGGCGTGTCGAGGGTGTCGCATGATTCACTAGGAAAATAGTGAGAGTACATTAAAATAAAAGTCCATATCTTAATTAGTATTTTTTATAAAGCCTGCATGTTATTAATTTATGCCATAACTTATTCGTTGCTTGCAAACCCCCTGCGTGGCATACTTGATGCCAACCGCCTCACTGGTCCTAACTACACGGATTGACTCCACAATTTGAGAATTATTCTTACGACGGAAAAAATTACGTACGTCTTTGATACAATTGTGCCCACACCAGAGGAAAAGGGTAAGAGATGATAAGATCGCTCGCTTTGTGAAGTATAAAGATAGTCCTAGAGGATAACTTATGTGTTGATCTTATACTTCAATCCCTACCAGATTCACAGTTCATTATTAACTTTAATATAAACAAGTTTGAGGTGATTCTACCTGAGCTCCTCAATATGTTGAAGGAACTGAGAGCACCATCAAGAAAGAGAAGTCAATTCTCTATATTAGTGAGACTAATAAGAAAAAGAAGACCATTAAGATCCTTAAGAAGGGCAAGGCCAAAGAAAGATTGGGTAAGACAAAGGTTGTTAAGAAAAACCTAATAAAAGATAAAGGATAATGCTTCTACTACGGCCAAGATGAGCACTAGAAGAGGAACTATAAGGACTACATTATAAATAAGGCAAAACATAAGCTTGAAGAAGCTTCAAATATATTTATGATTAGTGTCCACTTGTCAGATTTTCATAATAACACATGGGTATTGGATACCAAAAGTGTTTATTATATCTGCAATTCGTTGTAATTTTTGGTAAGACCTAGGAGACTGGCTAGAGGCGAGATATACCTCAAGATGGGCAATAGAACAATAGTTGTTGCAGTTGCTATTAGGCAAGTCACCCTACATCTACCTAGTGGAGCTGTTATTGCATTGGATGCATGCTATTTTGTTCCCTCTATTATCAAAAATATTATTTCCATCTCTTGTTTGACAATTAGTGGATATAAATTAATTTTTGATAACAATAGTTGTTCAATAATTATGAATAATAAGATCATCACTAGAGGGACCCTAATAAATGGCTTATATGTATTATACACTTCTCTATACATCATGAATATAAATACGTCTAAGAGGAAAACAGATGTGGTGAACAATGCATACCTATGACATTGTAGGCTAGGTTATATACATGAGGGAATGATTCAAAAGTTGCTAAAAGATGGATACTTAGGTCCATTTGATTATGAGTTATACAACTTACGAACCTTGCCTTTGTAGTAAGATGAGCAACTCCCCTTTTAGTGGAACATGAGAGAGAGCCACTGAGTTATTCGAACTCGTACATAGTGATGTATGTGATCCCATGTCGACTCAGGCTATAGGTGATATCATACTTCATTACATTCACTGATGATTTCTCTAGGTATGGATACGTGTACTTGATGAAGTACAAGTCTGAGGCCTTTAAAAAATTTAGGGAATATAAGAATGAAATAAAGAATTAGATTAGAAAGAGTATTAAGACTCTTTGATCAGATCGAGGAAAGTACTTGAGTACAGAGTTCACCCATTTCCTCAAGGACAATGAAATTCTATCCTAGTGGATATATCCTTATACACCTCAGCTCAATGGTATATCAGAAAAGAGGAATCACACACTGGTAGACATGATGCAGTCCATGATGAGTTTCGCTGACCTACCCATCTCATTCTGGGGATACGTCCTAGGGACCGCAGCTTACCTTCTGAATATAGTTTCATGAAAATCAATAGTGTCTACACCATATGAGATATAGAAATGAAAGAAGCCTGATCTTAAGATAGTTAAGATTTGAGGTTATCTTGCTCACATTAAAAGATACAATCCCGATAAATTGGAATCAAAGATAGAATTGTGCAAGTTTGTGGGATACCCCAAGAAAACTTATGGGTATTATTTCTATCATCCCGAGGAAGAAAGGTCTTTGTTGCTAAGGGAGCTATGTTTCTTTAGAAGGAACACATTCTTGGTGGAAACAGTGAGAGTGAGATAGAGTTTAGCGAGATTGGAGAACCCAACTCAAGCATTATTCAAGTGTTTGAGTTTGTTCAACCTAACACACAAGTTCCAACTTTGCATAGATTTAGTAGAGTATCTCACCCTCCTGAAAGATATGCGGGACATATCAATGGAGAGAACTCTTAGGATGTTAATCCTCAGACCTACGATGAGGCTATTATGAGTATAGACTCTAGGAAGTGGTAAGAAGCCATGGATTCTAAGATGGATTTCATGTACTCTAATAAGGTTTGGAACCTTGTGGATGTACCTAAGGGTATCATACCCATCGGCTGTAAGTGAATCTTCAGGAAGAAGATCGGATTGGATGGGAAGGTGGAGACCTATAAGGCAAGGATAGTAGTTAAAGGATATCATCAAAGGCCAAGGGGTTAATTGTGACAAAACCTTTTCACTTGTAGCTATGCTTAAATACATTAGAATTCTTTTTGTCATTGCAGCACACTTTAACTATGAGATCTGACAGATGGATGTGAAAATGATATTCCTAAATGGTAACCTCGAGGAGGTGTATATGATATAACCAAAGGGATTTGTATCAAGATAGAGTCCAGATAAAGTCTGCAGGTTGCTCAGATCCATTTATGGATTAAAGCAAGCTTACCGAAGTTGGAACATAAGATTTGATGAGGTGATAAGATCTTATGACTTAGTTAAGAACGAAGATGAATCTTGTGTGTACAGGAAGGTAAGTGGGAGTACTATCACCTTCTTGATGTTGTATGTGGATGACATCCTAATCATTAAGAATGATGTAGGAATGCTCTCTATAGTAAAGGCTTGACTATCTCGAAACTTCTCCATGAAAGACTTAGGGGAATCATCCTATATTTTGGGGATCTAGATCTATAGAGCCAAGAGGATGCTTGGCTTGTCCAAGTCTAGGTACATAGACTCCATTGTCAAAAGGTTTGACATGGAGAATTCCAAGAGAGGACTAATACCGATAAGACATAAAATTTCACTTTCTTAGAGTATGTCCCCAAAGACTTCTGAAGAAAGGGCAAACATGAATAGGATACTCTATGCCTCAGTGATAGAGTTTATCATGTATGCTATATTATGTACCAGGCCTGATATAGTGCATGCTCTGAGTGTCATGAGCAGGTATTAGGCGGATCCAGTTTGGAACACTAGAAGGTAGTAAAGTGTATCCTTAAGTACTTGAGAAGGACTAAAGATTTTTATTAGTATATGGAGGAGGTAGCCTCTAGGTTGAGGGTTAAGGACTTGAGTTTCTAGTCCGACATTGATGATAGCAAGTCGAACTCAGGATATATTTTCATTATGAATGAAGGAGCAGTAAGCTGGAAGAGTTCCAAGCAAGATACTACTACTGACTCGACCACAGAGGCATAATATATTGTTGCAATAGAAGTAGCAAAGTAAGGGATGTGGATGAAGAAGTTAATCAGGGATTTGGGAGTCATACCAAGCAGCGTGGAGCTAACTCACATATACAATGACAGCGATAGAGTGATAGCTCTAACAAGGGAACCTAGGTCTCATCAGAATTATTATGAGGAGATTCCAACTAATTATAGCAATCATGACCCATAAAGATATAATAATGAAAAGAGTTCCATCTAAAGATAATATTGTAGATCCACTGATGAAGCCGCTAGCTCAGATTGTATTCGAGCATCACAAGGGTCTGATGAGGATCAGATGCTAGTTACAGGTGCCCTGCAAGCCAATCATGTAAGTGATGATACGTGTGACATGCTGTGTGATCTCTTTGCTTATGATTAATATTGACATATTCTCACATTATTTGTTACATATATATTGTGATGTCCTTAGTTCTGTGCAATGGGAGTTGGATCGTGATGAGATCACGATAATGAGATCGATTCACCTTTAAACACATCATAAATAATCCCGATCATAGGTTACTCAAGAGGGACATTGAGATAACCAGACAGATCGGTGTACTATATACCCGTCCATATGATGGAGGCGGCTGGTCTAAGAGCCACTTGTGCGGAGATACTAAGGATATAGTACAAGTGCTCATTGGAGAATGAGTTCACTAATTGATCCGCTTATGGAGTGCTGTATGGTTAATGATACCTAATGTCATACAGTGATTCCATAGGTCTAGTTGTCTATATAGTCCTTAGACTTGAGACACTAAGGATGTCTTGTATGAGTACTCCTTTCTTTGACGTCAGACTTACAGGTTTGGAAAGTTTCAGATCTGGTATAGCTAATTATCGGGATTGGTAGCCAACCTTACGAAGGTAATTAAGTGTCAATAGAGGATCATCCACTCTCGGTATCACGAGAGGAATATCCCATATATGCTTGCTCAGATAAATCCCTGGCCATGGTCATTCGGATTGAGAGAGAAAGAGTTCTCTGAGAGAATCTGATTAGAGCGAGACTATAACGAATTCCGTATGTGACTTGACAGTACCATATCCAATATACGAACTCTGGGATATTATTTGGATGAGAGATTATATATATATGGTAACTATGGATAGACAAGTCTGATGGATTTGATCCCCCCTGTACCGTCTGGGGACTATGGCGTAGTGGCCTAGTACGTCTATAGTCAATGAGTCGAGTGATTTATTATGGGGATAATAATTCACTATATCAGAAGGAGTTCTGATGGGAGTGACTCACAGCTAGCTCGGTATCAAGCCTAGAGGGTCACACACATATGGTGGAGGCTTCAGCGAATAGAGGATTGGATGAAGATCCAATTAGCCCCTATTCTCATTAGATGAGACCCTATGTTGATGGGCTCCTTGATTAAGACCCAATTATAAGCCTAAGGAGATTATTGGATAGAGATCCAATAATATAAGGTTAGTGGGTTATTGGATGGAGATTCAATACCCACTAAGGAAGGAGCCCTAGGGTTTTGGTGGCTCTCTATAAATAGGAGGAGAGACTCATGGTTGATAGGTTGAAGCTTTAGCCACCACCTCCTATTCTCCTCCCTCCCTCTGAGTAAGAGTTGCAAGATTAGATTGGAGGAGTTTCGCTGCAGAGATCCATTGTGTGGATACCGACACTTGACCTCCTTCATCTTCTCCATCTTGATCTGGAATACAGGGATATACGATCTGCTTAGGTAAAATAAATCTCTCACACATCGCGGTTTTTTAATTTTTATGGTTTTTCTTGCGACCCCAATCTTTTGCACGACGATTTGATCTACGTGGGAACCAATTTTTATTTTAATTTCCGCTGTGCTTGTGATACATCCGCTGAGGTTTCCCAACAGTGGTATTAGAGCCAAGGTTTTCTTGCGAAAGATTGATTTTAAACTACATGTGATGAGATTAAAATGCGTAGAATCGTTCTACGCGTTTATAGCAAGAACAACGAGGAGGAGGGGCGGCCAACCACGACCAGCCCCCATGCAGGGCCGTGCTGGTTATAGGTGGCCTGCAAGCCAATCACGTGAGTGATGGCACGTGTGATATGCTGTGTGATCTTTTTTCTTATGATTAATATTGATATATTCTTATATTATATTATTTGTTACATATATATTGTGATGTCCTTATTTCTGTACAATGGGAATCGGATCGTGATGAGATCACGATAATGAGATCAATTCACCTTTAAACACAGATCCTAAATAATCCCGGTCATAGGTTACTCAAGAGGGACATCGAGATAACCGGACAGACCGGTGTACTATATACCCGTCCATATGATGGAGGCGGCTGGTCTCATAGCCACTTGTGTGAAGACACTAAGGATATAGTACAGGTGCTCATTAGAGAATGAGTTCACTGATTGATCCGCTTATGGAATGTTGTATGGTTAATGATACCTAATGTCAGACAGCGATTCCATAGTCCCAGTTGTGTATCTGGTCCTTAGACTTAAGACACCAAGGATGCCTTGTTTGAGTACTCCTTTCTTTGACGCCAGATTTACAGGTTTGGAAAGCTCTAGATCTGATACAGCTGGTTATCGTGATTGATAGCCAACCTTATGAAGACAATTGAGTGTCAATAGATGATCATCCACTCTCGGTATCACGAGAGGAATATCTCATATGTGCTTGCTTAGACAAATCCCTGGCCAGGGTCATTCGGATTGAGAGAGAAGGAGTTCTCTGGTAGAATTCGATTAGAGCAAGATAAACTTATTTCGTGTGTGACCTGACAGTACAATGTCCAATATACGGTCTTTAGGATATTACTTGGATGAGGGATTATAGATACATGGTAACTATAAATAGACATGTCCGATGGATTTGATCCCCCTTGTACCATCTGGGGACTATGGCGTAGTGGCCTAGTACGTCCATAGTCGATGAGTCGAGTGAATTATTATGGGGATAATAATTTACAATATCAAAAGGAGTTCTGATGGGAATGACTCATGGCCAGCTCGGTATCGGGCCTAGAGGTTCACACACATATGGTGGATGCTTTAGCAAATAGAGGATTGGATGAAGATCCAATTAGCCCATATTTTCATTAGATGAGACCCTATGTTGATGGACTCCTTGATTAAGGCCCAATTATAGGCCTAAGGAGATTATTGGATAGAGATCCAATAATGCAAGGTTAGTAGATTATTGGATGAAGATCCAATACCCACTGAGGAAGGAGCCCTAAGATTTTGGTGGCTCTCTATAAATAGGAGGGGAGACTCAGGGTTGATAGGCTGCAGCTTTAGCCACCACCTATTCTCCTCCCTCCCTCTGAGCAAGAGTTGCAAGATCAGAGAGGAGGAGTTTTGCTGCAGAGATCCATCGTGTGGATACCGCTAGAGAGGAGGACGCTTGACCTCCTTCATCTTCTCCATCCGGATCTGGAATACAGGGATATACGATCTCCCTAGGTAAAATCAATCTCTCACACGTCGCAGTTTTATCGATTTTTACGTTTTTCTCGTGACCCCAATCTTTTGCACGACGATTTGATCTACGTGCGAAATCGGTTTTTGTTTTTGATTTTCGCTGCGTGTGTGATGCACCCGCTGTAGGTTTCCCAACAGGCCGACCACCCACGGCCAGGCCAGCTGCAAGGGGAAGCCGGCGATGGACTAGGCCCCCTGTAAGGGGGCGGCCGGCCATGGCCAAAACCCCCTTACAGGGGCAGCCATCCATCAAGGTGCAGTCGCCAGCAGGCGCGACCGCTCGTGGGCATGGCTGTGCCTGCGGGCATAGGCAGCGCCCGCGACCAGGCCACTGGTGGCGGTTGCCAGTTGCAAGGCCGCAAGGGGTAGCCCCGCGGCCAAGGCTGACGCTGGCAGGAGCGGCCGCCAACAGGGGCAGCGCCCGCGCAAGGCGACGTCGCCGGCCCACGAGGTGCCGCCCGATGGTAGCAACGCCTGTCGAAGGGGCAACTACCCATGCTGACAGCGTGCAGCACCACCGCTTGCATAGGGGCAGTAGTGGTGGCGGTGTAGAGGGGGGCAAGGAAAGGGCATCCTTTTAGAAAAAGGATGATCCTGCCCCTATGAATTCAGGAAATTCTAAGGATTGTTCTCATGTATAGAATTCCTAAAATACCCTTACCTTTCTAGAAATTCAAAGGACTATCCTCTCACCCAGAATTATAAAAATACCCTTGATAATTCTAAAAATCTAAGCACATCCTGATTTCTAGAAAAATAATTAATTAAATAGTTTAATTAATTATTATATATCTAGTAATCCTACATATGATGTGATATACATATGATGTATGATGTGGATGGATGATCATGAGCCATGTGTTGTGATGTGTGTAATTATGATTATTATTATTGTTGGGGCCTATGAGCCTCTGTTTTTCTCATTTATTGTCTGACCTGCATGCATGTGATTATTTATAATTACATGGAGAGGCGCGACGTGAGCGTGGAGATAACAGCGAGACCCATGATGTCGTCGCAGGAGATTACGACACATGGTGATGCGACGACCCGACGGAACCGATTATGACGAGATCAACAATCACAAGGCATAGAGATGCGCCAATGCACACATAGATCCTATTATGAGTGATTAGGCCCATTGGCTCGGGCTTAATCATATTAGGTGATGGCTCATGATCATCTGGTGTAGCTTGCATATGTGATGTGTTACACACCTACTAGATATATATATATATATATATATATATATTTGTATACGATGTAGATATATATTAAATATGTATGTGTGTGACACAACATATTAGGAGACCGATACGAAACAAAAACCCCTCCTACGATAATATTAAGTCGGTAAGAGTGAGGCAATAAGATTGACACACGTGGCCTTCCATCGTTATAGGAAGAACTCGAATCCCGATATAGGTTAAGTTGGTCGAGTCGAGGCTCACCTATCTGCGTGATCGAGTTCTTGCCTACGATATATATATGTCACCGGTGACCTGAGGACGTGGTATGACTTAGTCGAGCAGTCGAGAGCATATACATCTAATCAGACTCATCTTGTAGCGATGGTGATGACTTAATTGAACATCATGGTTGGTCGAGCAGTCGAGACCTTGATGATTCAAAGGTCGAACATGATGGGAATCACAAGGAGGTGTGATTAACAAGAGTTGTCTATATTTTGGGCTTAGTGTAGTTGGTCGAGTCCCTCGAGATTGCACTAAGATGCCAATTCGATCCCGATCCCCACTAGGAGTCTGCCGGAGACTTTCGTCTCACATGTCGAGGGTGTCGCGTGATTCGCTAGGAAAATAGTGGGAGTATATTAAGATAGAAATCCATATCTTAATTAGTATTTTTTATAAAATCTGCATGTTATTTATTTTCACTATATCTTGTTTATCGCTTGTAAAACCCCTGTGTGGCATACTTGATGCCAACCGCCTCATTGGTCTAAAGGCTCTATTTTTTTATTTGACAATTATTCTCACGAAGGAGAAAATCCTAAATGTTCTTAACATAATTGTGCCCACACCGGAGGAAAGGACAAGCGAGGATGAGATCATGGTAGGACACTTGGGTTCTATCGTGGAGGAAGAGGATGAAAAAGGGGATAAACGATCACTTCGAGGGGATCATGCCTCCTTAATCACTTCGAGGGGATCTACCTCTTTGATCTCTATAGGGGATCGACCCTCCTAGGGTTTTGGCCTATTGGCCAAAACTAATACTTCTCCATTTATTATTTTTTGGAAAAGGGTTTACAACCTTATTTATAAGGCTTTACCAAAAGTCTTACTAATCTATGACTCTTGATAGATTCCTAACTGAAAATAATAATGGACTCTATCCTAACTGAAGATAAAAACCACTCAATCTACTCATAACCGACTCGATAAGATTCACCCAACCCATAACTGACTCTGGCTAATATGACTCAACCTGAATAAATGGACCCGACTTAGCTAGGGTCCTAACAGACCCGCCCACTTCAAATCAGCCTTGCCCTCAAGGCTGAGCAATGTCAGATTTCGGGAGCACTTCAATATTTACCACGCATCATGATTCTTTGATCAATTAAGTAGGATCTCCACGACGGTCCAAAGCGACTTAAGAGCTCTCTCTTGAATTGTCCCCACGAAGGGACTCCGTGATAAGTCTTGTATAAATCATACCACTGGATCATATCATATTCGAGTCTTGTATAAATCATGCCAATATTAATCATAAGCAAAAAGATCATACAGTGTGTCACACGTGCCATCACTCACGTGATTGGCTTGCAGGGCACCTGTAACCAATAATCTCCCACTTGACCAAAAACCACTCACCTATGTGTCTGATCCCCATCAGACCCCCTGTGATGCTCAAATACAATATGAGCCAACGGCTTCATCAGTGGATCTGCAATGTTATCTTTGGATGAAACTTTTTCCGTTGCTTTATCTTTTCGGGTTATGATCACTCTAATCAGATGAAACTTCCTCAGAATAATTCTGTTGAGACCTGAGTTTCTTTGTTAAAGTTATCACCCTGTCGCTGCCACAATATATGGGAGTCAGCTCCACGCTGCTTGGTATGACTCTCAAATCCTTGATGAACTTCTTCATCCAAACCCCTTTCTTTGCTGCAGCAATGTATTCCGCCTCTATGGTCAAGTCAGCAGTAGTATCTTGCATGGAACTCTTCCAGCTTACTGCTCCTCCATTCAGGGTGAAAATAGACCCTGAATTCGACTTGCTATCATCAATGTCGGACTAAAAATTTGAGTTCGTGTAGCTCTCAACCTGGAAGCTACCTTCTCTATATATCAGTAAAAGATCCTTAGTACTTCTCAAGTACTTAAAGATACACTTTACTGCCTTCCAGTGTTCTAAACCTAGATCTGTCTGATACCTGCTCGTGACACTCAGAGCATGTGCTATATCAGGCTTGGTACATAGCATCGCATACATGATAGACCATATCGCTGAGGCATAAGATATCTTATCCATGTCTACCGTTTCTTCAGAAGTCTTTGGGGACATTCTCCTAGAAAGTGATATTCAATGTCTCATTGGTATGAGACCTCTCTTGGAATTCTTTATGCCAAACCTTTTGACAATGAAGTCTATTTACCTAGACTGGGACAAGTCAAACATCCTTTTGGGTCTATCTCTATAGATCTAGATCCCCAAAATATAGGATGCTTCCCCTAAGTCTTTCATAGAGAAGTTTCTAGATAGCTAAGCCTTTATTGTGAAGAGCATTCCTATATCATTCCCAATGATTAGGATGTCATCCACATATAGCACCAAGAAGATGATAATGCTCCCACATACCTTCCTGTACACACAAGGCTCATCTTCATTCTTAATGAAGTCATAAGATCCGATCACCTCATTAAATCTTATGTTCCAACTTCAGGAAGCTTGCTTCAATCCATAAATGAATCTAAGTAACCTGCACACTTTATCTGGACTCTCTTTGGATACGAATCCCTCTAACTATATCATATACACCTTCTCCTCGAGGTTGCCATTGAGGAATATCATTTTGACATCTATCTGCTAAATCTCATAGTCATAGTGTGCTGCAATTGCCAAAATAATTCTAATGGACTTAAGCATGGCTACAAGTGAGAAGGTTTTGTCATAGTCAACTCTTTGTTTTTTACGATATCCTTTAGCTACCAGTCTTGCTTTATAAGTCTCTACCTTTCCATCCACTCTGATCTTCTTCTTGAAGATCTATTTACAACTGATGGGTACAATACCCTCAGGTGCATCCACAAGGTTTCAAATCTTGTTAGAGTACATGGAATCCATCTTAGAATTCATGGCTTCTTGCCACTTCCCAGAGTCTATACTCATAATAGCCTCATTGTAGGTCTGAGGATCAACATCCTGAGAATCATCTCTACTGATATGTCCCACATATCTTTCAGGAGGGTGAGATACTCTACTAGACCTACGTAAAGTTGAAACTTATGTGTTAGGTACCTGAACAAACTCGGGCTTTGGAATGGTTCTTGAGCTAGGTTCTCCAACCTTGCTCAATTCTATCTTGCTCCCACTGTTTCCACCAAGAATGTGTTCCTTCTCAAGGAACACAGTTCTCTTAGCAACAAAGACCTTTCGGTCCTCGGGATGATAGAAATAATACCCCAAAGTCTCCTTAGGGTATCCTATGAACGTGCACCGTTCTGTCCTTGATTTCAACTTGTAGGGGTTGTGTCTTCTAATATGGGCAGGACAGCTCCAAATCTTAATCACCTTAAGATCGAGCTTCTTTCCTTTCCATATCTCATATGGTGTAGACACTACCGACTTTGATGGAACTATGTTCAGAAGGTAAGCTACGGTATCTAGGGCGTACCCCCAGAACGAGATGGGTAGATCAGCGAAACACATCATGGACTGCACCATGTCTAACATGTGCGATTCCTCCTTTCTGATACACTATTGAGCTGAGGTGTATAAGGAGGTGTCCACTGGGATAGAATCTCATTGTCCCTGAGGAAATGGGTGAACTCTATACTCAAGTACTCTCTTTCTCGATCTGATCGAAGAGTTTTAATACTCTTTCCAATCTGGTTCTCCACCTCATTCTTATATTCTTCGAATTTCTTGAGGGTCTCAGATTTGTACTTCTTCAAGTACATATGTCCATACCTAGAGAAATTATCAGTGAATGTAATGAAGTATGAGTAACTACCTATAGCCTGAGTCAACATGGGACCACATACATCACTATGTATGAGTTCCAATAATTCAGTGGCTCTCTCTCCAATTCCACTAAAAGGAAAGTTGGTCATTTTCCTACAAAGACAAGGTTCGCAAGTTGCAAATGACTCATAGTCAAATGGATCTAAGTATCCATCTTTCAGCAACTTTTGAATCATTCCCTCATGTATAAAGTTGCATATGACTCATAGTCAAATGAATCACGCGACAACCTCGATGCGTGAGACGAAAGTCTCCGTCAGACTCCTAGTGGGGATCGAAACCCAATTGGCATATTAGTGCAATCTCGAGAGACTCGACCAACTACACTAAGCCCAAAAGGTAGACAACTCTTGTCAATCACAACTCCTTGTGATTCCCATCATGTTCAGCCTCTGAATCATCATGGTCTCGACTACTCGACCAACCATGAAGTTCAGTTAAGTCATCACCATCGTTACAAGATGAGTCTGATTCGATGGATATGCTCTCGACTGCTCAACCAAGTCATTTCATGTCCTTAGGTCACCGGTGACATATATATGTTGTAGGCAAGAACCCGATCACGTAGATAGGTGAGCCTCGAGTGACTCGACCAACTCAACCCATGTCGGGATTCAATTTCTTCCTATAACGATGGAAGGCCACGTGGGTCAATCTTATTGCCTCACGCTTACTGACTTAATATTATCGTAGGAGGGGTTTTTATTTTCTATTGGTCTCCTAATATGTCGTGTCACACACATACATATTTAATATATATCTACATCACATGCAAAAATATATATACATATATCTAGTGGGTGTATAACACATCACACATGCAAGCCACACCGGATGATCATGAGCCGTCACCTAATATGATTAAGCCCGAGCCGATGGGCCTAATCACTCATAATAGGATCTATGTGTGCATCGGCGCATCTCCATGCCCTGTGATTGTTGATCTCGTCATTATTGGTTCTGTCGGATCATCGCAACACCATACGTCGTAATCTCCGGCCATGACATCGTGGGTCCTACTATCATCTCCACGCTCCTGATGCGCCTCTTCATGTAATTACAAATAATCACAGACATGTAGGACCGACAATAAACGAGAAAAACAAAGGTTCGCAGGCCCCAATAATAATAATAATCATAATTACACACATCACAACACATAGCTCATGATCATCCATCCACATCATATATCATATGTACATCACATCATATGTAGGATTACTAGATATATATATATAATAATTAATTAAACTATTTAATTAATTATTTTTTTGGAAATTAGGATATGCTCGAAATTTCTAAAATTGTCAAGAGCATTTTTGTAATTCTGGATGAGAGGACAGTCCTCAGAATTTTTAGAATTATCAAGTGTATTTTTATAATTCTAGATGAGAGGACAGTCCTCGAAATTTCTAGAATTATTGAGGGCATTTTCAGAATTCTATACATGAGGATAGTTTTCAAAATTTTTGAAATTCCGAGGGGTAGGATTATCATTTTCTCAAAAGGATGCCCTAGCCCTCTCCTTGCACCCGCTGCGTCGCCGCCGTCGCTGCTCCTACGCAGGCGACGGCTGCCCTTTGTGGTCGACGGTCGACGGTCGCCCTGCCATGGGGCGGCCACCCCTGCGGCTGGTACCCTATAGCCAGCCCCCTTGCGAGCGTCGCGCTGCCAGCGGTTGCCGCCCCTTACGAACTGCTGTCCCTACGAGCGGCAGCCACCCCTTGCGGGCTGGCCCTAGCCGCAGCCGGTCGCCCACTTGCAGGGGGGCCTTGGCCGCGGCCTGGCCGTGGGTGGCCGGCCCTACATGGGGACTGGCCGTGGCTGGTCGCCCCTCATCCTTGCTACCTTCACTGCGAAAACGCAGCAAGAACGCGTAGAACAATTATACGTGATTTAATCTCATCACACGCAGTTTAAAACCAATCTTTCGCATGAAAACCTTGGCTCTGAAACCACTGTTTGGAAACTTCAGTGGGTGCATCACATGCGCAGCGAAAATTAAAACAAAAATTGGTTTCCCACGTAGATCAAATCGTCGTGCAAAAGATTGGGGTCATGAGAAAAATCGTAAAAAATCAAAAAATCACGATGTGTGAGAGATTGATTTTACCTAGGGAGATTGTATATCCCTGTATTTCAGATCCGGATGGAGAAGATGAAGGAGGTCAAGCGTCCTACTCTCTAGCGGTATCCACACGATGGATCTCTACAGCGAAACTCCTCCAATTTGATTTTGCAACTCTTGCTCAGAGGGAGGGAGGAGAATAGGAGGTGGTGGTTAAAGCTGCAGCCTATCAACCATGAGTCTCCCCTCCTATTTATAGAGAGCCACCAAAAAACCCTAGGGCTCCTTCCTTAGTGGGTATTAGATCTCCATCCAATAACCCACTAACCTTGCATTATTGGATCTCTATCCAATAATCTCCTTAGGCCTATAATTGGGCATTAATCAATGAGCCCATCAACATAGGGTCTCATCTAATGAGAATAGGGGCTAATTAGAGCTTCATCCAATCCTCTATTCGCTGAAGCATCCACCATATGTGTGTGACCCTCTAGGCCCAATACCGAGCTGGTTGTGAGTCACTCCCATTAGAACTCTTTCTGATATAGTGAATTATTATCTCCATAATAATTCACTCGACTCATCGACTATGGACGTACTAGGCCACTATGCCATAGTTCCCAGATGGTATAGGGGGATCTAATCCATCAGACTAATCTGTCCATAATTATCGTGTATCTATAATCTCTCATCCAACTAATATCTCAGAGACCGTATATTGGACATGGTACTGTCAGGTCACATACAAAATCTGTCATAGTCTCGCTCTAATTGGATTCTCCCGAAGAACTCTTTCTCTCTCAATCTGATTGACCCTGGCTAGGGATTTGTCTGAGCAAGCACATATGGGATATTCCTCTCGTGATACCGAGAGTGGATGATCCTCTACTGACATTCAATTGCCTTCATAAGGTTGGCTACTAATCCCGATAACTAGTTGTACCAGATCTGGAACTTTCCAAACCTGTAATTTGGCATCAAAGAAAGGAGTACTCATACAAGGCATCCTTGGTGTCTCAAGTCTAAGGATCAGATACACAATTGGGACTATGGAATCGCTTTCTGATATTATGTATCATTAACCATACAATATTCCATAAGCAGATCAATCAGTGAACTCATTCTCTAATGAGCACATGTACTATATCCTTAGTGTCTCCACACTAGTGGCTGTGAGACCAGCCGCCTCAATCATATGGACGGGTATATAGTACACCTATCTGTCCGGTTATCTCAATGTCCCTCTTGAGTAACCTGTGACCAAGATTATTTAGGATCTGTGTTTAAAGGTGAATCGATCTCATTATCATGATCTCATCACCATCTGACTCCCATTGTACAGAATCAAGGACATCACAATATATATGTAACAGATAATGTGAGAATATGTCAATATTAATCATAAGCAAAAAGATCACATAGCGTGTCACACGTGCCATCACTCACGTGATTGGCTTGCAGGGCACCTATAACTAGCAGATACCGCTAAAGAGGAGGACATTTGACCTACTTAATCCTCTTCCATAGGATCTGAAAGTTTCAGGGATATATGATATCCTCAAGTAATCAACCTCATACTAATTACGATTTTATAATTTTTTACGTATTAATCTTTACACGATAACTTGATAAATGTTGGAAACCGATTTTGTTTTCATTCTTCTATTGTGCTTGTGATTCTTTGATGGTTTTCCAATAGTGGTATCAGAGCCAGGTTGCTCATGCAATGATTGGCTTTCAACTACGTGTGATGAAATTGAATCGTGTAGAATTATTCTGTGTTCTTGTTATGCCCGAAGATACATACGGAGAGGAGGCGTGCCCGCTTGGTTGCAAAGGTAGTGCCCACAGTGCAAACTACTTGCTGGAGGAGGTAGCCACTTGTGGGCAGGTCACCTACAATGGCGACTGCCTATGGCCAAGGCCCCTACAAGGGCGACCGCTCATAGTCAGACTGCCTGTAGGGGGCCCGCAAGGGTGTTGCCCGTGGGTAGGGGCAGCATTTGTAGCTCGCTAGAAGGGAGTTGAGGGATTATGGTTTTTTTCCAATAAAAGGATGATTTTATCCTTTAAAATTTCAGAAATTCCTTGACCTATCTTTTTGGCCATAATTTTAAAAATACTCTTAACAATTCTAAAATTTTTTGATATATCCTAGATTTTAGAAAATATAGTCAATTAAA
Organism: Ensete ventricosum; assembly: GCA_029747655.1. Lineage (NCBI taxonomy): Eukaryota > Viridiplantae > Streptophyta > Magnoliopsida > Zingiberales > Musaceae > Ensete > Ensete ventricosum. The sequence goes on from JAQQAF010000007.1 coordinate 30,561,609, forward strand.
ATATTTAAGTAACTGTTATTATTTATCTAGTAGTCCTACATGATGATGTATGTATATGTGATGTATGAAATAGATGGATAATTATGAACCATGTGATGTGATGTGTGTAATGTAATTATTATTATTATTGGGGCCTACGAGCCTCCGTTTTTCTCGTGTATTATCGGGCCTGCGTGCTTATGATTATATTGTAATTACATGAAGAGGTGCGACGAGAGCGTGGAGATGTCAATGGGACCCACAATATCGTGATGGGCGATCATGACGCATGGTGATGTGCCAAGGATCCGACAGAATTGATGATGATGAGATAACGATCACAGGGCATGGAGATGCGCCAATATATATATATAGATCATATTATGAGTGGGTGGGCCCACTAGTTGAGGCTTAATCATATTAGGTGACGGTTCATGATCATCCGATATTGTATGTATATGTGATATGTAATTATCCACGTACTATATATATATATAATGTAAATATATATTAAATATATATGTGTGTGACATGACATATTAGGAGATCGAAACAAAACAAAACCCCTCATATAATAATATTAAGTTGGTAAACGTGAGGTAATAAGATTGACCCACATGGCCTTCCATCATTATAAAAATAAATTGAATCCCGACATAGGTTGAATTGGTCAAGTCCCTTTAGGCTCACCTATCTTCACGATTCAAGATCTTACCTATGATATAGAGATTGTCACCGATGACTTGAGGATATGGTATGCTTGGTCGAGTCTCTCGAGGGCATATCATCAAATCAAACTCATCTTATAATAATAGTGATGACTTAACTGAATATCATGGTTGGTCATGTCCCTCAAGACCATGATGGTTCAAAAGCCGAACAAGATGGGAATCACAATGAGTTGTGATTAGCTAGAGTTGCTACCTTTTTGAGCTTAGTATGATTGGCCGAGTCCCTCGAGATTACACTAAGATGTCGATTGGATCCCGGTCCCCACTAGAAGTTTGTCGGAGACTTCTGTTTCACATGTCGAGGGTGTCATGTGACTCGTTAGAAAATTAGTAGGAGTATATTAAGATAAAAAGTTTGTATCTTAATTAATTTTCTATAAAATCTGCATGTTATTCATTTATGCTACATCTTGTTTGTTAGAAACATGTCGTTTGTAAATCCCCTATGTGGTATACGTGATACCAATCACCTCACTGGTTCAAACTATATGGATTAGTTTCATAATTTGATAATTGTTCTTATGGTAGAGAAAATCGTATATATCCTTGATACGGTTCTGCCCAAGAAAGAGAAGCATGTTCTCTATATTAGTGAGCCCAAAAAGAGAATGAAGGCTGATAAGTCCCTTAAGAAGGGCAAGGGCAAGGGCAGACCGAGCAAGGTAAAGGTTGCCAAGAAAGATCCGGTAAAGGATAAAGGCCAATGCTTCCACTGTGGAAAAGACGAGCACTAAAAGAGGAACTGCAAGGATTTTCTCGTAGAGAAGGCGAAACAAAAGCTTAGAGAAGCTTCATGTACATTCATGTTCAATCTCCATTTGACATATTTTTTATGATAACACATGGCTATTGGATACGAGGAGTGCTTATCATATCTGCAATTCGTTGTAGGTCTTCGTAAAGCTTATGAGACTGGCGAGAGGCGAGATGGATCTCAAGATGGGTAATGGAATAAGAGTTGCTATAGTTGCGATTAGTGAGGTTATCTTACATATGCCTGGTGGAGCTACAATAGCATTAGATGCATACTATTACATTTTCTCTATTATCAAAAATATTATTCTTATTTCATGTTTGATAATTAGTAGATATAAACTAGTTTTTTTAGAACAATAGTTATTTAATAATTTTAGATGATGAGATTATCACAAGAGGGATGTTGATTAATGGCATATATGTGCTAGACATTTCTCCACACATCATGAATATAATATGTCCAAGAGGAAATGAGATGAGTAAACAATGCATACCTATGACATTATAGGCTAGGTTTTATCCATGAGAGAATGATTCTAAAGTTGCTGAAAGATGGATATTTAGATCCATTCGACTATGAGTCATATGCAACTTGTGAAACTTGCCTTCTTGTAAAGTTGACCAACTCTCCTTTTAGTGGAACTAGAGAGAGAGCCACTGAGTTGTTGGAACTCATACATAGGCGATGTATGTGGTCCTATGTCGACTCTAACTATAGGTGGTTACTCCTACTTTATTACATTCACAAATGATTTCTCTATATATGGACACATGTACTTGACGAAGTATAAGTTCGAGCCTTCGAGAAATTTAGAGAATATAATAATGAAGTGGAGAACCAGATTGGAAAGAGTATTAAGACTCTTTGATCGGATCGAGGAGGAGAGTACTTGAGTATATAGTTCACTCATTTCTTTAGGGACCATGAGATACTGTTATAGTGGAACCTCCTTATACACCTCAGCTCAATGGTGTATCAAAAATGAGGAATCACATGCTATTAGACATGGTGCAATCCATGATGAGTTTCGTCGACCTACCTATCTCATTTTGGGATATGTCATGAAGATTGCAGCTTACCTTCTGAACATAGTTTCATCTAGGTCAGTAATGTCTACAACATATGAGATATAGAAAGAGAAGAAGCTCAATCTTAAGTTTGTTAAGATTTGGGGCTACCTTGCCCACGTTAGAAAACACAATCCCGACAAGTTGGAATAAAGGACAGAATAATGCAAGTTCATGGGATACCCCATGGAAACTTATGGGTATTATTTCTATCATTCTAAGGACTAGAAGGTCTTTGTTACTAAGACGGTTATGTTCTTTGAGAAGGAAAATGTTCTTGGTGGAAATAGTGGGAGTGAGATAGAGTTGAGCAAGGTTGGAGAACCTAGCTCAAGCACTATTCTAGATTCCAAGTTTGTTTAGGTATCTAGCATATAAGTTTTAACTTTACACAAATCTAGCAGAGTAGCTCACCCTCCTGAAAGATATGTAGGACATATCAGTGGAGATGACACTCAAGATGTTGATCCTAAGACCTATGATGATGCTATTATGAGTATTGACTTCAGAAAGTGGCAAAAATCTATGAATTCTGAGATGGATTCCATATACTCCAACAAGGTTTAGAACCTTGTGGATGCACCTGAGGGTATTGTACCCATTAGCTGCAAGTAGATCTTCAAGAAGAAGATCAAAGCAGATGGAAAGGTGGAGATCTATAAGGCTGGTGGCTGAAGCGTATCGTCAAATGCAAGGAGTTGACTATGATGAAAACTTTTCACTCGTATCCATGCTGAGATCCAACAAAATTATTTTGGCTATTGCAGTACACTGTGACTATTAGATATTTGGCAGATGGATGTGAAAATCACGTTCCTCAATGGCAATCTCAAGGAGGAGGTATATATGATACAACCTAAGGGATTCATATCCAAGAAGAGTCTATATAAGGTGTATAGATTGCTCAGGTCTATCTATGGACTGAAGCAAGCTTCCAAAAGTTGGACATAAGATTTGATGAGGCGATTAGATCTTATGACTTCGTTAAGAACAAAGATAAGCCTTGTGTATACAGGAAGGTAAGTGAGAGTGCTATTACCTTCTTAGTGTTATATGTAAATGATATCCTAATCATTGGGAAAGATGTAGGAATGCTTTGCATAATTCAGACTTAGCTATCTAGATGCTTCTCCATTAAGGACTTAAGGGAAGCATCCTACATTTTGGGGATTCAGATATATAGAGATAGATCCAAGAGGATGCTTAGTTTGTCCCAGTCCAGGAACAAAGACTCTATTATCAAAATATTTGGCATGTAAAATTTCAAAAGATATCACATACAAATAAGACATAGAATATCACTTTCTAGGAGTATGTCCCCAAAGACTCCTAAGAAAAGGGACATTGACACGAGGTAATACATCAGTGATAGGGTCTATCAAGTATACTGTGCTATGTACCAGACCTGATATAACGCATGCTTTGAGTGTCACGAGTAGGTATCAGGCTAATCCAAGTTTAGAATACTAGAAGGTAGTAAATTACATTCTTAAGTTCTTGAGAAGAATTGAGGATCTTTTATTAGTATATGGAAGAGGTAGCCTCTAGGTTGAGGGCTACATGAACTTTAATTTCTAGTTCAATATTGATGATAGCAAGAAAAACTCAAAATACTTGTTCATCTTGAATGGATGAGCAGTAAGCTGGAAGAGTTCCAAGCAAGGTATTACTACTGACTGGACTGCCGAGGCGAAGTAAATTGCTACAATAGAAGTAGTAAAGGAGGGGGTCTGGATAAAGAAGTTCATCGCAGATTTGGAAGTTATACCGAGCAATAAGGAGCTGATTCCTATATATATAGACACCAACAGGGCAATAGCTCTAGCATGGGAACCCAAGTCTTATAAAAAATATTCTAAGGAGGTTCCAACTAATTAGATAGATCATAGTCTGTAAAGATGTAGCAATGAAAAGAGTTCCATCCGAAGATAACATTGCAGATCCACTAATAAATCTATTATCTCAAATTATCTTTGAGCATCACAAGGGTATGATGGGATCAAACACATAAGTGATTAGCTTTTAGTCAAGTAGGAGATTGACAGTTATAAGTGTCCTACAAGCCAATCGTGTGAGTGATGACACGTGTGATATACTGTTCTTTTTCCTTACTATTATTATGGATATTTTCTCATATTATATTATCTGTTGAATATACATATTATGATGTCCTTGGTTATGTGCAATGGGAATCGAATTGTGATGAGATCACGATAATAAGATCGATTCACCTTTAAACACAGATCCTAAATAATCTCGGCCAAATGTTACTTGAGAGGGACATCGAGATAACCAGATAGATCGGTGTACTGTATACCTGTCTATATGATGGAGGTGGCTGGTCTCATTGCCACTTATGTGGGGATACTAAGGGTACAATACATGTTCTTCTTAGAGAATAAGTTTAATGATTAATCCGCTTATGGAATGCGGTATGATTAATGATACCTAAAGTCAGATAGTGATTTTGTAATTCTAGTTATATGTCTGGTCCTTAGACTTTAGACACCAATGATGTTTTATTTAAGCACTTCTTTCTTTGACGCTGGACTTGCATGTGTGGAAGACTCCAGATCTGGTACAATCGGTTATCGGGATTGGTAACCAAACTTATGAAGGTAATTGAGTGTCAATAGAGGATCATCTACTCTTGGTATCATGAGAGAAATATCCTGTGTGCTCTCGCTTAGACAATTCCCTAGCCAGGGTCGTTCGGATTAAGAGAGAAGGAGTTCTAAGAAAGAATCCAATTATAGCGAGACTTGGATAGATTATGTATATGGCCTGATAGTACCATGCCCAATATATGGTCTTTAGGATATTAGATGGATGATGGACTATAAATATATGGTAACTAAGGACAGACATATCCAATGGATTAGATCCCCTATACCGTCTCGAGACTATGATGCAGTAGCCTAGTACATCCATAATCGATGAGTTGAGTGAATTCTTACGAGATAATAATTCACTGAATCAGAAGGAATTCTGATAGGTGAAATTCACAGCTAGCTCAGTATTAGGCTTAAAGGGTCATACACATATAGTGGATGATTGCAGCGAGTAGAGGATTAGATGTGAGTTATTCAATGAGCCATTGTTCTCATTGGATGAGACCCAACATTAATGGGCTCCTTGCATGAGGCCCAACTAGAGGCCAATTGAGATTATTGGATAGAGATCCAATAATCCAAGAGGTGTGGGTAATTGGATGAAGATCCAATACCCACTAAGGTAGGATCCATTAGGGTTTTAGTGGCTCTCTATAAATAGGCGGTAGAGGCAGCACAATAGGGTGATAGGCTACACCATTGGCCACCCCCTCCTATTCTCCTTCCTCCATCATCTTCTCAACCGACCAGCCTCTCCACGCTGCGAGAGGGTAGTGTAGAAGATAGAAGATCTTCCACATTTGCTATGAGAACGTGCACAAGAGTTACGAGTTTTGTGCTATGATTTGTGGAGCATTGCAGCATCGATCCACCATATGGATACAACTAGAGAGGAGGACATCTGACATCCTTAATTCTCTTCCATAGGATCTAAAAGTTTCAAGGCTATATGATCTCCCTAGATAATCAATCTCACACTAGTCGCGGTTTTCGGTTTTACGATTTTTCGCTCACTAATCTTTGCACAATCACATGATAAAATATGGGAAACCAGTTTTTGTTTTTGTTATTTCACTACGCATGTGATGCTTTGATGGTTTCCCAACAAAGACATCTTTGGAAGTATATTTATCCAAGTCGCTTTGGAGAGGAGAATTCTCACTTAAATTCAAAATATCAAATTCAAAATTATCATCAAAATTATTTTTTTAACTTTAGAAAACTCATTAAAAACAACATAAATAGATTCCTCAATAACTAAAGTATTTTTATTAAAAACATGAAAACTTTAGAAATAGAGGAATATCCAAGAAAAATATCTTCATCAGATTTTACATCAAATTTTCCTAAGGCATCATTTTTATTTAAAATAAAACATTTGTAACCGAAAACTTTAAAATACAAAATGTTGGGTCTTTTTTTATTCCATAATTCATAAGAAGATTTGGATAGTAGAGGTCTTATAAGAACCTTGTTTATGACATAGCATACTGTGTTAATGGCTTCATTCTAAAAATATTTGGGTAGGCTATGTTCATTAAGCATGGTCTTTGTCATCTCTTATAAACTCCTATTCTTTCTCTCAATAACTTCATTTTATTATGAACTTCTTAGAGTAGAGAAATTATAGTCATACCTATTGGAATCATAAAATTATTAAAAATCATGAATTTTAAATTCACCACCACGATAACTATGAATAAAAGAAATCATAAAACCTTTTTCATTTTGAACTTGTTTGCAAACCTTTATAAAATATTTAAAACAATTACTCTTATGTGCCAATAAGTATGTCTAGGTAAATCTACTATAGTCATCAATAATTACAAAAGCATTTTTACTACCTCCTAGATTTATGATATCAATTGGTCCAAATAAATCCATATGAATCAATTGTCTTGGTCTAGAGGTGCTTATTTGATTTTTAGGTTTAAAGCTACTCTTTATTTGTGTTTATTGTTGATGTGTATCACAAATCTTATCTTTGATAAATTTAATTCTTGGCATTCCTCTTACAAGTTCTTTAACTCCGATTTGTTAGATCAATTTTATTCTTGCATGACCTAATCTCCTATGCTAAAGCCATATATCAACGTTTAAAATCAAAAAATAAGTTTCATCATGAAAATCACCAAGATCACTAGTATAATCATTATTATTTCTTAAGATAATCATAAATTTATTCTTATATGATATGTCTATATTACATGCATTAGATTCAAATTGATATTATATCCTTTATCACACAATTGATTAATGCTTAATAAGTTATATTTTAAACTATCAACTAACAAAATATCTTCAATCAATAGGTTTGATTTGTTACTGATATTTTCAATACTGATAATCTTCCCTTTGCTGTTGTCTTTGAAGGTGACATATCTTCTGTCTCAACTAGTGAGCTTTGAAAATTATGTTGAATCTTCAGTCATGTGACTTGAGTATCCACTATCAAGATACCATCTTTTACTTCTGACTCTTGTTTACAGACATACCTATAAAAAAAAATGAGGTTTACTTTATGTACCCATTTAACTTTGGGTCCTTCATGGTTAGATCTACCTCTCTTGACTTTTGGCATTAAATCATTGATTCATTTAGGAACCCAAACTAATTTATAAGAACTATATTTTTTGAAGGGGAAAGTATAAGCATAATTATCAAATATTTCGTAAAAATATATTTAGTTTTTGGGAGAATATGTAGTGTGGAACCTTTTACAAATTTTGTTAGCTTTTATTAAGTGTTATTACTAACAAAGCCGATAGCTTCCTTTATGTAAACACAACCTTCGTTAGCAAGAATCATGTGTAATGATTTATTTTTAATTTTAAACTTTTCTAAGGTTTGTTGTAATAATATATTTTCTTTTTTAGTGAATCTAACTCTTCACATTTAGAGCAAGGAGTACAAGAAGTGGATGTTTTATGCAAAGTTTTAAATTTACTAGTAAGTAATGTATGATCCATTTTTAGTGATTTATATTTCTTACTAGCCACTTTAAGCTCAACAAACAATGGTGGCACAACCGCTGACCTGGGTAGTTCAACCGTCATCAACAGCCTGAAAACCTAGGCAATGGTGGCACAATCGCTGCTCACCGACGGTTCAACCGTCGGGAATCCCGAAAAAGTGATTCCCTTCACTTTTCCAATCCCAACTTGAACTATTAGTTGACAACTTCCCTAGTCAACTAAATGAGCTCGACTTAAGCTCAATCCAACCCATAGTAGACCCGATTGACTTTTTGAGTTGATTTGGATTCCTTCCAAATCATACTCAATTTGGACTCAAATTTAACCTATGACTTAAGAATTATTACTATACACAGCCACAAGCTTAATTAACGACCTCACTCTCACAATCCAACAACCTCCGGCATTCCCTGCGATGAGTCTCATGGTATTCCTTTGGTGATCTCCCAACGTGTTCCTAGCCCTGATACCTTCGGCGAAGTCCTAGCGAACTCCCGACGAGCTCCCACCGCATCATCCAAACCTTGGCGTGTTGCCTAAGCTTGATCCTGGGTCCATGTCTGGTCTGTAACTCCTTTTCACTGTCATGGTTAAACCTGCATCACTTCCTCTAACAACACATGTTAGATTAAATATTTATCAATCGATTTCATCATCAAAATTCGAGATTCAACAAAGATAACTTTAGAAATAGATGTATCCAAGTTACTTTGGCGAGGAGATTTCTCAATCAAATTCAAAATATCAAATCAAAATCATCATCAAAATCATTTTTTTAACTTCAAAAAACTCATTAAAAATAACATAGATAGATTCCTGGATAACTAAGTGATAGGACTCCAGTAGGGTTGAGTCCTAATCACCCTAGAAGTAGTCAAATAAAACCCTGTGGGATTGTAATAAAACCCCACCTAGCCACTTCTATCCTATAAAGAAGTATGGTTATGATTTAGATTGGGGCCTTAGGGTTTAATAGCTGCCACCCCCTTTACTGGGCTAGTTGGCCAGGGTTTCCCCTTGCTTAGGTTGGCTATAGAGCCAACCTAGCCGCCACTTGTTCCGTCTAAGGCAAGTAGGCTATAGAAGGGGCAAAAGGGTAATTTTAGTTAGACAAGCACCCCTTAGGGCTAACGTTTGTAGCCCTATATAAGCATGTAGCTTCCACCTCTTTTTATTAAGCAATCATCTATTTTATTTCAGCCTTGTGCCGGGTCTAGGAGGGAGGAACCCTTTCAGTGTTCCAAGGGTTGATCCCTCTCAAGTGTCAAAATCTATAGAGCTCCTTCTGAGGTTCTATCATCTGGTATTAGAGCCATGTTCCTGGTGTCCTGTAGCCATCATCCAAGCCTCCACCTTCCTAAGTAATTCCCGCAATTGCTTTTGACGTCACCTCCATCCACCGTCGCCCACCAAGTCGCAGATCCATCTATTTGCTGCCGCCCCCTACATGATCTAGAAATCTGGTATATTTTTATTATCTACATCTCTTCAATACTGCAAAATTCCTTATTACATATTGAAGATTTTTTTCAAATTTTATCCACTGCAAATTTCGTTTATCGTAAATGTTATCATTGTTGCGAAGGCGAAACGCTGCAGAAATTTTTAGCCCAATTTTTGTATCTTGAAACTAGTTTATTTCTTTTCTTTTCTGGCCAAAACTTTTATACAATTCTAAAGATCAACTTGGCTTTCATCTGGGATTGATTTATGAGAAAAACTCCTTCTGGAATCGATTTTCTTGTGCAATCTTTCACCATCATGCATTGTTGGAATTTTTACGATAAAGAATCTCACTCCGCATATTGGCATCTTGAGACCATACTTTTATTCATCCTTTTTGGCCAAAATTGTTAGAACAATTCATAAATCATCTTAGCTTTCATCTAAGACTGATCTCTAGAAAAAACTCCTTCTGGATCCGGACTTATAGCACTGCAATCCTTCATCATGTAGTGCTAAAATTTTATGACTCTGATCTTGTTTATAACAATTTTTCTACCATTATGCTATCGAAATTTTTTTGATCCACATTACTACTACTGTCACCATCTGAACCAAGATTCTAATATTGAAATTCTCTATAAATTTCTTAGACTTTTGCTTGAATTAATGTCGAGAAACTGCTACTTCTTCGACGGGAATTCTGTTCGACAGTACAGCGTATACCGCATTGATCTTTCATCAAAATTTTATCGGATCTCGCTGCCATCTTTTCCAGATTTGAGACTCCCCCTCTCATCTTCAATTCCTACTATTACTCCCCAAAAAAGCCTAACAAAACCGTAGCCAAATAGCCATCCCAATCAGCCCTAAGAGTAACCTTCTTCCTTATCAATCCACTTACCTTTTCAGCCAACTTTCCTTATCGATACACCTACCTTTGCTGCCATTTATCCCAGCCAACTTTTAGAAAAATAGATCTAAAATCTATTTTTCTAACCTTCATCTACTACTATCATAGCCCTACAATCACACCAATTCATAACCTAAACTCCACAAAACCGTATGATAAGACCCCAGCAAGGTTGAGTCCTAATCTCCCTAGAAGTAATCAATAAAATCCTGTGAGATTGTAATAAAATCCCACCTAGCCACTTTTATCCTATAAATAAGTGTGGTTAGGGTTTAGATTGGGGCCTTAGGGTTTAGTAGCCGCCACTCCCTTTACTGGGCTGGTCGGTCAGGGTTCCCCCTACTTAGGTCGGCTATAGAGCCAACCTAGCCGCCACCTGTTCCCTCTAAGATAGGTAGGCTATAGAAGGGGCAAAAGGATAATTTTAGTTAGGTAAGCATTCCCTAGGGCTAGGGTTTGGACCCTATATAAGCATGTAGCCTCCACCTCTTTTTATCAAGCAAGTAATTTCTTTTGTTCAACCTTGTGGCTAACTCCTTGGAGGGAGGAACCCCTATAGCGTTCCAAGGGTTGATTCCCCTCAAAGATCAAAATCTATAGAACTCCTTCTGGGGTTCTTTCATCTAGTATTAGAGCCATGTTCCTGCTGCCCTATAGCCATCTTAGCCACCTCTACCTTCCCCAGCAATTCCCACAATTGCTTTTGACGTCGCCTCTACCGTCGCCCACCAAGCCGCAGATCCATCAATCTGTTGCTGTCCCTTGCTTCAACAACATAAATCTAGTAAAAACTTCAAGGCCCATGCTTTTACTATTGCTATTACTTTATCTTATATATGGGTGAAGATTTTTCAAAATTTTCCTTGCTACAGAATTTTACCGTCCCAAATGTTATCATCGTTGCGAAGGCGAAACGCTGCAAATTTTTTTAGCTGATTATTGCCTCTTGAAACTGAACTTTTATTCATCCTTTTTGGTGGAAATTTTTACACAATCCCAAGGACCAACTTGGCTTTCATCTGGGAGTGATTTCTTGAATAAATTACTTCTGGAACCAGTTTTCTTGTGTAATCTTTCACCGGCATGCAGTTCTGAAATTTTTACGTCGAAGGATCTACCTTTCGTCTTTTGCCCTATTTCCCTACTATTATGCTGCCAAAATTTTGCTAAAATTTTTAGTGGTATTCCCAATATCTAAATGGTTTTTGCATAATTTTCTTGAACTTTCCTCTAGAAATTATGTTGAGAAGCCATCGTTTCTCCGACGCAAAATCTGTTCGGCAGGATTGTATATCGCATCACTTTTTTTTGTCAAATTCTACCGGATTTGAGTGATGTTTTCTGTGGGATTTCAGAATCTCTTTTCCTCATCACCAAACTCTACTATCCTCACCAAAAACCCTACCCTAAACCGAAACCAAACAGCCACCTAAATCAGCCTTAAACCGCAGCCTACTCCCATCCAAACTGATTCACCTTCCAACCAGCCACCCCTTCTCCAAAATTCTCATGCCACTAACTTGACAACAAAAGAAAGATCTTAATATTATAGATTTAGAGGCATACACCATGGCATTAGAAGAGGCCATCAACGCCAAGTTTGAAGCCTTTGAAAGCCGCATGGAGGAGAAGATGCGATCCTTATTCACTGAATTCAGCATTGTCCAACCGTCAAGCTCGAGGAAGTCACACCATGGAGAGACTTCAGATCAGCAAGACGATCCTTAAGAGCATGGACACATCACCTCTAATCCCAGTAATCTATGCATGAAGGTTGATTTTCCAAGATGGGAAGAAGGAGACCCGATCGGATGGATCTCGCGCACGGAGCGCTATTTTCGGTTCTACCGAACCGCCGACGCTATACGGGTGGAGATCGCTATCATACACCTCGAGGGAGATACTATTCAGTGATTCAATTGGTTTGAACACACCCATGGAGGACTCTCTTGGTAGCGATTCAAGGAAGGACTTCTAAACCGCTTCGATTTGACCGATTTCGACAACATCAACGGACAATTGGCAAAGATTCGTCAAACCTCTACAATACAAGAATACCAAATAAGGTTTGAGCATTTATCTAACCAAACTGAGAATTGGTCTGAGAAACAACTTTTAGGTACTTTTATTTAGGGCCTAAAGCCGGAGATCCGAGGAGAAGTAAAGGCGCGACAACCGTACACACTTATGGCGGTGATTTCTTTCGCGCATATCCAAGAAGAACGATTGAACCATGAGGTACGAAGGACAAGGGTCACTCCCCGACCAGCCATGCCAAGGCCTATTGCTCCCTTTACTATCATCCAAGCTCCCGCACCGAAAAAGTTAACAAAAGAAGAGCTTAGTGACAGATCGGCAAATAGCCTATGTTGACATTGTAATAAACTATAGAGCCGAGACCACCATTGTAAAAAAGAGAGACCTCTATTGATTGAGCCCACTGAAGAACCCAAACTCAAAGATACGGCTCTCGAGTCCGAGGAGAAGGATATGAAGGAAAAACCACAATCGACTGCCTGCACCTTTCATGCTCCACCACAGATATTGGACATTGATGGCTTTATCAAGCATCAACCCATCACCATCCTCGTCGGCACCAGGAGCTCCAACGACCTTATGAATGACAAAAGAAAACATGTGACCTTATGTGGTAAAGGAGAGAACGAAGAAAAGATGATCTTGACACAGTGCTTGGAGAAGCTCGCTGAAATCCCAAGCACGTCCGCTGAACTGAGCCGACTCCTTCCTACCAGACTACACGACCCCCGTATGTTGGTCTTACAAAGGAAACCACCAGCACATTTCGGCCACATTGTTGTCCACATCTTCAGAGGACCGAAGCTAAAACGATCATCCAGGAGACGCGAGAGATACGGATCATTCGACCACAGCCTTCCCTTACAATGACACTTATCTTAAAAAAAATTTGCCTCTTTGTCTGCAAGGATAAGCTCTTCCTGAAGTGCCATATTTAGCTGAACCAGCTAAGGTTTCTGATGCAGTGCTCCCTTATCTCGGGCTACTTCCACGACTTCACCGAGGAGCGGACCATGATGCTAAAAGTCTTCCCCGATGATAACCTCGGATCCACGACCCACGATCATAAGAAGGAACAGGAGAAAGGCATCCACATGACCCCCACAGCCATGATGCCATCTATATCGATGCTAGCATTACCTGAACGTGACAATGTGTTTGTACTTAGAGTAGACACATCCATAGTTGGGATCGACGCCACCCTTATGCAAGATGGTCGACTCCTAATTTACATCGAGGCTTCCCCCACATTTTACATGAGATTTTTAAAGGGGATACTCATTGCTACTAAATTTAAAATTTGGCTGGATACAGGTCCATAGCACGAAAGAGGAGTAAGCCCAAAAGAATTACAATTCATGCTCAGGCCAGCACATGCAAAGAAGAAAATGGCTTCCTGACAAGCTTCAGAATGGACGAAAAATTGAAGATCGAGTTTTCTTACACCTCCAGCCTGATCAGCAGGAAACTCAAGCTTTAAGGAAGTGGTCTCCCTATTTCTTTGGGCCTTACAAAATTGGGGACCACATTGGGGCCCTAACATGGAGATCAGATCCGTACACCAGATCAAGAATACAATTGATCCTCTAGGTATCCCACCTTAAATGAAAATTTAAAGATGATGACTCAGCTTAAATTCATCCAATTGACACCCAAGCTATGAGGAGCTGAAGACCCGGTTCCTAGAGTTCATGGACCCTTAACCTTGAGGACAAGGCTGATTTTAAGAGGGCGGGTTTGATAGGACTCCAGCAAGGTTAAGTCCTAATCTCCCTAGAAGTAGTCAATCAAAACCCTGTGAGATTGTAATAAAATCTCACCTAGCCACTTCTATCCTATAAAGAAGTGTAGTTAGGGTTTAGATTGGGGTCTTAAGGTTTAGTAGTCGCCGCCCCATTTACTGGGCTAGTCGGCCAGGGTTTCCCCCTGCTTAGGTCGGCTATAGAGCCAACTTAGCTGTCACTTATTCCCTCTAAGGCGGTAGGCTATAGAAGGGGCAAAAGGATAATTTTAGCTAGGTAAGCACCCCATATGGCTAGGGTTTGGAGCCTTATATAAGCATGTAGCCTCCACCTCTTTTTATCAAGCAAGTAAATCTCTTTTGTTTAACCTTGTGGCTGACTCCTTGGAGGGAGGAACCCCTATAGCATTCCAAGGGTTGATCCCTCTCAAAGATCAAGATCTATAGAGCTCCTTCTGGGGTTCTATTACCGTAGCCCCAAATCGCTTCCAAAACAGCCACAAATCGCACCAAAAAATCGAAGCCTTCGGTCCACCAACCTTTCAGCCGCCCAATCTCCCTTATCCCTTTAACCGTAGCATGCATCTTTCGCGACCCAACGCTACCAACATCGACCTCTTGCTGCCATCCTCCTTGATCGCAGCCGGCAGTGATCGTTGTGGCAAAAAGCTACCAGCAGCAATCTTTCGCTACAATCTGTTTACATCGTAGCCCACAACAATCGTTTGGTGCCAACTATCTTGATCACGACCAGCAACAAATTGAACACAACAGCAGCCGTCTCTCGCTCCATGCTGCTGCTGCCCTCCTCTATAATAGCCGTGTACATCGTGGCCCCATCTTCCTCCTATTGCAGCCGCACCCTTGCTGCAACTGACGCCACCTGTAGCCACGAAGTCGCACCATAGCCGCAGCCGACATTGCTGCTGCCCTCTTCTTCCTCTGCCATCACTGCTACCTTCCGAATCATATCTCTTGGTTGCCGTCTTCCAACAGATATCAGCCACCTAAAAAATCACAACCTTGACGATATTGCAGCATCAGCATCACCATCACCGAAGGATCGCATCTGATGTTACTATGGCCATTTTCGTCCTCCATCGTTGCTGCTACCCTTGGCTGCCATCCTCCACTTGGAGACTTCACCACCACAGCCCCGACACAGCTGCCATTGTTGCCTTCAACCTGAAGATTGCAGCTACACTCTTTAATCGGTTTGATTTGATAAGTTGGAGATCCTTACGTCATGACATCGGTGGGCTTATTCGGAGCTAAATTGGAGGCTCTTGTGATGCGTATGGATATTAAATTATGCGCTCTCTTTGAGGAGTTTAGATTGGGTCGATCAGTGAGCCCAATAAGATCACAATGTGGTGCAAATTTGGATTCTAAAAATAACCTTAGTGAAGAACTAACGATGATTCGTCAAACCTCCACCATCCAAGAGTACCAAAATAGGTTTGAAAGGTTATCTAATCAAGCTTATGATTAGTTTAAAAAATAGATATTGAGGACTTTTATTGAGGGGTTGAAGCCAAAGATTCAGGAAGAAGTTAAAGCACGACAGTCATACACACTTAAGGCAGCCATCTCCTTTACGCGACATCAAGAGGAGTGATTGAACTATGAAGCTCGGAAGCCTAGAGTTGCTCCCGGATCAGCAGCACTAAAGCTTTCACCTCCTCCTACTGTCAACCGACCCCCTCAGCCACAGAAATTAATAAGAGAAGACCTTCATGATGAATCGACAAAGGGACTATGTGGGTATTGTGATAAACTATGAAGCCTATAACACAAAGGTAAAAAGGAGACACCGCTGATGATTGCGCCCACTGAAGAACCCAAACTTGAAAATATGACTCTTGAGCCTAAGGAGAATGATACACCACAACTGGTCACTTGCATGGTCCCTACCTTAGCCGACCACACCAACCTACAAAAATTGAAGATTGAAGGGTTTCTCGAGCAGCAGTCTGTTATCATCCTCATCGACGCCGGAAGCACACACAACTTCATGAGCAGTAAGGTTGCTGTCCACTTAATGCTCCAAAAAGAATATTACAATGGGTTTGAAGTCAAGGTAGCTAACGGCCAAATTCTGAAGTGCAACCATAAGTGCCTGTGGGTAAAACTTATCCTACAGGAGCAAGATGTAGTTACTAATTTTTTTCCTCCTCCCACTTGATGGTTTTGATATAGTGCTTGGCATTGATTGGTTGTCCATAATTGAAGATATTTTTTGGAATTTTTTGAAACTAACCATAAAATTTTTCAGAAAAGAAAAGCAAGTGATTCTACGAGGAAGCCCAGCGACTACAACCACAACACAACACTTGGAGGGGGTACCAAAAGAAAATTCCAGTGATTTTCCAATTCAAATTCAAGGGTTTCATGAGATTGAAGATAAGAACCCTCTCCCACAGCTTGCTGAAATTTTGGGCATCTCCACCAAACCAAGCCGATTACCTCCTCTAAAGCTGTCCAACCCCCCCATGCTGAACAGACCGAAACTTCTACCAATTATTGCTCAGCCAGATTGCTTCCTACAACCTCAGAAGGTCGAAGAGAAAAGGGTTGTCCAAGAGATGATAGAGACACAGATTTTTTAGACATGCTTATTTCCCGCCATGACACATCGCTACATCCTTTTCCTCAGAGATAAGCTACTTCTAAAATGATACATCCCGTCGAACTTACCATGGTTGCTGATCTAAGGTGACTTCCACGACTTTCCCCAGGATCAGAGCATGATGCTTAAAGACTTTCTTGATGATGACCTCCGATCTACGGCCCAAGATCGCGAGAAAATTGAGCCCCTCTAGTGGCGAAATTAGAAAAGGGGAAGGATCATTCACAAGACTCAATGAAGCATGAATATCATCCCTCTCATTATAAAGAAAGATGCACCAACTTGGCCAAGTGGAACTACAGCCCTTATGACCACGATGTCGTCCACACCAAATCGTGGCCAGATATTTACTATTGGAGCAGACACATTCAGAGTAGGGGTTAGCACCATCCTCATGCAAGATGGTCAACAACACGAAGAAGTGAAAATAGGTCCCGAAAGTTCACCACTCCTACCCACCTCAGACTTAGATCAGGCTCACACAACTAAAGATTTTATTAGAGAATAGCCCTTACTCCAAAAGAAGACATGACTACTATTACAGAGCACCACGTGGTAGCCCATGCAAGGAAGAAACTTCCCCCTGACAAACGCTGGAGCAGAAGAAAGTTTCCCGAGAAAGATCAAGTCCCCCTTCATCTCTATCTCCATTAGCATGAAATTCAAGCCTCAAGAAAGTGGTTTCCCTATTTCTTTGGGCCTTGCAAAATTGGGGATCACATTGGAGCCCTAACCTAGAAATCAGATCCGTGCAACAAATCAAGATTACAGTTGATCCTCTAGGTATCCCACATCAAAAGGAAATTTAAAGATGACGACTCAGCCCAAATTCTTTCAACTGACACCGAACCTGATGAGGAGCTGAAGACCCAGTTCCTTGAGTTCATGGAACCTCAGTCTTGAGGACAGTGCTGATTTTAAGAGGGTAGGTTTGATAGGACTCCAACAGGGTTGAGTCCTAATCACCATAGAAGTAGTCAACTAAAACCCTCTGAGATTGTAATAAAACCCCACCTAACCACTTCTATCCTATAAAGAAGTGTGGTTATGGTTTAGATTGGGGCCTTAGTGTTTAGTAACCATCGCCCCCTTTATTGGGCTGGTCGTCCAGGGTTTCCCCCTACTTAGGTCGGCTATAGAGCCAACCTAGCCGCCACCTGTTCCCTCTAAGGCAGGTAGGCTATAGAAGTGGCAAAAGGGTAATTTTAGTTAGATAAGCACCCCATAGGGCTAGGGTCTGGAGCCCTATATAAGCATGTAGCCTCCACATATTTTTATCAAGTAATTATCTATTTTATTTCAGCCTTGTGTCAAGTCTAGGAGGGAGTAACCCTTACAGCGTTCTAAGGGTTGATCCCCCCCAAGGGTCAAAATCTATAGAGCTCCTTCTGGAGTTCTATCACTAAGGTTCTTTTATTAAAAACTCGAGAAGCTGTAGAAATAGAGTAATATCCAAGAAAAATGCCTTCATCGAATTTTGCATCAAATTTTCCTAAGACATCCTTTTCATTTAAAATAAAATATTTATAATCAAAAACTTTAAAATACAAAATATTAGGTTTTTTCATAAGGAGTTTTGGATAGTAGATATCTTATGAGAACCCTATTCATGGCATAGCATGCCGTGTTAATGTATTTGGCCAAAAAGTATTTATGTAGGCTATGTTCATTAAGCATGGTTCTTGCCATCTCTTATAAACTTATATTTTTTCTCTCAATAACTCCATTTTATTATGGATTTCTTAGAGTAGAGAAATTATGGTCATATCCATTGGAATCATAAAATTCTTAAAAATTATAATTTTTAAATCCACCGTTATGATCACTACGAATAAAATAAATCATAATTTTTTTATTTTAATCTTATTTGCAAAACTTCGTAAAATATTTAAAACAATCACTTTTATGTACCAAGAAGTATGTCCAAGTAATAATTACAAAAGTATATTTACTACCTCCTAGACTTGTGATATCAATTCATCCAAATAAATTCATATGAATCAATTGTAATGGTTTAGAGGTGCTCACCTGATTTTTAGGTTTAAAGCTACTCTTTATTTGTTTTCTTAGTTGACATGTATCATAAATATTATCTTTGACAAATTTAATCATAGTATTCTTCTTACAAGTTCTTTAGTTTCGATTTATAAGATCAATTTCATGATTGCATAACCTAATCTCCTCTGTCAAAGCCATGCATCATCATTTAAAACTGAAAAACTGGTTTCGTCATGGAAATCATCAAGATTAATAGTATAAATGTTATTATTTCTTAATACAATCATGGATTTATTCTTGGCTATAATGCATGCATTAGATTCAAATTTGATATTATATCCTTTATCATATAATTGACTAATGCTTAGTAAGTTATATTTTAAGCCATCAACTAATGAAACATCTTCAATTAATAAGTTTGAATTATTTTCTTCTTGTTCGTCGTATGCTTTACAAGTCATTTCATAGGTCATGAAAGACTCTATTAGTTCTTAAAGAGGAAAATTGTTCAAGTCTTTTACCTCTTGAATAACTATTACTTTTGGATCCCAACATTTCGAAAGAGATCTTAAGATTTTGTTTACAAGTTTAAGGTTAGAATAGCATTTAACAAGAGCTTTCAAACCATCGACAACATTCATAAAACAGGTGTACAATTCACCAATGGTTTCGCTTGATTTTCATTTTAAATAGTTCATAACTATGTACTAAGAGATTAATTTTTGACTTTTTTATTCTACGTGTGCCTTCATGAGTGACTTCTAGTATATGCCAAATGTCATGTGTAGTGTCATACATAAAAACATGATTAAAGCAAACATTTTCTTTTTAAATTCATTCCACTCATTCATTGGATTAGAAGATATTTGAAAATAATTTTTGACAATATTTCAAAATTTAAAATCCATAGAAATCAAGAAAATTCTCATTCGTATTTTCAAGTGTAGTTCGTCCCATTGAAAATAGGAGGACGAGTGATGGAGTGACCCTCGTGATTGCCATAAAATGCCATTAAGAGTCCCTTGGATGTTAATCTAATTGAGAGAACTTGGCTTTGATGCAAACTGTTATGATTAAAATGACACTAAAAGGGGGTGTGAATTAGTACTTATCAAAAAAAGATCCGATTTGAAATCATTCGAACGAGAATATGAATTGGAAATTTGTTTAACTTGAAAATATGAGTAAAGTAAATTAGTAAGCAAATGACATGTAAAAGCAAGAAAGAAATGCAAACTGATTTATAGTAGTTCGGTCATCTCGACCTATGTCCACTCCGGATTCCTCTTCTCTCGAGACCACTGGCTTTCACTACCGATCTTCTTTCCAACAGGCAAAGATCAACTATCCTTATAGCTCTTTCTCCTTTTAACAAGCTCTGGAGAGAACCTTTACAGACTCTTTCTCACAAGACCTCAACCCTCCTTAGGACAACCACTAAACTTAAGGAGGAAGAGACTTCAATACTAAGAGTCTACAACACTTTTAGCTCAAGGATTATATTACTTTTTACCCCTTTTTTAGACTTATTTGTGATCAATTCGTGCTTTAGTAAGCAAGAATAGATGGGGTATTTATAAATCCTCAATAGCTACAAAATTAGAGCCAAAATTTTAAATCCCGAGTTTTCGAGGTACTAACAGTATGACCGCCTATACTAGGCAGTACTACCATCAAACAGAGCCCAAAATATTGGGCTCTGGTGGTACTATCGCCAAACCAGGGGATTCCACCACCGCCTGGCAGTACCACCTATGGCTGGTGGCAGTACCGTCGCTGGAACCTACGGAAAAGCACTAAATAGTGCTTTATGTAGCTTGGGCAGTACCGCCGCCTGGATTTGGCAATACCACCACCTAGGTCAGTTCTAGGTTAGCAAATTTGCCTTTTATCAGGTCAAATTTAACCTTAGTTTAGGCCTACTGGGCTCCAAATAAAGTTGGCATGATTATGACCTAATACCAACTTAATTTGACTCTAAATGATTACGATAAGATCTAACTATCTAATGGGAAACCTCAACGGGAGCATCATATACGCAGTACAAGATCAAAATAAAATCAGTTTCCCATGTAGATCAAAATTATCATACAAAGATTGATGCACGAAAAGCCATAAAATCGAAAAAAATTACACCATGTGAGAGGTTATTTATCTAGGGAGATCGTACATCCCTGTTTTTCTAGATCCAGATTGAAAGGATGAAGGAGATCAAACATCATCCTCTTTAGTAGTATCCATACGATGGATCGCTGTAGCGATTCACCTCCAATCGCAGCCATAAATCTTGTAACTCTTGCGTAGAGGGAGGGAGGAGAATAGGAAGGGGCGACCAACCTATCACATAAAAGTCGCCCCTTCCTCCTATTTATAGAGAACCACCAAAAATCCTAGGGATTATATCTCGGTAAGTATTGGATCCCTATCCAATTACCCACTAACCTTGGATTATTGAATCTCTATCCAATAATCTCCTTTGGCCTCTAATTGGGCCTCATGCAGGGAGTCCATTAATGCCGGGTTTCATCTAACGATAACAAGGGCTAATTGGATAACTCATATCCAATCCTCTATTCGCTAAAGCATCAACTATATGTGTGTGACCCACTAGGCCTAATACCGAGCTGGCTGTGAGTCCTCCATGTCAAAACTCCTTCTAACTTAGTGAATTATTATATCATAATAATTCACTTGACTTATCGACTATGGAGGTACTGGGCCACTGTGCTATAGTCCCTAAACGGTACATGGGATCTTATCCATTAGACCTATCCATCCTCAGTGACAAGATATTTATAGTCCCTCATCCATCTAATATTCCAAAGACTATATATAGGGTATGGTACTACTATCAGGTCATATACAAAATCCGTCTAAGTCCTGCTCTAATAAGATTCTTTCAGAAAACTTCTCTCTTAATCTGACCAACCTGACTAAAGATTTACCTGAGTGAGAGCATACGAGATATTCCTCTCATGATACCAAGATTGGATGATCCTCTATTGACACTAAATAGCTTTCATAAGTTTGGCTACCAATTTTGATAACTAGTTATACCCAATCTGAAACTTTTCAAATATGTAAGTCCGGCGTCAAAGAAAGAAGTAGTCAAACAAGGCATCCTTGGTGTCTCAAGTCTATGGACTAGATACACTACTAGGACTATGAAATTACTGTCTGACGATATATATCATTAACCATACAATATTTTGTAAGCAAATCAACTAGTGAATTTATTCTCAAATGAGCACATGTACTATATCCTTAGTATCTCCGCATAAGTGGCTATGAGATCAATCGCCTCCATCATATGGACGGGTATACAGTACACTGATCTGTCTAGTTATCTCGATGTTTCTCTCGAGCAACCTATGACTGAGATTATTTAGGATCTGTGTTTAAAGGTGAATCGATCTCATTATCATGATCTTATTACGATCTGATTCTCATTGCACATAACCATGAACATCACAATATAAATATTCAACAAATATTATGAGAATATATTAATAAATAATAATACAAAAAGACTATACAGTGTGTCACACATGTCATAACTCATATGATTAGCTTGCACGGCACCTGTAACCAACAATCTCCCACTTGACCTAAAGCTAATCAACTATGTGTATTATCCCCATTAGACCCCTGTGACACTCAAATACAATATAAGGCAATGACTTTGTTAGTAGATTTGCAATGTTATCTTCGGATTGACTCTTTCCATTGCTATATCTTTCTGGGCTATGATCTCTCTAATCAAGTGGAACCACTTCAGAAAATACTTGGACTTATGATGAGACTTGGGTTCCTTTGTCTGAGCGATCGCCCCGTTATTATCACAGTATATGGGAATCGGCTCTATGCTACTCTATATGACTCCCAAATCCCTGATAAACTTTTTCATCCATACCCCTTCCTTTGTTTCCTCTGCTGCAATAATGTATTCTGCCATTGTGGTTGAGTCAACAATAGTATCTTGCCTGAAACTCTTCCAGCATACTGCTCCTCCATTCAGGGTGAAAATATATCCTGAGTTTGACTTGTTATCATCAATATCAGATAAGAAATTTAAGTCCGTGTAGCCCTCAACCTGGAGGTTACCTCCTCCATATATTAGTAAAAGACCTTAGTCCTTCTAAAGTACTTAAGGATACACTTTACTATCTTTCAATGTTCCAAACCTGGATCCGCTTGATCCCTGCTCTTGACACTTAGAGCATGCGCTATATCAGGCCGAATACATAGCATAATATACATGATAGACCCTATCACGGAGGCATAGGGTTTCCTATCTATGTCTGCCCTTCCTTCAAGAGTCTTTGGGGATATACTCGTAGATAGTGATATTCTATGTCTCATTAGAATGAGACATCTTTTAGAATTCTTCATGCCAAACCTTTTGACAATGGAGTCTATGTACCTGGACTGGGATAAGCTAGACATCCTCTTGGATCTATCTCTATAGATCTAGATCCTCAAAATATAGGATGCTTCCCCTAAGTCCTTCATTGAGATGTTTTTGGATAATCAAGCATTTATTGTGGAATACATCATCCCCAATGATTAAGATGTCATCTACATACAACATCAAGAAGATGATAGCGGTCCCACTTACCTTCCTATATACATAAGCCTCATCTTCATTCTTAATGAAGTCATAAGATCTAATCACCTCATCTTATCTTATGTTCCAACTTTAGGAAGCTTGCTTCAATCTACAAATCGACCTGAGTAACCTACACATTTTATCTAGACTCTCTCTAGATATAAATCTCTTTGGTTGTATCATATATATCTCATCCTTGAGTTGCCATTAAGAATGCAGTTTTCACATTCATCTGCCAAATCTCATAGTCATAGTGTGCTGTAATAGCCAAAAAAATTCTGATGGATTTAAGCATGGCTACGGGTGAAAAAGATTCATCATAGTTAAGCCTTTGATGATATCCTTTAGCCACCAACCTTGTCTTATAGGTCTCTACCTTTTCATCTACTTCGATCTTTTTCTTGAAGATCTATTTGTAACCGATGGGTACAATACCCTCAGGTCCATCCACAAGGTTCCAAACCTTGTTGGAGTACATGGAATCCATCTCAGAATTCATGGCATCTTGCCACTTCTTGGAGTCTAAACTCATAATATCTTCCTTGTAGGTCTGATGATCAACATCTTGAGATTCCTCTCTACTTATACGCCCCACGTATCTTTCAAGAGGGTGAGATACTCTGCTAGACCTACGCAATGTCGAAACTTGTATGCTAGGTACCTGAACAAACTCAGACTCTGGAATGGTGCTTGAGCTGGGTTCTCCAACCTCTCTCAACTCTATCACACTTCCATTGTTTCCACCAAGAATGTGTTCCTTCTCAAGGAACATATCTCTCTTGGTAACAAAGACCTTATAGTCCTTGGGTTAATAGAAATAATACCCCAAAGTCTCTTTAGGATATCCCACGAAGGTGCATATTTCTATCCTTGATTCTAACTTATTGAGGTTGTGTCTTCTAACATGGATATGACAGCCTCAAATCTTAACCACCTTAAGATCAAACTTTTTTTTTTTTCATATCTCATATGGTGTAGACACTACCGACTTTGATAGAACTCTGTTCAGAAGGTAAGTTGTGGTCTCTAGGGCATATCCCTACAATGAGACGAGTAAGTCAGTGAAACTTATCAAGGATCACACAATGTCTAACAGCATGCGATTCCTCCTTTCTGATACACCATTGAGCTGAGGTATATAAGGAGGTATCTACTGGGATAGAATCCCATAGTCCCTGAGGAAATGAGTAAACTCTGTACTCAAGTACTCTCCTCCTCGATTTGATCGAAGAGTCTTAATACTCTTTCCAATCTTGATTCTCTACTTCATTCTTATATTCCCTGAATTTCTCAAAGGCCTCAGACTTGTACTTCATCAAGTTCACGTGTTTATACTTGGAGAAGTCGTTAGTGAATTTAACAAAGTATGAGTAACCACCTATAGCCTGAGTTGACATGGGATCACATACATCACTATGTATGAGTTCTAGTAGCTCAGTGGCTCTTTTTCTAGTTCCACTAAAAGGAGAGTTGGTCATCTTTCCAGGAAGACAAGATTCACAAGTTACATACGATTTATAGTCAAATGGATCTAAGTATTCATCTGTCAGCAATCTTTGAATCATTCTCACATGGATATGTCCTATCCTACAATGCTATAGGCATGCATTGTTCACCTTATCTCATTTCCTCTTGGACGTATTTATATTCATGATGTGTGAAGAAGTGTCTAACATATATAAGCTATTTATCAAGGTCCCTCTAGTGATGAACTCATCATCCAAAATTATTGAATAACTATTATTCTAAAAAACTAATTTATATCCACTAATTATCAAATAAGAAATGGAAATAATATTTTTGATAATAGAGGAAACAAAATAGCATGCATCCAATGCAATGATAGCTCCACCAGGCAGATGTAGTGTGACCCCTCTAACGATAACTATAACAACTTTTGCTTCGTTGCCCATCTTGATGTCCATCTCGCCTCTAGTCAGTCTCCTAGGTCTTGCCAGAACCTGTAACGTATTATAAATATGAGAAGCACTCCTAGTATACAATACCCATGTATTGTCATGAAAATCTTATAATTGGAGACTAATCATGAATAAACCTGAAGCTTTTCTAAGCTTCTGTTTCACCTTGTCTACAAGGTAATCCTTGTTAGGATCAAGTTGGTACTAAAAGGGGGGGGGGGGGGGGGGGGGGAGTGGGTGGGGGGCAGTGGTTGTGGTTGGGGAAGGGGGGTTGAATTTGTGCAAGTGTTAAGTAAAACTTGATTTAAAAAATTTACTCGAAGTAAGAACTAAATTCGAAATCGTTTCTTTTAGAATTCATTAAAATTAAATACGCGAGCGATTAAAACTTAAGACTGAAAAAAAAAATTTCATTTAGCTACTGCATGCCAAAATAAAGAACAAGGAAAGAAGGCTCACAATTTATAGTGGTTCGACCAAAAGCTTGACCTACGTCCACTTTCTAAGTCCTTCATCGAGGCTCATCGGTGTCCACTAATGATTTTCTTCCACTAGTGAACATCAAACCTCTTACACTTCTCTCCTTTTCATAGGTTCAGGAGAAGAAACTTTTACAAATTTTTCTCTTTTCCCTTAGATTCACTTTACACTTTGAAGCACTCAAGGGAATCTCTCAAATTTTACACAACTTTTAACCAAGATTATGACCATGTTTCTTGCACTTATCACTTTGTTTCTCTCTAATGCAAGAAAACTTGAATATTTATAGACCTCAATTGTCTTCAAAAAATAGAGCCAAAATTCAACCAATCCTGTAAATCTCAAATACGGATGGTACTACCCGGCACTAATGGTACCACCGTCGGTAATCACCTAAAAACTTGGGCGACGACGGTACTATCATCGCTTGGGTGGTACCACTACTGCCTGGGTGGTATTACCACCGCCCACCAATGGTACTATCATTGGGCAGCTCGGGAATAGTACTTTATTGTATTGTTCTATACCCGAGGTATACCTTCTGTTGACCCCTTTCCAGGTCACCAAAAGGAGCTCAACCATGAGCTCAAGTCAAATTAAAAGTGGACCTGGTTGCATCTCATTGAGTTACTTTAGATTTCTCCAAATCTAACTCAATTTAGGACTCAATTACGATGCTAAGTATGACACACTACACAATTACAATCGTTCTTGTCTGGTATGTCAATTGATCTTTCGAACTCCCAACGAACTTTTCGACATCCTCCAGCAAACTCCTGGTAAGTTGATAAGACCCCAGAAGGAGCCCTATAGATTTTGATCGTTGTGGGGGATCAACCCTTGGAACGCTATAGGGGTTCCTCCCTCCTAGATTTGGCACAAGGCTGAATAAAATTGATAATTGCTTGCTTTAAGAGGGGGGCGCGACTATATCAATAGGGATCAAAACCCTAGCCTAAGTGGGTGCTTGCCTAAGTAGAATTACCCTGTTGCCCCTTTTATAGCAAACCTGTCTTAATAGGAACAGGAGGCAGCTAAGTGGCTCTATAGCCGACCTAAGAAGAGGGAAACACTAGCCGACCAACCCAGTAAGGGGTGTGACGGCTACTAAGCTCTAAGGGCTAATCTAGATCCTAGCCATACTCCTTCATAAGATAGGAGTGACTTTATTATTATCTAATAGGATTTTTATTGACTAGTACTAAGATGATTAGGACTCAACCTTGCTGGAGTCCTATCAAGTCCGCCCTCTTCAGATAAGCCTTGTCCTCAAGGCTGAGGGTCCATAAACTCTGGAAACTGGATCTTCAACTCCTCATGTGACTCCCATGCTATCATTAACTGAACTTTGGCCTCCTCATCAATTGGGGTGTTAGTTGGAAGGATTTGGGCTAAGTCGTCTTCTTTAAATTTCTATTTGCGGTGGGATACCTAGCAGATCAATTATAATCTTGATCTGGTGTGTGAATTTGATCTCCAGGTTAGGGCCCTAATGTGACTCTCAATTTTACAAGGCCTAAAGAAATAAAGAGACCACTTTATTAAGGCTCGAGTTTCCTATTGGTCAGGCTAGAGGTGTAGAAAAACTCGATCTTCAATTTTTCGTCCATCCTGAAGTTTATCGGGAAGCTATTTCTTCTTTGCATGTGCTGCCATATGATTAGTCTTTAGTGATAGCTAATCTTTCTTCTGAAATGGTGACTGTCATCTGGTATGGTTCAGGATGATGAGAGCCCAATCTGGTGTGAGCATGGATTATAATTCTTTTAGTTTTACTCCTCTTTCGTGCCATGGACCTGTATCCAATCATATTTTAAATTTGGTAGTAATTAGTATCTCCAATAAAAACCTCGTATGAAGTGTGAGGGAAGCCTCGGTGTAAATTAGGAGTCAACCATCTTGCATAAGAATAGCCCCAATTCTAACTCCTAACGTATCGACCTCAATGACAAAAGTGTGATTGAAATCAGGCAGTGCTAGGACCGACATCATTGTCATGGCTGTCTTGAGTCACTCGAAGGTTGCAGAGGCTTTATCCGACCACAAGGAGTCTTTCTTCAGTAAGTACGTGAGTGGGGCATTGATCTTACCATAATCTTTCATAAAATTTTGGTAGTAGCCTGTGAGTCCAAGGAAACCACGTAGTGATTGTACGTTTGTAGGTTTCGGCCACCTTACATTGGCTCGATCTTTGTCGGGTCCATCGCCACTCCATCCTTTGATATAATGTGCACTTTATGCAATACAAACTTGCATAGAAAACTCCGGAAGATGTCATTCATCAGGCTTTGGAAAGTAGAAGGAGCATTTGTAAGTCCGAAAGACATTACCAAAAACTTGTAGTGGCCGTTATACGTGCGGAATGCAATTTTCAGAATATCTTCAGTGCATACCCGAATCTGATAGTATCCAGATCGGAGATCCAATTTATGAAGACTCGGACTCCTTTTAATTCGTCCAAGAGTTCATCATATTTCTTGCGCACTAGCAACACCGGTGAGGAGCAAGGGCTGTAACTCGGACGAATCACCCCGGTGTCAAGTATCTCTTTAATAATGTTCTCGATCTCATCCTTCTGCAAGTGAGGATAGTGGTATGATCACAAACTTGCTAGAGATTTGCCTGGTAAAATAGGAATGCGATGGTCATGCGGTCGATTAGGGGGCAGCCCGCACGGCTCTAAGAAAACATCCGTAAATTTGTTCAGGCGAAGGGCAAGCTTAGGATCTGAGTTTTGTACGTTCTCTCCTGTAGATGGTTATTGAATATGCATCAAGAATCCACCATGTGCTTTGTGCAAAACTTTCTCCATTCGTTGTGATGAAACGATGGAAATTTGGCTCCCGCACTTGTCTCGTAATGTGACCTATCTCCCTTTGCAATAAAATTTCATGATTAATTTAAAATTTTTTGAAGAGATATCACCTAGTGTTGTGAGCCATTCGATCTTGAGTATGGCTTCATAATCATCCATGGGTAGGAGGAAGAAATCAGCTACCACTTCTTGGTCTTGGAGGAGTAGTTTCACCCGTGAGCACCGTTGGTCACAATTAAAGATTCGGCCGTCGGTGACCTTTACGTCGAACTTGTTGTATGCTTTGATTTGAAGTGCCAAATGTGCATCAACCTTACTATTGAGGAAGTTATTGGTGCTACCCGTGTCAATGAGAACGGTGATGGATTGCTGTTTTAGAAGTCCTCCAACTTTCATCATCTGCGGG
This sequence comes from Ensete ventricosum, assembly GCA_029747655.1. Classification (NCBI taxonomy): domain Eukaryota; kingdom Viridiplantae; phylum Streptophyta; class Magnoliopsida; order Zingiberales; family Musaceae; genus Ensete; species Ensete ventricosum. Next base: position 30,590,720 of record JAQQAF010000007.1, read on the forward strand.
TTGGAGTAGCCGGCTAATGTGTGCACTGCGTAGTCGACCGGTTGGGACTCTTCCTCCATGGTTTCTTCTTTAGGTTCAAGGGCTTCTTCAGATGTTTCATTGTCATCATCCTCCGCTAGTTCAATCATGAGGAGGCGACCCTTTTTGTAGCGATGTTCGCGGCACCACGGTTCGTCGGAATGCCAACATAACTCGACCAATCGTTCACGAAGCTCGTCTCTTATCAACTTTTTTGGTGCAGGGGCTTGGATGGCAGTAGAGGGGTCAGTAGGCCTTGGCATGGTTAGTTGGGGAGCAACCCTTGTCCTTCGTACCTCGTGGTTCAATTGTTCTTCCTGGATACGCACGAAGGAAATCGCCGCCATAAGAGTGTATGATTGCCGTGCCTTCTCCTCGGATCTCCGGCTTTAGGCCCTCGATAAAAGTACCTAAAAGTTGTTTTTCAGACCAATTCTCAGTTTGGTTAGATAAACACTCAAACCTTGTTTGGTATTCTTGTATTGTAGAGGTTTGATGAATCTTTGCCAATTGTCCATTAATGTTGTCAAAATTGGTTGGTCTGAAGCGGTTTAGTAGTCCTTCCTTAAATCGCTGCCAAGAGAGTCTTCCATGGGTGTGCTCAAACCAATTAAACCACTGAATAACATCTCCCTCGAGGTGGATGGCAACAATCTCCACCCGTGTAGCATCGGCTGTTCGGTAGAACCAAAAATAGCGCTCCGTACGAGATCCACCCGATCGGGTCTCCTTCTTCCCATCTAGGAAAGTCAACCTTCATGCATGGATTATTGAGATCAGAGGTGATGTGGTCATGTTCCTGAGGATCATCTCACTGATCTGAAGTTTCTCCGTGTTGTGATTTCCTTGGGCTCGACGGTCGGCCAATGCTGAATTCGGTGAAAAGAGATTGTATCTTCTCTTCCATGAGGTTTTCAAAGGCTTCAAGCTTTGCATCGATAGCCTCCTCCGATGCCATAGTATACGCCTCTTGATCTGTAATATTGAGATCTTTTTTTTGTTGTCAGGTTAGTGGCATGAGAATTTTGGAGAAGGGGGTGGCCGGTTGGAAGGTGAATCGGTTTGGATGGAAGTAGGCTACGGTTTAGGGCAGATTTGGGGGGCTATTTGGTTTCGGTTTAGGGTAGGGTTTTGAAAGGTTTTTGGTGAGGATGGTAGTGTTTTGAGATGAGGAAAAGAGAGTCCAAAATCTCACAAAAAATAGCACTCAAATATGATAGAATTTGCAAAAAAAAAAGTGCTACGATGTGCTGTCCTGTTGAACCGGCTTTACGTCGGAGAAACGATGACTTCTCGACGTAAATTCCAGAGGAAAGTTCAAGAAAATTATGCAAAAACCCTTGGTTCAGATGTTATTAATACCAGTAAAATGTTTGATGAAGTTTTGGCAGCATAACAGTAGAGAAATAGGGCAAAAGACAAAAGGTAGATTCCTTCATCGTAAAATTTTAAAACTGTATGATGGTCAAAGATTGCACAAGAAAATCAGTTTCAGAAGGAGTTTTTTTAGAGAAATCAAATCCAGATGAAAGCCAACTTGATCTTGAGAATGTTTTAAAAATTTCAGCTAGAAAGAAGAAGGAATAAGCCGGTTTCAAGAGGCAAAAACATGGCTGAAAATTTTTGCAGCGTTCCACCTTCGTAACAATGATAACGTTTGCGACAAACAAAATTTGCAGTGGATAAAATTTAAAAAAAATATTCAACATGTAAAGTAAGGAATCTTGCAGTAATAAAGAGGTGTGGATGATTAAAAAAATACCATATTTTCAAATCAAACGTAGGGGCAGTGACAAACTGATTTGATTTGCGGCTGGGGTGGAAGGTGGAGGCGCGTGTCACACTAATTGTGGGAATTGCTTGGGAAGGTAGTGGTGTGGATGACGGCTACAGGGGCAGCAAGATCGCTACTCTGATACTAGATGATAATACCCCAGAAGGAGCCCTATAGATTTTGATCACTGAGGGGGATCAACCCTTGGAACACTATAGGGGTTCCTCCCTCCTAGATTCGGCACAAGGTTGAAATAAAATTGATAATTGCTTGCTTTAAGAGGGGGATGGCTACATCTTTAAATAGGGATCAAAACCCTAGCCTAAGGGGGTACTTGCCTAAGTAGAATTATCCCTTTGGCCCTCCTGTAGCCTTCCTGCCTTAATAGGAATAGGAGGTGGCTAAGTGGCTCAATAGCCGACCTAAGCAATGGGAAACCCTAGCCGACTAACCCAGTAAGGGGTGTGGCAACTACTAAGCCCTAAGGGCTAATCTAGATCCTAACCATACTCCTTCATAAGATAAGAGTGGCTTTATTACAATCTAACAAAGTTTTTATTGACTAGTACTAAAATGATTATGACTCAACCCTACTGGAGTCCTATCACAAGTCTCTCAATCAACTTTCGACAAACTCTCGATGTGCTCCCAACGGACTCCTGGTCACCTTCGATGAACTCCTAGCGAACTCTCGACGAGCTCCACTACATCATTCGAACCTTGTCCTGATGCCCATCATATTGTAATGCATTTTCACCATCGTAGTTAATCCTGCATCACTTTCTCTAACACACAAGTTAGATCATAAAACCCATCAATTAATTTCATCACCAAAGTTCGAGATTCAATAATCTCTTTTTGATGATGATAACCAATTGATTATGAGAGTTAACCTTAACTCCCCCTATGTATATGCCATAGGATAAATAGTATAAACTTGAATTCAAAGGAACCCATTACTTTTGAATTCAAGCATTTTGATAATATTGAAATTTTCATAATTTAACCATACATGATACCATACATAATAAAATTTTAAAGCATTCATCTTCTTAGTATCACATAAAAATTTTAAATATTGCAACATTCATTTCAAAGATCAAACATATTATTTGACAATCAATCATATCATTTCTCCCCCTTTGTCAAAATCAAATATTAAGGTGGGGGGGGGGGGGGGGGGGGAGGGGGAGGGGGGGAGAGAGAGAGAGGGGGTTACATGTGAATGTATTTTATCAAAGATTTAAAAGATCCACGAACCTAAATATTGTTTCTTAAGAGAGAGGATTCAAAAGAGAGCTCATGAATCTTATCACAAAAAAAAAATTAAATCACATTTTCTCTTTTGTAAATGTCAAGAGGAAAGAATCATTTCAAAATATAGCTAAAAAAACTGAGAATTTTGAGAAAAATATAAGAGCTTCTCATTGCATTTAAAATAATTCATGTAAATTTCAAGAAAAGGCTCAAGAAATCTAAAAAATAGTAAATCATGCAATTGAATGGTTTAATATTCCTAACTCTCTTCTAATAAAGTCAAATTGTTCTTCATTTAATGACTTGGTGAAGATATAATCTAATTGATGCTTTGTATCAATAAATTTCAAAGATATATCATGATTGTTCACATGATTTATAATAAAGTGATGCCTAATATCAATATGTTTAGTTTTTAAGTATTGAATGAGATTTTTAGTTAAACATATTGCACTAGTATTATCACATTTAATATGAATATTTTTCAAGTGAATTCCATAATTTTCTAGGGTATTTTTCATCCAAATTACTTGTGTACAACATGCACCAGCTGCTATGTACTCAACTTCAACTGTAGATAATGCAATCAAATTTTATTTCTTGGAAGACCAAGAAATAAGAGCATGTCCTAAGAGTTGGCATGTTCCGGTTGTACTCTTCCTATTTATTCAACAACCTCCAAAATCGACATCAATATATACAAGTAAATCAAAGTTTTTGGACTTAGGATATTATAATCCTAAATATTCATTTAATTGCCTTAAGATGAGAATGTTTAGGATTAGACTTTGCACATAATCCAACACCAAACATTATGTCCGGTCTAGTAATACTTAAATATAACAAACTACCTATCATTCCTCTATATGATTTTTGATAAAAAAATTCATCTTCATTATCCAAGTCTAACGTTGTAGAAGTACTCATGGATGTGTTTATAGCCTTAGCATTATCCAGAGCAAAATGTTTTAACACAACTAATGTATACTTAGTTTGACCTATAAAGATACCATATTTAATTATTTTATTTGTAACCTAAAGAAAAAAGTTAGTTCACACATTACATTTCAAACTCTTGGCTCATATTCTTAGCAAAAGATTCACATAAGGATTCATTTGTAAAATAAAAAATAATATCATCCACATAAATTTGAAAAATAAGAAAATTATTTTTAAAATACTCAATAAATAATGTGGTATCAACCTCGCCTTTCAAAAAATTATTTGAAATAAGGAAAGAGCTAAGTCTTTTATACCATGCTCTAGGAGGCTTGTTTTAAACCATTAAGAGCTTTGAATAATATGAAAACATTATTCGAAAAAAGGTCATTTTCAAAATCGGTGGGTTGTTCAATATAAACTTATTCGAAAATAAAACCATTGAGAAAAACACTTTTAACATCCATTTGAAATAATTTAAAATTCTTAAAAGAAGCAAAGGCGAAGAGAAGCCTTATGGCTTCAAGTCTAGCCACAGGAGCAAAGGTTTCTTCATAATCAATCTCTTCTTCTTGGTTGAAACCCTTGGCCACTAATATAGTATTATTTCTAACTACGATACCATTTTTATCTTGCTTGTTTCTAAAGACACATTTAGTACCAATCACTAAACGGTCACTAGGTATAACAACAAGCTCCAGCATCTCATTTCTCTCAAATTGGTTCAACTCTTCATGCATTACAATAACCCAAGAATCATCTCTTAGGGCTTCATCAATGCATTTTAGTTAAATTTGAGATCGAAATGTAATGTTAGTACAAAATTTTTGAAAAAAAGAATGAGTTTAAACATCACTTAATGTATCTCCTATTATAAGCTCCTTACGATAAGCATTTATATACTTCCATTCCTTGGGTAAGGATTTGGAAGTAGATTCATCCAAGTTTCTTTTAAGAGGATTTTCATTCAAATTTAAAGTGGCAAAATCAAAATCATCATCAAAATCAATTTTCTTAAATTTAAAAATATCATTAAAAACGACATGAATAGATTCTTCAATGACTAATGTTCTTTTATTAAAAATATAATAAGATTTTGAAGTAGAAGAATAACCAAGAAAAATAATGCCTTCATCAGATTTTGCATCAATTTTACCTAAGGCATCTTTTTCATTTAGAATGAAGTATTTACAACTAATAACCACGAAATATAAAATATTAAGTTTTTTACTATTTCATAATTTATAAGGAGTTTTAGAGAGTAATGGTCTCACAAAAATCCTATTTATAACATAACATGTCATGTTAACAGTTTCGTCCCAAAAATATTTAGGTAGGCTATGTTTATTTAATATGGTGCTAGCCATTTCTTGTAAGCTCCTATTTTTTTCTTTCTACTACTATATTTTGTTGTGGATTTCTAGGAGTAGAGAAATTGTGATTGTACACATTTGACTCATAAAAAGTTTAAAAATAATAATTTTGAAACTTGCCACCATGATTACTACGTACAGATAAAATCATAAAACCTTTTTTGTTTTGAATAAGTTTATAAAATTTTGAAAAACATTTTAAAAAATATTTTTGTGTATTAAGAAATAAGTTCAAGTGTATCTACTACAATCGTCTACAATAATAAACGCGTACTTACTACCTCATAAGGTTGTAGGATCAATTGGTCCAAATAAATCCATATGGATTAATTATTGTGGCCTAGAGGTGCTTATTTGATTTTCTGACTTAAAACAACTTTTTACTTGATTTCCTATTTGGCAAGCATCATAAACTTTATCTTTGACGAACTTAATGCAGGGTAATCCTCTTACTAAATCCTTAAATGATATTTGATTTAGTAATTTCATGCTAACATGACCTCGTCTCTATGTCAAACCCAAGCATTATCATTCAAAGCTGAAAAGCACATTTCATCACAAAGACTTTCATTGTCAATAGTATACACGTTTTTATTTCTTAAGGCAATCATAAATTTATTTTTGTGTGGTATTTCAATTATATAAGTATTAGATTCAAATTTAACAATGTATCCTTTATCACGCAATTGGTTTATGCTTAGTAGATTATGTTCCTTTCCCAATGATTTTTTCCTTATTGTTGTCTTCAAAGGTGACAACTTCCTCATTTAGGCTAGTGAGCTTGGAAAAATAAGTTAGATCTCTGGTCATGTGCCTTGAGCATCCACTATCAAGGTACCATTTTGTGCTCCTAGCCTTTGTTTGGAGACAAACCTATAAGAAATGTGGTTTTGATTTAGGTACCCATTTAACTTTAGGTCCCTCATGAAAAACTCTATCTTTTAATTTAACTAAGGGAATGGTGTTGTTTATGGTTCTTTTAGGAACCCAAATCAACTTATGTGGACTATACTTTCTAAATGAACACTTGTAAGCAAAATGACATAATCTACCAAAAAATTATATTTGAGTTTGTGTGAAGAGTGTAATGTAGGTCCTCTAACAAAGATGTTAGCTTTTTTTTAGTGTTACCCACAAAGCCAATACCTTCTTTCTAATGGACATGACCCTTATTAGCAAGAATCATGTTTAGAGATTTATTCCTTATTTTAAATTTTCTAAAGTTTGTTGAAGTATAATATTTTTCTTTCTAATTTCCTCTAGGGTTTCACATTTAGTGCAAGAATTATATGATGTTGATGTTTCATGCATATTTTTAAATTTACTAACGAGTAATATATGTTCCTTCTTAAGTAATTTATAAGTTTTGCTAAGCTTCTTAAATTCATCAACTAGTTTATGAAATATATTTAATAATTCATCAAAAGAAAAGGAGTCTTCAGAAGGTTTACTTACCTCATCATGGATGGCCATGAGTGTGTAGTGAGCTACTTCTCCATTGTTGTTGTCTTCTTCGTCTAATGAGCTTGAATCATCCCATGTTGCTAAGAAGGCATTCATCTTGTTTGGCACATTTTTCTTCAACTATTGGCATTTACTTTTTGAAATGCCCTAGCTTCTTGCATTCAAAATATATTCTATTATCCTTTTTTGGTTTATTTTTATTTTTATAATTTTTATTCTTTTTCATGAATTTTTTTAGTTTTCTTATTAATAGTGCAAGATCATTGTCTTCATCACTCGAGGTTTCACTAGAGGAGTCATCTAATATTCTCAGTGCCAAGTCCTTCTTATTCTTTGTAAGGTGTTCATCTTTGGTTCTCAAGGCAATATCCTTTTTGTTCTTTAGAAGGTATTCTTAAAGTTTATCATGAGCTTTGTAGCTTATTTCATAAGTCATCAAAGACCCAATTAGTTCTTCAAAAGGTAAGTTCTTCAAGTCTTTGGTCTCTTGTATAGCAGTTACTTTCTGGTCCCAACTTTTAGGTAAAAATCTCAAGATTTTATTTATAAGATCAATATTAGAATAAACTACAAATAGATTTTAAACTATTGATGATATCCGTAAAGCGAGTATACATTTCACCAATAATCTCACTTGGTCTCATTTTAAATAATTCATAGTTATGTACAAAAAGATTTATTTTTAATTCATTTACCCTACTTGTGCCTTCGTGTGTGGCTTCTAAAGTGTGACAAATATCATAAGCCGAATCACAAGTAGAAACCCGATTAAACTCGTTTTTATCTAAGGCGCAAAACAAAGCATTCATAGATTTAGCATTTAATGAGAACATCTTTTTTTCGTGATCATTGCAATCATTCATCAGATTGGATGACTTCTGAAAATCATTTTCGATAATATTCCATAGTTAAAAATCTATTGAAATAAAAAAAAACGCATTCTAGTTTTTCAATATGTGCCATCCGTCTCATTGAACATGAGAGGACGTGTAATAGGTTGTCCCTCATTTATGCCAAAGGAAGCTACTAACTCGCTTGGGTGTTAATCCAATTGAATATTACCGACTCTGATATCAACTATTAGGATCAAGTTGGCACGAAGAGGAGGAGGAGGGGGAGGGGGTTGGGTTGTGGGGAATTAGTTCAAGTGTTAAGTAAAACTTGGTTTGAAATTTTTGCTCGAAGTAAGAACTAAATTCAGAAGCATTTCTTTTGGAATTCATTGAAATCAAATACACGAGAGCTTTAAACTTAAGATCGAAAAAAAAATCTCAATTTAGCTAATGACTTCTAAAATAAAGAACAAGGAAAGAAGACTCACAATTTATAGTGGTTCGGCCAAAAGCTTGACCTATGTCCAATTTCAGAGTCCTCCTTCATCAATGCCTATCGATGTCCACTGATGATCTTCTTCCACGGGTGAACATCAAACCTCTTATACTTCTCTCCTTTTCATAGGTTTAGGAGAGGAACATTTTATAAAATTTTCTCTCTTCCCTTATACTAACTTTACACTTTGAAGCACTCATGGGAAGCTCTCAAATTTTACACAACTTTTAACCAAGATTATGACCATGTTTCTTGCACTTACTTATCACTTTCTTGCTCTCCAATGCAAGAATACTTGGGGTATTTATAAACCCCAATTGGCTTTAAAAAATGGTGCCAAAATCCAACCAATCTCGTAAATCTTGGGTACGGGCGGTACTATCATCGACAATGGTAGTACCACTATCAGGTAGTCGCTCGAAAACCTAGGTGATGGTGGTACTGGCGTTGCCCGCCGATTGTACTACCATTAGGTAGCCAATGAATAGTACTTTCCTATACTATTCTATACTCGATGTGTACTTTTTATTGACCCATTTCCAGGTCAACGAAATGAGCTCAACCATGAGCTCAAATCTAACCAAAAGTGGACCAGGTTGTCTCTCATTCAGTTAATTTAAATTTTCCAAATCTAATTCAATTTAGTACTGAATTACGATGTTAACTATGACACACTACACAATCATAACAATTCTTGTCTGACATGTCAATTGATCTTCCAAACTCCCAACGAACTTCCCGGCATCTTCCGGCGAACTCCTGGCAAGTCTCTCAATCAACTTCCAACTCCCGACGTGCTCCTAGTGGGCTCCCGATCATCTTCGGTGAACACCTAGTGAACTCCCGGCGATCTCTAATTGCATCATCTGAACCTTGGCCCGATGCTCGAACTTAACTCCGGCCCAACATCAGATTATATTATATTTTCACTGTCATAGTTAATCCTGCATCACTTTATCTAACACACAAGTTAGATCATAAAACCCATCAATTGATTTCATTATCAAAATCCGAGATTCAATCATTCTTATAGTTCATCTTCCAATGTTTGTCTTTGCCACAGTGGTAGCATTATCCTTTATCTTTTGTCAGATCTTTCTTGGCAACCTTTGCCTTACCCAATCTTTTTTTTTTCTTATCCTTCTTAAGGTTCTTACTAACCTTCCTTTTCTTTTTGGTCTCACCAATATCAAGAACTGACTTTTCTTTATTGATGGCACTCTCAACTTCCCTCAACATATTGAGGAGCTCAAGAAGAGTCACCTCAAACTTCCTCATGTTAAAATTTATGATGAATTTAGAAAAGAAATCTGGTAGGAACTGAAGTATAAGATCAACGCATAGGTTATCCTCTAGGACTATTCCTATACCTATGAGTTTCTCGATCTACTCTATCATCTTTAGGATATGGTTCTGAATCGATGGCCCTTCTGTCATCCTAGCTCAGAAGAGATTTTTGGATATATTATATCTTTGAGTTCTTCCCTATTCCTCAAACAGCTGACGACGATGCAGAAGGATAGAATTGGCATCCATACTCTCATGTTGACTTTATAACTCAGGAGCCATGAAGGCCAACATATGATATTTTGCCAATGTGGAATCATCTATATACTTCACATAGCAAGCAATCTCATTCCCACTTGCCCCTTCTTTTGGCGTAAGCATAATGTATCAAGATCATATGCGATTTTCTCCGCCATGAGAAATATTCTCAAATTGTGGAGTCAATCCGTGTAGTTTGGACTATTGAAGCAATTGGCATCAAGTATGCAACGTAGGAGGTTTGTAAGTGACATGTTTCTGACAAACAAGATATAGCATAAATAAATAACATAAAAATTTTATGAAAAAATTAATTAAGATATTGACTTTTATCTTAATGTACTCCCACTATTTTCCTAGCGAATCATACGACACCCTTGGCACATGAAACAGAAGTCTCCGGTAGACTTATAGTGGGGATCGGGATTCAATCGACGTCTTAGTGCAACCTCGAGTGACTCGACCAATTATACTAAGCCCAAAAGGTAGGCAACTCTTGCCAATCATAACTTCTTGCGATTCCCATCATGTTTGGCCTCCGAATCATCATGGTCTCAACTACTCGATCAACCATGAAGTTCAGATAAGTCATTACCATCGTTCCAAGATGAGTCTGATTTAATGATATACTCTCGAGTGACTCAACCAAACATACAATGTCATCAGGTCACTAGTGACATCTCTATGTTATAGGCAATATCTTAATCATGTAGATAGGTGAGCCTCGAGTGACTAGACCAACTCAACCTATGTCGTGAATCAATTTCTTCCTATAATGATGGCAGGCCACGTGGGCCAATCTTATTGCCTCACACTCACCGATTTAAAATTATCATTGGAGGGGTTTTCATTTTGTATCAGTCTCCTAATATGTTATGTCACACACATATATATTTAATATATATCTACATCACATGTAATATATAAATATAAATATATATATATAGTAGGTGTATAACACATATCACATATGCAAGCCACACCGGATGATCATGAGCCATCACCTAATATGATTAAGCCCGAGTCAATGGGCCTAATCACTCAATAGGATCTGTGTGCATCGGCGCATCTCTATGCTCTATGATCGTTAATCTCATCATCATCGATTCCGTCGGATCCTCACCACATCATCATGTGTCGTGATCTCCCGCCACGATATCATGGGTCTCACTATCACCTCCACGCTCCTGCCACGTATCTCCGTGTAATTATAAAATAATCATAGGCACACAAGCCCGATAGTAAACGAGAAAAAAGAAGCTTGCAAGCCCTAATAATAATCATATGTATACATATAACATCACATGGCTCATGATCATCCACATATATCATATATCATATGTACACATCACCATGTAGGACTACTCGATAATAAATAAATAATTAAATTTATTTAATTATTTATTTTTTAGAAGTCAGGACATGTTAAGAATTTTTAAAATTGTAAAGGGCATTTTTAAAATTATGTATAAAAGGATAAATCTAGGAATTTCTCAAATTTCGAGGGGAAGAATCTTTCTTTTGCCAAAAAGAAGCCCTAACCCTTTTTGCTCACCTCTAGCGGGCCACCGTCGTTGCCCTTGTGTAGGCAGTGGCTACCCTTGCCCGTGGGCGGCCGCCCCCACGGGCGAACGCTATGCTCACAGGTAGTATGGTCGCTGGCAGGTGTCGTCGCGGTTGCGTGAGACAACCTGGCCTGCAGACGGTCACACCTACGGGTGCACTTGGCTGCAGGCGGCCACCCCTACTGGTGGCTGCCCCTTGCGGCCTGGCCATGAGCGACCACCCTTTCATGCGGTCACTACACAATAGTCTCAAATATGGACGTACTAGGCCACTACGCCACTCATCGACTACAGGCGAGCGCTATGCTCATAGGCAACATGGTCGCTGGCGTGCGTCGCGCAATTGCGCGAGACCACCTGGCCTGCAGGCGGTCTCACCTACGAGTGTAATTGCCCACAAGTGTCCACCCCTACTGGTGGCTACCCTTGCCTACGGCCCTGGCCGCAGTCGGTCGCCCCTGCAGGTGGTCGAGCTTGGGTGGTCACCCCTCGACTCATCGACTATGGACGTATGAGGCTATTGCACCATAGTCCCAAGATGGTACTGGAGTCTTATCCGTTGGACCTGTCTGTCCGCAATTACCATGTATCAATAGTCCATCATCCATCTAATATCTCAGAGATCGTATATCGGGCGTGGTATTGTCAGGTCACATATGAAATCCGTCTATTCCTGCTTTAATTGGATTCTCCCGGAGATCTCCTTCTCTCTCAATCTGATCATCTTAATCAAGGATTTACCTGTGCGAGAGTATGCGAGATATTCCTCTTATGATACTAAGAGTGGATAACTATTGACACTCAATAGCCTTCGTAAGGTTGGCTACTAATCCTGATAACCGGTTGTACCAAATCTAAAACTTTCTAGACCTATAATTTCGACGTCAAAGAAAGGAATACTCAAACAAGGCATCTTCAGTGTCTCAAGTCTAAGGACAAGATACACAATTGAAAATATTGAATCGCTGTCTGACGATAGGTATCATTAATCATACAACACTCTATAAGCGGATCAATCAGTGAACTCATTCTCTAATGAGCACTTGTGTATCCTTTGTGTCTCCACACAAGCGGCTATAAGACCAGCTGCCTCCATTATATAGATAGGTATACAGTACATCGATATGTCCGGTTGTCTTGATGTCCCTTTAGAGCAACCTATGATCGGGATTATTTAAGATCTATTTTTAAAGGTGAAGTGGTCTCATTGTCATGACCTCATCACGATCTGATTCTTATTGCATAGAACTAAGGACATCACAATATATATTAAACAAATATTACGAGAATATGCTAATAAATAATAATGCAAAAAGACTTTGTAACATGTCACACGTGCCACCACTTATGTGATTGGCTTGTAGGTCACATGTAACCAGTACTATTTAATTACAAACATGAGGCTTTTAGCATGTTGTCCCTCATTCCGACATGTCCTCTGATCATTCGACACTTCATCTGAACCTCCGACGTATTTTCCGACCTGATGCTCGAACTCCGCATGAAGTCTATCCTACCGCACGTCGACCAATTCTCCGGCCCGATGTCCAATCTTTGACATGACGCTTTTTGACCCAACATCTTGCTTCGCTAGATGGTTCAAGTCCATGATCGAAGTTTTTCTGCATTACTCGTGTTGAAAGCATATTAGTTCATAAATTCATCAAAATCCAAGATTCAACTATTATAATTAGTTTCTTTTAAATTATCATTGATAAATTTTTAATTTTATCTTTGCAATTCCATTTGTTAGTAATCATGGATCAACTCATTCAGATAATAAATAGGGGTCCTAAAGCTCTTCTACATGGATGGTTATAGGACGAAATTATGTTCATCATTTTCATCACTTCCTTAGGGCATCGACTCAACGTAGTTGAGGAAATTTGGTTTCAATACACCCAGAAGTGCCATTTGGATAATGTAAATCGTAAATCATTTGGCCATTTCCTAAATATCCTAGATATACCTTTATTCCGAGGATTGTTATCAACAATTATAGAATGATGAGATGCGTTGTGATTCTTTATTTCGTGGCTTGGGAAGGGGTATAGCTTGGTTCGATCCCAATAATGCAAGGGCATACACATGGTTGTTCGGAGAAGAAGATTTACGAAAAAGTGGTGAAGCATCACAGTCGATGTCTCCTAAGGTGTTCTTTAGTGGATTTCATGAGGGGTTTTTAATCCTAAGTCCCTACACCATAAGTCAATGGTGAGAAGAGGATTTTTGACTTGACTCCTCTGAAGCTTAATTTAGTTTTTTATGGATAGTGAATCCATCCCTTCAGCATTTGCCTAGGGGTGATTTTGCTGGTTGCAGGTGCCCTACAAGTCGATCACGTGAGTGATGGCATATGTAATATGCAGCATGATCATTTTGCTTACTATTACTATTGGCATATTCTCACTTTATCTTACCTGTTACATATATTGTAATGTCCTTGAATTTGTGCAATGGAAATTGGATCATGATGAAATCACGATAATGAGACCGATTCGATTATAAATATAGACCAGAAATAATTCTGATCATAGATTACTCGAGAGGGACATTGAGATAACCAGATAGATCGGTGTATTGTATACTCATCCATATGATGGAGGTGGCTAGTATCATAGCCACTTGTGTGTGGATAATAAGGATATAGTACAGGTGTTCGTTAGAGAATGAATTCACTGATGGATCCGCTTAAGGAATGTTGGATAGTTAATGATACCTAACGTCAAACAATAATTCTGTAGTCCAAGTTGTGTGTTTGGTCCTTAGACTCGAGACACCAATGATATCTTGTTTGAGTACTCATTTCTTTGATGCTGGTCTTACAGATCTGAAAAGTTCTAGATTTGGTATAGTTGGTTATCGGGATGGTAGCTAACCTTACGAAGATAATTAAGTGTTAATAGAGGATCATCCACTCTCGATATCGCAAGAGAAATATCTTGTGTGTCCTTGCTCAGACAAATCTCTCACTAGGGTTGTTCAGATTAAGAGAGGAGTTCTTTGGGAGAATTCAATTAGAGTGAGACTCGTACATATTCTATATGTGGCCTGATAGTACCATTCTTATATATGGTCTATGGTATATTAGACGAATGAGGGACTATAGACACATAGTAACTAGGACAGATAGGTCCAATGGATTAGATCTCCTATACCATTTTGGGATTACGACGTAGTGGCCTAGTATGTCCATAGTCGATAAGTTGAGTGAATTGTTATGGGATAAAAATTCTTTTGTTGCACATATGATGTTATTTCATGTTTTTCTAATGGTGCTATCAGAGCCAAGTTGCTTGTGTAAAAGATTGGCTTTTAAACTACGTGTGATGAGATTAAATCACGTAGAACTGTTCTACGCATTCTTGCTACGCTTGGCCATGAAGGCAATGTGGTGGGGGTAGCGACCTGTGGGTAGGTCGCCTGCAGGGGTGACGTTTTCACCCCTTCGCAGGGGTGGCGCTCACTTGTAGGGGTGGCGATTGCCCGCCCATAGGGGCGGCCACGCGAGGGCAAAGGGGGTCGCCCGCGGGTAGGGGCGGTGACGACGGCCCCCCTGGAAGGGGGTAGAAGGGTTAGGATTTTTCTTGATAAAAGGATGATTCTGCCCTTTAGAATTTTAAAAGTTTTTGGTTCTGTCCTTCTGTTCATAATTCTGAAAATACCCTTAACAATTCTTGAAATTCCTAATATATCTCGAATTCTAGAAAATTAATTAATTAAATAGTTTAGTTAATTATTATTTATCTAGTAGTCCTACATGATGATGTGTGTAAATGTGATTATTATTATTATTCGAACCTGTGAGCCTTCATTTTTCTCGTTTACTATTGGCCCTACATTCCTGTGATTATGTTGTAATTACACAAAGAGGTGTGATATGAGCGTGGAGGTGATAACGGTGCCCAGGATGTCGTGACGCATGATCATGACACATGGTGATGCACCGACGATCCGATGGAATCGATGATGATCAGATTGATGATCACAAGGCATGAAGATGCACTGATATACACATAGATCCTATTGTGAGTGATTGGGGCCACTGGCTCAGGCTTAATCATATTAGGTGATGGTTCATGATCATCCGAAGTGGTATGTATATGTGATATGTGATGATACACCTACTATCGTTATAGGAAGAAATTGAATCACTACATAGGTTGAGTTGGTCGAGTCCCTCGATGCTCACCTATCTACGTGATTCGAGATCTTGCCTATGACATAGAGATGTCACCAGTGACCTGAGGACTTGGTATGCTTGGTTGAGTCCCTCAATGACATCATCAATTTAAACTCATCTTATAACAATGGTGATGACTTAACTGAATATCATGGTTGGTCGAGTCCCTCGAGACCATGATAGTTCGTAGATCGAATAGGACATGAATCATAAGGAGTTGTGATTAACAAGAGTTGCCTACCTTTTTGGGCTTAGTTTGATTGGTCGAGTCCCTCGAGGTTACACTAAGACGTCGATTGAATCTCGATTCCCGCCAGAAGTCTATCAGAGACTTCCGTTTCATGTGTCAAGAGTGTCACGTGATTCACTAGGAAAATAGTGGGGGTAGTTTCAAATAGAAGTCTATATATTAATTGTTAATTTACTACAAAATTTGTATGTTATTCATTTACACTACATCTTGTTTGTCAAAAACATGTCGTGTGCGTACCCCCTACATGGCATACTTGATGCCAACCACCTCACTGGTCCAAACTACATGGATTGACTTTGCAATTTGAGAATTGTTCTCATGGTGAAGAAAATCATATACGTCCTTGACATGATTGTGCCCACGTTGGAGGAAGGGTAAGCAAGGATGAGATCGCTCACTATGTGATGTATATAAAAGATTCCACCTTAGTAAAGTGCTATATGTTAGCCTCTATGACTCCTAAGTTATAAAGGCAACATAAGAGCATAGTTGCCAATTCCATCATTCTTCATCTTCACTAGTTGTTTGAGGAACAGGGAAGAATTCAAAGATATAAGATGTCCAAGAATTACTTTCGAGCCAGGATGACAGAAAGGATATCAGTTCATAATCATGTTCTAATAATGATAGAGTGGATCGAAAAACTCACAGGTTTAGAAATAGTCCTAGAGGATAACCTGTGTGTTGATATTATACTTCAGTCCTTGTTAGATTCATTTTCTTGGTTTATCATGAACTTCAATATAAGCAAGTTTGAGGTGACTTTACCTGAGCTCCTCAACATGTTGAGGGAAGTTGAGAGAACCATCAAGAAAGAGAAGCCAGTTCTCTATGTTGGTGAGACCAATAAGAAAAGAAAGGCTAATAAGACCCTTGAGAAGGGTAAGGGCAAGGGCAGATCGGGTAAGACAATGGTTGCCAAGAAGACTCGACAAAGGATAAAGGCCAGTGCTTCCACTGTGGCAAAGACGAACACTATAAGAGGAACTGCAAGGATTACCTTGCAAAGAAGGCGCAACAAAAGCTTGGAGAAGTTTTAGATACATTCATGATCAGTCTCCAATTGTCATATAATTACGATAACACATGGGTATTGGATACTGGGTGTACTGATCATATATATAATTCCTTGTAGGTTCTAGCAAAGCCTAGGAGACTAGCAAGAGGCGAGATGGACCTCATGATGGGCAATGGAGCAAGAGTTGTTGTAGTTGCTACTAGCGAGATCACCCTACATCTGCCTAGTGGAGCTACTATTGCATTAGATGAAATTTAATACGTTCATTTTATCATTAAAAACATTATCTTCATTTTATGTTTAACAGTTATGAGATATAAATTAGCTTTTGAGAACAATAGTTATTCATTGATTTTGGATGATAAGATCATTACTAGAGGAACATTGTACAATGATTTATTTATGCTAGATGCTCCACAGATCATAAATGAAAGTGCATCCAAGAGGAAATAAGATAAGGTGAATAAGGAGAGTACTTGAGTACATAGTTCTCACCTATTTCCTCAACGACCATGGGATTTTATCCCAATGGACACCTCCTTATACATCTCAGGTTAATGGTATATCAAAAAGGAGGAACTATATGATGTTAGACATAGTATGGTCCATGATGAGTTTTGCTGACCTACTTGTTTTATTCTAGGGACATGCCTTAGAGATCACAACTTACCTTCTGAACAAAGTTTCATCTAGGTCGGTAGTAACCACACCATATGAGATATGAAAATCGAAGAAGCCCGATATTAAGGTTGTTAAGATTTGGGGCTGCCCTGCCCACGTTAGAAGACAAGTTGGAATCAAGGACAGAAAGATACAAGTTCATGGGATACCCCAAGAAAACTTGTAGGGTACTATTTCTATTATCCCGAGGACCAAAAAGTCTTTGTTGTCAAGAGAACAGTTTCCCATGAGAAGGAACACATTCTTGATGAAAATAGTGGGAGCATGATAGAGTTGAGTGAGATTGAAGAACCTAGCTCAAGTACCATTCCGGAGGTCAAGTCTGTTCAGGTACCTAGCATATAAGTTTTAACTTTGCATAGGTCTGATATAGTATCTACCCTCTTGAAAGATATGTGGGACATATCAGTGAAGAGGACACTTAGGATATTGATTCTTAGACCGACGATGAAGCTATTATGAGTATAGACTCTGGAAAGTGGAAAGAAGTTTTGAATTCCGATATGGATTCTCTGTACTCTAACAAGGTTCGGAACCTTGTTGATGCACTTGAGGGTATCATATCTATCGGCTGCAAATGAATCTTCTAGAAGAAGATCAGAGTAGATGGAAAGGTGGATACCTATAAGAAAAGACTAGTAGCCAAAGGGTATCATCAAAGGTAATAAGTTGACTATGACGAAACCTTCTCACTCGTAGCTATGCTGAAATCCATTAAAATTCTGTTGGCTATTGCAGCACACTATGATTATGAGATCTAGTAAATGGACGTGAGAACCACATTCCTCAACGATAACTTTGAGGAAGAGGTGTATATGATATAGCATTAGAGATTTTTGTCCACAAAGAGTCTAGAGAAGGTGTGTAAGTTGTAAGCTTCCCGAAGTTAGAACATAAAATTTGATAAGGAGATAAGATATTATGACTTCATTAATAATGAAGATGAGCCTTGTGTGTACAAGAAGTTAAGTGAGAGCACTACTACCTTTCTGGTGTTGTATATGGATGACATCCTGATCACTGGAAATGATGTAAGAATGCTCTCAAAAATTAAGGATTGGTTATCCAAACAATTCTCTATAAATGACTTAGGGGAAGCATCCTACATATTAGAGATTTAGATATATAGAGATAGATCCAAGAGGATGCTTGACTTGTCCCGGTCCATGTATATATAAAATATTGTCAAAACGTTTTGCATCGAAAATTTTAAGAGGCGTGAACCTATTATAAATCAAGAATATTATAATTTATCCACAATCCATATCCAAGATCCAAACTAACATTTGAGGATATTGATAAAATATATTCAAATAACATTATATTCATCTATAATACCTATGTATTTTATGATCATATATCACATCACTCGATAATCCATAAAACTCAAAGCCAACTTAATATAAAAAATAACCACACTTAAATCTACAGGTGTGGGTATATATATAATTACAAAACCAACATTACCATAAGTTTATATCATTATACAAATTAAACTTAATATCCCAAAATCCTAAACATGAGAGGTCCTCTATATCAGGAATTCTTAGATCAGCATCACATGCGTAACAAAAATAAAAACAAATCATAGATTCCCGAAGTTGATCATTTTACCGTTGTGCAATGATTGGTATACACAAATTTCGCAAAACCTTAGAAAAACTACATAAAACAAATGGATGTGTTACCTGAAGAGATTATATCTTCGAAACTTCTAGATCCGACAGAGATGTAGGAACACTCGCGTGATCCTCTCTAGCAGTATCCACACAACAGATATGGTGATAGCACCTCAGCAGCGGGATCAACCTCTCCACACTCTCAACAAGGAAGAGGAGAACTCACTGAGGAGAAATAAGAAGCTGAACCTCAAATATTCTAGCCTATGAACATACGGTGCCCCTTATTTATAGAGGTAAATAACATATTCTTGATGTCAATCTGATGTCATTCACATTGGATATTTATCCAAATGGCATATTTCTGATGCCATTGAATATTTATCCAAATGATATATTCATAATATATTCTTTGAAATATTCATGACATATTCCTAGATTATTCATGGTATATTCTTGATATATTCTTGGATCTTATCCAGATGGTATATTCTTGAAATATTCGTTATGTCATCACACTGGATCTTATCCAGATTGGATCTCATCTAATCTTATCCACTCATGATCCTTGTGAATATCTCATATCTGTACCTTTATCTATCACAACGTCTACTATATGTGTGTGACCCTCTAGGTCTGATACTGAGCTGGTCGTGAGTTATACCCATCAGAACTCCTTCTGATCTAGTGAATTATTACCCCCATAATAATTCACTCGACTTATCGACTAAGTTCCAAACCTTGTTAGAGTACATGGAATCCATCTTGGAATTTAAGACTTTTTTCTACTTCCCGGAGTCTATACTTATAATAGCCTCATTGTGGGTCTGAGAATCAATATCTTGAGTGTCCTCTTCACTGATATGTCCCACATATCTTTCAAGAGGGTAGATACTATATCAGGCCTACGCAAAGTTGAAACTTGTATGCTAGGTACCTGAACAGACTCGGCCTCCGGAATGATACTTGAGCTAGGTTCTCCAATCTCGCTCAACTCTATCATGGTCCTACTATTTTCATTAAGAATGTGTTCCTTCTCATGGAAAACTGTCATCTTGGCAACAAAGACCTTTTGGTCATCGGGATAATAAAAATAACACCCTGACAGTTTTCTTGGAGTATCCCATGAACTTGTATCGCTCTGTCCTTGATTCTAACTTGTCTTCTAACGTGGGCAAGGTAGCCCGAAATCTTAATAACCGTAAGATCATATTTTTTTTCCTTTCCATATCTCATATGGCATAGACACTATCGATTTAGATGAAATTCTATTTAGAAGGTAAGCTGTGGTCTCTAGGGTATATCCCCAGAATGAAACGGTCAAATTAGTGAAACTCATCATGGACCGCATCATGTCTAATAGCATGTGATTCCTCATTTCAGATACACCATTAAGCTGGGGTATATAAGGAGGTGTCCACTAAGATAGTTTCTCATTGTCCTTGAGGAATTGGGTGAACTCCGTACTCAAGTATTCTCGTCCTCGATCTGATCAAAGAGTCTTAATACTCTTTTCAATTTGGTTTTCTACTTCATTCTTATATTCTCTGAATTTTTCAAAGGCCTCGGACTTGTACTTCATCAAGTACACATATCCATACCTTGAGAAATCATAAGTGAATATAATGAAATATGATAACTACCTATGGCCTGAGTCGGCATAGGACCATATACATCACTATGTATGAGTTCTAACAAGAAGTGTGAGCAAAGAGCGGGCGAATATTAGTAACCAGCTCAATGCATGAAGTACAAACTCGAGGAGGCAGGTGAAATCGAGTAACCTTTGCCTTCTTAACTCAAGAGAATGGGCGAAACTGAGTACCCCAATTCTCTTATCTCGAGGAGGTGAGCGAAGCCAAGTAACCTTGCCTTCTCAACTACTAAGAGAATGAGTGAAGTCGAGTATCCCAGTTCTCTTACTTATCCAGTAGGGGAGCTCTGCACAAGTTCAGTGACCCTTCAAAGAAAGCTTATGGAAGACAATAGTTGTCAAATCCTCACCATTGGTGATCAGTACTACTGAGAGTAGATTATTTGCTTCATTTCCCAATTGACCAATCGAAAGCGGGAGTGATGTGAACCTGCTTGGAAGTGATAATTAAACGTGGAAAAAGGATCAATAGGCAAACATTATGGAGGAAGGACCTCAAAAACCTTAAAGTCTGCGAGGCGATGCTCATCAAAGTTCCAACAAGCATCCACCCAGTTCAAGCAACATGAGTATACTACGATACTGGTACATAATATGATAGGTCTTTTCCTTCATCAGAAGGATCCGCAAGAACCAATAAGGATCAGCACAACTCAGCCAACCCCACACTAGATTTAGTCATTGGTGAGTTGAAGCAGCATGCCAGATCAGAGTTCGACTACTCAACAATAGCGGCAGAGAGCGGTTGGGAGTCAAAGGGGCTTGTTGCAGCCAAAGTAGAAGATTGAAGATTTAGCAGAATGCGAGGAGATGCAGCGTGTACAGTGGCTTCGACGAGGACATTGAAGGAATAAGTAGGAGAAAATGTCATGGACAATAATGTAAACAAGGTGTTCGAGGAAATGCTTATGTTTGTGCATGTCCTTCGGTTTGTGTATATACCTTATACATTAAGAAGCGGGCTTGTAGTAGGCTTACCCGCCCCAATTTGGTTTGCTTTGTGGCCAATTTTGGCTTGTAAATATGAGTGTGTCTTTTAAGCACTTGTGGGGACTTCGGTAAGTAATGGACCATTATCCTTTGGTGCAACCTCTCGGAGTTTGTAATGTCCATGAGTGTAATTTGTATCTGGCTTTATAAAGTATTTGCTTGAGTAGTTACTTGTGGATCCCGTGGGAATTGCTTCTTCTGGCCCGTTTTCTCTTTTGTAAGTCTCAGGGACTCTAGGAGATCTCGGGGAGGGCTGACCATTGCGGACGGACATGCATGGGTGTCGCACGGCTTAGGCAAAATCAGCTAAGCCCATGACAAGATGACGCCTCCTCCACTTATGGAGAATACCCAACTTCACGCTCATCTTGTTCAGTGCCGCGCTCCTCATGAGCAGCTCCAATAGTTTTCGAGCGAGTTTGCACTTGCAGCCCACTTGCGGTTGCTTGGAGCAAGGGTCTAGCTTGCCCCATCTTGCTCGATTCACCATGATGTTTCACTATGGCAAGATTGTGAATCTTCTTCGTTGTTCGCTTGAATTGCTTGCTTGATCTGATATCACACTGTCATGGACTTAGCTGAATTTGCCTAAGTCGTGCGGCACCCTAGCGGCACTCTCGAAGACTTAACTGAAATTGCCTAAGTCATGAAGTAACCTTGCCCACTGTTTTGGACTTAGCTGGGATTGCCTAAGTCTTGAAATGCCCAAAGTGTCATCTGTCCGTAAAGGGTCAGCCTTCTTACAACCTCTTGTGGTCCCGTAGGACCTACAAGAAGAAATTGATTAGCTTAGAAACGAGCGACGGACAAGTCCCGACGTCTCGCAAAGTAGAAAGCTATACAAGCAATTCATCGAACACATTGAGTGCTGTAGAGAAAAGAGAGAAAGAGAAAGAAACAAGACTTTAGAGGGTTGGAAGAATGGTCTCAAGTCCACAAACGACGGTTCCCAAGGTATCAGACGCAAGACAAGTTTAATTGTTGATGAAAACCTACGCCCGACATATACCCAGAACCCCATCCAGCCCGATGCCACCCGGGGGGTTCTAAGGTGTTGAAATGGTTGACATTTCATACCACTCAGAATGGTTGCCGCGACATACAAAAAAGACACCAAAATAGGGCTGTTTTTTCTCCGCGCAGCGAGCAATCGTTCTGTAGCCTTTTACACTACTTTCACTCACATTTCTTAGGTAAAAACACAAACTCATGGTAAAACAAGCTGCCAAACATATATACAAACAAGGAAAAGTAACGAACGATTCACGGAGCGAAGATGTTGCGGTTGAGCGTCAACTGTTTATGACAAGGGGGATCAACCTCTCCACACTCACAACAAGGAAGAGGAGAACTCACTAAGGAGAAATAAGAGGTTGAACCTCTGATATTCTAGCCTATGAATATAAGGTGCCCCATATTTATAGAGGTAAATAACATATTCCTGATGCTGATATGATGTTGTTCACATTGGATATTTATCCAAATGGTATATTCCTAATGCCATTGAATGGTTATCCAAATGGCATATTCTTAATGTCATTGAATATTTATCCAAATGGCATATTCATAGCATATTCTTTGAAATATTCATGATATATTCCTAGAATATTCATGGTATATTCCTGAAATATTCTTGGATCTTATCCAGATGGTATATTCTTGAAATATTCTTTACGTCATTCATATTGGATCTTATCTAGATTGGATCTCATCCAATCTTATGAGATAAGGATCCCTACGAATATCTCATATCCGTAGCTCTACCTATCGTAATATCTACTATATGTGTGTGACCTTCTAAGCCCGATACCGAGCTGGCTATGAGTCGTACCCATCAGAACCTCTTCTGATCTAGTGAATTATTATCCTCATAATAATTCACTCGACTATCGACTATGGTTGTACTAGGCCACTACGCCATAGTCCCTAAATGGTACAAGGGGATGAAATCTATCAGACCTTTCTGTCTATAGTTAGCATATACCTATAGTGCTTCATCCAACTAATATCCCAAAGACCATATATTAGGCATGGATACTATCAGGCCACATATGAAATCCTTTTATGTCTCGCTCTAATCGGATTCTCCCGGAGAACTCCTCTATCAATCCGAATGACCCTGGCCAGGGATTTTATCTGAGCGAGCACACGGGATATTTCTTTCATGATACCCGAGAGTAGATGATCATTTGTTGATACACAATTGCCTTCATACGGTTGGCTACTATTCTCGGTAACTAGTTGTACCATATTTGGATCCTTTCCAAACCTGCAAGACTGGTGTTAAAGAAAGGAATACTCATACAAGACATCTTTGGTGTCTCAAGTCTAAGGACTAGGTACATAACTAGGACTATGAAATCGCTATCTGACATTATGTATCATTATTCATACAACATTCCATAAGCAGATCAATCAGTGAACTTATTCTCTAATGAGTACATGCACTGTACCTCTAGTGTCTCCACATAAGCGACTATGAGACCAGTCGTCTCCATCATATAGATGAGTATACAACACACTTGTCTATCCGGTTATCTCGATGTTTCTCTCGAGTAACCTATGACCAAGATAGTTTAGAAACTATGTTTAAAGGTGAATCAGTCTCATTATTATGATTTCATCATGATCTGATTCTCATTCCATAGAACTAGGGACATCACAATATATAGAAATATATATTTGATAATATGCCAATAATAAGCAAAAAGATTACTACAACGTATTATAGGTACCATCAATGACGTGTTTGGCTTGTAGGGCACCCACCTATAACTAGCACTTTAAACTTTATAAAACACATAAGTTCATATTTTCCATCAATATTTCATCAGACACAAGTGTACTATAGAATAAAATATATCAACCAATAAAGATTGGCCCAAAATCTTTTAGCTTTCCTCAGACTTAGCCCAATTCTAACTTTTTCCGTAAGTGATAAGCTAACCTGAAAAATTTATATAGTAATAGAGTGAGTATATAAAGCCAACAAGTGACTAACATATCAAAGGCAAGGAAGGTTAGTTTTCAAATAAACTTGATATCGAATTTGCAAGGCAAGGGTATGAGAATTCATAGATATTAACTCATTAGATACATAATTACAAATCATTACATTTAAAATATAATTAGATAATAACAATAGAGGAAGAGTAATTGGAGCATATCATTGGCGTTAAAAGTATTTCAAAGCATATCAATGGTGCATTAGGATATTTCAGAGCATATTAATAGCGCATAAAATGTTTCAGAACATATTAATGTCGTATGAAATATTTTCAAGCATATCAATGACAAATGAGATATTTTAAAATAAATCAAGAGCATAGAAAATATTTCAAAGCATATCAATAGTATGTGAAACATTTTGGAACATATCAATGGCATATAAAATGTTTCAAATCATATCAATGACAAATGAAATATTTTCGAACATATCAATGGCATTTTAAAATGTTTCGGAGCATATCAATAGTGTATGAAATATTTCAGAGCATATCAAAGGTGTAAGAATGTCAAGGAGCATATCAATGGCAAATGAAATATTTCAAAGGATATCAATGACAATAAGAAATATTTCAGAGCATATCAAAGGTATATTAATTATTTTAGAGTTTATTAAATGAATACATAAGAAACATAAGCTCAAATATCATATCAGCATAACATTCATTTCATTATTATCCAAAGTACGTATATAAACTCAAAAGTAATGCTTTGGATATCATATCAAAAACTCGACAGGTGAAATGGGATCCCATACGTAATATGGTTCATCCATTTTTGAATGACCATCAAACATAAGTCTCCCAGGTCTCAGAGCTCCATCCACCCACGTCTAGGTGAAGCCATATGGTGCCGACAGAGCATTGCAGGCTCTAAGCATAACACCCTTTACCATTTTTGGCAAATGTCTATAATATCCCACAAACACCAGGTATAAAAAGGACATGTGAAAAATGAAGTTGGTACATATATCGGAAGCACATACGAATAATAAAATGTAGATGTGCCAATATGAAACAACAGGATATAACATAAACTTTTCATAACAGATTTAAGTATACAATTAATTTAAAGACAAGAGCATATAAGGATTCAAACTAATATAAGGCTCAAATAAAATAACATGATACAACATAAACTTTTCATAATAGATTTAGGTATGTAAATAATTTAAGAAAAGAGCATACAATAATTCAAAGCAATAATATAAGGCTTAATTGAAGAAAGGAGTTTAGCTGAAATCAATTTCTAAAGGGAGGAAAGAAGAGTAGGTAAAATCGTTAAAAGGTTAATTCTGCTAGATTTTGAGATGCATATTGCATGAATTACTTAAATAACTAATTATACTCCAAATTACTCAAGAAAGATGTCATTGGAAAACTAAATCAATCTACTTTCAGATAAAACGAGTTTCATATAAATTGAAGTTTCTAACAAAGGGTTACATATAATTTGGTAACTAAAGGTCAGGGAACAAAATCTCTATTTTGCATAATCTATAAGATCCAACTTATTGATCCATTTACGGAATAATGGATTAAGTTAATGATTGATCCACTTACAAAATAATGGATGGTTAATGATATATGATATCAAATAATGATTTTGTAGTTCTAGTTGTGTGTCTAGTCCTCAGGCTTGAGACACTAAGGATGCCTTGTTTCAGTACTCATTTCTTTGACGTCAGACTTACAAGTATGAAAGTTTTAGATTTGGTATAATTGATTATTGGAATCGGTAGCCAACATTACAAAAGCAATCGAATGTCAATAGAGGATCATCCACTCTCGGTATCACAAAAAGAATATCTCTTATGTTGTTGCTCAGGCAAATCCTTAGCTAGGGTCATTCGGATTGAGAAAGAAGTTATCCGAGAGAATCCGATTAGAGTTAGACTTTGATGGATTTCGTATGAGGCCTGATAATACCATGCCCAATATATGGTCTCTAGGATATTAGATGGATGATGGATTATAGATATACAATAACTGAGGATAGTCAGGTCCAATAGATTAGATCCCTATGTATCGTTTGGGGACTATGGCGTAGTGGCCTAGTACATCCATAGTCGATGAGTTGAGTGAATTATTATGGGATAACAATTCACGTTAGAAGGTGTTCTGAGTTAGATGGAGTTCTGATAGGTGCAAATCACGGCTAGCTCGGTATTGAGCCTAGATGGTTACACACATGTGGTGGATATTATGATGAGTAGAGGTTCAAATATGAGATATCGGCGGAACCCCTATTTTATTGGAAATCTAATAAGCCATTATGTTATTGGATCCTATGGATGAGATCCAATAGGAGCTAATAAGAGATTCTTGGATGGAAATCCACTAATCTAAGAGGCTTGGTAAATTGGATAGAAACCCAGTTCCCAGTAGGGCAGGATCCATTAGGGTTAAGTTGACAAAAACCTCTATAAATAGGAAGGGGCCATAGGGCTCATGGGCAAGAGACTTCTGGCCGCCTACTCCTATTCTCCTCCCTCCCTTTTCTTCTAAGCTGACCACCTCTCTCCTTAGTGTGTGAGGATAGTGAAGAAGAAAGGAGTTCTTCTTCCATGCTTGCTATAAGATGGTGCTCAAAAGCTGCGAAGAAGTTACATAAAAGCTACGCGTTTGCGCTACAAGGGATGAGCATCATTATTTCTTCCACTATATGAATATTGCTAAAGAGGAGGACATCTGATCTCCTTCATTATCTCCTTTGGATATGATTTTCAGGGATATACGATCACCCTAGGCAAAACATCTAACACATGACACGTAGAATTTTTGGTTTTTTGATTTTTTTGTGCACCAATCATTGCATGATGACATGATAAACATGGGAGAACTTTTGTCTTTATTTTTTACTGTGTATGTGATGCTCCTATCAGGTTTCCCAATAGGAACTGAGTTCTCAACTCCCACTTTAAATCCTCCCATGTATCCGATGGACACCGACCTTGTAGGATCTCTACTCGATGTGTTCGCCATTAAAGTTTTACATCTCCATTCAGATACATTATTGCTATTGAAACTTTGGCTTCTTCATAGTTGGGCCTTATAGCTCAAAATTATTGTTCCATGTCAAACAGAAAATTTTTGAGCTCTTTGGCATCCCTGGCACCCCCGTAGCAATGCGGCTCAAGTGCCCTCAAGTTTTGTGGTGACGTAATACAGGTGTTGCTCCCTCCCGCATTAAGAGTCCTTGTGAGTAATATCATCCTGGATGTGAGTTCTGCCATAACTTCATGTAGATGTTGCATGAAGTCTTTGATTTCTTCCGTTGATTGATCGACTAGGGACTCAATCTTATCAATCTGAGATTTAGCTTCTTCGTGTGAGTTCTCTATCCCGAGGAGCCTTCATTAGCCTTAGTAGAGTTCCTCCAAACTCGATTCAAGAACATCAAGGCAGGTTTATAGCGTTGCAAGTGCCTCTCCTTGTGGCTTCTTTTTTCGGTTGGTGCTCTAGATTGCACCTCCTCCACTTATGGAGAATACCTAACTTCTCGCTCGTTTTGTTCACTACCGCACTTCTCATGAGCGACTCTAACAGCTTGAGAGCGAGTTTGCACTTGTAGCCTAATGCGACTGCTTAGGGCAAATGTCCAACTTGCCCCATCTTGCTAAATTTACCATGATGCTTCCCCATGACGACTTTACGAAACTTCTTCACTATTTGTTCGAATTGCTTATATACTATGATACCATAATGTCATAGATTTAGCTAAAATTGCCTAAGTAATACAACACCCTTGTAGTAATGTCACAGACTTAGCTGAAATGATCGAAGTCGTGAAGCACACTTGCGCTAATATCTCGGACAAAACTAGGAATGCCTAAGTCAATAAATGCCCTTGTGTTATTCATCTATAGGTCAGCCTAGTTGCAACCTCGTACAGGTCCCAAAGAACTTGTAAAAGAGAAGGTTAATTAGTTCAAAAGCAAGTGACAGACAAGTCCTGACGTCTCGTGATGAAGGAAGTTTTACAAGCAATTTTTAACAAACACCTTGAGTGCAAGAGAGAAATAAGCAAACAAGAACTTTAGAAGATAGAACGAATAGTCACAAGTCCACAAACAATGGTTCACAAGGTGTCGGGTGCAAAGACAAGCTTAACTTGTGAAGAATGTTCAATGTCAAATGACATACCGAAGCCTCATCTAGCCCTATGCCACTCTGGGTGGTTCCAAGGGTTAGAGATGGCTGACACTTCATTGTACACCATGGTTTGTAGAAATCAAGCTGCGATATGCAAAAATAGATCTGTTTTGGGCAGTTTTGGTCTAGCGTAGTGAGCGATCGCACTATAGTATTATAAACTATTTTTACTTACATTTCTTAAAAAAAAATCACATAAAATTAAGGCAAAATAGGCTACCAAATATCAGTACAAGCATGCAAAAGTGACAAAAACTTCATTGAGCAAAGATGTTGCGAGTGTGCGACGATCGTTCGTGATAGTGCGGTGTGGGAGTGTACATATGTATTATGACATATGGTGTGAAAGTGTACATATATATTATGGCATATGGTGTAAGAGTGCATATATATATATATATTATGACATATGGTATGGAGGTGCATGTTTATATTATGGCGTGCTGTGTGGGAATGCATGTATATATTATGGCATGCAGTGTGAGAGTGAACATATATATATTATAACGTGTGGTATGGGAGTATACATATATATTATGATTGTTGGGAAATCTCAGCGGGTGCTTCACATGCGCAACATAAATTAAAACAAAAATCAGTTTCCCACGTAGATCAAATCATCGTGCAAAAGATTGGGGTCGTGAGAAAAACCACAAAAATTGAAAAACTACGATGTGTGAGAGATTGATTTTACCTAGGGAGATCATATATCCCTGTATTCGAGATCCAGATAGAGAAGATGAAGGAGGTCAAGCATCCTCCTCTCTAGTGGTATCCACACGATGGATCTCTACAGCGAAACTCCTCCAATTTGATCTTGCAACTTTTACTCAGAGGGAGTGAGGAGAATAGGATGTGGTGGCTAAAGTTGCAACCTATTAACAATGAGTCTCCCCTCCTATTTATAGAGAGCCACCAAAACTCTGGGGCTCCTTCCTTAGTGGGTATTGGATCTCCATCCAATAATCCACTAACCTTGCATTATTAGATCTTTATCCAATAATCTCCTTAGGCTTATAATTGGGTCTTAATCAAGGAGCCCATCAACATAGGGTCTCATCTAATGAGAATAAGGGCTAATTGGATCTTCATCCAATCCACTATTCGCTGAAGCATCCACCATATGTGTGTGACCCTCTAGGCCCAATACCGAGCTGACAGTGAGTCACTCCCATCAGAACTCCTTCTGATATAGTGAACTATTATCCCCATAATAATTCACTCAACTCATCAACTATGGACGTACTAGGCCACTACGCCATAGTCCCCAGATGGTACAGGGGGGATCAAATCCATTAGACCTGTCTATCCACAGTTATCATTTATCTATAATTCCTTATCCAAATAATATCCTAGAGACCGTATATTGGACATGTTTCTGTCAGGTCTACAGAATTAGTTTATCTTGCTATATTCGGATTCTACCGGAGAACTCCTTCTCTCTCAATCTGAATGACCCTGGCCAGGGATTTGTCTGAGCAAGCACATATGAGATATTCCTTTCGTGATACCGAGAGTGGATGATCCTCTGTTGACGCTCAATTGCCTTCGTAAAGTTGGCTACCAATCCCAATAACCAACTGTATCATATCTGAAACTTTCCAAACCTGTAAGTCTGGCGTCAAAGAAAGGAGTACTCATACAAGGCATCCTTGGTGTCTCAAGTCTAAGGACCAGATACATAACTAGGACTATGGAATTGTTGTCTGACAATAGGTATCATTAACCATATAGTATTCCATAAGTGAATCAATCAGTGAACTCATTCTCCAATAAGCACCTGTACTATATCCTTAGTGTCTCCACACAAGTGGCTATGAGACCAGCCGCCTCCATCATATGGACGGGTATATAGTATATCCATCTATCCGGTTATCTCAATGTCCCTCTTAAGTAACCTATGACCGGGATTATTTAGGATCTGTGTTTAAAGGTGAATCGATCTCATTATCATGATCTCATCATGATTCGATTCTCATTGCACAGAACCAAGAATATCATAATATATATGTAATAGATAATGTGAGAATATGCCAATATTAATCATAAGCAAAAATATTATACAGCATGTCACAAATGTCATCACTCACGTGATTGGCTTGCAAGGCAACTGTAACCAGCAATGATAACATATGGTGTGGGAGTGTATGTATCTATTATGATATGAGGTGTAGAGGTCTATGAATTTGCTATATTTTCTGCATGTGTCTATTAGCATTTCAAATTATTTCGATGTAGAATTTTACACCCTTATGTTGCGTATGCTATGTGTAAGATTAAATGTTTTATGCCATAATTTTGAAATACTATATATGACATGATGCATACCCACCTAATTAAAACTATGAAGGCTTATACTTACTATGTAAATTACTCATTATAGATTCTATTTTGTAGGTAAGGATATTAGCAAGTCACCTAAGTGATTGGGCGGGGAGGTAAGCACATGCAAACCCATGCCATCGCAGATATGGATGACGACCCATGGACAAATTTTTTGTAAAGAAATTTCGGATATGTTATGTTATCATAACATATCCATGTTAGGTTTGGGTTGTTTTGTTTAGTTACATGTTATATAATTTTGTACATATATCAAAATTAGTATGTATAAGGGAAACCATACCATTTTGATTTAGATATTTGTATGTTTTAATTTCATGATTTTATACCTTCTGTTGTATTCATATCGATAGTAATAGTAATGTAAACGAAAAAAAATGGCATCCTATCTTAGTCCGACACGTAGGGTATGTATGGGACTAGGAGTGGGTGTTACATAAAGCCTTATGGGCATTCAAGTTGGCAAAGAAAATCCATCAGGTAGACAAGGGAAAGCTAGCAGTGCACGTTATATGGTAACTCCTACTTTAAATTTGCTTTATTTGACGAAAATCAATCTATGACACCAAAGGGTTAATTAGTATGAGTTGGAAGAGAAGCTTGATCTGCTCACTGTCCGCTACTACTTAGAGAATTATGTACTAAAGTCAGTTGGGCCATTAACTGAGAGATAAGTCAAGATCGTTCGATGCCTTTGAGTAGGGTAATCCATGAGCAAGAAGCCTGAGAGTAATTCACCAATCATAGTAGGGTCATTAGAATAAAATTCCCCTATACTCTATAGAATAGTCCCTATCAAACAAACAAATAGATTATGCTTTTATCATGTTCCTTTACTATCGTTATCTTATAGATTTCCCTATATTAAGAGCCAAGGGTCATTGATTTCATATGGAAACAAAATAGTTGGCTATGGAAAGAATAAGCTTCCACTAGAAGGTGATAAAGGAATCGGTCCCTTTACTATGTAGTGTGGGAAAATATCCCTTGCCTCTTGACTCAATGATAGAACCCCAAAAGGAGCTCTATAGATTTTTATCTGAGGGGGATCAACCCTTAGAACGCTATAGAGCTTCCTCCCTCATAGAACTTGACATAAGGCTGAATAAAAAATTAATTTTACTTGATTAAAGAGAGGGCACGATTACATCATTATATATGATTCTAAACCCTAGCCCATAGGGTGCTTGCCTAAGTAAAATTACCCTTTTACCCTCTTATAGCCGACCTAGCTGAGGGAAACCATGGCTGACCAGCCTACTTCAATTGAAGGGCATCAATGGCACATCATAATTCTCTGATCAAGTATAGCTTCAGGTTGAGCTTGAATCTCGTCATCATTAGAAGTGCTCGGCAACTGAGTCTGAACGAACTCACGTTCTCCCAATTTTAACTTTAGCAAGGATACATGGAAGACGGGATAGATCTTAGCGTCGTTTGAGATTTTTAATCTGTATGTCATGACCCCAATACTCTCCAAAATCTGATATGGTCCATAGAATCGTGGAGATAGCTTCATCGACACTCTGGTGTTGATTGACAGTAGCTTGTATGGTTGTAGGCGAAGGTAGACCCAATCTCCTACCAAAAATTCTCACTCGCTCCGGTGAGTGTCTGCTTGTTGCTTCATGTAGGCTTGGGTGACAGTTAGGTTGTCTTTCAGCAGCTACAAAAGCTTGTCCCTGTCAATTAAGTTTTGGTTGACCTGATCCACTTTGACCACACCAATTACATATTTAGGTATTACAGGAGGCGATCGACCATACAATGCCTCATAAGAGGTACATTTAGTTGATGAATGATAAGTTATGTTGTACCACCATTCGGTCCAAGGAAGCCACCTTGTCCACTCTTCGGGTCTGTCACTGGTCAAGCACCGTAAGTAAGTCTCAAGGCATCTATTCACCACTTCTGTTTGGCTATCCGTCTGTGGATGATAGGTTATGCTTATCTTCAATTGGGTGCCTTATAGTTGAAATAGCTCAGTCCAAAATTTACTTGTAAACACCCTATCATGGTCGCTCATAATCGATCTTGGCATCCCATGTAGTTTTACAATATTTTTCACAAAAAGTTGAGTAATATTGGCAATAGTATAAGGATGTCTCAAAGCACAGAAATGAGCATATTTGGTTAGACGATCTACCACCACAAAAATCATGCTTTTACCTTGAGATGGTGGTAGCCCTTTGCTGAAGTCCATGGAGATGTCAATCCATGCTAAGTTAGGTATAGGTAGTGGTTGTAGTTTTCCTAGACTTGCCACCATTTCACCTTTTTGCTGCTTGTCCCTGTAAATTAAATTTTGGTTGACCTGATCCAATTCAGCCGCACCAATTACATATTTAGGTATTACACGGGGCGATTGACCGTATAATACCTCATAGGGGTACATTTAGTTGATGAATGATAAGTTATGTTGTACCATCATTCGACTCAAGGAAGCTACCTTGTCCACTCTTTGGGTCGATCACTGGTGAAGCACTATAAGTAAGTCTTGAGGCATCTGTTCACCACTTCTGTTTGGTCGTCCGTCTATGGATGATAGGCTGTGCTAATCTTCAATTAGGTGCCTTATAGTTGGAAGTGTTCGGTCCAAAATTTACTTATAAACGCCCTATCACGGTCACTCACAATCGACCTTGACATCCCATGCAGTTTTATAATATTTTTTATAAAAAAAGAGCAATACCAGTAGCGGTATAAGGATGTCTCACAGAATAGAAATGAGCATATTTGGTTAGACAATCTACCACCACAAAGATCGTGCTTTTACCTTTAGATGGTTGCAGCCCTTTGATGAAGTCCATGGAGATGTCAGTCCATGCTGAGTCTGGGGTAGGTAGTGGTTATAGTTTTCTCAAACTTGCCATCATTTTACCTTTTTGCTACTCGCATATATCACATTTAGATACATAATCATAAATCAATTTTTTCATGCCTCTCCAAAAGAAGTTTTACTTCACCCTCTTATATGTTCTCAGAAATCCAGAGTGCCCTATTTAAGGTGAAGAGTGCAACTCATGCAAAATAATTTTGATGCAAGGGAAGAAGGAACAATCACAATTCAGTCTTTGTAGCGTAGGTCCTTCAAATCCCAAGTGTAGTGGCCCATGGAACCCGGATTCTTCTCCAATTTTTCTATGATACCTCAAGTTTCTGGGATGCTCTTCCACTCCTCTCTAATGTCTTTGAGAAAGTCGATGGAGGGAAGGGAGATGACTAAAATTTTGACTTGTCCCGGTAGCCGAGATAGAGCATCTATAACAATATTCTCTTTCCCCTTTTGATAAATAATTTTATAATCAAAGCCAAAAAGTTTAGTTACCCATCATTGTTGCTCTGGGGAAGATATTTCCTACTCCAAAAAATGCTTGAGACTTCGGTGGTCGGTCTTAATCTGGAAGTGTTGGCTGATCAAGTAGGGTCTGCATTTCGAGATAGCGTGTATGATGACAAGCATTTCTTTATCATACACATATATTTTAAGATGGGTGGGAGACAAAGCCTTGCTGGTGTAAGCAAGAGGTCGACCATCTTGCATTAGAACAGCCCAATTCCAACTTTGGATGCATCAACCTCAATCACAAAGGTGCGACTGAAATCGGGCAGTGCTAGGACCGGCATTATCGTCCTAGTTGCCTTGAGTCGTTCAAAGGCTGTGGAAGCTTTCTCCAACCATAAGAAGGAGCCTTTTTTCAGTAGGGACGTGAGTAGGGCACTGATCTTACCATAATCTGTCACCAATTTTTGGTAGTAGTCCGTGAGTCCAAGGAAGCCGTGCAACGATTTTATGTTCATAGGTTTCGGCCATCCTTGCATTACTTCGATCTTTGTCTAGTCTATTGCCAATCCATCCTCTGATATAATGTGCCCTAGATACTCCACTTTATATTGTAAAAAGTTACACTTTGATTGTTTAACATAAAGGGTATTCTCCCAAAGGATTGTTAGAATAATTCGTAAGTGTTGAAAATGCATATCAAGTGTAAGGCTATAAATGAGGATATCATCAAAAAATATCAACACGAACTAATGTAAAAACCACTAAAAAATATCATTCATCAAGCTTTAAAAAGTAGAAGGGGCATTCGTAAGTTCGAAGGGCATTACCAAATACTCGTAGCCACCGTTATGTGTGCAAAATACAATTTTTAGAACATCTTCAGTGCATACCTGAATCTGATGGTATCCGAAACGGAGATCCAATTTAGTGAAGACTCGGGCTCCTTTTAGTTCATCCAAGAGCTCATCTACTACTGGTATAGGGTATTTATCTTTGACGATGATGGCGTTCAAAGCCTGGTAATCAATACACATCCGTCACGTACCATCCTTCTTGTGCACTAGCAACTCCGACGAGGAGTAAGGGCTACAACTTAGTCAAATCACTCTGGTGTTGAGCATCTCCTTAACGATGTTCTCAATCTCATCCTTCTGTAAGTGAGGATAGTGGTACGATCTCAAATTTGTTGGAGATTTGCCCGACAATATAGGGATGCCATGATTATGCGGTCGGTTAGGGGGCAGCCCATGCGGCTCTATAAAAACATCTGCGAATTCATCCAGCAATAGGGCAAGCTTAGGATCTAAATTTTACACTTTTTCCTCTTTTGATGGCTGCTAGATATGCATAAAAAATCCACCATTTGTTTTGTGCGGCACCTTCTCCATTCGCTGCGTCAAAACGATGGAAATATGGCTCCCGCACTTGCCTCACAATGTGACCTATCTCTCTTTACAATAAAAATTCAAGATTAATTTAGAAAATTTCCAGGAAATGTCATCTAATGTTGTGAGCCATTCAATCCTAAGCACGACTTCATAGTCATCGATGAGTAGGAGGATGATAGGACTCGAGCAGGGTTGAGTCCTAATCTCCCTAGAAGTAGTCAATAAAACCCTACTAGATTGTAATAAAGCAACTCCTATCTTATAAAGGAGTATGGCGAGGGTTTAGATTATCCCTTAGGGCTTAGTGACCGTCGCCCCCCTTACTGGGTTGGTAGGCTAGGGTTTCCCCCCTACTTAGGTCGGTTATAGAGCCAACCTAGCTGCCACATGTTCTCTCTAAGGCAAGTAGGCTATAGAAGAGGCAAAAGGATAATTTTAGTTAGATAAACACTCCTTAGGGCTAGGGTTTGGAGCCCTATATAAGCATGTAGCCTCCACATCTTTTTATTAAGCAATCTACAATTTTAATTCAGCCTTGTGCCGAGTCTAGGAGGGAGGAACCCCTACAGTGTTCCAAGGGTTGATCCCCCTCAAGGATCAAAATCTATAGAGCTCCTTCTAGGGTTCTATCATCTGGCTTTAGAGCCACGTTTCTGCTACCCTATAGCCATCCCAGCCACCTCCAACTTCCCAAGCAATTCCCACAATTGCTACGACACGCGCCTCCACCTTCCACCCCAGCAGCAGATCCAATCAGTCTACTGCTGCCCCCTGCGTTTGATCTGGAATTTTGATATATTTTTATAACCCACGCCTCTTCAATATTGCAAGATCCTTCATATTATATGTGGGAGAAGTTTTCCAAAGTTTCCTTGCTGCAAATTTTTACTGTCGCAAACGTTATCATCATTGCGAAGGCGAAACACTGTAGAAAATTTTAGCCGATTGTTGCTACTTGAAACCGAACTTTTGTTCATCCTTTCTGGCTGAAATTTTTACACAATTCTTAAGATCAAGTTGGCTATCATCTGGATTTGATTTCATGAAAAAAATCCTTCTGGAACCAGTTTTCTTGTATGATCTTTCACCATCACGCAGTTCTGAAATTTTACGATGAAGGAATCTGCCTTCCATCTTTTGCCCTATTTCCCTACTGTTATGCTATCAAAATTTCGTCAAAGTTTCTACTGATATTGACAACATCTAAACCAAGGGTTTCTTCATAATTTCCTTGCACTTTCTTCTGAAATTTATGTTGAGAAGTCATCATTTCTCCGACGTAAAAATCGATTCAGCAGGACAGCACATCGCAGCACTTCTTTTCACTGAATTCTATTAGATTTGAGTTCTTTTTTTTGTGGGATTTCAGACTCTCTTTTCCTCATCTCCAAACCATACCATCCTCACCAAAAACCCTTCCAAATATTACCCTAGACCGAATCCAAACAGCCCCCCTAATCAGCCTACTTTCTTATCGATCCACTTACCTTTTTAGCCAACTTTCCTTACTGAGACACCTACCTTTGCTACCATCTATCCCAGATCTAAAATCTATTTTTCTAACCTTCATCTAATACTATCACAGCCCTAAAACCACACCAATTCACAGCCTAAACTTGACAAAACTGCAGCCCCAAATCGCACCCAAAACAACCACAAACCGCACCCAAAAACTGAAGCCTTCGGTCCACCAACCTTTCAGCCACCCAATCTCCCTTGTCCCTTCAACTGCAGCATGTATCTTTTGCTACCCAATGCTACCAACAACAACCTCTTGCTGCCATCCTCCTTGATCACAACCAACAGCGATCCTTGCGGCAAAAAGCTACCAACATCGATCTTTCGCCACAATCTGTTTACATCGCAGCCCGCAACAATCGTTCGCTGCCAACTATCTTGATCGTAGCTAGCAACAAATTAAATACAACAGTAGTCATCTCTCGCTCCATACCACTGTTGCCCTCCTCCGCAACAGCCATGTACATCGCTGCCCCGTCTACCTCCTATTGCAGCCGCTCCCTTGCTGCAACCGACGCCACCTACAGCCACAAAGTCGCACCGCAGCCACAACCGACGTTGCTATTGCCCTCTTCTTCCTCCACCATCGCTGCTACCTTCCAACTCAGATCTCTTGGCTGCCATCTTCCAAAAAATATCAGCCATCTAAAAAATTGTAGCCTCGATGACATTGCAACGTCAACATTGCAGAATCGTCGTAGGACCGTAGCCGACGTTACTACTGTCATTTTCTTCCTCCACCGTTGCTGCTACCCTTGACTGCCATCCTCCATATGGAGACTTCACCACCGCAGCCCTGACATCGTTGCCATTGCTGCCTTCAGCCTGAAGATTGCAGCTACACTCTTTAATCAGTTTGATTTGACAGGTTAGAGATCCTTACGTCATGACATTGGTGGGCTTATTCAAAGCCAAATTGGAAGCTCTTGAGACGCATATGAATGTTAAATTACGTGCTTTCTGTGAGAAATTTAGATTGGGTCGATCATCGGGCCCAATAAGAACCAACGTGGTGCAAATTTGGATTGTAAACCTTCACCATCCAAGAGTACCAAACCAGGTTTGAAAGGTTATCTAATCAAACTTATGATTGGTCTAAAAAATAGATATTGAGGACTTTTATTAAGGGCTTGAAGCTGGAGATTCAGAAAGAAGTTAAAGCACGACAGCCATATACACTTAAGGCAGCCTTATCCTTTGCGCGACATCAAGACGAGCGATTGAACTATGAAGCTCGGAAGACTAGAGTTGCTCCCTGACCAGCGACACCAAAGCTTTCACCTCCTCCTACTGTCAGCCGACCCCCTCAGCCACATAAATTTACAAGAGAAGACCTTCACGACAGATCGACAAAGGACCTATGTGGGTGTTGTGATAAACTGTGGAGCCTAGAACACAAATGTAAAAAGGAGACCCCGCTAATGATTGCGCCCACTGAAGAATCCAAACTTGAAGATACGACTCTCGAGCCCAAGGAGAAGGATACACCACAATTGGCCACCCACACAGTCCCTACCTTAGCCAGCTACACCAACCTGCAAACATTGAAGATCGAAGGGTTTCTCGAGCAGCAGTCAGTCATCATCCTCATCGACGCCGAGAGCACACAAACTTCATGGGTAATAAGGTTGTTGCTGCCTACTTAATGCTCTAAAAAGAAGATTACAATGGGTTCAAAGTCAAGGTAGCTAACGGCCAAATTCTGAGGTATAACCAGAAGTGCCCGCGGGTAAAACTGATCCAACAAGAGCAAGGCATAGTTGCTGATTTTTTTCTCCTCCCTCTTGATGATTTTGATATAGTGCTTGGCATTGATTGGTTGTCCATAATTGAAAATATTTTCTAAAATTTTTCAAAGCTAACCATGAAATTTTTTAGAAAAGGAAAGTAGGTGATTCTACGAGGGAGCCCAGTGACTACAACCATAACACAACACTTGGAGGGGGTACCAAAAGAAAAATCCAGTGGTTTTTTAATTCAAATTAAAGGGTTTTATGAGATTGAAGAT
Source organism: Ensete ventricosum (assembly GCA_029747655.1). Taxonomy (NCBI): domain Eukaryota; kingdom Viridiplantae; phylum Streptophyta; class Magnoliopsida; order Zingiberales; family Musaceae; genus Ensete; species Ensete ventricosum. The sequence continues at coordinate 30,630,085 of JAQQAF010000007.1, forward strand.
AAGAACCCTCTCCCACAGCTTGCTAAAATTTTGGGTGTCTTCACTAAACCGAGTCGATTACCTCCTCTGAAGCTGTCCGACCACCCTATGCTGAACAGGCTAAAACTTCTACAAGTTGTTGCTCAGCCAGATTGCTTCCTACAACCTCAGAAGGTCGAAAATAAAAGGATCATCCAAGAGGTGATAGAGACATAGATTATTTGGTTATGCTTATTTTTTGCTATGACACATCCCTATATCATTTTCTCTGTAGATAAGCTATATCTAAAGTGTTACATCCCATCGAACTCACCATGGTTGCTTATCTCAGGTGACTTCCATGACTTTCCCCAGGATCAAACCATGATGCTTAAAGACTTCCTTGACGATAATCTCTGATCTATGGCTCAAGACCGTGAGAAAATTGAGCCCCTCTAGTGATGAAATCAGAAAAGGGAAGGATCATTCGCTGGACTCAGTGAAGCATGAATAGCATCACTCTCATTATAAAGAAAGATGCACCACCTTGGCTAAGTGAAACTAAAACCCTCATGACCATGATGTCGTCCACACCAAATCATGGTCAGGTGTTTATTATTGGAGCAGATACATCTGCAGTGGGGGTCAGCACTATCCTCATGCAAAATGGGCCTTAAAAAATCACCACTCCAACCCACCTCAGACTCAGATCGGGCTCACACCACTAGAGACTTTATCAAATGACAGCCCTCACTCCAAAAGAAGGCATGACTACTATTACAGAGCAACCACATCGCAGCCTATGCAAGGAAGAAACCTTACCCTGATAAATGCCAAGGCAGAAGAAAGTTTCCTGAGAAAGATCAGGTCCCCCTTCATCTCCAGCTCCACCAGCATGAAATTCAAGCCTCAAGAAAGTAGTCTCCTTATTTCTTTAGGCCTTGCAAAATTGGATATCACATTGGGGCCCTAACCTGGAGATCAGATCTGTGCACCAGATTAAAATTACAGTTGATCCTCCAAGTATCACACCTCAAATGGAAATTTAAAGACGATGACTCAACTAAAGTTCTTCCAACTGACACCCAAGCTGATGAGGAGCTAAAGACCCAGTTCCCTGAGTTCATGAAACTTCAGCCTTGAGGACAAGGCTGATTTTAAGAGGGCGGGTTTGATAGGACTCCAGCATGGTTGAGTCATAATCTCCCTAGAAGTAGTTAATAAAACCCTACTAGATTGTAGTAAAGCCACTCCTATCTTATAAAGGAGTATGGCTAGGGTTTAGACTAGCCCTTAGGGCTTAATGGCCACCATCCCCCTTACTGGGTTGGTAGGCTAGGGTTTCCCCCTGCTTAGGTCGGTTATAGAGCTAACCTAGTCGCCACTTATTCCCTCTAAGGCAGATATGCTATAGAAGGGGCAAAAGGATAATTTTAGTTAGACAAACACCCTCCAGGGCTAGGGTTTGTAGCCCTATATAAGCATGTAGCCTCCACCTCTTTTTATTAAGAAATCTATAATTTTAATTCAACCTTGTGCTGAATCTAGGAGGGAGGAACCCCTACAGCATTCCAAGGGTTGATCCCCTCAAGAATCAAAATCTATAGAACTCCTCTGGGGTTCTATTAGAGGAAGAATTAGCTACCACTTCTTGGTCTTGTAGGAGCAATTTTACCCACAGGCACCATTGGTCGTAATTGAGGATTCAACTGTCGGTGACCTTTATGTCAAACTTGTTGCAATCTTCGATTTAAAGTGCCATACATGCAACAACCTTGATGTTGAGGAAGTTATTGGTGTTGCCCGTATCTATAAGAATGGTGATGAGTTGCTGTTTAAGGAGTCCTCTAACTTTCATCATCTGCGGGTTGGAGTAGCTGGTCAGCGTGTGCATTGCATAGTTGGCCGGTTGGGGCTCTTCCTTCATGGCTTCATCTTCGGGTTCGAGGCTTTCTTTAGATGGTTGTTTGTCCTCATCCTCTACTGGTTCAATCATGAGGAGTTGGCCTTTTTTGCAGCGATGTTCTCGCCTTACAGTTCATCATAGTGCCAACAGAACCCCTTGGCCGATCGTTCATGAAGCTTGTCTCTTGTTAATTTTTTTGGTGCTGGGGCTTGGATGGTAGTAAAGGAGGCTGAAGGCTTCAGCATAGCTAGTTGAGAAGTGACCCTTGTCCTTCGTACTTCATGGTTCAATCGTTCTTCTTGGATTCTTACGAAGGAAATCGTCGCCATAAGGTTCTACGGTTCCCACGCCTTTACTTCTCGTCGAATTTTTGGCTTTAGGCCCTCAATAAAAGTCCCTAAAAGTTATTTTTCAGACCAATCCAAAAGCTTGGTTAGATAAATGTTCAAACTTTATTTGGCATTCATGTATTGTAGAGGTTTACCGAATCTTCGCCAATTGTCCATCGATGTTGTCAAAATCGGTTGGTCTGAAGCAATTTAGTAGTCCTTCCATGAATCGCTATCAAGAGAGATCTCCATGGGTGTACTTAAACCAATTGAATTACTGAATAACATCTCTCTCAAGGTGGATGGTAGCAATCTCCACCCTTGTAGCATTGGCGGTTCAGTAAAATTGAAAATATTGCTCCGCGCATGCGATCCATCCAATCAGGTCTCCTTCCCATCTAGGGAAGTTAACCTTCATGCATGAATTGTTTAGATTAGGGATGATGTGATCATGCTCTTGAGGATCATCTTGCCGATCTGAAGTTTCTCCTTGTTACTGTTTCTTTGGGCTAGGTGGTCGGTCCATGTTGAATTTGACGAAAAGCTCATCCATGTGGCTTTCAAAGGCTTCCAACTTGGTGTTAATGGCCTCCTCTGATGCAATGGTGTAGGCCTCTAGATCTGTAATGTTGAGGTACTTTTTCTATTATCATGTTAGGGGCATGAAAGGTTTTGAGGAAGAGGTGGCCGGTTAGGTAGGTGGATCGGTTTGATGGAAGTAGGTTATGATTTAGGGCTGATTTAGGTGGATGTTTAAGATTAGTTTAGGGTGTGGTTTGAAGGTGTTCTTAGTGAGGATGGTTGGGTTTGCAGATAAGAGAAAGAGAGTCTAAAATCCCGCAAAAGCTAGCACTCAAATCTGATGGAATTCGACAATGAAAGGTGCTACGATGTGCTGTCCTACTGAAGAGATTTTACGTCAGAAAAATGATGAATTCTAGACATAAATCTCAGAGGAAAACTTGACGAAAATATGTATAACTCCTTGGTTCAGATGTGGTTAATATTAGTAAAATGTTTGACAAAATTTTAGTTGAGTAACGATAGGGAAATAGCGGAAAAGACGGAGGACGGATTCTTCATCGTAAAAATTTCAGCAATATGTGACGAAGAATTAGAGCACAATAGGACCGGTTTCAGAGAGAATTCTTTTCAGAGATCGATCTTAGATGAGGGCTAAGATGATCTATAAAATCATATAAAAATTTTGGCCAAAATAGGGGAGCATAAAATCGGTTTCAAGAGGCAAATAAATGGCTGAAAATTTCTACAGTGTTTCACCTTCGCAATAACGATAACATTTGCGACGGTTGAAATTTGCAGCAATGAAAGTATGGGAAAACCTCTTCAACATGTAAGATAATGGAATAGCAGTAGCAAATAGGCATTGGTGATGAAAATATTCCAGATCTCAAATTTCAAATACAGGGGGCAGTAACAGATTTATTTGATCTACAGCTTGGGTGGAAGGTGGAGGCGTGTGTCGTAGCAATTTTGGGAATTTCTTGTGAAGGTGGGGGCGACAGAGATGGCAGCAAGGGTAGCAAGATTGCCTCTCTGATACTAGATAATAGAACCCCAGAAGGAGTTCTATAGATTCTAATCTTTGAGGGGGATCAACCATTGGAATGATATAGGGGTTTCTCTCTCCTAGAACTCAGCACAAGGCTGAATAAAAGATTGATCTTTCTTGATTAAAGAGAGGGGGTGACTGCATCATTATATAGGGTTCTAAACCCTAGCCCATAGGATGCTTGCCTAAGTAAAATTATCTCTTTGCCCTCCTATAGCCGACCTAGCTGAGGGAAACACTGGCCGACCAACCTAGTAAAGGGGGCGACGATCACTAAGCCATAAGGTCCCAATCTAAACCCTAGCCACACTTCTTTATAGGATAGAAGTAGCTAGGTGAGGTTTTATTATAATCTCACAGGATTTTTCTTGACTACTTCTTGGGTGATCAAGACTCAACCCAGGTGGAGTCCTATCACTCAATATGTTTGACAAGTTGCACCAAGGAAAGAAAGTAATACAGTTTAGAGAACTCCCAATGGAATCTAATAGAATGAGAAATGAAGATTAGGATAGATGGATTTATTGATACAATGATCACTATTTATACAGGAAAGGAGGGAGGATTTCCCTCAACGATTAGTGAGATTTTCTCGTGCAGTTTGGGTAAATCGTAACTACTATCTGATAAGACCCCAGAAGGAGCCCTATAAATTTTGATCATTAAGGGGAATCAACCCTTGGAACGCTATAGGAGTTCCTCCCTCCTAGACTCGGCACAAAGGCTGAATTGAAGATGATAATTGCTTGATTCAAGAGAGGGCGGCTACATCATTATATAGGGATCAAAACCCTAGCCTAAGTAAAATTACCCCTTTGCCCCTCCTGTAGCCAACCTGCCTTAATAAGAATAGGGGGTGACTAGGTTGGCTCTATAGTTGACCTAGGCAGGGGGAAACTCTGGCAAACCAACTCAGTAAGGGGGCGACGACCACTAATCCCTAAGGACTAATCTAAACCCTAGCTATACTCCTTTATAAGATAGGAGTGGCTTTATTACAATCTAGCAGGGTTTTATTGACTACTTCTAGGGAGATCAGGACTTAACCTTGTTGGAGTCTTATCAAACCCGCCCTCTTAAAATCAGCCTTGTCCTTAAGGCTGAAGTTCCATGAACTCAGGGAACCGGGTCTTCAGCTCCTCATCAGCTTGGGTGTCAGTTAGAAGAACTTGAGCTGAGTCGTCGACTTTAAATTTCCATTTGTGGTGGGATACTTGGAGGATCAACTGTAATTTTAATCTGGTGCACGGATCTGATCTCCAGGTTAGGGCCCCAATGTGAAACCCAATTTTGCAAGGCCCAAAGAAGTAAAAAGATCACTTTCTTAAGGCTTTAATTTCGTGCTGGTGGAGCTGGAGATGAAGGGGGACTTGATCTTTCTTAGAAAACTTTCTTTTGTTCAGGCGTTTGTCAGGGGAAACTTTCTTCCTTGCATGGGCTACCACGTGGTTGCTCTGTAATAGTATTCGTGCCTTCTTTTGGAGTGAGGGTCATCCTTTATTAAAATCTCTAGTGGTGTGAGCCCGATCAGAGTCTGAGGTGGGTAGGAGTGATGATTTTTTAGGGCCCATTTTTACTTCTTCGTGCTGTTGACCATCTTGTATGAGGATAGTGTTGACCCCCACTCTGGATGTGTCTGCTCCAATAATAAACACATCGCCACGATTTGGTGTGGACAACATCGTGGTCGTGAGGGCTATAGTTCCACTCGGCCAAGGTACTGCATCTTTCTTTATAATGAGAGGAATGATGTTCATGCTTCGTTGAGTCCTGCGATAATCCTTCCCCTTTTTTTATTTTACCACTAGAGGGGCTCAATTTTCTTTTGGTCTTGGGCCGTAGATCGGAGGTCATCATCAAGGAAGTCTTTAAGCATCATGGTCCGATCCTGGGGAAAGTCATAGAAGTCACCTGAGATCTGGAAGTGCTGCATCAGCAACCATGGTGAGTTCAACAGGATCTTATCTCCAGGGAAAAGGATATAGGGACGTGTCATAGTGGGAAATAAGCATGGCTGAACAATCCATGTCTCTGTCATCTCTTGGATGACCCTTTTATCTTTGACCTTCTGAGGTTGTATGAAGTAATCTGGTCGAGCAACAACTGGTAGAAGTTTCGACCTGTTCAGCATAGGGGGGTCGGCCAGCTTCGGAGGGGGTAATCGGCTCGGTTGGGTGGAGACGCCCAAAAATTCAGTAAGCTGTGGGAGTAGTTTTTTATCTTCAATCTCATGAAACTCTTGAATTTCAATTGAGAAACCATTGGATTCTTCTTTTGGTACCCCCTCCAAGTGTGGTGTTGTGGTTGTAGCCATTGGGCTCCCTCGTAGAATCACCTACTTTCATTTTTTTAAAAATTTCATAGTTAGCTTCGAAAAATTTTAGAAAATATCTCCAATCGTGGACAACCAATCAATGTCAAGTACCATATCAAAACCATCAAAATGGAGGAGGAAAAAATCAGCAACTACGTCTTTCTCTTTTAGGATCAGTTTTACCCGCGGGCACTTCTAGTTGCACTTCAAAATTTGGCCGTTAGCTACCTTGATTTCAAACCCGTTGTAATCTTCTTTTTGGAGCATTAAGTGGGTAGCAACATTACTACTTATGAAGTTGTGTGTGCTCCCGGCGTCGATGAGGATGATGACGGACTATTGCTCGAGAAACCCTTCGATCTTCAATTTTTGCAGGTTGGTGTAGCCGACTAAGGTAGGGACCGAGCGGGTGGCCAGTTGTGGTGTATCCTTCTCCTTGGGCTTGAGAGTCATATCTTTAAGTTTAGGTTCTTTAGTGGGCGCAATTATCAGCGGGTTGGAACAGCCGGCCAATGCGTGCATTGTGTAGTTGGCCAGTTAGGATTCTTCCTCCATGGCTTCTTCTTTAGGTTCAAGGGCTTCTTCAGATGTTTCATTGTCCTCATCCTTCGCTGGTTCAATCACAAGGAGCTGGCCCTTTTTGCAGTGATGTTCGCGGCTCCACGGTTCGTCGCAATGCCAACACAACTCCTTGGCCGATCGTTTGGGGGTGGAGGCTTGTGGAGAAGTATAATTTAGATCCCAACAACTTGAACAACTCGATCCAGAATCGTCCCAAGAACCGAGAATCTCGATCACTAATGATGTTGTGTGGGACTCCCCAAAACTTCACCACATTCTTCATCATCAACTTAGCCGCCTCCTCCACTGAGCAATGTAGGGGTGCAGCAATGAATGTTGCATACTTTGAAAACTGATCAACTACCACGAGTATCGATCCAAGTCCCCCTACTATGGGCAAGCTTGATATGAAGTCCAAGGAAATGCTCTCCCATAGCCTTTCTGGTACGGGCAGTGGCTCCAAAAGTCCCATTGGCTTATGCTGCTCTACCTTGTCTTGTTGACAAGTAAGGCATGTTCGAACATATTCCTCCACATCTGTCCCCATCTTCGGCCAATAGAAGGCCCTCTCTATGAGAGCTATTGTTCGGTGGATACCCGGATGTCCAGCCCAAAGGGAATCGTGACACTCTTTCAGGAGTTCACGCCTCAAGTTATCCGCTCGCGGAACATAAACTCTGTTCCCCTTGGTATAGATGAGTCCCTCCTGGACCCAAAATCGTCGTGCCTTGCCCTCTTTGATGAGTTACATCAGAGTTACTGCCTGAGGATCTCGGTACAGTCTATCCCTAATCCTGGAAAGGAAGTTGGAGCGCAATTGACTTGCTTGGCCTCCGCCCTCCAACTGTATAGCATTCACTAGCTCCACTTTTCGACTCAATGCATCGGCCACGACATTTGCTTTTCCGAGCTTGTACTCCATTACCATGTCGAACTCAGCCAAGAAGTCCTACCATCGTGCTTGCTTTGGGGAGAGTTTCTTTTGAGTTTAGAAGTAACTCAATGCGACATTGTCTGTCCTTAGCACAAATGGTGCTCCCAGAAGGTAGTGTTGCCACACTCGTAGACAGTGGACCACCGCTGTCATCTCCTTCTCATGCACAGGATATCGTCGCTCGGTCTCATTGAGCTTGCGACTCTCGTAGGCCACCGGATGACCCTCTTGCATAAGAACTCCTCTAATAGCAAAATCAGAAGCATCTGTATGGACTTTAAAAGACTTTCCATAGTCTGGTAATCTGAGTACAGGTTCCTCCAACACAGCAGTCTTTAGGTCTTGAAATGCCACCTCACATTTGTCCGACCATCTCCAGGACTGCTCCTTCTTTAGCAACTCTATCAACGGAGCTACGTGCTTCGAATACCCAGCTATGAAGCACCGATAATAGTTGACGAACCCAAGGAAGGATCTCAACTCTAGCACCTTCTTTGGTGTTCGCCAGTCTGTCATAGCTTGCACCTTAGACTGGTCTATTCGGATGAAACCATTGCCGATTCGATGCCCCAAGAATAAAATCTCCGTTTGGGCGAAATAGCACTTTTCCCTCTTCACGAACAAGGTATTCTCCTTGAGAACTTTGAAAATTGTTTGGAGGTGTCTAACATGCTCCTCAAGTGTTTCACTATAGATGACGATATCGTCTAAGTAGACGACCATAAACTTGTCTAGATACTCCTTGAACAGTTGGTTCATTAGAGTGTAGAATATGGCCAGAGCATTGGTTAAGCCAAAAGGCATCACCAATAACTCAAATGCTCCATACCTAGTCACACAGGTAGTCTTTGCCTCATCACCTTCTGCAATGCGCACCTGCCAATACCCCGACCGAAGGTCGAGTTTGGAGAAGTACTTTACCTTGCCCAATTGATCGAACAAGTCCGCGATGAGCGGGATAGGGTACTTGTTCTTCACCGTCATCTTGTTAAGGGCTTGATAATCAATGTATAATTGGAGACTCCCATCTTGTTTCTTCTAAAAGAGGACTGGAGCTCAGAAAGGTGCTTTTGAACTGCGGATGAGACCACCGCTTAGCAGTTCATCTAACTGCTTCCTCAATTCCGCCAACTCTGGAGGGGCCATGCGGTATGGTGGTCTTGCTGGAGGCTTAATTCCCGGCTCCAGCTCAATCCAATGATCCATGCCTCTGCGTGGTGGTAGAGTTATCGTTAACTCTTCATAGGCATTACTAAACGCAAAGGAATATCCGGAACCAGGTAAGGATCCGAACCGAGAGTTAAAGAATCCAAGTATAGCCAGTAAGACGGAGAAGCAAGATAGACGGACTAAATCAATGGGTAGGGGATTGAGATCATTAGTATACAAGTATTAGAAGCAAGAGTAAGATTCTTACTGGTGGGTTAAAGTCATTTAAGTTGTGGTTTGATTCCCTTATGCCCGGTTCAATTCTGATATTGCCTTAGACAACCATCCTTAGCCTTATTATTATGTGTTTCTTCTTCTCTTCTTATTCTTATTTGACTTGTGAATTCCCGTTGTTATAAGTAGTTCAATCCGCTAGTTAGTGGGTTATCGTATTAAAAGCACTTGTTCAATTCCCATAGGTAGTGTTTTCAATATGATAAGGAGAGTAGTAGGATTCTTTGTTTCAAGATAAGTCTCTTATTGCGCTATTTCATTCGTTAGGTGGTGTTTCTATACTTATAGATAGTAGTTGACTTAATGGCAGTAGCGACATACTTCTATGGGGATTGAGATAAGGCAGTAGAAGAATCCAAGTATGGAGTTGAAGAGTTAAAGATAGGGTAGTCAGAATCATAGCCAGTAGAGCAGGGTCCCGGCCGGTAGCTACTCAAGAATTCCAGTAAGTAATTTCAGAGTTAGAAGAGGGGGGTGGCGGACTACTAATCGATCTAGGGAATTTAGGGTAGTAAGGGAAGGCTAAGGAGCAGACATAGGAATGGAAGACAGGACAACTAGTCATTTAAGAATAAAAGAAAGGAAAGTCAGGCTCCCCGAATAGTAAGGGCAGCTTTAGATGGCTCGCGAACTTATTAGACTAAAGTGAGAGAGGGTATAGGTTGAAAGCAAAGATACCGTTTAAGATATAGTAAAGTAAGACTAGAGGTATAAGTAAAGTAGTTCATTTCTTTTACTGCTTTCCCTGATTCTTAGTTCTGAATTGAGTTCTTTTTATCCCGAGTTCGACTCTTGTTAGTAGCTGTTCGAGCCTTACAGTTGGGTTGGTTGTTCAATTCTCTTAGTAGTAGTTCCATCAATATAGTCAACTTGTACTGCTTGCAATGTCCATATGCGAGGTTCGCTCCACCAACTCAACCATACTCTGTCATTTCTTTATCTTAGCCTGTCTTTCCCTACTGTCATTCTTTAATACTGGGTAGTTATTCTTTTCGTGCTCCTCTCTTCCCCGACTCCATCCTTTGACTACTTAGTTCAATCCAAATCCTGTGTTTCGATAGGGTTATTGATTGAAACCATAGTATATATGGCACACCTCCTATAGACAACAAAATATCAAGCAAGACTAGATCCTAGCACCGAACTAATGAAACACCACTTGTAATAAGAAAAGATAGAATGCAAATACAAAAGAGACAAACTAACAAGCAAGACTCCAAGGAAGAAGTAGAAAGAAGCCTTAGAGTTGAAAGTAGATTTAAACCAAGTAGTGGTATAGTAAAAGTAATAAGTCAAACTTCGAGCAAGGCGTCTTAGAATCAAATAAAGGATCGGCCAACTCGCTCCCGCGTCCCACTAGCATTGCCTTGTTGGCTTATAGCTATGAGTAGCAGCCTTATTATAGTAGTAGATGCATTCTCGTATTCCCAGGTTCAAATCTATAGTTTACCCTATTAGCACCAGTTGCTGGTAAAGAAGTCAGTTCCATTCCCTGGGTTGGTTGGGTTAAGAGAGAGGGGCGTCGCACATGCCCACAGGTTCCACTCTTGCTATTACTAGTTCAATTAGGAGAACCACTGGGTACATTCGGAAAGGCACTTGATCAATTCTAACTATATTAGTAGATGCCCTAGAGATCGTACCTTAACACTCTTGAAACTCTTTTCAGCCCCTGTCGCACTAGTGAGATTCTCGCTTCCCGGGTTCAGTCCCTTGGTGACTATTCCTTAATGCGCTACATAGTAACAGTACCCGGAGTTGGCTTCTGACCTATGAGTGAGAGTCTTAGAAGCACTTGTTTCAGTTTAATAGCGTAGGTGAGCTCTCGTTGTGATGTTGTGACTCGATCATTGTTTAAAGAATATCGCTGAGGAACTCTAGACTGTTAGTCAGGGCAATTAAGCAAGACCTCTAGGCATGAGTATCCGTTTAAAAGCAAAATGGGTAGCGGACTCAAACCCAAAAACTAGAATTCACATCTGTAATTAGCGTCAGCCCGAAACTAGTAATAAGTAGAATCAAACAAGTAAATCAGAGAATAGATATTGTATCATAGATATTGTATCCATAGGGAATCACACAAGTAAATAAGTAATAGAATTGAAAGCAGTAAGAGAAGAATCAAACTGTGGACAAACAAACTTGTTAAAGCGCGAAGTAAGCCAAGGCAAACTCATAGGAAGTAGATAGGGGCTAAGATAAGGCAAGGTAAGTCTTATCGGGCAATAGTCAATTCTTAAGTAAGCGGCATTCACTTAGTCGTTAATTGCTCTATTGATCTCACTCTTGCTTTATGACATCTTAGTGTGTCTTGGTGGCTAGGTCACTCTCATAGGATCCAGCTCAGTGGTTACATAGTTTGATAGTTAAGAAAGATAGACTACATTGGTGCAGTGTTCCAGTCCATTACTTGGTGGCTGAGATAAAGTAAGGGAGTGATGGTTTGAATTGAACTGATTAGTAATGGGATTCCCCTCTCAAGTAGTAGGCAAGTAGGCAAGTTTGAATTGAACTGATTAGTAATGGGATCAACGCAGAGAAATGATACGCATAAGTTAGCCTGTCGATCCCCTCTTTCATTCTTTAGTAAACGTTATAGGTACCCGGACATCACATATGTATTTCCCTACATAGGGCTTAGGCTCCTTACTTAGGACGGTGCTTAGTCTAATACTTGCTCACTCAATTCCTACGTGCGATTGGTTAAATTACTAGCTTAGAGCCATAGCCTTGTCAGTAGTAGTGGAAGACCTGGAGTTGGTAGATATAGAATTAGGTTGATTCCCAGTTTACAATAGGAAGTATACTTCACAAGTGGAGTCATTCTTTCCAGTACCAGTTGAAGTCCTAGAAGCGGTGGTTCGATTCTGCTATAAGTAGTCAAACTCCCAGTCGGTGAAGTAAGTCTTATTGACATTAGTTTCAAGGTCAAAGCGAGGGAGGGATACTTAGATATAGGGTATTAGGCCCCATAGAAAGTAAAGGTAGCTTTGAGACCAGTAGCTACAGCCATAGTTATTAGTTCCAGTTTTGCCGACGCTGGTTCCATTGTTATTGCTAGTATTTCGGCTGCTAGTTAGAACCATCTCCCACAGCATACTAAAATTTTGGATGTCTCCATCAAACTGAGTCGATTACCTCCTCTGAAGCTGTCCGACCACTCTATGCTGAACAGGCCAAAACTTCTACCAATTGTTGCTCGGCCAGATTGCTTCCTACAATCTCAGAAAGTCAAAAATAAAAGGATCGTCCAAGAGATGATAGATACACAGAGTGTTCAGCCATGCTTATTTCATGCTAAGACACACCCCTACATCCTTTTATCTGGAGATAAGCTATTTCTAAAGTGTTACATCCCATCGAACTCACCATGGTTACTGATCTCAGGTGACTTCCATGACTTTTCCTAGGATCGGACCATGATGCTTAAAGACTTCCTTGATGATAACCTCTGATCTACGGCCCAAGACCGTGATAAAATTGAGCCTCTCCAATGGCGAAATCAGAAAAGGGGAAGGATCATTCGCAGGACTCAACGAAGCATGAACATCATCCCTCTCATTATAAAGAAAGATGCACCACCTTGGCTGAGTGGAAATATAGCCCTCATGACCACCAAATCATGGCCATATGTTTATTATTGGAGCAGACACACCCAGAGTGGGGGTCAGCACTATCCTCATGCAAAATGGTCAATAGCACGAAGTAGAAAAAATGGGCCCTGAAAAATCACCACTCCTACCCACCTCAAACTCAGGTCGAACTCACACCACTAGAGATTTTATCAGAGGACAACCCTCACTCTAAAAGAAGGCATGACTACTATTATAGAGCAACCACGTGGCAGCCTATGCAAGGAAGAAACTTTCCCCTAACAAACGCCAGAGCAGAAGAAAGTTTCCTGAGAAATATCAAGTCCCCCTTCATCTCCAACTCCACCAGCATGAAATTTAAACCTTAAGAAAGTGGTCTCCTTATTTCTTTGGGCCTTGCAAAATTGGGGATCACATTGGGGCCCTAACCTGGAGATCAGATCTGTTCACTAGATTAAAATTATAGTTGATCCTCCAAGTATCCCGCCTCAAATGGAAATTTAAAGATGACGACTCAGCTTAAGTTCTTTCAACTAACACCCAAGCTGATGAGGAGCTGAAGACCCGGTTCCCTGAGTTCATGGAACTTCAACCTTGAGGACAAGGCTGATTTTAAGAGGGCGAGTTTGATATGACTCCAACAGGGTTGAGTCCTAATCTCCCTAGAAGTAGTAAATAAAACTCTACTAGATTATAATAAAGTCACTCCTATCTTATAAAGGAGTATGGCTTGGGTTTAGATTAGCCCTTAGGGCTAGTGGTGTCGCCCCCCTTACTGGGTTGGTAGGCTAGGGTTTCCCCCTGCTTAGATCGACTATAGAGCCAACCTAGCCGCCACTTGTTCCCTCTAAGGCAGGTAGGCTATAGAAGGGGTAAAAATGTAATTTTAGTTAGGCAAGCACCCCCTAGGGTTAGGGTTTGGAGCCCTATATAAGCATGTAGCATCCACCTCTTTTTATTAAGCAATTATCAATTTTATTTCAGTCTTGTGCCGAGTCTAGGAGGGAGGAACCCCTATAGCATTCTAAGGGTTGATCCCCCTCAAGGATCGAAATCTATAGAACTCCTTCTGGGGTTCTATCAGACATCAAGGATACCTTACATGAGTACTCCTTTCTTTGACGCCAAACTTACAGGTTTGGAAAGTTTCATATCTGATATAGCTGGTTATCGGGATTGATAGCCAACCTTACGAAGGCACTTGAGTGTCAAGAGGATTATCCACTCTTGGTATCACGAGAGAAATATCTCATATGTGCTTGCTCAGATAAATCCCTGGCCAGGGTCATTCGAATTGAGAGAGAAAGAGTTCTCCGAGGGAATCTGATTAGAGCTAGACTATGACGGATTTTGTATGTGACATAACAGTACCATATCCAATATACGGTCTCTGTAATATTTGTTAGATGAGGGATTATAGATACACGGTAACTATGGACAAACAGGTCCGATGGATTCGATCCCCCTGTACCGTCTGGGGACTATGGCGTAGTGGGCTAGTACGTCCATAGTCGATGAGTCGAGTAAATTATTATAGGGATAATAATTTACTATATCAGAATGAGTTCTGATGGGAGTGACTCACGACCAGCTCGATATCAGGCCTAGAGGATCACACACATATGGTGGATGCTTCAGTGAATAGAGGATTGGATGGAGATCCAATTAGCCCCTATTCTCATTAGATGAGACCCTATGCTGATGGGATCCTTGATTAAGGCACAATTAGAGGCCTAAAGAGATTATTAGATAGAGATCCAATAATGTAAGATAAGTGGGTAATTGGATGGAGATCTAATACCTATTAAGGCAGGAGCCCTAGGGTCTTTGGTGGCTCTCTATAAATAGGAGGGGAGACTCATAGTTGATAAGTTGCAGCTTTAACCACCACCTCTTATTCTCCTCCCTCCCTCTGCAAGGCTTGCGAGATCAGATTGGATGAGTTTCATTGCAGAGATCCATCGTGTGGATACTGCTAGAGAGGAGGACGTTTGACCTCCATCTTCTCCATTCGGATCTGGAATACACGGATATATGATCTCCCTAGGTAAAATCAATCTCTCACATATCGCGATTTTATCGATTTTTATGTTTTTCTCGCGACCCCAATCTTTTGCATAACGATTTGATCTGTGTGGGAAAATAGTTTTTTTGTTTTGATTTCTGCATGCATGTGATGCTCCCGCTGAGGTTTCCCAACAGAGGTTACTTATAAAAGAGAGGTGTATATGTTATTTCCTGAGCCTGTAAAAGGAGAAGAGGTATAAAGATTCCCTCATAAGTCTGTTAAAGGAGAAGGGTTACAACAAAGGTAGTCGATCTTCGTTCATTGGAAAAAAGATCAGTGGTGAAAGCTAGTGACCTCGAGGGAAGAGAAATCGAGAGTGGACATAGGTCGGGACGGTCGAACCACTATAAATCAATTTCAATCATTCTCTTACTTTACTTTATTATTATTTATTGATTTACTTCACTCACTATACTTACTTATACTTTTGGTTAAACGTATTTCCAATATAGATTTATCGATCAAACTTTTCAAATCAGATCTTTTTACGATAGTACTAATTCAAGAAGCAAAAGACTTGAATAACTTTTCTTTTGAAAAACTCATACTTTAATGACCTACAAAGCACATGATGAACAAGAGGAATACATTCTAAAGAATAGAAAAAATATTGCACTTAAACTAAAGAAGTCAATTTGAGTAAAAGCTCAAGTGACGAAGATGACATAGCAAACTATGCATTAATGGCCTTCAATGATGAGGTATGTGACTCACCCAAGATATCTTTATCTTATAATGAATTACTTAATACATTTCATGATTTATATGATAAACTCAAAAAAATTGGTAATAAATATAATTCACTAAAAAGTGATCATGCATTACTTATTAATGAATTTGATATGTTAAAAAATATGCATGACAAATATATATCAACATCTTATACTTCTTATTCTAAATGTGAAGATTTAAAATAATCTAATCTTGAACTTCAAAAGGAGTCATTTCAAAAATCACATGCTTTGGAAAATATAAAAAATGACCTAATTACCATGAATGATAAACTAGAATAGTGCTTAGAAAAATCAATTGATAGTAATCATATATTAGATTCACTTAAAAAATATATATATTATTATAATAAATTTTAGAAAAATTTAAAATTAAAAATAAATCATTAAATATGATTCTTGCTAAACAAAGTTATAGATTTAGAAAGGAAGGTATTAGATTCGTAAACAATAGTACACATCAAAAGCTAACTAGTTTTGTGAAAGGAACCACATGATATATTCCCCCTTAAGTTAAATATAATTTTTGTGAAAGATTAGGTCATTATGCTTATACATGCTCTCTTAAAAGATATAATTTTAATAAATTAATTTGGGTTTCTAAATGAACCATAAACAATTTGATGCTAAAAGTCAAGAAAAAAAAATTTAACCATGAGGGGCCCAAAGTTAAATGGGTACCTAGAGCAAACCCCTCGTTTTTGTAGATATGTCTCCATACAACAAGGCTAGAAGCAAAGGATAATATCTTGATAGTAGATGCTTAGGGCATATGACTGGAAATCCAACACAATTCTTAAAGCTCACTAGCCTAGACAGAGGATAATTCACCTTCCGAGACAACAATAAAGGAAAGATTATCGACATTGAAAAATTGGTAATAAATTAAATCTTTTAATTGAAGATGTTCTGTTAGTACATAGTTTAAATATAACTTATTAAGCATTAATCAATTATGTGATAAGGGATATAATATTAAATTTGAATCTAATGCTTGCATCATAGAAATACCAAATAAGAATAAATCTAAATTGCTTTAATGAGTAATAATATTTATACTATTGATCTTGATGATTTTCATGACGAAACTTATTTTTCATTTTTAAACAATGATACATGGCTTTGGTATAAGAGATTATGACATGCAAGTATGAAAGTAATCTCACATATTGAAACTGAAGAACTTTATTTTTTTAATTTTATATGAATCTATCTATGTTATTTTCAATGAATTTTTCGAAGGTAAGAAAAATGATTTTGATAATAATTTTTAAATTTTATTTGAATTAGAGTTCTCCTCTCCAAAGTAATTTAGATATATCTACTTCCAAAGAAACCTCACCCAAGGAATGAAAGTATATAGATGGACATCCTAAGGAGCTAATTATTAAGATATATCAAAAGGTATTCAAACACGCTCTTCATTAGAAAATATTGATTCAAATGTATGAATCAAGATCTTTTACTATTTGTTCTCCTATAATTCTTTTTTTTTCAAACGAATCATGATCTTTCACTTAACTTCTCAATATTCAATAATTGAGATTCATTTTGTATTTGTCTCCTATAATTCTTTCTTTTCGCTAATGACTAAAAAAGAGATTTATCCAAACAAATCATAATCTTTCATTTGACTTCTCGATATTTACAACATGAGATTTATATGAATCAAAATTATTTTACTATTGTGTTTCACGTACGATTTTCTTTTTTTTTGCTAATGACTAAGGAGAAAATTTATCCAAATGATTCATGATATTTCGATATTCACAACTTAAGATTGATCTTTTATGACTCCTTTGTATTCATGACTTATATATCACATTATTAATTGACCTCTCATGACCTGAATTTATATATTTATCGAAGTAGTTTTACAATTGGCATATTGATGTAAAGGAAGAGAAGTAGCACCATGACATCATGATATCTTTCCCTTCTTTTTAATGATGATAAAGGGGGAGAGAGAAAAGTAGTAACTTGCATATATTTTTTTTTTATTGATGACAAAGGGGGAGAAGTAACTATAACTTTTTGATGGCATAGCTACTATATTGCACTCTTATACATGTATTTGATGACGTTAACTTATGATATTTGTTTGAGATATATAACTATTTTGATATTCTAACTATGGATATGATGTGATCATTTAACTGAAATTATACATATGATTCTTGTAATGATTACTATTGAAAGTCACTATGATTTCTGATTAAAATTATTTCGACTTGAATTCAAAGAGTAGTATTGAAAGGTTCATTAGAATATTTCAAAATGACATATAGACAAGGGGACTTTAGTTAAAACTTCGTCATCAATTGGTTGTCATCATAAAAAATGGGGAGATTGTTGAATCTCATATTTTGATAATAAAATCAGTTGATGAATTTATGGACTAATATGCTCTTAAAATAAGTGACACAGGAAAAACATCGATCATGGACTGGAACTATCAGACGATAAATTGTCAAAGTAGGAAAATCAGACGTTGGGCCGGGGAAAGCATCATGTCAGAGAGATTGGACGTCGAGTTCAAGGATTAATCGACGTGCTAAAGGATGGACTTCGTGCCATGAGTTCGGGCATCAAGTCGGAAGGATCGGGTATTGTACCAAAAGATCAGATGTCATGGGAAGTCATGTCAATAGATTGAGTGATACGTCAAAGGAAAATATGATGTGCTAAAGGTTCGCACAAACTATTGGATGATCAGATGACATGTCGGGATATTGAAAAATATGCTGAAAGCTTCATGATTGTAATTAGAGTGGTTAAGTATTGATCGTGGTTGTTTGGTGTCAAATTGAGTTGGTATTTGATCAAAACCATGCAAACTTAATTAGGTGCCCATTGGGCCTGAACCAGGGCCAAATTGAACCTGTTGGAAGATCAATTTGGTGACCTTGAGTAGGCCTAAGTGGTGGTATCACCTAGAGAGCTGAAAAGCAATGTTTTTTTTCTTTTTTGAGACTCTCAATGGTAGTACCATGCTGGCCACAAGTGCCCTACAAGTTAATTACGTAAATGATGGTACGTGTGATATGCTACATAGTCTTTTTTCATTATGATTATTATCAGTATTTTCTCATATTATATATATTATTTACTACTTATATATTATGATGTCCTTAGATCTATGCAATGAGAATCAGATCGTGATGAGATCATGATAATGAGACTGATTCACCTTTAAACACAGACCCTAAATAATCTCAGTCATAGGTTACTCGAGAGGAATATTGAAAAAACCGAATGGATCGGTGTAGTGTATTGCTGGTTACAAGTGTCCTACAAGCCAATCACGTGAGTAATGGTACGTGTGACATGCTGCATAATTTTTTACATTATTATTGGTATATTCTCACATTATATTATATGTTGAATATATATATTATGATATCCTTGGTTCTGTGCAATGGGAATCAGATCGTGATGAGATCACGATAAAGAGACTGATCTGCCGTTAAACACAGATCCTAAATTATCCCGATCATAGATTACTCGAGAGGGACATCGAGATAACCGGACAAACTAGTGTACTATATGTTGAATATCGGATTTTGATAATGAAACCAATTGGTGTGTTTGCAACATGTGTGTTGGTGATAAATGATGTAGGATTAACTACGACTACAAAAGGGTAAAATAATTATGGAAGAGTCAGTCAGTGTTGACTGATGTGGTCAGGAGCTCGTAGAGAGTCAGTCAGAGTTCGAACGATGTGGTCAAGAGCTTGCCGAGAGCCGGTTGAAGTTTGGATGATGTGGTTAGGAGCTCGTCGAGAGTTCGCCAAAGGTCGGCCAGGGTTCGGACCATGTGGTCGGGAGCTTACCGAAAGTTTGCCAGAAGTTGGTCGAGGTTCGGATAATGTTGTCGGGAGCTTGTCGAGAGTTCTTCAGAGGTTTGCCGAGAAGTTTGTTGAGAGTCCACCGATAGGTTGTCGGGAGCTCGTTGGAAGTTCACCGGAAGGATGCTAGGAGTTTATTGTGAGTTCGCCGAGAGATCAATTGATGATTGGACAACAAAGATTGTGTGTTATAATTATTTGCCTTAAGTGTCGTAGTTAAAATCATAATGAGAGTTAGTTTTACTAACTCAATTAAGAGCTCATTATGCCTGAATTGGGGCTAATTTGAACTTATTAGAAATTTCATTTTGGTTACCCAAGGATAGGTAAGACACGGTCTTCGAAGATAGTCTCTGAAGAGACATAATCTTCGAAACTGTGTCAATGGTGGTATCGCCCTGGCTGGCGGTACTACCGTCAAAACACAGTCTCCAAGGGGTAGAGGTTGTCAACACCTCAGAAATCCCCAAAAATTTAAATTTTGATTGCACTTTTGAAACCATTTGGGGCTTATAAATACCCCACCCATTCTTGCTTGATGAAGTAAGAAAAGTGAGCAAAAACTTATGAAAATACTATTGTAATATCTCATGTACTCCTCTTGTTTTCTTTGTGTAGTTTTTATTTAAGGGAGAGCTGAGAGAATTATAGAGGTTATCTCTTGAACTTGTAAAAAAAGAATAAAGCTATAAGAGGGGTGTTTGATTTTCGTCCATTGAAAAAGATCAGAAGTGGAAGTTGATGGCCTAGAGTGAAGAGGAATTAAGAGTGGACGTATGTAAAGGGGACCAAACCGCTATGGTGTATGTCTCTTTCTTGCCTTTTATTACTATTGCTCTTATATTTAATTGGTTATTAATTAGTTCTAAGTTAAAGCACTTTCAAATATTGGTTTTCTTCGAATGAAAAGTTTTTCATACCGAAGGATTTTCCTTAACACTAATTCACCACCAACCCCCCCCCCCCCCCCCTCTCATCTTAGTGCTAACTCGATCCTAACAATCGATATCAGAGCTGGTTACACTCGATTGGATTAACACTCAAGCGAGTTAATGACTTCTTTTGGCATAAACGAGGGACACTATATCAAACATCCTCATGTTCAATGGGATGGATTACACTTATTAGAGAACTAGAATATGTTTCTTTTTTATTTCTATGGATTTTGAATTATGATACATTGTTGAAAATAATTTTGAAAAGTCTTACAAACTAATGAACGAATGGAATGATTTGAAAAAGAAGAATTTCTCTTTAAATGCTAAAGTGATGAACGCTTATGCTCTTGATAAAAATGAGTTTATGCAAAATTACATGCAAAATTTGACACATACTGGAAATCACACACGATGGCACTAGTCGAGTCAAAGAGTCTATAATTAATCTTTTAGTGTATAGCTATGAGTTGTTTCGTATGACACTAAGTGAGACTATTGGAGACATGTACACCTATTGTACGATACGTGAATGGTCTAAATGCGCTTGGTAAAAGTTTTTCTAACTTTGAACTTATTAAAAGATATTAAGATCCCTTCAAAAAAGTTGGGATCCTAAAGTAATAGCAATTCAAGAAGCAAAAGACCTAAAAAAATTTTCACTTGAAGAACTTATTGGATCTATGATGACTTATGAAATGAGCTATAAAACTCATGATGAACTTGAAGAACACCTTTCAAAGTACAGGAAGGATATTGCCTTGAGAACTAAGATGAACACCCTCCAAAGAACAGGAAAGATTTGGCCTGAAAGCAACAAATGATTGCTCGAGTGAAATCTCGAGTGACGAGGACAATGATCTTGCACTATTAACAAAAAAAACTTAAAAAATTCATGAAAAATAATAAAAATCATAAAAATAAAAATGAACCAAAGAAAGATAATATAATATATTTTGAATGCAAGAAGCTAGGGCATTTCAAAAGTAAATGCCCACAGTTGAAGAAAAAGGCGTCAAACAAGATGAAGACCTTCTCAGCAACATGGGATGATTCAAGCTCGTCAGATGAAGAAGACAACATTAAAGAGGAGGTTGCCAACTATACTCTCAGGTCATCCACGAAGTAAGTAAATCTTCTGAAGATTTCATTACTTTTGAAGAATTATTGAATCTATTTCATGAGTTAGTTAATGAATTTAACAATCTAAGAAAAACTTATAAATTACTTAAGAATGAATATACATTACTCATTAGTAACTTTGAAAATATACATGAAGCATCAACATCATATAATTCTTACATTAAATGTGAAATACTAGAGAAAATTAGAAAGGAAAATGTCATACTTCAACAAACTTTAGAAAAATTTAAAATAGGGAATAAATCTCTAAACATGATCATTGCTAATAAGGATCATATTCATAGAAAAGAAGGTATTGGTTTTGTGGGTAACACTCAACAAAAGCCAACTATCTTTATTAGAAGACCTATATTAAACTCTTCACCTAAACCTAAATATAATTATTGTGGTAGATTAGGATATTTTGCTTACAAGTGTTCATTTAGTAAGTATAGTCCATATAAGTTGATTCGGGTTCCTAAAGGAACTAAAAATAACACAATGCCCTTAGTTAAATTAGGTAGAGCTTTTCATGAGGGACCCAAAATCAAATGGGTACCTAAATCAAAATAATCTTTCTTATACGTTTGTCTCCAAACAAAGGCTAGGAGCACAATATGGTCCCTTGATAGTGGATGCTTAAGGCACATGATTGGAGATCCAACTTATTTTTCTAAGCTCACTAACCTAAACAAAGGAACTATCACCTTCGGAGACAACAACAGGCGAAAAATCATTGGGAAAGGAACCAGAGGTAACAAATCGAACATTTTGATTGAAGATGTACCATTAGTTGATAATTTGAAACATAATCTACTAAGCATTAGCTAATTGTGTCATAAAGGATACATTGTTAAATTTGAATCTAATGCTTGTATAATTAAAATACCACACAAAAATAAATCTATGATTGCCTTAAGAAATAAAAATGTGTATACTATTGAAATTAAAAAATTTTGTGACGAAATGTGCTTTTCGACTTGAATGATGATGATTGGGTTTAGTATAGGAGACTAGGTCATGCTACTCTAAAACTACGAAATCAAATCTCAACTAAAGATTTAGTGAGAGGATTACCTAGCATTAAATTTGTCAAAGACAAAGTTTATGATGCTTACCAAATAGAAAAGTAAGTAAAAAGTAGTTTTAAGTCAAAAAATCAAATAATCACCTCTAGGCCACTACAATTGATCTATATGAATTTATTTGGACCAATTGTTACTATAAGCTTAGGAGGTAACAAATATGTTTTTGTTATTATAGACAATTATAGTAGATACACTTGGACTTATTTCTTGACACACAAAAATAATTTTTTAAATATTTTTTAAAATTTTATAAACTTGTTCAAAATGAGAAAGGTTTTATGATTTCATCTATATGTAGTGATCATGGTGGTGAGTTTCAAAATCATGATTTTCAAACTTTTTGTGAGTCAAATGGGTACAACCATAATTTCTCTACTCCTAGAAATCCACAACAAAAGGGAGTAGTGGAAAGAAAAAATATGAGCTTACAAGAAATAACTAGAACCATGTTAAACGAACATAGCCTACCCAAATATTTTTGGGCCGAAGCCGTTAACATGACATGCTATATTATAGGGTTCTTGTAAGACCATTACTCTCTAAAACTCCTTATGAATTATGGAAGGGTTAAAAACCCAATATTTCATATTTCAAGATTTTTAGTTGTAAATGCTTCATTATAAATGAAAAAATATGCCTTAGGTAAATTTGATGCAAAATCTGATAAATATATTTTTATTAGTTATTCTTCTACTTCAAAAGATTATAGTATTTTTAATAAAAGAACATTAGTTATTGAAGAATCTATTCATATCGTTTTTAATGAGATTTTCAAATCTACTTCCAAGAAATCCTTACCCAAGGAATGGAAGTATGTAGATGTTCATCCTAAGGAGCTAATAATAGGAGATACATCAAAAGGTGTTCAAACTCGTTGGTCATTTTGAAATTTTTATACTAACACCACATTATTATCTTAAATTGAACCAAAATACATTGAGGAAGCTCTAAAATATGATTCTTGGGTTATTGAAATGTATGAAGATTTGAACCAATTTGAGAAAAACGAAGTGTGGAAGCTTGTTCCTAACCTAGTGACTATTTAGTAATTAGTACTAAGTGAGTCTTTACAAACAAGCAAGATGAACTTGATGTCGTAGTTCGAAACAAGGCTAGATTACCGGCCAGAGGTTTCAACCAAGAAGAGGGTATTGATTATGAAGAAACATTCGCTCATGTGGCTAGATTTGAATCTATAAGGATACTCCTTACCTATGCTTCTTTTAAAAATTTTAAATTATTTCAAATGGATGTCAAAAGTATTTTTTTTAATGGGTTCATTTCAGAATAAGTTTATGTTGAACAACCACATTTTAAAAATGAACTTTTTCTAAATCATATTTTCAAATTATCTAAGGCTATTTATAGATTGAAGAAAGCCCATAGGGCTTGGTATAAGAGACTTAGCTCTTTTCTTATTCAAAATAATTTTTTGAAATACAAAGTCGATACCATATTGTTTATTAAGTATTTTAAAAATAATTTTTTAGTATTCAAATTTATTTTGATGATGTTATTTTTTATTCTACTAATGAATCCTTATGTGAATCTTTCGTCAAAAGTATGAGCCAAGAATTTAAAATGAGTTTAATGTGCGAATTAACCTTTTTCTTAGGACTATAAATTAAA
Source organism: Ensete ventricosum (assembly GCA_029747655.1). Taxonomy (NCBI): domain Eukaryota; kingdom Viridiplantae; phylum Streptophyta; class Magnoliopsida; order Zingiberales; family Musaceae; genus Ensete; species Ensete ventricosum. Next base: position 30,654,119 of record JAQQAF010000007.1, read on the forward strand.
TAATTAGATAATGGTATTTTCATAAGTCAAACTAAGTGTACTTTAGATTTGTTAAAACTATTTAATATGGATAATACTAAAGCTATAAATACACCTACCTATGAGCATCTTTACAAAATTGGATTTAGATAATGAAGGTGATGGCTTTGATAAAAAAAACTTACAAAGGAATGATAGGTAGTTTGCTATATCTAACTGCAACTAGACCATATATTATGTTTAGTGTTACCCTATGTGTAAGATTTCAGTCCAATCCTAAACAATCTCATTACAAAGCAGTTATAATAATATTTAGATACTTAAAATGAACTCCAAATCTAGGATTATTATATATAAAATTTAAAAATTTTGATTTAATTGCATATGCTGATGGCGACTTTGGAGGATGTTGGATAGATAGAAAAAGTACCTCCGAAGCCTGTCAATTTTTAAGTCATGCACCAGTCTCATGGCCTTCCAAGAAGCAAAACACTATCACATTATCCATAGCTAAAGTTGAATATATTATGGCAGGTGCATCTCATGGTCTTCCAAGAAGCAAAACACTATCGCATTATCCACAGCTGAAGTTGAATATATTGTAGCAGGTGCATGTTGTGCACAAATAATATGGATGAAAAATATTTTACAAGATTATGAACTTTGTTTTAAAAACATCCCTATTAAGTGTGACATCATAAATGCAATGTGTTTATCAAAAAATCTTATTCAACATTCACGAACCAAGCATATTGATACTAGGCATCATTTTATTAGAGATCACGACAATAACCATGATATATCTTTAGAATTTATTGATACAAAATATCAATTAGCTTATATCTTTACAAATCCATTGAATGAAGAACAATTTGATTTTATTAGGAGAGAGATAGGCATGTTAAATCTACTAAATGAATGAACTCTTATGTTTTGATCATTATCTTGGTTTCCCGAATTTCATGACTTAAGTTTTTTTCTTTTGAATCAAGATCGTTTCTTAATGATTTCTCTTCGAGCTATTTACAAAAGGAGAGAATTGTCGAAATGATTTATATTTTTCACGACTGGATCTTTCATTTTTCATGTGATGAAAAAAATTTGCACTATTGAATCCTTCTCTTCCCTTTCTTTTTAATAATGATAAAGGGGGAGAAAAACTTACAAACTTGTATATCCCAAAAGAGAAGACAAAACTTGCATGTTGCACTTGTCTTTTTTTTTTTTGTTGATGACAAAGGGGGAGAAGCTATGATGATTTAATCATGCATGTATGATATACTTTAAGGGGGAGAAAGCAATTTCTCTATATGATAAATGTTTAAGAATGTTCAAATATAAATTGAGCATTTTTTTTTGTTGATGATAAAGGGGAGAAATACCATAATTAATGACACAAGAGAAGATGAATGTTGTAAGATTGTATGATTAATGCCAAATGATATGATCTGTGAAATGAATATTGTATTGTTTGAAATTTTTTTCTAAAAAATTTATCATGATTAAAATATAAAAATTTTAAAATTGTCAAAATGCTATACTTGAATTCAAAGGTGATGGACTCATTTGAGTTCAGGTTTACTTTATTTATGGCTTATGGATTGGGGGAGTTAAGGTTAACTCCATCATTAATTGGTTGTCATCATCAAAAAGGAAGAGATTGTTGAATCTCATATTTTGATGATGAAACCAATCCGTGTGTTTGTAATTTGTGTGATGGTGATAAGTGATATAGGATTAACTATGATTGAGAAAAGGCGAAATAATTATGGAAGAGTTAGACGAAGTTCAGACATGTGGTTGGGAGATCGTTGAGAGTCGGTCGGAGTTCAGACGATGTGGTCGGGAGCTCATCGAGAGTTCGCTAGAGGTCAGTCGAGGTTTGGGCGATGTGGTCAGGAGCTCGCCGAAAGTTCGCTTGAAGTTGGCCGAGGTTCGGATGATGTTATCAGGAGCTTACCGAGAGTTCTACAAAGGTTTATCGAGAAGTTCATTGGGAGTTCACCGATAAGTTGTCGGGAGCTCGCCGGAAGGATGTTGAGAGTTCGTTGGGAGTTCGCCAAAGGAGATCGAGAGCTCGTCTTGGGTTCATCGGAAGGATGTTGGGAGTTCACTGAGAGTTCGTCGAGAGATCAATTGATGACCAGACAACAAAGATTCTTTATTATAATTATTTATCTTAAGTGTCATAGTTAGTATCATAATGAGAGTTAGCATTATTAACTCAATTAAGAGGTCATCAGGCCTTAATTGGGACTGATTTGAATTTATTAGAAAGCTCATTTCATTTACCCAAGGATAGGTAAGACACGGTCTTCGAAGACAGTCTCCGAAGAGACACAATCTTCAAAAATATATCAAGTGATGGTACCACCCAGACATAATCTCCCAGACTGTGTCAGGCGGTGGTACCACCCAGGCTAGCGATACCACCGCCAGAACATAGTCTCCAAGGGGTAGAGGCCGTCAACATCTTGGAAATCCCCAAAAATTTAAATTTTAACTCCACTTTTGTCATTTGGAGCCTATAAATACCCCACTCGTTCTTGCTTCATGAAGTAAGAAACGTAAGCAAAAACTTATGAAAATGTTATTATACTTTCTTGACAGCTACCCTTCTTTTCTCTAAGTTTAGTTTTTGTTTAAGGGAGAGCTAAAAGAATTGTAAAAGTTATCTCCTGAACCTGTAAAAGGAGAATAGAGCTGTAAGATGGGTGTTTGATCTTTGCCTATTGAAAAAGATTAAGAATGGAAGCCGGTGGCCTCGAGTGAAGAGGAATCGAGAGTGGACGTAGGTCAAGGGTACGGAACCACTACAAAAATCTGGTGTGCAACACTTTCTTACTATTTCTCTTCGATTTAATTAATTATTAATTAGTTCTAAGTTAAAGCACTTTTAATATCGATTTTTTTCAAACGAAAAGTTTTTCAAATAGAAGGTTTTCACTTAGCACTAATTCAACCCCCACCCCACCCCCCCCACCCCCCCTAATGCCAACTCAATCCTAATATTGTATACATGTCCATATGATATGATGGAGGCGGTTGGTCTTATAGCCACTTGTGTAGAGACACTAAGGGTACAGTACATGTGCTCATTAGAAAATGAGTTCGCTAATTGATCTGCTTATGGAATGCTAGATGGTTAATGATACCTATCGTCAGACAGTGATTACAAAGTTCCAGTTGTACGTCTGGTTCTTAGACTTAAGACAACAAGAATGTCTTGTTTGAGTACTCCTTTCTTTGTCATTGAACTTATAGGTCTGAAAAGCTTCAGATCTGCTATAATCGGTTATCGGGATTGGTAGTCAATCTTATGAAAGTAATTAAGTGTCAATAGAGGATCATCCACTCTCAGTGTTGTAAAAGAAATATCCCATGTGTTATCACTCACACAAATCCTTGGTCGGGTTTGTTCGGATTGAGAAAGGAGTTCTCTGGGAGAATTTAAGTATAGCGAGACTTGGACTGATTTCGTATGAGGCCTGATAGTACCATACCTAACATACGATCTCTAGGATATTATATGGATAAGGGACTTAGATACACGGTAATTAAGGACAGACAGGTCTGATGGATAAGATCTCTTATACCGTTTGGGGACTATGGCGCAGTGGCCTGGTATATCCATAGTAGATGAGTCGAGTAAATTATTATAAGATAATAATTCACTGAGCCAGAAGGAGTTCTCACAAGTAGACTCATGGCCAGCCTGGTATTGGGCCTAAAGGGTCACACACATATGGTAGATGTTTCAATGCATAGATGATTGGATATAAGTTATCAAATTCACTCATGTTCTCATTAGATGAGACCCAACAATGATGGGCTCCTTGCATAAGGCCAAGTTAGTGGTCAATTGAGATTATAAGATAGAGATCCAATAATCTAAGATTAGTGGGTGATTGGATGGAGATCCAATACCCACTAAGGCATGATCCATTAGGGTATTTTGGTGATTCTCTATAAATAGGAGGTAGGGGTGACATATTAGTGATAGGTTGCACCTTTAGCTGCCCCCTCATATTCTCCTCTCTCCCTTTGCACGAGAGTTGCGAGCTTTTGGGCTACGATTGAAGGAGCATCCCTACAATGATCCATCGTGTGAATATCATTAGACAAGAGGATATACGATCCTCCCCATCTGGATACCTCTAGAGAGTAGGATATACAATCTGCTAGAGAGGAGCTTTTGACCTTCTTCATCCTCTCTATATGGATTTGGATTTTTAGGGATATACGGGCTCCCTAAGTAATCAATCTCTTATGTATCGTAATTTTTATTTTTGTTGGTTTTTTGCACAATGATTTGATATACATGGGAAACCTATTTTATTCTCCCGCTGGGTTTCCCAATAATGGTATCAGAGCCAAATGGCTCGTGCAAAAGATTGACCTTTTAAATACGTGTGATGAGATTGAATTGTTCTATGCATTCTTGCAGCCTCGCGAGCAAACTACCCACAGGAAGGGGGCGACCACCAACAGGTAGGCTACCTGCAAGGTTGGCCACCCACAGCCAAGCCCCCTTCAGGGGCAGCTGCCTGTGGGAAAAGGCCACGCCCGAAGGGGCGGTGCTTGTGGAGGCGTCGCCTACGAGCACAACGCCTGCCCAAGGCCAATGGCAGCTACCCGTGGGCAGGGGCTGCTGTCGCTTGCATAAGGACGGCGACGACAGCTCACTTGAAGGGGGGAAGGAAGGGAATTAGGGTTTATTGCAAAAGGATGATTCTGCCCCTCAAAATTTAGAAATTTTGAGATTTGTCCTTCTTTCCAAAATTTCAAAAATACCCTTAATAATTCTAAAAATTCCTAGCATATCCTAATTTTCAGAAAAAATAATTAATTAATTATTTTAGTTAATTATTAATTATCTAGTAGTCTTACATAATGATTTGTACATGTGATGCATGATGTGGATGGATGATCATGAGCCATGTGTTGTAATATGTGTAAATATTATTATTATTATTATTATTATTATTATTGAGGACTGCGAGGCTTCGTTTTTCTCATTTATTATCAGGCTTATGTGTCTACGATTATGTTATAATTATACGAAGAGGCACGACGGGAGAGTGGAGGTGTCAACGGGACCCATGATGTCGTGACGGGTGATCCCGACGTATAAAGATGTGCCAAGGATCCGATGGAACCGATAATGACGAGAAGGACGATCACATGGCATAGAGATACGCCGATACATATAGATTATATTATGAGTGATTGGGTCCATTAGCTCGGGCCTAATCACATTAAGTGATGGTATATTATCATCCGGTGTGGCATGTATATATGATATGTGATTATACACCCACTATATATATATATATATATATATATATATATATATATATATATATATATATATATATATATATATATATATATATATATATATATATATATATATATATATATATACATACATACATACATATGATATAGATATATATTAAATATATATGTGTATGATACGACATATTAAGAGACTAATATAAAATAAAAACCCTTCCTATGATAATATTAAGTCGGTGAGCATAAGACAATAAGATTGACTCATTTGGCCTTCCATCGTTATGAAGAAATTGAATCACGATATAGATTGAGTTGGTCGAGTCTTCGAGGCTCACCTATCTACATGATCGAGATCTTGCCTATTACATAGAGATGTCACCGGCGGCCTAAGAACATAGTATGTTTGGTCAAGTCCCTCGAGGGCATATCATCAAATCAAACTTATCTAGTAACGATGATGATGACTTAATTGAACATCATAGTTGGCTGAGTCCCTCATGGTGGTTCAGAGGCCGAACAGGATGAGAATCAAAAAGAGTTTTGGTTAGCAAGAGTTGCTTACCTTTCTAGGTTTAGTGTGATTGGTCGAGTTCCTCGAGGTTACACTAAGACACCGATTGGATCTCGATCCTCACTAGAAGTCTGTCGAAGACTTTCATTTCACATGCCGAGGGTGTCGCGTGATTCGCTAGGAAAATAGTGGGAGTACATTAAGATAGAAGTTTGTATCTTAATTAATTTTCTACAAAATCTACATGTTATAAAATCACGCTACATCTTGCTTGTCAGAAATATATCGCTTGTAAAACCCCTATATGACATACTTGTTGTTAACTATCTCACTGGTCCAAACTACACATATTAGCTTCGTAATTTGAGAATTATTCTCACGATAGAGAAAATCGTCTACGCCCTTAATATGATTATGCCTACGCCGAAAAAATGGACAAGTGAGGATGAGATCGCTCGCTATATGAAGTATATAGATAATTCCTCCTTGGCAAAGTGCTATATGTTAGCCTCCATGACTCCTGAGTTATAGAGACAACATTAGAGCATAGATGTCAATTCCATCATTCTTCATATTTACCAACTGTTTGAGGAAAAAGGAAGAACTCAAAGATATGAGATATCCAAGAGTCTCTTCCGAGCCAGAATGATAGAAGGGGCATCGTTTCAGAATCATATCCAAAAGATGATAGAGTGGATCGAGAAACTCAAAAGTCTATGAATAGTTTTAGAGGATAACCTGTGTGTTGATATTATAGTTCAGCCCCTGCCAGATTCTTTTCTATAATTCATCATGAACTTTAATATGAGCATGTTTAAGGTGACTCTATCTGAGCTTCTCAATATGTTGAGGGAAGCTGAGAGCACTATCAAGAAAGAGAAAGAAGCCAGTTCTCTATGTTCGTGAGACCAATAAGAAAAGGAAGGCTAATAAGACCCTTAAGAAGGGCATGGGCAAGGGCAAATCAGATAACGTAAAGGTTGCCAAGAAGGACTCGGCCAAAGATAAAGATCCAATGCTTCCACTGCGACAAAGATAGGCACTGAAAGAGGAACTACAAGGATTACCTTGTAAAGAAGGCAAAACAGAAGCTAAGAGAAGCTTTAGGTACATTCATGATTAGTCTCTATTTATCAAATTTTCATGATAACACATGGGTATTGGATACCGGGAGTGCTTATCATATATGCAATTCGTTGCAGGTTCAAGAGGATAGAGTGGATCGAGAAACTCACAAGTCTAGGAATAGTTCTAGATGATAATCTGTGTGTTGATATTATAGTTCAGCCTCTGCCAGATTTCTTTCCATAGTTCATCATGAACTTTAATGTGAGCAAATTTGAGGTGACTTTATTTAAGCTCCTCAATATATTGACAGAAGCTGAGAGCACTATCAAGAAAGAGAAAGAAGCCAGTTCTCTATGTTCATGAAACCAATAAGAAAAGGAAAGCTAATAAGACCCTTAAGAAGGGCATGGGCAAGGGCAAATCGGATAAGGCAAAGGTTGCCAAGAAAGACCCAGCCAAGCATAAAGACTAATGCTTCCACTGCAATAAAGATTGGTACTGGAAGAAGAACTATAAGGATTACCATGCAGAGAAGGCAAAATAGAAGCTTAGAGAAGCTTCGAGTACATTCATGATTAGTCTCTATTTGTCAAATATTCATGATAACACATGGGTATTGGATATCGGGAGTGTTTATCATATCTGTAATTTGTTGCAGGTTCTAGCAAAGCCTAAGAAATTGACCAGAGACCAGATGGACCTCAAGATGGGCAATGGAGCATAAGTTGCTGCAGTTGCCGTTGGCGAGGTCACCCTATATCTACTTGGTGGAGCTACTATTACATTAGATGCATGCTATTATATTTCCTCTATTATCAAAAATATTATTTTCATTTCTTATTTGACAGTTAATGGGTATAAACTAGTTTTTGAGAATAATAGTTGTTTATTAATTTTGGATGTTGAGATCATCACAATAGATACCTTGATTAATGACTTATATATGTTAGACACTTCCCCACACATCATAAATGTAAATACGTACAAGATGAAACGAGACGAAGTGAAGGAGGCATACCTATGACATTATAGGCTATATCATATCTATGAGGGAAGATTTAAAAATTACTTAAAGATAGATACTTGGATCTATTCGACTATGAGTCATATGCAACTTGCGAACCTTGCCTTCGTGGAAAGTTGATCAACTCTCCTTTTAGTGGAACTAGAGAGAGAGCCACTGAGTTATTGGAACTCACACATAGTAATATATGTGGTCCCATGTCAACTTAGGTTATAGGTGGTTACTCCTATTTCATTACATTTATTGACGATTTCTTTAGTTATTGACACTTGTATTTGATGAAATACATGTCCGAGGCCTTTGAGAGGGAATATAAGAATGAAGTAGAGAATTAGACTAGAAAGAGTGTTAAGTCTCTTCGATCATATCGAGGAGGAGAGTACCTGGGTACAAAGTTCATCCATTTTCTTAGGGACCATGGGATTACATCCCAATGGACACCTTCTTATACACCTCAGCTCAATGGTGTATTGGAAAGGAAGAATCATACAGTGTTAGATATAATATGATCGATGATGAGTTTCACTGACCTACCCTTCTTATTCTGGAGATACGCCCTAAAGATCGTAGTTTATCTTTTAAACATAGTTCCATCTAGTTTGATCGTGTCTACACCATATGAAATATAAAAAGGGAAGAAGCTTGATCTTAAGGTTGATAAGATTTGGGGCTGTCCTGCCCACCTTAGGAGACACAACCCTCACAAGTTAGAATCAAGGATAAAACGGTGCAAGTTCGTGGGATATCCAAAGGAAATTTAGGGGTATTATTTCTATCATCCAAAGGACTAGAAGGTCTTTGTTGCTAAGAGAGCTGTGTTCTTTGCGAAGGAACACGTTCTTGGTGGAAACAGTGGGAGTGAGATAGTTGAGTGAGGTTAGAGAACCTAGCTCAAGTACCATTCTAGAGTCTGAATCTGTTTAGAAACCTAGCATACAAGTTCCAACTTTATGTAGGTTTAACAAAGTATCTCAACCTCCTAAAAGATATGTGGGACATAACAATGGAGAGGACTCTCAAGATGTTGATCCTCAGACCCAAGAGGAGGCTATTATAAGTATAAACTTCGGGAAGTAGCAAGAAGCCATGAATTCTGAAATGGATTTCATTTACTCCAATAAGGTTTAGAACCTTATCAATGCACCTGGGAGTATTATACCCATCAACTGCAAGTGGATCTTTAAGAAGAAGTTCAGAATAGATAGAAAGGTGGAGACTTATAAGGCAAGGCTGGTGGCTAAAGGATATCGTCAAAGGCAAGGAGTTGATTATGATGAGACCTTATTACCCATAGCCATGCTAAAATCTATCAGAATTCTTTTGGCTATTGAGCACACTATGACTATGAGATCTGATAAATGGATGTGAAAATCGTATTCCTCAACGGCAACCTTGATGAGATGTATATGATACAATTAGAAAGATTTGTATCCAAAGAGAGTCTAGATAATGTATGCAGGTTGCTCAAGTCCATCTATGGACTAAAGCAAGCTTCCCGAAGTCGGAACATAATATTTGATGAGGTGATTAGGTCTTATGACTTTATTAAGAATGAAGATGAGCCTTATGTGTAAAGGAAGGTAAGTGGGGGCACAATCACCTTCTTGGTGTTGTATGTGGATGACATCCTAATCATCATGATGAATAAGGAAACGAGATGAAGTGAACGAGGCATACATACAACATTGTAGGCTTTGTCATATCTATGAGGGAAGATTTAAAAATTACTTAAAGATAGATACTTGGATCTATTCGACTATGAGTCATATGCAACTTGTAAACCTTGCCTTCGTGGAAAGTTAACCAACTCTCCTTTTAGTGGAACTAGAGAGAGAGCCATTGAGTTATTAGAACTCACACATAGTAATATATGTGGTCTCATGTCAACTTAGGTTATAGGTGGTTACTCATATTTTATTACATTCATTGATGATTTCTCTAGGTATTGACATTTGTATTTAATGAAGTACAAGTCCGAGGCCTTCGAAAAATTTAGGGAATATAAGAATGAAGTGGGGAATCAGATTAGAAAGAGTATTAAGACTCTTCGATCATATCGAGGAGGAGAGTACTTGGGTACAAAGTTCATCCATTTCCTTAGGGACCATGGGATTCCATTCCAATGGACACCTCCTTACACACCTCAGCTCAATGATGTATTAGAAAGGATGAATCACACACTGTTAGATATAGTGTAATCAATGATAACTTTCACTGACCTACCCTTCTTATTTTGGAGATACGCCCTAGAGACCGTAGTTTATCTTTTAAACATAGTTCCATTTAGTTCGATAGTGTCTACACCATATGAAATATGAAAAGGGAAGAAGCTCGATCTTAAGGTTGATAAGATTTGGGACTGTCTTGCCCACCTTAGGAGACACAACCCTCCCAAGTTGAAATCAAGAACGAAACAGTGCAAGTTCGTGGGATATCCTAAGGAACCTTGGGGGTATTATTTCTATCATCCTAAGGACTAGAAGGTCTTTGTTACCAAGAGAGCTGTGTTCTTTGCGAAGGAGAATGTTCTTGGTGGAAACAGTGGGAGTGAGATATAGTTGAGTGAGGTTAGAGAACCTAGCTCAAGCACCATTCCAAAGTCTGAATCTGTTTAGGAACCTAACATACAAGTTCCAACTTTGTACAAGTTTAACAAAATATCTCACCCTCCTGAAAGATATGTCGGATATATTAGTGGAGAGGATTCTCAAAATATTAATCCTCAAACCTATGAGGAGGCTATTATAAGTATAGACTCCGGGAAGTAGCAAGAAGCCATGAATTCTGAAATAGATTCAATTTCCTCCAACAAGGTTTAGAACCTTATCGATGCACTTAAGAGTTTTGTACCCATCAGCTACAAGTGGATCTTTAAAGAAAAGTTTGGAACATATGGAAAGATGGAGACTTATAAGGCAAGGCTGGTGGCCAAAGGATATCGTCAAAGGCATGGAGTTGACTATGACGAGACCTTATTACTTATAGCCATGCTAAAATTCATCAGAATTCTTTTGGCTATTACAGCACACTATGACTATGAGATCTGACAAATGAATGTGAAAACTATATTCCTTAACGGCAATCTCGAGTAGATGTATATGATATAATTAGAGGTATTTGTATCCAAAGAGAGTCTAGATAAGGTATGCAGGTTGTAAAATCTCTCATTTCTAAAATATTTATAATGATATATTTTAAATTATTTCTGAGGACCCATTTATAAATTTAAGGATTTTTTTAATAATTTTTTGATTAAATAATTTTATATTAAAAAATTGATTGCTAGGGACCTAAATGTGAATCTTAAAAATATAAAATAAATTATGAAATATTCACATTAAGTTTAAAAAAATAAAGAAAATATAGTGAGGATATGTTTCACTATATTGTTTAAAGTAGTGCCACTTGTGCATATGGATAGGTGACACATAAGCACATTGCATGCATGTTTGCCACCTATCAACCCATATGTAAGCTTAAATAATTAAGAATTAGAGAGAAAAAAAGGGTTTTGGCTGCAACGTGAACTTGAGGAGAAGAAGAAGAAGAAAGAAGAAGAAGAAGAAGAGATGGAAAGAAGTGGGAATTTTGAGATTATGATCTAATCCACACCTATAGGATCAAAATTTATAAAGGCAAGTGTTCTAACCCCATCCTATATAATATCTTCTATATTTTTTCTACTAAAATTTATCCTTGTTCTTACTTTGATTATGAGAAAAATTTGGGATAAAACCGAAATCTCTTTTATTGGATGCCTAAGTATGAATCTGTAATATTGTCAAGATTATGACATATGTGTCTTATTCTTGCTATAACTATTAGTACATACCTCTGATTTAGACGAAACTTAGTTTCTTCAAAAATAAATTCACATATCTTTCTTTTGAAACTGAGTTTGAAGAATTTGGAGTTTATTTTTTAGCCTAAATATTTGTTTCAATTGAGCATATGAAATCTGTAAAACAAAATTTGTACCTCCTAACCTTTCATCACTATATTGCCTATATCTTTATGTTGGAGCCTCTAATTTATACGAAAATAGATTTATTAGAAATTAGACTCATAGATCTTTCATTTGATACTAGGACTGAAAGATTTGGAGTCCAAATGACTATCGAAATTTCTGTTTTACTAGACCTTATGGATTCTATAAAATAGGGACTATGATTTTGGACCTTTGGCTGCCAAATCATCTATAACTTTTTGTAGAGGCTTCCAATTTATATAAAACTTATTTTATTTGAAAGTAGATTGATTTAGCTTTCCAATGATATCCTTTTTGAGTAATTTGGAGTGCATATTTGATTGTTCAAAATAACTTTGTGTTATACCTTATGAATTCTGCCAGAATAGTGATTGTATCAGTTTTGCCCATTCTTGCTTCATCTATTTCAAAATTAAATTCTCTGATACTCTTACCTTTGATTTCCTTACATATCTAAATATGTTATATATTAATTGATATTACACTATATTATTTTATTTAGGCACATGCATAATTTATTGTTCCATATGTGCTATAAGCCAAATTCATTGCTTATGTCCTTTTGTACTATGGTGTTTGTGAGATATTCTGGACCTTTGCCAGAATATCTCATATTATGTTATGCTTAGAGCCTATGATACTCTACTATGTTTGGTGGTCAGATGGATCATATTATGTTTATGATCCCACTTCACCATCTATGTTTTTGATAAGTTATCAGATCATATTCTGTCTATGATCCAATTAAAGCTCATCCTTCAATTCAGTCTTATAGTATTGCTTAAATTCTTATGCACTCTTATTTTTTATTCTTTGACTATCTGATATAAATTATAAATATTTATGTTGACATCGTGTTGTTTCATATTAGCACATGTATATTTCATTGTTCCACATGTGCTTTTGATATATATCACTTTTATTGCTCATGTCCTATTATACTCTGGTGTTTGTGGGATTTTATGGACCTTTACCAGAAATGATAAAGGGTATTGTGTTCAGAGCCAGCTATGCTCTTGCCGGCCCCACTGACATCACTCAAATGTGGGTGCATGAAGTTCTCAAACGTGAGAGACTTATGTTTGGTAGTCATTCAGTGATGAATAATCCATATTCTGTTTATGGTCCTACTTCACCATCTATGTCTTTAATATAATATCCAGAGCATTGCTTATGAGTTTGTTTCTGAGCTTTGAATAAGAAGAATGAATGTTATGTATGATATGATATTGAGCTTGTGTTCCTTAATTGTTCATTTGATAAGCTTTGAGATTATTCTTACACCATTGATATGCTTCGAAATATGTCCTATGCACCTTTGATATGCTCCGAATCATTTCACATACCGCTGATATATTCCGAAACTCTTTATGCATCCATGATATGCTCTAAAATGTTTCATTTGTCATTGATATGTTCCAAAATATTTCATATGTGTTTTACATGCTCCTAACTATTTCGAATGTCATTCTTATTTTTCTGAAATGTTATATTTGCTATTGTTATATTTTGAAACATTTCACACGCCATTGACATGTTCTGAAAGCTATCTTTCTTTGTTTTGGATATATTAGTCACTTGCTAAGCTTTATATGCTCACCCTGTTGCTATATAAAATTTATAGGTTAACTTGTCACTTACAGAAAAACTTAGAACTGAGCTGAGATAGTGGAAAGATATGTAGATTTTGGGCAAGTCTTGTTGGAGGATGTTGTATAAGAATATTTTGTATGTAATAAGATATTGTAGATAAATATGAACTGATGTATCTTGTAAAAATATTAGAATACCTCTCAGTGTATAATCTTTGAATGTTAAGTTTTATAATCATATGAAGTGGTGGAAAAAGGTTGGTTTTGCATTTGTATAGATTTCTGAGACTAATGGTTTTATAAGCATGATTAATATTTTTGGTTAAGTTAATCTTTGAGTTTTGTAGATTATCGAGTGACATGGTGTAAGATATATAAACTGCATAGGTTTTCTGAATGGATATGAATGATATTTGAAAATATTTAATCAATATCCTCAAATTTAGTTTGGATCCTGGGTTCGATTTGTGGACGAATTATATTGTATTTCTGATTAAGACAGAGTCACCCCTCTCAAATACGAGATAATTTAGGGGGTGTGACAGAGATGGTATCAGAGCATGAATTGAGCATGAATTCAGGGGGTGTGACAGAGATGGCACAGGGGGTGTGCCAAGTAGATTGAGGCTTTATTAATTATATAGTGATGGATGGAGGTTTGATAAATTTAGACGACTAAATTTTTTTCAAGGGGGGAGAGTGTATTATCCCTCATTTCTGAAATATTTATAATGATATATTTTAAATTATTTATGAGGACCCATTTGTAAATTTAAGGATTTGTTTATTAATTCTTTTTAATTAAATAATTTTATATTAAAAAAATGATAGCTAGGGACCTAAATATGAATCTTAAAAATATGAAATAAGTTATAAAAGATTCATATTAAGTTAAAAAAATAAAGAAATCATGGTGAGAACATGTGCCACCATATTATTTAAAGTAGTGCCACTTGTGCATGTGCATATATGACACATGAGCACATTGTATGCATGTTTGTCACCTATCATCCCATATGTTAGTTTAAATAATTAACAATTACAGAAAAGAAAAAAAAAGGTTTTGGTTGCAACGTGAACTTGAGACGAAGAAGAAGAAGAAGAAGAAGAAGAAGAAGAAGAAGAAGAAGAAGAGAAGGAAAGAAGTGGGAATTTTGAGATTGCGATCTAATCCACACCTTTAAGATCAAAATTTGTAAAGGCAAGTGTTCTAACCCCATCCTATATAATATTTTCTATCATTTTTCTACTAAAATTTATCCTTATTCTTATTTGATTATGAAAAAAATTTGGGATAAAACTGAAATCTCTTTTGTTGGATGCCTAAGTATGAATATGTAATATTATCAAGATTATAACATATATGCCTTATTATTACTGTAACTTTTAGTAAAGACCTCTGATTTGGACAAAACTTAGCTTCTTCAAAAACAAATTCACATATCTTTCTTTCGAAATTGAGTTTAAATAATTTGGAGTTCATTTGCTAGCCCAAATGTTTGTTTCTATTGAGCATATGAAATCTGTAAAATAGAATTTGTACCTCCTAACCTTTCATCACTATATTGCTTATATCTTTCTGTTGGAGTCTCTGATTTATGCAACACTAGATTCATTAGAAAATAGACTCATATATCTTTCATTTGATACTAGAATTGAAAGATTTAGAGTCCAAATGGCTATCAAAATTTCTATTTTGTTAGACTTTATGGATTCTATAAAACAGGGACTATGATTTCGGACCTTTGGCTATCAAATCATCTATAACTTTTTATAGAGGCTTCCAATTTATATAAAACTTATTTCATTTGAAAGTAGATTGATTTAGCTTTCCAAAGGTACCCTTTTTGAGTGATTTGGAGTATATTTATTTGTTCAAAATAACTTTGAGTTGTACCTTATGAATTTTGTCAGAATAGTGATTATATCAGTTTTGCCTATTCTTGCTTCATCAATTTCAAAATTGAATTCTCCGATGCTCTTGTCTTTGATTTTCTTACATATCTGAATATGTTATATATTAATTAATATTACACCATATTATTTTATTTAGGCACATGCATAATTTATTGTTCCGCATGTGCTTCCAATATAAGCCAAATTCATTGCTCAAGTCCTTTTGTACTCTGGTGTTTGTGGGATATTATGGACCTTTATCAGAAATGGTAAAGGGTATGTTATGCTTGGAGCCTATGATGCTCTATTATGTTTGATGGTCAGATGGACCATATTATGTTTGTGATCCCACTTCACCATCTATATTTTTGATATGTTATTGGATCATATTATGTCTCTGATCCAATTAAAGCCCATCCTTTAATTGAGCTTTACAGCATTGCCTAAATTCTTATGCACTCTTATTCTTTATTATTTAAATATATGAATATAAATTATGAATGCTTATGTTGACATCATATTGCTTCATATTAGCACATGTATATTTCATTGTTCTACATGTGCTTCCTAAGTTAGCACATATATTCTTTGACTATCTAGACCTTTGCCAGAAATGGTAAAGGGTATTATGTTCAGAGCCAGCTATGCTCTTGCCGGCCCTACTGACTTCACTCAAATGTGGGTGGATGGAGCTCCCAGACGTGGGAGACTTATGTTTGGTGGTCATTCAATGATGGATGATCCATATTCTGTTTATGGTCTCACTTCACCATCTATGTCTTTGATATGATATCCAGAGCATTGCTTATAGGTTTGTTTCTATGCTTTGAATAAGAATAAATGAATGTTGTGTATGATATTATATTGAGCTTCTATTCCTTAATTATTCATTTGATAAGCTTTGAGATTATTCTTACACCATTGATATGCTTCAAAATATGTCCTATGCACCTTCGATTTGCTCTGAATCATTTCACATATCGTTGATATATTCTGAAACTCTTTATGTATCCTTGATATGCTCCGAAATATTTCATTTGCCATTGATATGTTCCGAAACATTTCATACATGTTTCACATGCTCCTAACTATTTCGAATGCCATTCTTATATTTTTGAAATGTTACATTTGATATTGATATATTCTGAAATATTTCACACGTCATTGATATGTTCTAAAAGCTATCCGTCTTTGTCTTGGATATGTTAGTCACTTGCTAAGCTCTATATGCTCACCCTGTTGTTATATAAATTTTATAGGTTAACTTATCGCTTACATAAAAACTTAGAACTGAGCTGAGATAGTGGAAAGATATGTAGATTTTGGGCAAGTCTTGTTATGAGATGTTGTATAAGAATATTTTGTATGTAATGAGATATTGTAGATAAATATGAACTGATGTATCTTGTAAAAAGGTTACAATACCTCTCAGTGTGGAATCTTTGAATGTTAAGTTTTACAATCATATAAAGTGGTGGAAAATGGTTGGTTTTGCATTTGTATAGATTTCTGAGACTGATGGTTTTATAAGCGTGGTTAATATTTTTGGTTAAGTTAATCTTCGAGTTTTGTGGATTATCGAGTGATGTGATATAAGATATATAAACTGCATAGGTTTTCTAAATGGATATGAATGATTTTTGAAAATATTTAATCATTATCCTCAAATTTAGTTTGGATCTTGGGTTCGGTTTGTGGATGAATTATATTATATTTCTGATTAAGACAGGGTCACCCCTCTCGAATGTGAGATAATTCAGGGGGCGTGACACAGGTTGCTCTGGTCCATCTATAGACTAAAGGAAGCTTCCCGAAGTTGGAACATAAGATTGGATGAGGTGATCAGATCTTATGACTTCGTTAAGAATGAAGTTAAGCCTTGTGCGTAAAGGAAGGTAAGTGGGGGCGCTATCGCCTTCTTGGTATTGTATGTGGATGACATCCTAATAATTGGGAATGATATAAGAATGCTCTCCACAGTTAAGGCTTGGTTATCTATAAACTTTTTCATGAATGGCTTAGGGGAAGCATCTTATATTTTGGGGATTCAGATCAATAGAGATAGATCTAAGAGGATGTTTGGCTTATCCGAGTTCTGGTATATAGACTTCATTATCAAAAGGTTTGGCATTAAAATTCAAGAGATATCTCATATCGATAAGACATAGAATATCACTTTCTAAGAGTTTATCCTCAAAGACTCATGAAGAATGGGCAAACATAGATAGGATACCATATGCCTTAGCGATAGGGTCTATTATGTATGTTATGTTGTGCATCAGACCTGATATAGCGCATGCTCTAAGTGTCATAAGTAGGTATCAGGCGAATCTATGTTTGGAATACTAAAATGCAGTAAAGTGTATCCTTAAGTACTTGAGAATGACTAAATATCTTTTACTAGTATATGAATGAGGTAGCCTCTAGGTTGAGGGCTACACAGACTCGAGTTTCTAGTTTGACATCAATGATAGCAAGTCGGACTCATAGTATGTTTTCACCCTAAATAGAGAAGTAGTAAGCTGGAAGGTTTCTAAGCAAGATACTACTATTGACTCGATCACAGAGGCGAAGTACATTGCTATAGTAGAAGCAGCAAAATTAGGGGTGTGGATGAAAAAGTTCATCAGGAATTTTAGAGTCATACCGAGTAGTGAGGTGTCGATTCCCAAATATAGCAATCTCAATGGGGTGATAGCTCTAGCAAAAATATCCAGGTCTCATCAGAAGTGTTCTACGGAGGTTCCAACTGATTAAAAAGATTGTAACCCGTAAAGATGTAGTAACAGAAAGAGTTCTATCCGAAGCTAACATTGCAGATCCACTAACAAAGCCGTTGACTCAGGCTATGTGTCGAGCGTCACAAGGGTCTGATAGGGATCAGACATATAAGTGATTGACTTTAGCTCAAGTGGGAAATTACTGGTTACAGGTGCACTGCAAGCCAATGAAAGAGTTCTATCCGAAGCTAACATTGCAGATCCACTAACAAAGCCGTTGACTCAGGCTATGTTTCGAGCGTCACAAGGGTCTGATAGGGATCAGACATATAAGTGATTGGCTTTAGCTCAAGTGGGAAATTACTGGTTACAGGTGCACTGCAAGCCAATCACGTGAGCGATGAAATGTGTGACACGTTGCACAGTCTTTTTACATTATTATTATTGACATATTCTCACATTATATTATCTGTTGAATATATACATTGTGATGTCCTTAGTTCCATTTAAATAGGATCGTGATGAGATCAAGATAATGTAATCGATTCGCTTTTAAACATAGATCCTAAATTATCTCGGTCATAGGTTACTCGAGAAGAGCATTGAGATAACCGAACAAACCGATGTACTATATACCTATCATATAATGGAGAAGGTTGGTCTCATAGCCACTTTTGTGGGGATACTAAACGTACAGTATAGGTGCTCATTGGAGAATGAATTCATTGATTGATCCGCTTATGGAATATGGATAGTTAATGATACCAATCATCAAACATCGCTTCTGTAGTCCTAGTTGTGTATCTGGTCCTTAGACTTGAGACACCAATGATGCCTTATTTGAGTACTCCTTTCTTTGACACCGGATTTACAAGTCTGAAAAGCTTCAGATATGGTACAACCAATTATCATGATTGGTAGCCAACCTTATAAAAGCAATTGAGTGTCAATAGAGGATCATCCACTCTCAGTACTGCGAGAGAAATATTTTGTGTATTATTGCTCGGACAAATCCTCAACCGGGGTCGTTTAGATTGAGAGAGAAGTTCTCTAGGAGAATCAGATTAGAGCGAGACTTGGACGAATTCCATATGAGGCCTGACAGTACCATGCCCAATATACGATCTCTGTGATATTATATGGATGGTGTACTATAGATACACGATAATTGAGAATAGACAGGTCCAATGGATAAGATCTCTTGTACCGTTTGGGGACTATGGCATAGCGGCATAGTATGTCCATAGTCGATGAGTCGAGTGAACTATTATGAGATAATAATTCACTGAGTTAGAAGGAGTACCGATAGGTATGACTCATGACCAGCTCGGTATTAGGCCTAAAGGATCACACACATATGGTGGATGTTTCAGCGAATAGATGATTTGATATGAGTTATCCAATTAGCCCACATTCTCATTAAATGAGATCCAACATTGATGGACTCCTCGCATGATGCCTAATTAGAGACCAATTGTGATTATTGTATAAAGATCCAATAATCCAAGATTGATGGGTGATTAGATGAAGATCCAATACCTATAAAGACATGATCTATCAAGGTTTTTTGGTGGCTCTCTATAAATAGGAGGCAGAGGTGGCAAATTAGTGATAGGTTGTACCTTTGGCCACCCTCTCCTATTCTCCTCTCCCTCTCTATGCAAGAGTTACGAGCTTTTGGGCTGCGATTGGAGGAGTATCATTGTAATGATCCATCGTGTGAATATCGTTAGAGAGGAGGACGTCTAACCTTCTTCATCCTCTCTATTTGGATTTGGATTTTCAAGAATATACGAACTCTCTAGGTAATCAATCTCTCACGTACCACAGTTTTTATTTTTATAGGTTTTTCGTGCACCAATTTTTGCACAATGATTTGATATACGTGGGAGGCCTATTTTATTTACTTTCTTTTGTTATGCATGTGATGCTCCCACTAGTTTTCTCAACATATATACTCATCTATATGATGGAGACGGCTGGTCTCATTGCCACTCGTGTGGGGACATTAAGGGTACAATACAATTATTTATTGGATATTGAGTTCACTAATTGATCCACTTATGGAATATTGGATGGTTAATGATACCTAATATTAGATAGTGATTCTATAGTCCTAATTATATTTTTGGTCCTTAGACTTGAGACACCAAGATGTCTTGTTTAAATACTCTTTTATTTGATGTTGAACGTATATGTCTGAAAAGTTTTAGATCTGGTATAGCCAGTTATCAGGATTTGTAGCTAACCTTACGAAGGTAATTGAGTGTCAATAGAGGATCATCCACTCTTTGAATCACAAGAGGAATATCATGTATGCTCTCGCTCAAGCAAATCCCTATCCAAAGTTGTTCGGATTGAGAGAAGAGTTTTTCGGGAGAATCTGATTAGAGCAAAACTCGGATAGATTCCGTATATGGCCTGATAGTACCATACCCAATATACGATCTTGGGGATATTAGATAGATGAAGGACTATAGAAACATAGTAATTATAGACAGACATGTCCAATAGATTATATCTCTTATACCGTTTGGGGACTATGGCGTAGTGGCCTAGCACGTCCATAGTCGATAATTTGAGTCAATTGTTATGAGATAATAATTCACTGAGTCAAAAGGAGTTCTGATAGGTGGAACTTATGGCTAACTCTGTATTGGGCCTAAAGCGTCATATACATATAGTAGATGTTGCAACTAGTAGAGGATTGGATATGAGTTATCTAATAAGCTTATTCTCATTGGATGAGACCCTACATTAATGGCTCCTTTTATGAGGCCCAATTAGAGGTAATTTGAGATTATTAGATAGAGATCCAATAATCCAAGAGGTGTGAGTAATTGGATAAAGATCCAATACCCACTAAGGTAGGATCCATTAGGGCTTTTAGTGGCTCTCTATAAATAGGAGGCAATGGTGGACAACAAGGTAATAGGCTACATCTTTGGCCGCCCCCTCCTATTCTTCTCCCTTCCATCTCTTCTTAGTTGACCACCCTCTCCCTACTGTGGGAGTATTGCGAGAGTACAGCGAAGAAGATATAAGATATAAGGTGCATAAGAGTTATGAGTTTTTAGCTGCAATTAGAGGAGCATTGCAACATCGATCACTATGAGGATATCGCTAGAGAGGAGGACATCTAACCTCCTTAATCCTCTTCCATAGGATCTGAAAGTTTTAAGGGTATATGATTTTCTTAGGTAATAAATCTCATATGACTCGTAATTTTTAATTTTTATGATTTTTCATACATTAATTATTACACGATGACATGATAAACATGATAAACCTTTATTTTATTTTTTATTACATATGTGATGCTCTCAAGGTTTCCGGACATACAACTCATGGTCGATGGTGGTATTGCCAAGTAGTGGTGGTACTACCTAGCTTAGCGATGGTACTGCCAAAGCCCAAAATCTCGGGCTTTGTTTGGCGGTAGTACTGCGTGGCACCGACGGTGGTACCGTAGTACCCCGAAAATTTTGGGATTTAAATTTTTGGCTTTATTTCTAAAGCCTTTGGGGTTCTATAAATACCCCACTCATGCTTGCTTGATGCAAGGGTGAACAAGTAAGAATTCTTGAGGTTAAAAGTGTTATAAATTCTCTTTAAGCATTGGTTAAGTCTCTTCCTCCTTCTTGAGTTTAGAAGTATTTTTAAGTTATAGGAGGGTTGAGGTCTCTTGCAAAATAGAGGTATAAGGGTTCTCTCCTTAGCTTGTTAAAATGAGAAGAGGTATAAAGGTTCTCTCCTGAGCTTGTTAAAAGAAGAAGGGTTGTAACAAGGGTAGTTGATCTTCCCTCATTGGAAAGAAGATTGGTGTGAAAGCCGATGGCCTCGAGGGAAGAAGAATCAGGAGTGGATGTAGGTCGGGATGACCGAACTACTACAAATCAGTTTACATCCTTTTCTTTCTTTGCTTTATTATTGCTTACTGATTTACTTCACTCACTATCCTTACTTGTACTTTTGGTTAAACGTATTCCCGATACAGATTTATCAATTGAACTTTTCAAATTGGATCTTTTTGCGATAACATCAATTCAACCCCCCCCCCCCTTCTTCTAGTGCCATTACAATCTTAACATAGACAAGTTTATGGTTACATACTTGGACGATATCATTGTCTACAATCAAATGCACGAGGAGCATGTTAAGCACCTACGAATAATTTATAAAATTCTCAGGGAGACCACTTTGTTCGTGAAGAAGAAAATATCACCCAGTGGTCTATGAGAGTCGCAAGCTCAATGAGACCAAGCACCAATATTTAGTACATGAGAAGGAGATGACAGTGGATATCCACTGTGTATGAGTTTAGCGACAATACCTTATCAGAGCGTGATTTATGCTAAGGGTGGATAATATCGTGTTGAATTACTTTCAAACTCAGAAGAAACTCTCTCCAAAGCAAGCCGATGGTAGAACTTCGTAGTTAAGTTCGATATGACAATGGAGTACAAGCTTAGAAGAGCAAATATCGTAGTCAATGCGTTGAGCCAGAAAGTGGAGCTAGTGAACCTCATTCAATTGGAAGGCAAGTCAGTTGCACTGTAACTTCCTTTTCAGGATCTGGGTTAGACTGTACAATGATCCCCAGGTAATATTGATGCAACTCATCAAAGAGAACAAGACACGATGACTTTGGGTCCAAGAGGGACTCATCTACACCAAAGAGAACAAAGTTTATGTTCTGTGGGTAGAGAATTTGAGTCATGAACTCTTGAGAGAGTATCACAATACCCTTTGGGCTGGACATCTAGGTATTCATCGAATAATGGCACTCATGGAGAGTGTCTTCTATTATCCGAAGATGGGGACCTAAGTGGAGGAATATGTTCGGACATGCCTTACCAACAAGATAAGGAAGAGCAGTGAAAGTCGGTGGGACTTTTGTAGCCACTACCCGTACCAGAAAGACCATGGGAAATCATTTCCCTGGACTTCATATGAAGCTTGACGGCTATAGGGGGACTCGAAATGATACTCATGGTGGTCGATTGGTATTCAAAGTATGAAACCTTTATTACTGCACCCCTACACTGTTCAATAGAGGAGGTAGCCAAGTTGATGATGAAGAATATGGTGAAATATTGAGGCGTCCCACACAATATCATGAGTGATTGAAACACACATTTCTTGGGACGATTATGGACTCAGCTATTCAAATTGCTGGGGTCCAAGTTATACTTCTCAATAAGCCTCCACCCCTAGCCGGATGACCAAACTGAAAGAATAAATTCGTTCCTTGAGTAATATCTTCTGCACTACGTGAGTGTCAACCAATGAGATTGGGTGAAGCTATTAGACATAGCATAATTCTTCTACAACTTGTAGCTGAGCTCTATGCCCAACTGGGGTCCAAGTTATACTTCTCAATAAGCCTCCACCCCTAGCCGGATGACCAAACTGAAAGAATAAATTCGTTCCTTGAGTAATATCTTCTGCACTACGTGAGTGCCAACCAATAAGATTGGGTGAAGCTATTAGACATAGCATAATTCTTCTACAACTTGTAGCTGAGCTCTATGCCCAACAAAAATCCCTTCGAGATTATTATAGGACAATAATCGTCAACTCCTCACACCTTGGCTATTGGTTATATAGGGAGTAGTCTGTTAGTATATCACTTCATAAAGGAATAGCATCAAAATGCAGATATTATCTTATTTTGAGAAAGCGACCAAAAAGATGTAGAAGTGGGCCAACTTAGGAAGGTGATCATAGGAGTTCAAAGTTGACGACTTAGTGTTGGTAAAGCTTCAATTAGCATTACTTCAATTCTTTAAGCACAAAGTATACAAAGGATTGATGTGCAAGTATGAAGGACACTTCTCAATTATCAGTAGGGTAGGCAATGTCTCCTACAAGTTGTAATTGTCGGCATAACTCAAAATTCACAATGTCTTTTATGTAAGATGAAAGCCTACCACTCAAATCCACAAGATACTTCTCAAAGTGTTCCAACTCGACTACCCCCCACTCAACCAAAGCCTTCTACGAGAAGTGAGTTGAAACCATTATAGCGGATCGTAAGACAAAGCTACCAAACGAAACGGAGCAAACCGAATACTTGGTGAAATGGTGAAAGCTTCTCGAACAGAAGTAAATTGGGAACCT
This sequence comes from Ensete ventricosum, assembly GCA_029747655.1. Classification (NCBI taxonomy): domain Eukaryota; kingdom Viridiplantae; phylum Streptophyta; class Magnoliopsida; order Zingiberales; family Musaceae; genus Ensete; species Ensete ventricosum. The sequence goes on from JAQQAF010000007.1 coordinate 30,678,321, forward strand.
GAAGATGCCCTATGACATGAAGAAGCCATCATTAAAGCCTACCAACAAGCATCGACAAGGGTGTCAATAGTTTAAGTGATGGAAAATATCATGAATGGTTATTACACAATCGTAATATCTTCACTCAACGAATCGTTCGTTCCTTTTGCATGCTTTACACAGATGTTTGGCAGTCTATTTTACCTTAGAAATACAAGCAAAAATAGTTTGTAACACTAATGTGCGATCACTCACTACGTCGGCCCGAAACTGCCCAAAACAGCTCTGCTTTCATGTGTCACGACTAGATTTTTGCGAACCATGATGCGGTGTGAAACGTCAGCCATCTTAGACCCCTGGAACCCCCCAGGTGGTATGGCATAGGGCAAAATGGGGTTTTAGTATATTATCGAGCGTTGAACATTATTCACAAGTTGAGCTTGTCTCCACACTTGGCACCCGGTGAGCCATCATTTGTGAATTTATGACTGTTTGTTCAACCTTCTAAAGTCCTTATTTGTTTCTTCCTCTCTTGCACTCAAGGTGTTTGTTGAATTGCTTGTACAGTTTTACTCTACGCGAGACGTCTAGATTTGTCCATTTGTCACTTTCGAACTAATCAACCTTCTCTTTTACAAGTCCTTCGGTCTGCACAGGGTTGCAGCTAGGCTGACCACTACGGATGGACAACGCAATGACGTTTCTTGACCTAGGCAATCCCAACTAAGTCTGAGACATTAGCGCAAGGGTGCTTCATGACTTAGGCAATTTCAACTAAGTTTGTGACTTTGTCGCAAGGGTGCATCTCCTTGCCACCCTCCACTAGCATGATGCCCAGGGGCCAAACAGCTCGACATTGCATCGCTGAAGATCGTACAAGTCGACCCTCACCGCAGGAGACTATACAAGTCGACCCGTGTTGCAGGAGGTCGTACTGAGTAGCTATCCACATGAATGCGCCATAGAAGATGCATGGGTAGTCCCTAATGATCACGGTTCTATCCCATCAACTTCGCAGGTATAAAAATTGATCCCTAATGTCGAAAGAGGGACCATATTCTAAACCCCACAAAAGCTCTATGTCTCCATCAAAGAATTAATCTAAGCATCAGAAGGGTCAAGTCAGAGACCCCCACCCAATGCTGACCTATTGTGTAGGGCGCTGAAGAAAGCAAACTTATTCAAGCCCCCATCTTGGGACGATTGCCAAAGTTCATAGGCCTCTTGGAGCTGCCCTCGCTAGACCCGATCTCCCAACTTACCCTTGGGAGAAATTTCTAGGATGACTTCATACCTTCGGGGTAGGACCAAATCATACCGACTCCTGACCCATGATATCAAGTTATTAATAATTTGACTCAACCCGACATCAATAGATATATAATCGGACTATACTAAGAAAGTGTTCATATTAGTTCCTTTTGTCTCTAGTTGTATCTTTGTTTCTACTTCTAAGTTTAGAAAAGCTTGGAGTTCATTTTCTATTGAGTATTTGGCTTGAGATGGTTGCTTGTTCCCTCGTGGATCCTCGTACAAACTGTGAAGATAGGATATATATTCAAGACATAGTTCTTTGTAGTAGATTAGGATTGAGTTCATTACCGATGCTGCTGATGCTTAGTTGCTTAGAAGACATTTTCTATGAAATAATCTATCATTGCATATTAAGTTAATTAATTGTGGTAGACACAATTAGTTTCACAATTAGAGATGAATTTTTTTGATAAAAGATTCTATCATTCAACCTGTAACTGAAAAGAGTTTATTGGGATTAGGCCCCAGTTTGTATATAGGGTTAGAAGAACCAGAAAACTCAGCAAGTTCATGGGTAAAAGTACTGTTTACATAACAAAATTCTACCGCATGAATCTGTCAAGCAATCTTCAAAATGTTGCTTCATTGTATTCCCTTTATACTAAAATCTTCATTGCATCCGATAGTACTGGCATATTTGTATTTCCTTCTCACATGGCCATTGTCAAAGCTTCTAAAATGGCATTGTACTCAGCCCGGTTTGAACAGTGAACTTTGATTGGAAGCCCCCAGTAACAATAAAGTTCGAAATTCTGCTTCTGTTCCTATCGTTTTTACGATTAGGGCTGAAAATTGACAATAGGGTTGTGGTTTACATGTTCAATCCGACCTAAGGGTCAGGTTTGGCCTGCTTTGATCAAAGAGATATGATCGATTGGATTGATCATTGAATCCATCCCGCTAGCTAAAAAAATCGCTTTGAAAAATTTATATAAACATTTTTTTTATTACAATGTACACATGACTGACGCATAAATTACATGACTTATATATTGGGATGAAAAATAGTAAATACGGATTGACAGTGTTATCGCATAACTAATCAGAAACCAAATATGAAACATAAATTTGAAGTGGTGGTGACATGCCACTCTTACGCACAAATGACACCTCACTGTTAGTTTTATGACCCAGATTTATCCCTTTTAGTTTCTGTAAATTTCTCAATAATTTTTTTTTTGTATAACGTTTTTTTTTTTGTTTTATTTTTATATGGTACCTTTTATTTTTATAAAAGATGATATTAACCTTGTGTTCCATCATTGCCCATGTCACGTTTTCAACTATGGTGACTCTCTTATCTTCACTGTATCTGCGATGCCTATAGTCTCACTCCTCTTCTCCTCTACTTTTAGCTTTATTTAAAAACGTTTATTCTCATATCCTGTGTTGCTAGTGACCACCCCAATGCCCTCTTCCACTTAACTACCTTTCTTCATCGTTACGATCTCCTTTCCCATCCTTCCCAACACAAGGGAAGAAGCCCTCTCCACTTCAAGTTTTTTGCGTTAATTTCTCTCTTTTCTATCCTGTAAGAGACCTCATGATGGGATAGAGCAGGTCATACTGGGAAAAAGATCTAAGAGTAAAGTGATACAGATTGATTAGGAAAAGGATGTCACACGGAAATAACATAAAGGATGTCATACGGAAATAACATAAAAATGAAGAACGTTCTGCCCCTTGAAAAAAAAAAAAACAACGTAGATTTTTTTGAATATTTTATTTAGTTTTATGGATAAAAAAAGATTTATGCTTTCTAATTAGGCATTATGGAAAGCTTTCCGCAGACCCCACTAGACGAACCAATCTTCGATTGTGGTCTACATCTATTGGTATCCGGGTTTGTGTCCCGAGTCTCAGTCTGAGGCCTACTTAAAGTGACCGAACTGACCCTCTCTAGTTTAGACAGCTCACGACCCTCTACCTTGAGGTTTATTTTGGTAATACAAGCAGTATTGGTGGGTAATATAGTCATTTCGTTATAAAGGTTCGACCTCTTTATATTTATGTACCTTGAATAGCCCAAAACGAGACGTCAGTTCACCGACCGAAGTGCCAAAATTGAGGTTCATCGGATTTGTCCATCCTCCACTCTTCTTACCGATCTCTTTTAGTCGCTGGCTTTCTCCCTCCTGGGATCCCATTTACTTGCCTCTTCGTCGTTAATTCTTTTTTGCGCATCGTTCGGGTGTATTTTTGAAGATTGTTGGATTTCTGTTTCTTGCAGTACAAGGGTTTTGGTTTCTCGTGGTATTTTAGCTTCTGAAACCCATAAAATACAAAGTTTTCTCGTCCTTGTGCCTTTTCTTTTTTCTTTTATTTGTTATTTTAGCGATAATACATTTGCCTTTGTTTTTTGTTTTGAAGAATTATGGGATGATTGAAAGAATGGTTTCGTGCCGTTGTGTTACTGCTTAGTTCCTGTGAACCGCAATGTCTCGTGCTTTCTATAAACCACAAATAGTTGGTTCATCTTCTTAAGGTATCTTATTTTTTCACTGCATTGTTCCTGTAAACTACGGTTCCTTCTTTTGCATGGTTGATTACAGTAAAGGTTTCTTTTGTATTTTTTCCGATAAATTATTTTTTATGATTTTAGTAAATGGGTTCCCAAATATAAAAATCTACATTTGTGCTACCGAAGGTTCAATTATGAGCCATTCCTGATGTTTTGTTACTGAGACGGGTCTTTTGTGCTTCCTTTGGTCTTGTAGAAGGTCGATCTTGCAAAAGCTATTCCAAGTTTCGTATGTAAGAGCGCAAAGTTGCAGCAAAATGGTAATTGGTGGAATCAGGAATGGCGTCCTTTTTGTGGCGTCCTTTCTGTTACATTTTGGTTTTATTTTTATGCTTTTTACCTCAATTTAATTTAAAGGTCAAGGTAGAAGATTGCACAGACAGCGGTAGTTCTTCTGATGTTGAAATTCTGGAACGCCAAAGATTGCAAGTTACTTTGTCAGACTTGAAACCAGGTTCTGTGCCACACTTAGTAGATGAGGTAGTGTACTGTGCTTTAGAGGTCTGCTTCTTTTGTTTTCTTAGGTTCTCGTTAATAGGAACTTTAAACATGTTCTATGCTTTATATTTTGTTTGACTGATAACTTTTTGGTACTTTTGTACCAGAAATTCCCTGGTTGCAACTAAAATAAGATCTACGGTAATGCTTTACCTTTGTTCTATACATGTACACACATGCTTGGTGATTCAGTTTACATAAGAGAGCAAAAGAAAGATCGAGCTTGTCATAAAAAAAAATGTTTTGAGTAACTTATCCTTTTTTTAATGTCACAAAAAGAGTCCTTAACATGGCTTTACACATGCATGTGCATGCTTGGTGATTTAATCTATTCAAGAAAAAAAGAAGGATTGCTCGTGTCCTTGTAAGAGATTGACAAGAAATATATTGTAAATAAACTGGACACATTTGATATTATTTATGATGTGGTCTTGCATTTTGTACTTGAACTTTGTAATTCTTTTGTAGATATGATTTTAGATGTAATACTTTGTAAAATGGTCACACGCAGACAAACATTTAACAGTATATCGCATTTACATTTATTTGAGCATGGACACTGACAAGTAAGTTTTGCAATACCATTCGGTATGGCTCCGTATAGACAGTATTTACTTGTCTAACAGCTTGCCGATACATGAACCAGGGTAAAACGAGCAGAACTCGGAATAAGTCATACCCCCGATACTACCTTGTACCGATGTACCACTCAGTATGGGTTTGTACCAACTACCAAGTGTATCACTTGGTATGGGGCATGTACCTAGCATATGTCAGGACAAGGTTTTTATCAGTTTGTATGGGGCATGTACCCAACATACCTGTTAGGACAAGGTTTTTACCACTTGGTATAAGGCTTGTACCACCCAATACAGGCGATATAGGCTTCTACCATGTGGTAACTTTTTTTTCTTAATTTTCATCATTTTTACATGTTTTTTTGAAACTTAATACACATTGAACATCACATGGCATGCTAATATGGACTGGATCCATGGTGGTCCGAGCCAAGATAGTGCAGGTCCGGTAAACGGAACTGAAATATTGTGTGTCAATATTTGTGCGGGTTTAGTACCTAAAATTAAAATTTTTGCTGACAAGGGATATAATACCAATGATTTCGATTTCTTATCAGGATATCGTATAGGGTGTGGCCGAGCTTGTATGTATCATTGGTTATGGTGTACCAACATTCAGTTCAGTGCACTAGTATAAACTGAAGATGAAGAAGAATAGGGTATGAATTCACATAAAAAAGAAGAGAACATGGTGTAGAAAAAGGAGGAAGAAGGAAAAAGAGGAAGTGGAAGGAAGAAGAGGAGGTGATGGAGGTAGTAGAGGAGGAGGAAGAACAAAGAAGGGGAAGGAGGAAGAGGAAGGAAGAAGAAAGAGTTGATGGAAGAAGAGGAGGAAGGAGGAAAAGGAAGAAAGAGGAGGTGGTGGTGGAAGAGGCAGAAGAAGAGTAGGAGTAAGTATAGTCGAGGTCGACAGCATGGAGGTATGCAGTAGGGCGTGATTTCATGCTTATTGCGTATAGAGAAGAGGGCTGACATTCGCAAGCCCTAATTGAAACAGAAACCTTAAAGTTTTTCTTTATTAATAGATGAGACCAGACCACCCAAAATGGTAGTGGTCTAAAGCAAGGTTTGTCGTACCGGTCCGTATCGGCGTATCGAGCTTTGCTCGGTATGGTATGGGACACCGTTTTTTAGCGGTACGCAAGGCATACCACTTGGTATATATATAATATAATATAAAATAAAGTTAAAAAATAAAAAAAGGGGCGACGTCATCGAGGCGACGTCGCCTCATTCCTTCCCCCCCCCCGCGGGGAGACGTTTCTTCTCCCCACGCGAGGAGAAGAAATCTACTGCGGGCGACGGATCGACGGATTCCAGGTTTTTTTTCTCCCGCTTCTCCCTCTTCTTCTTCTCCGTCTTCTTCTTCTCCCTCTTCTTCTTCTCCCTCTTCTTCTTTCTCCCTCCCTCAGCTGATACTGCTCGAAATCGATCGTTCGACGATCGAAATCAATCGTTACCGGTCGATTTCGGGTGGTAACAGGACGAAAATAACCCCAATCGGTGGTACCGCCCGGTAGCGGGCGGTCCGTGTACCAGTCAGCTGGCTGTCACGGACTTAGCTGAATTCGCCTAAGCCGTGTGGCACCCTTGTGGCAAACTCAAAGACTTGGCTGTTATTGCTCAAGTCGTAAAGCAACCTTGCCCAATGTTCTAGACTTAGCTGGGATTGCCTAAGTCAAGAAACGCCCAAGCATTATGCTTCCGCAAAGGGTCAGCCCAATTGCAACCTCGTGCCGGTCCTGAAGGACCTGCAAAAAGAGAAGTTGATTAAGTTGAAAGCGAGTGGCGGACAAGTCCCGACGTCTTGCGAAGAAGGAAGCTTATACAAGCAATTCGTTGAACACCTTGAGTGCAACAGAAAAAGAGAGCGAAACAGACTTTAGAGGGCTATAAGAATGGTCGCAAGTCCACAAACGACGGTTCCCAAGGGTGTCGGACATAAAACACTTCAACTTGTTTTGAATGCTCACGCCCGACTACTATCCCGAAGCCTCATCCATCCCTGTGCCACCCGGGGGGTTCCAGAGGGCTGAGATGGCTGACGTTTTGGCTAGGTTGCCGCAGCATGCGAAAACGGCCCAAAATTGGGTCGTTTTGGCCTGTTTTGGCTCCGCACATCGAGCGATCGTTCTGCTGCCTTACAAACTGTTTCTGCTCGTATTTCTGAGACAAAATCACATAAAAAAAGGCAAAACATGCTGCCAAACATCTGTACAAGCAAACAAAAGCGACGAATGGTTCGCTGAGCGAAGAGTTGCGGTTGAGCGACGACCGTTCGTGACATTCTCCCCCACTTAAACTGTCGATGCCCTCGTCGACACTTGTTGGTAGGCTTTGACACGGGCTTCTTCATGTCGTAGGCCGTCTTCTGGCTCCTAACTAGCTTCTGTTCGGGATGCTTTTGCCACTTCACCAAGTACTCCGTTTGCTCTGCTTCGTTGGGTAGTTTAGTCTTTCGATCCGTCGGAATAGTCTCAACTCGCTTCTTGTAGGAGGCTCTGATTGGGGTAGTCGAGTTGAAATATTTCGCGAAGCATCTTGCGGATCTGAATAGTAGGCTTTCAAGTTGCTTGCATGGAAGACATTATGAATTTTGAGTCATGCTGGCAGTTACAACTTGTAAGAGACGTTGCCTACCCTGCTGATAATTGGGAAAGATCCTTCATACTTGCGCACCAATCCTTTGTGCACTTTGTGCCTAAAGAACTGGAGTGATGTTGGTTGGAGCTTCACCAACACCAAGTCACCAACTTTAGACTCCTGTGGTCGCCTTCCCAAGTCTGCCCACTTCTTCATCTTTTTGGTCGTCTTCTCCAAGTAGGCCCGAGCAATATCTTCATTTCGATGCCATTCCTTTGCAAAATAATATGCTGACGGACTACTCCCCGTATAACCAATAGCCAATGTGTGAGGAGTCGACGACTGTTGTCCTGTGATAATCTCGAAGGGGCTCTTGTTGGACGCAGAGCTCCGCTGTAAATTGTAGGAGAATTGGGCTATGTTCAACAGCTTCATCCAATCTCGTTGGTTGACACTCACGTCATGCCGGAGATATTGCTCCAAGAGCGAGTTGATTCTTTCTGTTTGACCATCTGTTTGGGGGTGGAGGCTTGTGGAGAAGTATAACTTAGATCCCAACATCTTGAATAGCTCGGTCCAGAATCGTCCCAAGAATCGAGAATCTCGATCACTAATGATGTTGTGTGGGACTCCCCAATACTTTACCACATTCTTCATCATCAACTTGGCCGACTCCTCTGTTGAACAATGTAGGGGTGCAGCGATGAACGTTGTATACTTTGAAAATTGATCGACAACTACAAGTATCGATCCAAGTCCTCCTAATGCGGGCAAGCTTGATATGAAGTCTAAGGAAATGCTCTCCTATGGCCTTTCTGGTACGGGCAGCGGCTCTAAAAGCCCCATCGACTTTCGCTGCTCTACCTTATCCTGTTGGTAAGTAAGGCATGTTCGAACGTAATCCTCTACATCTGTCCCCATCTTCGGCCAATAGAAGGCCCTTTCTATGAGAGCCATTGTTCGATGAATGCCCGGATGTCTTGCCCAAAGGGAATCATGACACTCTCTCAAGAGTTCACGCCTCAAATTGTTCGCACCCGGAACATTAACTCTATTCTCTTTGGTGTAGATGAGTCCCTCCTGGACCCAAAACCGTCGTGCCTTGCCCTCTTTGATGAGTTGCATTAGGGTTACTGCTTGAGGATCACTGTACAGTCCATCCCTGATCCTGGAAAGGAAGTTGGAGTGCAACTGGCTTGCTTGGCCTCCACCTTCCAACTGTATAGCATTCACCAATTCAACTTTTCGGCTCAATGCATCGGCCACGACATTTGTCTTTCCGGGCTTGTACTCCATTACCATGTTGAACTCGGCCAAGAAGTCCTGCCATCGTGCTTGTTTCGGGGGGAGCTTCTTTTGAGTCTGGAAGTAACTCAATGCGACATTGTCCGTCCTTAGCACGAATGGTGCTCCCAAAAGGTAGTGTCGCTAGACTCGTAGATAGTGGACCATCGCTGTCATCTCCTTCTCATGCACTGGATATCGCCACTCAGTCTCGTTGAGCTTGCGGCTCTCGTAGGTCACTAGATGACCCTCTTGCATAAGTACTCCCCCAATAACAAAGTCAGAAGCATCTGTATGGACTTCAAAAGACTTCCCATAGTCTGGTAATCTGAGTACTAGTTCCTCCAACACAGCAGTCTTTAGATCTTGGAAAGCCGTTTCACACTTATTCGACCATCTCCAAGATTGTTCCTTCTCTAGCAACTCTGTCAGTGGAGTTGCGCACTTCGAATATCCAGCGATGAAGCGCTGATAATAGTTGACGAAACCAAGGAAGGATCTCAGCTCAGGTACCTTCTTTGGTGTTCGCCATTTTGCCATAGCTTGCACCTTTGACTTGTCCATTCAAATGGAACCACTACCGATTTGATGTCCTAAGAACATAATTTCTGTCTGCGCAAAGTAGCACTTCTCCCTCTTCACAAACAAGGTGTTCTCTCTAGATCTCTGAAGATTATCTGAAGGTGCTCAACATGCTCCTCGAGCATCTGGCTGTAGACGACGATATCGTCTAAGTAGACGACCACAAACTTGTCCAAATACTCTTTGAAAAGCTGGTTCATCAGAGTACAAAATATGATCGGAGCGTTGGTTAAGCCATAAGGCATCACCAGAAACTCAAACGCTCCATACCTGGTCACACAGGTAGTCTTTGCTTCGTCGTCTTCTGCAATGCTTACCTGCCAGTACCCCGACCGAAGGTCGAGTTTGGAGAAGTAATTTGCCTTGCCCAGTTGGTCAAACAAGTCCGTAATGAGCGAGATGGGGTACTTGTTCTTCACCATCACCTTGTTAAGGGCTCGATAATCCACGCATAATCGGAGGCTCCCATCTTGTTTCTTCTGGAAGAGGACTGGAGCTCGGAACGGTGCTTGTGAGCTGCAGATGAGACCACCGCTTAGCAGTTCATTTAACTGCTTCCAAAGTTCTGCCAATTCTAGAGGGGCCATGCGGTATGGTGGTCTCGCTGGAGGCTTAACTCCCGGCTCCAACTCAATATTATGATCCACGCCTCTGCGTGGTGGCAGTCTTCGGTAACTCAGGTGACATGACGTCTGTGAACTCCTTCAGAACGTTCGCCATCGCAGCAGGTTCGTGAATGGCCTCCCCGTCAAGTGGCTCCAGCTTCACAGCAGCCATGAAAGTTAATTCGCCTTTTCGTACCCCTTTCTTCAATTATAGTGCTGATATTTGCTGTGGGTCCTTGGTTCTTCTTCTAGAAACTGGAACCACGCAGGGGTTGTCGCCTCCCATTAGGCATAAAGAGTTTAGGAACGACATTGGCACCAACTTCGTCACGTGCATGAACTCCATTCCAAGAATTACTTGGAAGTCATCCAATGGCACCGCCATCATGTTTGTGCACCCGCTCCACGTTCCAATCTTGATAGGGACCCCCTTTGCTAGTCCGGAGATCTGCTTGGCCTCCGAGTTCACAGCCTTCATGCGACTTGGGTTCTTCTCCAAGATAAGTCCAAGTCGCTTTGCTTCACGATCGACAATAAAATTGTGGATAGCTCCCGTGTCTACCATTGCAAGGGTTGTTCGGCCATTAAGCTTGATGGCCACATATATCAGCTCGCTGCTTGCTGCCTTCTGCGCCTTTGTCTTTGTGTTCTCCCCCACTTGACCCCGCAATGCATTCAACAAGCGCATCGCTCCCATTCGGGGTCCTTGCGACTCCTCATCGTCGCTGCTGGATGAGAAGTTAATGAGACAATTCTTTTTAAATTTTTTTGTTATGGTTGGAAAATACTACTAGGTCTCTCAATTAGTGATATGAAACAATTATTTTAACAGCTAAGCGATGATGTTAATGTGGACTCTCTATCAAGAGCAATTACTTGGAACCTTGCATTAACTCTCAATCATGTTCCTACACGACCTGATCAATTTGATTTGACACTCGTCATCCATTTTCATTATGCAACTGTTTGACAGCATGGAAAGCCAAAAGCTCTATCAAGCCAGCTTTTTGTCGGTCTTTTTTTTAAATTTTTTTCTTCATATCTTCTTACAAGTGTTTGGTGCATCTGTAATAGATATGAAGTAATTATGTTAAGTAATTTACTATTATGACAAATGCATTGACTACTTGAGATGTTCCCCAAGAAGTGTGTTGATCACTTATCATGTAAAAGGAGATGGTTTTCAAAACACCTTTCTTGAGATGGAAGGATCAAATGATTCATTAACTCTTCTTACGTGGGGAGGAGTTCTATTTATAGTATCGAGGGGCACATTTGGGACATTTGGGACTACATTGTAAGCAATCTCCAAGCTGATGATCTGAAATTCCGAGGTCCAATAATAAGTGGGTATATTTCCTCGAAAAGAATTTTAAGTTGGGTAGAGTGATCATATTTGAGAGAATATATATATATATATATATATATATATATATATATATATATATATATATATATATATATATATATATATATATATATATATATATATATATATATATATAGTTTTCTCTCTATGCAGTCAAGTCAGAATCTGCTAGCAACTTCTTTCTTTTAGGCTGAGATAAAAAGTAAGGTAAACATATTTGGCTCTTCAGAATGCAGGTCCTGAAGCATCAAGCTCTTTGGATGGTTTTTCTAGTCCTGAGAGGGAAGAAGCTGATTCTCTGTTTGGGTCTGAGTTAGATTATAGTGTTGATACTGAGGTGATCCCTATGTTCTTTTTCTTTTCTTAAATGCTTATATTACTCAATGCATGTGAGTGGTTTAGGCTGCTGTTAGTGGAAACTTAAAGCAAATATTCATTATTGGACTCTTCATCTTACTATTTATACTGATTCTTAGTATGAAATTTTTATACTCAGGTCCACATGTCCATTTATTGTGTTGTTTGTTCTGAATATTGTGCAAGTTCTATCCTGTGCCACTAAATTGTTTTGCTTGTGATAAGTCCTATTGCATTCGCTCTTGTAATGGAGGCAGGTTTGCTTTTTTCAAGTTATTAGCAGTTGTGTGATCCCTTGATTGCATCTTCATGGTACACTAATGCAAATGAAATCAAGTTCTTAATAATAAATTTTTAACATAAGATAAGATTTTTGTCCTCATGTCTAACTTCTGATTTTTTTCCTTCTAAAAGTTGCAATACTGCTGCACTTTGTTAGAACCCTTGCGGATTCTAAGCTTGGGATTTGATCTCTATAGGGGATCGTCCTCCTGGAACTCTGTAGGGGTTCCCTCCAAGGTATTCGGCCTGGCTGAAGAAAGATTGATTTTATTCATTATGAAATAGTGGTGGCTACATAAGTTTATATAGGGACTCCAAATCCTAACTCCTAATATGACTCCTACTTTAACTCTTAACCAACCTAGAGAGTCTAAACTAATCGGGACTCTCCCTCTTCTAAGCCTAGCCGGCCACCCCAAATTAGAGAGAGAAGGGTCGGCTAGGAGTCCCTCTCCATGAGGACTCATCTTTAACCCTAGCTGACCACTTCATCAATAGGGGGTGGTGGCTAATTTAGGTTTTTATTACACTCAATGACATTTCGACTCAGTGGACTTAGGACTCGACCTAGCTGGGGTCCTAACAGACCCGCCCTCTTCAAATCAGTCTAGTCCTCAAGGCTGAGGCTCCATGAACTCCGGGAAGTTTGTCCTCAAGTCTTTATAGGTCTCCCATGTGGCATCTTCTGCGAGTAAGTTTGTCTATGGCACCAACACCTCAGTAGTGGGACGTCGACGATGAGTCACGGTCCGACGATCAATAATGGCTTTCGGCTGGATCTGGAGCTCTTCATGAGCTGTAGTGTTCGGCAGGTGGCTCTGGGTCGTCTCGTTCTGTCCCAGCTTAGGCTTCAGGCATGACACATGAAAAACTGGGTGGATCCGGGAGTTTGCGAGTAGGTCTAGCCTGTATGCCACTGCTCCAATGCGCTCCATAATCTGGTAGGGCCCGAAGAAACGTGGTGAGAGCTTCATGAATGCTTTGATGTGGATGGATGTCTGCTTGTAGGGCTGGAGCTGAAGACCCAATCTCCCACTGAAAACTCTCTTTCACTTTTGTGCATATCGTGCTGCAGTTTCATCCTTGCCTGAGCCGCTAAGAGATTATCCTTTTTAACAATTTCAAAATTTTGTCCTTGTCCCTAAGCTCCCTGTCTACCTAATCTACCTTAGATGAGTCGGTTACATATTTTGGGATTACAGGTGGTGGTCGGCTATATAAGGCTTCATAGGGAGTACATTTTGTTGATGAATGATAAGTCGTGTTATACCACCACTCGGCCCAGGGAAGCCACTTCGGCCACTCTTTCGGCCGCTCGCTGGTGAAGCATTTGAGGTATGTCGCCAAACACCTGTTCACCACTTTGGTCTGGCCGTCGGTTTATGGATGGTACGTCGTGCTCATCTTCATCTTGATGCCCTGTAATTGGAATAATTCTGTCTAAAATTTGCTGGTGAAGACCCTGTCACGATCACTTACAATAGATCTAGGCATCCCATATAATTTTACAATATTTTCCATGAAGATTTGAGCAATGCTAGTGGCGTGTAAGGGTGCAAATAGCGCAAAAGTGGGGATACTTCGTGAGACGATCGACCACGATGAGGATTGTACCTTTTCCTTGGGATGAGATAGCCCTTCGATGAAGTCCATCAATATATCAGTCCACATCGAGTCCGGTATGGGTAGAGGTTGCAGCTTTACGGGGCTTGCCACCGTCTTGCTTTTATGTCGTACTGCGCTACAAATTCAGTAATAGCATTCTTTATCCATTTCTAATAAAATTTTTGCTTAATTCTCTTATAAGTTCGAAGGAATCCAGAGTGCTCCGCCGCTGGTGTGGAATGCATCTTTTGTAGGATGATCTTTATGCAAGGAGAATTCGGCACTAGTACTATGCGTCCCAATTGTAGTGTGCCACGGAGCTTGAATGCTCTAATTTTTTAATGATCTCTCTAATCTCTGGATCATTTTGCATTCCTTCCTAATGTCTTCGAGGAAGTCGCTGATCAGAAGAGAGATGGCTAAAAATTCAGCTTGTTTGGGTAGTCGAGAGAGCGCATTTGCAACAACATTTTGTTTCCTCGTTTTGTAAGTTATTTTATAATCATATCGAAGAAGTTTTGTTACCCATTTTTGCTACTCGAGGGAGGATATCTTCTGCTTCAAAAAATATTTAAGGCTCTTGTGGTCGGTTTTTATTTGAAAGCATCGACCAATCAGGTAAGGTCTCCATTTTGTCACCACATGCACAATCGCCAGCATCTCCTTGTCGTAGATGGACATTTTTAGATAGGAAGGAGATAATGCCTTGTTGGTGTAAGCGAGGGGTCGACCTTCTTGCATGAGGACGACGTCGATCCCAACTCCCGATGCATCTGCTTCAATAATAAAAGTTTTGTCGAAATCGAGTAGTGCTAGCATGAGTGTAGACGTCATGGTTGCCTAAGAGCGTTGAAGGCAGTGGAGGCTTTGTCCGACCACTGAAATGCATCCTTTTTCAGCAATGATGTCAGGGGGGTGCTGATTTTTTCACAGTCCTTGACAAATTTACGGTAGTAGCCCGTTAATCTGAGGAAATCGCGCAGCTATTTTATGTTCTTAAGTGTCGGCTAGCTTTGGATTGCCTCGATCTTGGAAGGGTCCACCACTATACCTTCCTCCGAGATGATGTACCCAAGATACTCCACCTTATATTGAAGAAAGCTACATTTCGATTGTTTGACAAAAAAAGTATGCTCCCGAAGAATCATCAAAGCAAGTCTTAAGTGGTGAAGATGACATTCAAGTGAAGTGCTATACATAATGATGTCGTCGAAGAAAACCAGTATGAACCTACGAAGATAACTCCAGAAAATATCGTTCATGGGACTCTGAAAGGTGGAGGGAGCATTGGTGAGACTGAAGGGCATTACCAAAAATTCATAATGGCTGTTGTGCGTTCGAAAGGCGGTCTTCAGTATGTCATCTTCATGCACCCAAATTTGATGATATCTGGATCGCAAGTCCAGCTTCGTGAAGACTTGTGCTTCCTGTAATTCATCGAGTAATTCATCCACCACAAGAATATGATACTTGTCCTTGGTCGTTATGCCGTTGAGAGCTCGATAATGTATGCACATTAGTCACGTTTTATCTTTCTGTCGTACAAGAAGCACCGGCGAAGAGTAGGGACTACAACTTGGCCAAATGACCCATGTTTCAAGCATCTCATGCACGATCATCTCTATTTCACCTTTCTGGAGGTGAAGATAATGATATGGCTGAGTGTTTGCTGGTGGTTTGCCCGGGATAATCGGAATCCGGTGGTCGTGCCGTTGGGTAGGAGGTAGACAGCGCGGTTCGACGAAGACGCCTGAAAATACATCTAGCAATTGGAGAAGGTTTGTGTCTTCAATTTTTGTCGGCTCCCTCATATGTTGCTACTAGAGTTGCATTAGGAAGCCGCTGTTCACTTTTTGCAAAACGTTCTCCATTCGCTGCATTGAAACCGTCATCGCGTTGCTCCCGCGTTTCCCGCGTAGGTTAACTGTTTCCCTTTGCTGAAAAATTTCATAATTAATTTCAAAAAATTTTAGGAAACATCGTCTAGTGTTGACAGCCATTCAATGCCGAGCACCGCCTCATAATCGTTGAGTGGGAGGAGGAAGAAATCAACAACTGTTTCTTGGTCCTACAGCATCAACTTTACGCGCGGGCATCTTCGATCGCACTTCAAAATTCGGTCGTCGGGGACCTTAACATCAAACTTGCTGCATCCTTCAATATGAAGCACCATCCGAGCAGCAACCTTGCTGTTCATGAAGTTATTGGTGCTCTCGGTATCGATGAGGACGGTGATTGGCTACTGTTTGAGTAGTCCCACTTTCATCGACTGTCGGTTCGCGTAGCTGGCAAGAGCATGCATCATACAATCGGCCGGCTGTGGTTCTTCCTCCATGACCTCCTCCTTGTGCTCGTGGACCTCCTCCTTTGAATCATCGAGGGGTTCAATCAAAAGAAGGCGTCCCCTCTTGCAGCGATGGTCGTGGCTCCATGGTTCATCGCAATGCCAACATAGGCCCTTCGTCGATCTGTCGCGAAATTCTTCTCTTGTCAATTTCTTCGGCTGCGAGGGACGACTGGGAGCGGACGGTGCTGGGCGGTTTATACATTGCTGGTCGAGGTGTGGTTCTCGTCCTTCGGACCTCTTGGTTGAGTCGCTTCTCTTGGATTTGGGCGAAGGAGATTGCGACCATCAAGGTGTAGGGCTGCCGCACTTTTACTTCTCTTATTTCCGGCTATTGTCATTCGATGAATGTCCCTAATAATTGCTTTTCAGACCAATCACGAACTTGATCAGATAATCTTTCGAACCTGGTCTAGTATTCTTGGATTGTGGAGGTTTGTCGGATCTTCGCGAGTTGATCATCGATGTTCTCGTATTCGGACGGTCCAAAGCGGATCAACAGCCCACTCTTGAATTGTCTCCACGTCGGGACTCCTTGGGTGTGCTTAAGCCAATTGTACTATTGTATTGCGTCTCCCTCGAGGTGGATTGTAGCGATGTCCACCATAAAAGCCTCCGGTGTTCGGTGATAGCGGAAGTAGCATTCTGCGTGCGAAAGCCATCCCGTCGGGTCTCCTACCCATCAAGGGAAGTCTACCCTCATGCGTGGCTGCATCAAATTAGTGGCTTGTTCTTCCTTCTCGGTAGGCCTCTATGAACTTTCACCTTGCTGCAATTTTGTCGGGCTTGAAAATATACTAATTCTGAATTCTGCAAATAAAGCGCGCAATTTGTCCTCTATGCGTGATTCAAATGTCTAACTTGGCATTGATCAAATCTTTGGATGCCATTGCGTACGTCTCCAAATCTGAGATGTTACGATCTTTCTTCTGTTGACGGGTTAAGGGCATAGGTCGGTGGAAGGTTTGGTGGCTGCGGAAGATAAAGATCGGTGGCGGAGGGTTGCGGCTGCGGTAGACGCTGTTTGGGCTGTAGTTTTGGCTGCGGTTTGGGTTGGCTGTAGATTTTGGAAATAGGCTACGACGGCTGCGTCTTAAGGCTAGAGGGGAGCCTTAAAGACGATGTGGTTGGTGGTAGCAAATTCGGTAGGAACTGGTGGTTTACGAGAAGAAGAACGACAAAAGGTATAGTGGCAGAATTTTTCGTCGTAAATTTCAGCAGTATAGACGTAAAATTTTCAGCAGCTCGTAACAAGGATTTGAGTAGAACTCAATGGAAAATCCGCTAGTAAGGGAAAGCTAATGCCGTCGAAAAATTCATAAGAGAATATGGCAGCAATAAGTTCGGCAAGATCAAGGAGTACGAGAAGGTGCTGCGGCAGATTTTTGTCTAAAATTCAGCAGTTTGGACGTAAAAATTCAGCAATTTGTATCAAAATTTTTTACATAGAACCCAAAGGAAATCCACTGATAAGAAGTGCCAAAGCCATTGTAAAAACACGTAGAAAATATGGTAGCAAGATCAAAGATAGGACAGTGGTAGAACCCCAAGAGAAGGCTCTATGGAATTTGATCTTTGAAGGGGATCAACCCTTGGAACACTATAGGGGTTCCTACCTCCTAGAACTCGGCAGAATGGCTGAAATAAATATGATCTTGCTTGATAAAAGAGAGAGAGCGACTACATCATTATATAGGGTTCTAAACCCTAGCCCATGGGGTGCTTGCCTAAGTAAAATGATCCTTTTGGCCTCCTATAGCCGACCTAGCTGAGGGAAACCCTGGTCGACCAGCCTAGTAAAGGGGGCAGCGGCCACTAAGCCCTAAGGCCCCAATCTAAACCCTAGCTATACTTCTTTATAGGATAAAAGTGCCTAGGTGGGGTTTTATTACAATCCCACAGGGCTTTTACTGACTACTTCTAGGGCGATTAGGACTCAACCCTGCTGGAGTCTTATCAAGCCCGCCCTCTTTGAATCAGCCTTGTCCTCAAGGCCGAGGGTCCATAAACTTTGGGAACCGGGTCTTCAGCTCCTCGTAAGACTCCCACGTTGCATCTTCGGATGGTAAATTATTCCACTTCACGAGTACTTTAGTTGAAGGGCGTCATCGGCGCATCACAATCCTCCGATCAAGTATAGCTTCAGGTTGAGCTTGAATCTCGCCATCATTAGTAGTGCTCGGTAGCTGAGTCTGAAACAACTCATGTTCTCCCAATTTCGGCTTTAGCAAGGATACGTGGAAGACGGGATGGATCTTACCGCCATCTGGGAGCTTTAATTTGTATGCCACGGCCCCAATATGCTCCAAAATCTGATATGGTCCATAGAATCGTGGAGATAGCTTCATCGACGCTCTGGTGTTGATTGACAGCTGCTTGTATGGTTGTAGGCGAAGGTAGACCCAATCTCCTACTGAAAATTCTTGCTCGCTCCAGTGTGTGTCTGCTTGTTGCTTCATGCGGGCTTGGGTGGCAGTTAGGTTGTCTTTCAGCAGCTGCAGAAGCTTGTCCCTGTCAATTAAGTTTTGGTCGACCTGATCCACTTTGGCCGCAACAATTACATATTTAGGTATTACAGGGGGCGGTCGGCCATATAATGCCTCATAGGGGTACATTTAGTTGATGAATGATAAGTTGTGTTGTACCACCATTCGGCCCAAGGAAGCCACCTTATCCACTCTTTGGGCCGGCCACTGGTGAAGCACTGTAAATAAGTCTTGAGGCATCTGTTCACCACTTCTGTTTGGCTGTCCGTCTGTGGATGATAAGCTGTGCTCATCTTCAATATAGTGCCTTGTAGTTGAAAGAGCTCGGTCCAAAATTTACTTGTAAACACCCTGTCACGGTTGCTCACAATCGACCTTGGCATCCTATGCAGTTTTACAATATTTTCCACAAAGAGTTGAGCAATACTGGCAATGGTATAAGGATGCCTCACAGCACAGAAATGAGCATATTTGGTTAGACGATCTACCACCACAAATATCGTGCTTTTACCTTGAGATGGTGACAGCTCTTCGATGAAGTCCATGGAGATGTCAGTCCATGCTGAGTTTGGTAAAGGTAATGGTTGTAGTTTTCTTGAACCTGCCATCATTTCACCTTTTTGCTGTTGGCATACATCACCTTTAGATACATAATCATAAATCGATCTTTTCATGCCTCTCCAAAACAAGTTTTGCTTCACCCTCTTATATGTTCTCAGAAATCCGGAGTGCCTTGTTGAAGGTGAAGAGTGCAACTCATGCAAAATAATTTTGATACAAGGGGAAGAAGGAACAATCACAATTCGGTCTTTGTAGCGCAGGTCCTTCGAATCCCAAGTGTAGTGGCCCATGGAACCTGGATTCTTCTCTAATTTTTCTATGATGCTTCGGGTTTCTTGGTCGTTCTTCCACTCCTCTTTAATGTCTTTGAGGAAGTCGGTGGAGGGAAGGGAGACGGTTGAAATTTCGGCTTGTCCCGGTAGCCGAGATAGAGCATCTACAACAACATTCTCTTTCCCCTTTCGATAAATAATTTCATAATCAATGTCAAGAAGTTTAGTTCCCCATCGTTGTTGCTCCGGGGAAGATATTTTCTGCTCCAAAAAATACTTGAGGCTTCGATGGTCGGTCTTAATCTGGAAGCATCGGCTGATCAAGTATGGTCTCCACTTCATGACGACATGTACGATGACAAGCATTTCTTTATCATACATGGACATTTTAAGATGGGAGGGAGACAAGGCCTTGTTGGTGTAAGCAAGAGGTCGGCCATCTTGCATTAGAACAACCCCAATTCCAACTCCGGACGTGTCGGCCTCAATCATGAAGGTGCGGCTGAAATTGTGTAGCGCTAGGACCAATGTGGTCGTCATGGCTGCCTTGAGTTGTTTAAAGGCTATGGAAGCTTTATCCGACCATAAGGAGTCTTTGTTCAGTAGGGACGTGAGTGGGGCATTGATCTTGCCATAATCGTTCACGAATTTCCGATAGTAGCTCGTGAGTCCAAGGAAGCCGCGCAACAATTTTATATTTGTAGGTTTCGGCCATCCTTGCATTGCTTCGATCTTTGTCGGGTCTATCGCCACTCCATCCTCTGATATAATGTGCCCTAGATACTCCACTTTACGCTTTAAAAAGCTGCACTTTGATTGTTTAACATAAAGGGTATTCTTTTGAAGGATTGTTAGAACAATTCGCAAGTGCTGAAAATTCATATCAAGTGTAGGACTATAAATGAGAATATAATAAAAGAATATCAACACGAACTTGCATAAATACCTCCGGAAAATGTCGTTCATCAAGCTTTTAAAAGTAGGAGCATTCGTAAGTCCGAAGGGCATTACCAAAAACTCGTAGTGGCCGTTATGTGTGTGGAATGCAGTTTTCGGAACATCTTCAGTGCATACCCGAATCTGATAATATCTGGAACGGAGATCCAATTTAGTGAAGACTCGGGCTCCTTTTAGTTCATCCAAGAGCTCATCTACTACTGGTATAGGGTATTTGTCTTTGACGGTGATGGCGTTCAAAGCCCGGTAATCAATGCACATCCGCCACGTACCATCCTTCTTACGCACTAGCAACACCGGCGAGGAGTAAGGGCTGCAGCTTGGTCGAATTCACTCCGGTGTCGAGCATCTCCTTAACGATGTTCTCAATCTCGTCCTTCTACAAGTGAGGATAGCGGTACGGTCTCAAATTTGCTGCAGGTTTGCCCGGCAATATAGGGATGCGATGATTATGCGGCCGGTTAGGGGGCAGCCCACGCGGTTCCGTGAAAACATCTGCGAATTTGTCTAACAATAGGGCAAGCTTAGGATATGAATTTTGCACTTTTTCCTCCTTTGATGACTGCTGGATATGCATAAAAAATCCACCATTTGTTTTGTGTAGCACCTTCTCCATTCGTTGCGTCGAAACGGTGGAGATATGGCTCCCGCGCTTGCCTCGCAATGTGACCTGTCTCCCTTTACAAGAATCTGATCAAGGTAGAGAGGGAGGCCAAGGTATTGGTTAGGTTATTCAGCATGTGAATAGTTGGAAAAGTTTGCATCCCATTGACCATGGGCCATGTAAGGCTCAAGATAGATAGCCTTGCTTTAGCACTAGTTGATGGTGAGATGAGCGAACTACAAAAAGAGACAATATAAAGTTCGAAAGGAGTTTTCTTTCAATATAGCTACACATTAGTGTCATTGGAAAATTGAAGACATTGAGCTTGGGAAAGGTCCAATTAAGTTTTGGACCACTAATAGAGCCGGCACCTTTACTTAAAGAGCGAGACATGTGAGGATGTCGACCACAAGCATGAAATGCAATAGAGACAAGTAACCATCTTGCTAGTCTTGAGCCTCCCGGGGCAAAAATGAAGAAGTGATATCACTAACTAACACAAGTTAGAAAATTTAGTTTTGAATCTAGTTAGACCATCTAACACTAAACCTTCTAGCTTTCAAAATGACGAGAAGAAATATTATGTAACATGATGGAAAACCTTTTTAAAGTGCAGCTTTAGAAACAAGCCCTTTATGTGATCCCTAGCTTAAAGATGGTCACATGGCTTACCATGAAGTTATCCTAATGGTTCCTTGATGCCGTGATGGACGGGTTACAGAGAAAGACAAGTGAAATAGATTGAACGGTAGATAAACAAGCTCACCACCCAAGGAAAACACCTATGGGAAATAGATATCACCATCCGAGGAGTCTAACTAGGGATACAACTCTAGGAACTCTCCACACCAAGGAATCTAGCAAAGAGATACAGAGTTGTATGAGAAGGATAAAATCTCTTAGAAACAAGACATATATATCACCAAATTATATACAACAAATTATCGAACAAGATATTTAAAAATATGATTCATGCATAAATGTACCAGGAGCATTAAAGAGACCACATAACATTACCATCCAAGGTTCGTCGTACCGATCCATACCGGCGTACCGAGATTTGACCGGTATAGTACGGTACGGTATGTCGGTACAGCTCGGTACGCTTGGGCATACCGAGCGGTACTAATAAATAATATTTTAATAATTAAAAAATATTATTCTTTTAATACCTGAAAAATTAGAAAAAAAAGTTGGGTTAGGGTTTGTAAGATAGAAATTGGTATAAATTAAACAAAATCAATGTAAATTAGGCAAAAATAATATTACATATCTTTTTCGAGCTTTGAGGAACCGTTTTGAGAAAGAGAGTTTAAGAAAGAGTGAGTATGTGACGTGAAATGGGAGAAGGGTGAGTTTAAATAGAGTTAGAAAGGGTTTTTCGACCATTACAGGGTCTGTAACGGTCGATTTTGACATTTTACAAGGTCAGTAACGGTTGAGTTTGATCGTTACTGGGTTTGTAACAGTTAAGTTCGACAGTTACAGGGTTTGTAACAGTCGATTTTGACTGTTACAGGGTCTGTAATGGTCGATTTTGACCATTATAGGGTCTGTAATGGTCGATTTTGACCGTTGTCGAGTGGTATCGGTCAATTTCGCTCATATTTATGTAACGGTCGATTCCGGCCGTTATATACCATGTAACGGTTGATATCGCCCGGTACCGGGCGTCTGCGTATCGGTAAACCATCGGACCGGTACGTATCGCCCGTACAGGGCGGTACGAAAAACCATGGTACCATCCATAGAGATCATCCCTAATTTCAAAGTTGTTTATAATTTGTCTCTAGGTTTCATATGGATTTGATGATGACCATTGTGAAGATCAATCTTGAAATGTTACCATGAAGTTGATCAAGAAGATAATTTATCCGAGGAATAGGAAAGTGATGATCAATAGTAATCTTATTTATAGCTCTGTTATCTACATACATTCGCCATGATCCATCTGTTTTTTGGAACAAGGAGAGATGGCACAACATAAGGGCTCAAACTTTATCTTATCAGACCCTTAGCCAAAAGTTCATCCAATTATCTTTGTAGCTCTTCATGCTCATTCGGAAAATAATGCCAAGTACCAAGACAATGCAATATTGAATATCTCTTATTGGTGGAAGACCATGTGGAATCTCCTCGATGGTACCATTGTAAAATTCTTCTAGGAGATGCTTCCTCCAGCGTAAAGTAGAGTACCTTAGGCACATAATATCAGAAGGAGTGGCGGTAGACCCGACAAAGATAGAAGCTATGCATGGCTGGCCGAGACCTGCAAACGTAAAATTGCTGTGTGGTTTCCTTAGACTCATGGGCTATACCGAAAGTTTGTAAAGGACTATGGGAAGATCAGTGCACCACTCACCTCCCTGCTTAAAAGGACTCTTTCCAGTGGTCAGACAAAGCCTCCACGGCCTTCGACAGACTCAAGGCAACCATGACGACGATGTCGGCCTTAGCGTTGCCCGATTTCAGCCAGCATTTCATCATTGAGGCCGATGCATCTAGATGTGGGAGTCGGAGCCGTTCTAATGCAAGATGGCCGACCACTTGCATATACCAGGAAGGACTTATCTCCCTCTCATCACAAAATGTCAATATACGATAAGGAGATGCTTGCAATTGTGCACGACGTTACAAAGTGGAGACCCTACCTGATCGGCTGACACTTTCAGATCAAAACCGACCACCGAAGCCACAAGTATTTTTTGGAGTAGAAAATATCATCTCCTGAGCAGCAAAAATGGGTAACCAAACTCCTTGGTTTTGATTATGAAATTATTTACAGAAAGGGGAAGGAAAACGTTATTGCAGATGCACTATCATGGCTACCGGAGCAAGCCGAAATTTTAGCATCTCCCTTCCTTCCACCGATTTCTCGAGGATATTAGGGAGGAATGGAAGAAGGATCCAGAGACCAGCAACATCATAGAAAAAATGGAGAAGGATCCGAGCGCAAAGCCCACTACACTTGGGATTCGGGGATCTACGCATCAAAATCATCATGCACGAAATGCACGCTTCACCTTCAGCAGGGCACTCCGGATTTCTGAGAACATATAAGAGAGCAAGGTTTGCAATTTCGACCTGTACGGGCGGTACATACCAGTCCGTCAGGTTACCGGTACGCGGACCGCCCGCTATCGGGCGGTACTACCAAAAATCGATCGTTGGCGGTTGATTTCAACTGTATGCGGTTGATTGAGGGAGAAATCGACCGTCGGCGGTCGATTGAGGGAGAAAAATGGAAGAAGAGGAAAAGAAGTACCTCCTTTCCCCGCGTTTTCCTCACCCACGCCATCGCCGCCCACGGGTCGCCTGCGCGTGTTCGCCGCCCTCGCCCGCTGGCAATTTTTCTCCCGCGTAAGGAGACAGAACGTCTCCCCCATCTCCCCGCGTAGGGAGATAGATCGAGGGGACGTCGTCCCTTTTCTTTTTTTTATTTAATATATTAATATTTTTAATATTATATTATATAATAATAAAAATATTATAATATATTTTAATATACCATGTGGTACACACTGTGCGTATCGATCGGTTCCAGTACCGTACCGGTATCGAGATAGTCTCGGTTAAGGTTTATAATTTCGACCTGTATCGCCTGATACGGGCGGTACATATCGGTCCGTCAGGTTGTCGGTACGCGGATAGCCCGCTACCGGGCGGTTCCGCTAAAAATCGACCGTCGGCAGTCGATCGAGGGAGAAATCGATCGTCGGCAATCGATTGAGGGAGAAAAAGGGATGAAGAAGAAGAAGAGGAAAACAAGAAAAAAAGAAAAGTGGAATACCTATTTCCCCGCGTCATCTTCGTCGATGCGCCGTCGTCGCGCGTCGTCGTTGCCCGCGGGTCGTCAGCTCCCACGCGCCGTCGTCGCCCGCGGGTCGCGGGCGCTTTTTCTCCTGCGCGAGGAGAAAGGTCAAGGCGACGTCGCCCCTTTTCTTTTTTAATTAATATTTTAATATATTTAATATTATATTATATAATATATATTATAAAATATATATTATATTATAATATATCGGGCGGTATGCACTGTGCGTACCACCCAGTACGATACTATACCGGTATCGAGATAAACTTGGTACATCGGTATGGACTGGTAAGTCAAACCTTGGTCTCGGTACACCGGTACGGACCAGTATGTTAAACCTTGCAAGTGAGTGAAACAAAATTTTTATTAGAGAGGAATGAAAAAATTTATTTCTGAATATGTAGCAAAATATGATGTATGTCAACAGCAAAAGGGTGAAAAAGCGGCAAGTCCAAAAAAGCTGCAACCACTACTCATTTGGATTCGATGTGGACCGATATCTCCATGGACTTCATCGAAGGGCTACCATCATCTCAAGGTAAAAGCACAATCAGTGTGGTGGTTGATCGATCGATGAAATATGCCCATTTTTGTGTTGTGAGACATTCCTATACCACTGCCAGTATTACTTAGATTTTTGTTGAAAATGTTGTTAAACTGCATGGGATGCCAAGGTCCATTGTGAGTGACCGTGACAGGGTTTTTACAAGTAAATTTTGGACCGAGTTATATAGGCACTCAACTCAAGATGAGTACAGCTTCACCACAGACGGACGGCCAAACAGAGGTGGTGAACAGGTGTCTAAAGACCTATCTTCGATGCTTCACTAGTGACCGGCCAAAGGAGTGGACGAAGTGACTCCCTTGGGCCGAATGGTGGTGCAACACTACTTATCACTCATCTACAAAATGTACCCCATTTGAGACATTGTATGGTCGACCAGCCTCTGTGATTCCAAAGTATGTAATTGGTGCGGCCAAAGTGGATCAAGTCGATTAAAATTTAATTGACATGGACAAACTCCTACAACTACTGAAGGATAATCTCTCTGCCGCTCAAGCCAGAATAAAGCAACAAGCCGATTCACATCGAAGCGAAAGGGAGTTTTCAGTAGGAGATTGAATTTATCTTCGTCTGCAACCGTACAAGCAACTATCCATCAACACACGAGCCTTGATGAAGCTATCTCCTCGTTTTTATGGGCCTTATCAAATCACGAAGCGTATCAGAGCTGTGGCGCAGACTTAAATTACCAGAGGATGCAAAAATTCACCCTGTCTTCCACGTATCTTGCCTAAAGCCAAAGTTGGGAGAACACAAGTAAGCCCAGACTCGACTGCTGAAGACCACTGATGATGGAAATATTCAAGCTTAACCATAAGCCATCTTGGACCGAAGAGTTGTGTTGCGTCACCGACATCCCTTTACTGAAGTACTGGTGTATTGGAGCAATTTACCGCCTGAAGATGCCACATGGGAATCATATGAGGAGCTGAAGACCCGGTTCCCTGAGTTAATGGAACCTCAGCCTTGAGGACAAGGTTGATATGAAGAGGGCGGGCTTGATAGGACCCCAGCAGGGTCGGGTCCTGCTCAACCAAGTAGCAATCAATAAAACCTTGCGAGATTATAATAAAACCCCACGTAGTCATCTCTATCCTATAAAGAAGTGTGTCTAAGGTTTATTTTGAGGCCTTAGGCTCCCTGGTCGTCGCCCCCTTTACTGGGCTAGTCGGCCAGAGTTTCTAGCAAAGGGGCATGGCTTGTGTAGCCACTTAGGCCGCCGCCCCCTTTATTTAGGCAGGGCGGCTATATGAGGGGCAAAAGGGGGAATTCATTTAGGAAGCACCCCCCTAGGGCTAGGGTTTTGATCCCTATATAAGCTTATAGCCTCCAGCTCTTTTCATCAAGCAAGAATCATCTTTATTTCAGCCTTGTGGCCGACTTCTAGGAGGGAGGAATCCCCCTCAAAGATCAAATCTCTATAGAGCTCCTCTGGAGTTCTATCACTGTCCTTGTAGTTTTATTTTATTTTTCTCATATTTTAATCTAATTAAATGATTGGTATTACTACATGGTTTGCTTGACTGTGATTAATTTGGTTTCATAAATATTCATTATTTGTGTTCCTTGAAGTTTGGCCAAGGAATATTCATGTTTTGCCATTGCGGCCTTACATTGATTGAAATGATTATCCGCTTTATTTGATTTCAAATTTAACTTGTCTTGAATTTTCCTCATATGTCACAGCACCACAATGCGCCTTCTGTTCAAGATGGAGAGAAGAGATTTTACCTATTAGCCATGAACTTTGCAGAAGAAGAAGTTGATTTGGCACTGAAACAGCTTGGCATGTCATGCTTGCCTCAAATGAATGGATTTGCATTTTTCTATTTTTGCCTTAGGAATCTTTAAATGCTCTATGTTCATTGCAGTATGAAAGTACTTGCTAATATTACTTGAAAATTATTTCTTTCTTTTTTGATTTGATTTTGGAGTATATTGTTTGTTTTTGGGTGATTCTTTAAAACAGTTTTACATGTTTGTTAAGCAATAAATATATTTAAACATTGTTGAATAGAGACTGAAAGTGCATTTAGTCATGTTTAGAACTGGAGGTAAGTGTTTTGCTCAATTGAATTACATTGATAAGTGGGTGCACAAGCTATTTTTATTTACTTTCAGTGACTGTTAATATAAATAAGCTGGGCTCAACTTACAGTGCTGCTACCCTTCTGTTAGCTATATGTTTAGGTTCTTTCCCTTCATCTAAGCCATAAGACTGCAATATTCTAGTTAAATGTTGTTTGTTGAATGTTTGGACCTGTCATGCTATGGAAATGCCATATGCAATTTGTAGAATTTAAAAAGACAAGATAATATGTAGTTGTGTCACTTTAAATGGCACATTGTTGTTATTGAGAAAGTTATTCTAGCTTTTGTTGAGTATGTTTATGGGTTTTGTTTTCAATAATTTTAGAAACTTGGATCCGTCATCAGTTGAAAAATGTTAAACAACCGCTACAGATTTCAAAAGGCAAAAAGAAAATAAAATGTAAGCGTGTCAGTTCAAGTGCTTTGGCCTTGTGGTTAATATGACAATATTGATCATTTTGAGTACTTGGACCTTTAATGAGTTGGATATGCCAAATAATTGTTGTTGATTCTGAAAATACAACATAGATTGTATGCATTGAGTACCTAGTATTTCAGTTGTTTTGAATGTGAAATGCAGTTTCCTGGTGTTTTGCAAGTTTTATGTTGGTAATGATTGTAGCACTGATCGATTTATATACTTTCAGTGGTCTCATGTGTTTTTGCAGCTTCACTTTATATGCTTATCATGTATAATTTAGCTTAAAAAGTTTAGTTATTACAATTGGAAGACCCTGATTAGTCCCACATCGGAAGTGGGCTAAGACTAAGAATGACTTATAAAGGTCTAATAGATGTACTTTTGTTAACTTTAGCCTAAGAATTTTGGCCATTGGTTTGGAGTCATCTTCGTTGACAGATTAGTTATCGTCGTCACAATTGGTATCAGAGCCAACCGAGTATTGGGGTGTGGTAAGGGGCTCGAGTAGGTTAAGGCTACTCGTCGATAAGGTTAGAGAATACATCATGGCGTGGAGCCATTACTAGGCTATGCCTCATATGCATCATGATAAGGCTTGATTTGGGTTGTTCTATTTTGTACCTAGTGGCTTCTGATGTTGGGCTACTTGTTACCATGGTAGTGGTCTAGGTCCCTAGAAGAGATTTAAAATTGTCTTTTCTTATGTAATGGATGGATGAGGATGTCACTTGTTACAACTTGTAAGCAAGGTTTTCCTTACCGAGTGGTAAGGCCTCGTACCGTCCGGTATATACCGGTCCGACAGCTGACCGATATGCGGACCGATCGCTACCGGGCGGTACTGCCAAAAGGCGACCGTCGACGGTCGATTGAGGGAAGAATCGACCGTCGACGGTCGATTGAGGAGAAATCGAAAAGGGAAGAAGAAGAAGAAGAGGAAAAGAAGAAAGAAGAAGCGAAAGAGAAAAGGTACCTCGAGTCGTCCTCGCCCACGCCCCGTCGTTGCCCTCGCCACCCGCGTGCCGTCGCCACCCGCGTGCCGTCGCCACCCGCGTGCCGTCGCCACCCGCGTGCCGTCGCCACCCGCGTGCCGTCGCCACCCGCGTGCCGTCGCCACCCGCGTGCCGTCGCCACCCGCAGATCGCCTGCGAGCCGTTGGCGCCATTGTCGCCCGCGGGCGATTCTTCTCCCCGCGCGGGGAGAAAAGATCGAGGTGACGTCGCCCCTTTTTCTTTTCTTTTCATAATATATTAATATATTAATATTATATTATATAATATAATATTATAATATATTATAAATATATTATAATATAGCGGGCGGTATGCACTATGTGTACCACCTGGTACTGGCACCGTATGAGTATCGACAAAATGTCGGTACACCGGTATGGACCGGTACGTGAATCCTTGCTTGTAAGGACACAAAAGATGATTAGTTTTAATTCCTAAGAAATCAATTTAAATATATGTTGAGTGGTGTTGAGCTGACGAAATAATTGCTCTGAATATCTTGGTGTAGTTTGGTGCATCATCAGCAATCCTCTTGGCAATTGGAGGAAATAGCCCGCTGTACACAACTTCCTCCTCAAGGGCTGATATCCTACCTGATTGGAGGCTTTGGAGGTGGAGGTCTTCAGTGGCTGATCATCGGGATGCATTTCTTCACGTTCCACCTCCGTCACTGAACCAACCATTTTTGAGTCTTGTTCCTGCAAATAGTGACAATCTAAGTGAGCCTTGGTGTGGCTGACCTTATGTTGGGGTAGCTGGTAGATCCCAAATGTCGTAGATGCTAAATTACAATCTGCACAACTTGAAAGATGCATATGTCGAGGAAGCTTTTATGATTGATCCAACAATCTTTCTAACATGTGGAGGCTGGAGTAGGCATGTCAAAGGTTGTTTGTACACCTGGTAAGACTGGGCTAGTAGTCTCCTAACCTTGCTCTTTGGTAGGCTCCAATCCATCAACTTGTTTTTCCATTCATCATCGCTAAATGTTTGGTTGGAGAGGATTAGTAGGTTTACTATGTTTGATGCTATTGTTTAGTTGGATCTTGTGTAGATATGGTGATCACCCTTAAAATCTTCTTTTTTTCTGACTTCACCAATCAATCACTGATTTCCTGAAACTGGAGTTTAAGATTTTTAAAGCACAATAACATCCTCAATATCAACTCTTTGAGGCTGTCCTCTTGTACTTGAGCTATTGTAGATGAATAGTTAGACACCTTAGCTGAGACAAAATTAATCGAAGTTTAGTGCCTCCTACTGATCGTTTTGTTTCTTTAAAGACACTTGCAAAGGAGAATCAAGGAGAAAGTGAGAAGAGAAGAGGTATTGAGAGGAACAACACACAGTATTGAGAGGAATCAAAGTTTGTGATGCTGCTGGGATTTAGAGAACTTATATTTCTAGCATCTTACCCTCTCTCTATCTTCTATCTAAGCAATATGGGACTATTATAGATCTTTTATGTTTGTAGAAAAAGTTCTATCTCCAATCTCTTTAAAAGTCCCACTCAAATAGGACATTGTAGCTCTTAAAAGACAAGTGGAACTATGTAAATAAATACTTGACACACATATTAGGACCCTAATTAGACTCAGAATAACGCTCTAAGGATTTGTCAAAATTGCCTCTTGAAAGTATAACCAAATGATAGGTAAATTCCTAGCCCAAGTAGGTCCGGGACTTTTTTTAGTTACACAGTCTAGTCAAAAGACTCGGTCAGTTATTGATTTGGGTAATGACTTGGAGTTATCTTTATTTACATCAAGGAGATCTTGTAATCATTTATCATATTAGTGATCCCTACTAATACCAAAATGAATGTTGTGGTATCTTAGACCACGGTTGTAGCTGGAGGTCAACATTATAGTTTAATAGAACTCATGATTTATATTTGCTAGAATCTTGTGAGGATTTAAGCTATATTTACGTACATGTAGCTTAGTCTATTTAAATCTAGTCAAATTTACATGGATCTAATCTAGAACCGTGTGAATTTTGGATGAATCCACACAAATCTAGGCTAGATCCGTATCTGGTTAAAATTTCTGGAGCCAACCAAGACCGCCACATAAATCTTGGTCGAAGCCTTGAGTATCTAGTTTAGATCTGTGTGGATCAGGCTATGATCAACATAAACTTAGGTTGGATTTGCACTGATTCATCTGATTTAAATTCAAGAAGATCTTCACTAATATGTAGACACATGAAAAGTTAGCATGAATCAAGCCTTACACATGATACTCAAAAACTACATAAACACAATTTAGAAAAATGACTTCAGATTTACTTGATCTGAAGAAGAATGTCATGCTTTTTGTGAGATCCAAGCTTGAATAGGATATATTACCAAGACACAATGCTTCCCGAGGACAATAATGGCTGTTTGAGAGAGAACGTGAGGAGTTTGAACTGAAAAAGATTGGAAAGAGGCTCTTTTGTGATGATAACTGTAACATCCCTCGTTTGTGAAGAAATATAGTTTATGTTATTGCTAAGACTTAGTTATAAAAATTTGAGGACCTGTTTGTAAAATCCAAAGGACCTACTCGTAAATATTAATAATAGAAGGACTAAAGTGCAAAATACACTACACAGCAAATCTCCACCGCCTCTACATAAAAAATCTCCACCGCCTCTTCATTCCTTAAGAAGACCTGAGAAGACTTGAGTCGGTGAGGAAAAGAAAACAACAAAAAAAAAAATAAAGAGAGAAGGAAGAGGAGGAAACAAACATTGATTTGGGGCTTAAGGTGTTGTTTGCTCAAAATCCATTCATTTTAGATCAAAGGCAAGTGTTCTATCCTATTTCTTTATCATTGTTGTTTTGCCTTGCATTCCAAAATAAATTGCTGTAAAATCCGAAATCTGTTTTGTGGGTTCCAAAGCTTCCAAAACTTGAATCGGAAAATTGATTACAGTTCTGACCTTTCTGCCTTGTTCTTGCTCTAGATTACTGTACTGATTTCTGATTGTGGTGAAACTATGGTTGTAGGAATCTAGACTGAATGATCTTTATTTTGACACTAGACTTGAAATATTTGGAGTTTGATAGCCTGATTAAACATTTGTTTCAAGTAGTACTGGCTCTAGTCATAAATTGATAATTTTAGACACAGCATAATTTATCCAGGATCCAATCAAACATTTGAGGATACTAAAAAAAAAAAACTTGGGCAGTTTATAATCATACATCACATCACTTGGTGAGTTATAACTAACTCAACTGAACACTAACCACAACATAATCCACACGAGTGGAAATCTATCTGATCACAAAAGTAACAACTACCACAATGTCCATATTGTTATACAAGTTTAACTTGACGTTCCAAAATGCTAAACATGAGAGGTACTTAAATCCACACTTCAACATCTACCAACAACATTTCATGGAACATTAGGAATTTCTTATACAATCAAAACATATCAACTGCTATATGATTTGCCCAAAACCTTCTAGCTTTCCACTGCCTCCGCCTAGTTTCAAACGCTTCAGTATGATAAGCTAATCTGAAAAATTAGCATCAACGGAATGAGCTATAAAGCTCAGCAAGTATCAACATGTCAAAGGTGTAAGTTTTAGAGTGTATCAGAAAACAAACAAGGAACAGTAGATTCATAAATCAGAACAAACATGACGGACATTCCATCCTTGGTTTTATCCAAAGCACATAAATTAACTCACAAGCAATACCTTGGATATCATATCAAAAATACAGAGGGTGAAGTGGGATACAGACAGAATATGATTCATCCATTTCTGAATGACCACCAGAACAGAAGTCTCCCACGTCTAGGAGCTTCATCCACCCACGTCTGGGTGAAGTCAGAAGGGGCTGGCAGAGCATCGCGGGCTCAAAGCATAACTCCCTTTACCATTACTGGCAAAGGTTCATATTATCTCACAAACACCGGAGTACAAAAGGATGTGTGAACAATGAAATTGGTATGCATTGGAAGCACATGCGAAACAACGAAACATGCATGCGCCTATACAGAATCATACAGTGGGACATAAACTAACGCTTAAGAGCATGAAATAAGTGAGAGCAATCATATAAAACTCACTTCAAGAGGGAACTCTAGCATGAATTGAACTTTCACATGAATGAAGTGAGAATAGACAAAAAAAACTCTGTTTTTATGGCTTACATAGTACTACTTGAAACAAATGTTTAACCAGCCTATCGAACTTCAAATATTTCAAGTATAGTGTCAAAACAAAGGTTTCTCAGTCTAAATTCTCAAAAAGTAAGTTTTATATAAATCATAGACTTCAACAGGGAGTTCTACCTAATTTAGTGACAAAAGGTTAAAAACTGCAAACTCTGTTTTACAGATTTCCTAGTACCACTTGAAACAAATGTTTAATCAGGCTATCGAACTCCAAATATTTCAAGTCTAGTGTCAAAAGAAAGATCATTCAGTCTAGATTCCTACAACCATAGTTTCACCACAATCAGAAATCAGTACAGTAATCTAGAGCCAGAACAAGGCAGAAAGGTCAGAACTGTAATCAATTTTCCGATTCAAGTTTTGGAAGCTTTGGAACTCACAAAACAGATTTCGGATTTTACAGCAATTTATTTTGGAATGCAAGACAAAACAACAATGATAAAGAAATAGGATAGAACACTTGCCTTTGATATAAAATGAATGGATTTTGAGCAAACAACACCCTAAGCCCCAAATCAATGTTTGTTTCCTCCTCTTCCTTCTCTCTTTATTTTTTTTTTTGTTGTTTTCTTTTCCTCACCGACTCAAGTCTTCTCAGGTCTTCTTAAGGAATGAAGAGGCGGTGGAGATTTTTTATGTAGAGGCGGTGGAGATTTGCTGTGTAGTGTATTTTGCACTTTAGTCCTTCTATTATTAATATTTACGAGTAGGTCCATTGGATTTTACAAACAGGTCCTCAAATTTTTATAACTAAGTCTTAGCAATAACATAAACTATATTTCGTCACAAACGAGGGATGTTACAGTTATCCCCCCTTAAATAAAAATTTAGTCCTCTAAATTTATCATACCTCTATCGGCGAAAAGATGAGGAAATGTTTTCTTCATTTCCTCCTCTAGCTCTCAAGTAGTTTCATTCATAGAATGATTCCTCCAATTCACTTTCACTAAGGGAATGATCCGATTCCTTAAGATTTTTTCTTTCTTATCAATAATTTGTAGGGGCTCTTCCACATAAGATAAGTCTTCATCGATTATCAGCGGCTCATACTGAATGATATGAGAAGGGTCATGAATATACTTTCTGAGCATTGAAATATGGAATATATCATGAACATGACATAAAGATGGTGGTAAGGCGATCCTGTAAGCGACAGAACCAATCCTCTCAAGAATCTCAAAAGGTCCAATATACCTGGGGCTTAACTTTCCCTTCTTTCCAAATCTTATCACGCCCTTGGAAGGAGAAACCTTCAAGAAAACAAAATCTTCTACTTGAAACTCAATTTCTCGTCGTCTGTTATCAGCATAACTCTTTTGACGACTCTGAGCAGTCTTTAGCCTTTCTCTTATAATCCAAATCTTTTCAGTAGTCTCCTGTACCTTGTCGGGTACTAACAACTTTCTATCGCCAACTTCCTCCCAACAAATAGGCGTTTTGCACTTTCGCCCATACAAAGCTTCATAAGGAACCATCTGAATACTCGAATGATAACTATTATTATAGGTGAACTCAACAAGAGAAATATCTTTATCCCACTCACCTTTCCAATCAATAATGTAGGCTCTAAGTAAATCCTCTAGTGTTTGAATTGTTCTTTCTGATTGGCCATCAGTTTGAGGGTGATAAGCAGTGCTAAACTTGACTTTTGTGCCCATAGATTCCTGTAATCTTCTCCATAATCTAGAAAGAAACCTGGGGTCTCTATCAGAAATGATCTCCTTTGGAACTCCATGAAGTCTTACTATGTCACCAATATATAAATCAACCAGCCTGTCTAGAGAATATGTCATATTGATTGGTAGGAAATGTGCAGATTTGGTTAACCTATCAACGATCACCCATATAGCATCATGCTTCCTGGAGGTTCTAGGTAAACCTGAAACAAAATCCATGGTGATACCTTCCCATTTCCATTCTGGAATATTTAAAGGTTGTAATAACCCTCCAGGTCTCTGGTGTTCAACCTTGATTTGTTGGCAAGTTAAACACTTTGAAACATATGTCGCAATTTCTTTCTTCATGCCTTCCCACCAGTAGTGACTTTTAAGGTCTTTATACATTTTAGTGCTACCAGGATGTAGGGTGAACTTGGAATTATGACCTTCCTTCAAAATTTGATCCTTAAGATTTGGATCATCGGGGACACATACTCTATTCCCCAGTCTCAATAGGCCGTCCTCTGAAACTCGAAATCCCGGTTTTGATCCTCTTTCTACTTCCTTCCTCAAAGAGATTAAACGTGGATCTTGTAGTTGTCTTTCTTTAATTTCTTGAATGAGATCAGATTGAACATGTATAGAGGCCATCAATATCATCGAGTCTTGCTTATTTCTGATAGTATTCGCATCACAATTTTCTTTCAATAACCCCCACTGCTTCACAACCAAACTCGCCATAAAGTTTGCAGATTTTCGACTAAGTGCATCGGCTACAACATTGGCTTTACCTGGATGATATCTGATGGTACAATCATAATCCTTTAATAGTTCTATCCATCTTCGCTGCCTCATATTTAACTCTTTTTGAGTAAAGATATACTTTAAACTCTTGTGATCAGTAAAGATTTCAAATGTTCGCCCATATAAGTAATGTCTCCAGATCTTCAGTGCAAAAATAATTGCTGCTAACTCTAAATCATGTGTTGGATAATTTAATTCATAACTTTTCAGTTGTCTAGAAGCATAAGCAATCACTTTCCCTTCTTGCATTAGAACACATCCAAGGCCCTTCCTTGAAGCATCGGTGTAAACTACAAATCCCTCATCGCCATAGGGAATTGTGAGAATAGGGACACTAGTCAATCTTCTTTTTAACTCCTGAAAACATTGTTCACAATCATCACCCCATTTAAATTTTATATTCTTTCGAGTTAGCTTGGTGAGGGGATTAGCAATTTGAGAAAATCCCTCCATAAATCTCCTATAATAACCTGCCATACCCAAGTAACTTCTAACTTCTATTACATTTGTTGGTACTTCCCACTTTACTATGGTTTCAACTTTCTTTGGATCGACAGAGATGCCTTGGCCTGAAATCACATGGCCTAAGAAAGTAACTTCATTTAACCAAAACTCACATTTGCTGAACTTTGCATACAACTTCTTTTCTCTTAGGATGGACAATACATTCCTCAAGTGTTCTTCATGCTCTGGATTATTCTTTGAATACACTAATATGTCATCAATGAATACGATTACGTATGTATCCAAGAGTGGCTGAAATATTCTATTCATCAATTCCATGAAAACTGCAGGGGCATTAGTCAAGCCAAAAGGCATTACTACGAATTCATAGTGACCATATCGAGTTCTAAAAGCTGTTTTAGGGATATCGTCCTTCTTGATATTCAATTGATAGTAACCCGACCTCAAATCAATCTTAGAAAATACTTGTGCACCCTGTAATTGATCAAACAAATCATCAATTCTAGGTAGAGGATACTTGTTTTTTATAGTCACCTGATTCAATTGTCTATAATCGATACAAAGCCGAAATGTTCCATCCTTCTTCTTAACTAACAGAACCGGAGCACCCCACGGTGAAACACTGGGTCGAATAAAACCCTTATCCAATAGTTCTTGGAGTTGCTTCTTCAATTCCTCTAGCTCGAGTGGTGCCATTCGGTAGGGAGGCTTGGATATTGGGGTAGTCCCAAGAACCAAATCAATAGCAACTTCACCCTCTCTGTCTGGTGGTAGTCCAGGCAAGTCATCTGGAAATACATCAGGGAAATCTCTGATCACAGGAATCTCATGTAGATGAGCTTCTTGATTTGAACACTCCTTTACACTTATACTATAACAAGAACAACCCTTCTGCATAAGCCGATGAGCTTGAAGTGCCGATATCAAGCAAGGAGGTGAATCATGCCTAATACCCTTGAAATAAAAGATGGGATGATTGGGTATGCAAAAGGTGATTAGTTTTGTGATCAGATAGATTTCCGCTCGTGTGGATTATGTTGTGGTTAGTGTTCAGTTGAGTTAGTTATAACTCACCAAGTGATGTGATGTATGATTATAAACTGCCCAAGTTTTTTTTAGTATCCTCAAATGTTTGATTGGATCCTGGATAAATTATGCTGTGTCTAAAATTATCAATTTATGACATGGTCACACCTCTCGAAGGGGGGGGCGTGACAGAGGTGGTATCAGAGCTTATAATTTGAGGATCATTACCATAGTTGTATTGTGTTGATAAGCTAAATGTGTAAGATATTTTGAGGTTTGGTAACTTTATAGAATGATTGACAAAAAAAAAAAAAAAATTTCGCTCTTGATGTTTTTAGGAAGCAAGTATGACGAGGTCATCGGATTCTCCCGGTACATCGACTTCTACTCAGTTGAGTGGGATTATGAGGACCCTTGAGACTATGATACGTGTTATGCAACAACAAGTCCAACAAGGAGGAAATGCTAAAGCAGGGACATCAACTCAGATTGAATTGGGAATAGAACAGTTCAAAAAAGCTTAATCCTCCAAGTTTCAGCGGTGAACCTGATCCAATGGTGGCGGAACAATGGGTGATGCGGATAGAGAAAATATTTGACGTCTTAAATTGCCCTGATGATCAGAAGGTTTCTTTTGCCACCTTTATGTTAGATGGGGAAGCTGAACATTGGTGGAGAACAATAAAGAGAATTTTCGAAATCAGACATGAGCTCATTACTTAGAAGGTATTCATGGAAAAGTTCAATGATAAATATTTTCCAGATTGTATCAGAGAGCAGAAAGAATTGGAGTTCTTAAATCTTATTCAAGGAACTTTGACCGTAGCGAAATATGAAGCTAAATTCACTGAACTCTCGAGATTTGCCACTCATATGACCGATGATGAATCTAGAAAGGCTAAAAGATTTGAGAGAGGTCTAAGACTGGCAATAAGGAGTCGGATTTCAGCTTTAAAACTTTCAACATATGCTGATATGGTAGAAAGGGCTTTGATAATCGAAAGAGACTTAGGGGAGATTCAGGAAATCAGGGGTAAGAGTGGTAAAGATAGGTTTATCAGCAAAAGTAAGAGCGGAAATGAACTTGAGAGCAGTAACAAGAGGATCAAAATGTCTAATTCTGGAAAAGAAAAGCCGCCGTAGAGGACTCAATCATGTACAAAGTGTGGGTTAAATCATGAAACAAGCCAGTGTCGTTGGGTGACTGGAGCCTGTTTTGCTTGCGGGAAGTTAGATCATCAAATAAAAGCTTGCCCATTGAAAAAGAAGAAAGAACCACTGCCTCTGAGATCATCAGCCCATGCTAGAGTATATGCCATCACGGAACAGGATTCTCGAGCCTCTAAGTCAGTGGTTGAAGGTATTATTCACGTTTCTAATAGAAATGCAAGAGTTTTATTTGATCCTGGCTCCAACCTGTCTTTTGTTTCACAATATTTTGCTTGCCACTTGGGCATTCAACCTAGACCACTGGATTCTGTAGTATATGTAACTACAGCAGTTGGGGAGTCTTTGACAACAAACTTGTTCTATCCATCATGTTTAATTTCTATCGGAGAACATGAACTCCTTGTTGATCTAATTCTCCTAGAGATTCAAGGTTTTGATATTATACTTGGCATGGATTGGTTATCTTCTTATCATGCTAGTATTGATTGCTATAGGCGCATGCATGTTTCGTTGTTTCGCATGTGCTTCCAATGCATACCAATTTCATTGTTCACACATCCTTTTGTACTCCGGTGTTTGTGGGATAATATGAACCTTTGCCAGTAATGGTAAAGGGAGTTATGCTTTGAGCCCGCGATGCTCTGCCGGCCCCTTCTGACTTCACCCAGACGTGGGTGGATGGAGCTCCTAGACGTGGGAGACTTCTGTTCTGGTGGTCATTCAGAAATGGATGAATCATATTCTGTCTGTATCCCACTTCACCCTCTGTATTTTTGATATGATATCCAAGGTATTGCTTGTGAGTTAATTTATGTGCTTTGGATAAAACCAAGGATGGAATGTCCGTCATGTTTGTTCTGATTTATGAATCTACTGTTCCTTGTTTGTTTTCTGATACACTCTAAAACTTACACCTTTGACATATTGATACTTGCTGAGCTTTGTAGCTCATTCCGTTGATGCTAATTTTTCAGATTAGCTTATCATACTGAAGCGTTTGAAACTAGGCGGAGGCAGTGGAAAGCTAGAAGGTTTTGGGCAAATCGTATAGTAGTTGATATGTTTTGATTGTATAAGAAATTCCTAATGTTTCATGAAATGTTGTTGGTAGATGTTGAAGTGTGGATTTAAGTACCTCTCATGTTTAGCATTTTGGAACGTCAAGTTAAACTTGTATAACAATATGGACATTGTGGTAGTTGTTACTTTTGTGATCAGATAGATTTCTACTCGTGTGAATTATGTTGTGGTTAGTGTTCAGTTGAGTTAGTTATAACTCACCAAGTGATGTGATGTATGATTATAAACTGTCCAAGTTTTTTTTAGTATCCTCAAATGTTTGATTGGATCCTGGATAAATTATGCTATTTCTAAAATTATCAATTTATGACATGGTCACACCTCTCGAAGGGGGGGGCGTGACAGAGGTGGTATCATACATTGTGACCATGTATATCTTTACTCAAAAAGAGTTTAAAGTATTATGTTTCAAAGTGTTTAACTTGCCAACAAATCAAGGTTGAACACCAGAGACCTGGAGGGTTATTACAACCTTTAAATATTCCAGAATGGAAATGGGAAGGTATCACCATGGATTTTGTTTCAGGTTTACCTAGAACCTCCAGGAAGCATGATGCTATATGGGTGATCGTTGATAGGTTAACCAAATCTGCACATTTCCTACCAATCAATATGACATATTCTCTAGACAGGCTGGTTGATTTATATATTGGTGACATAGTAAGACTTCATGGAGTTCCAAAGGAGATCATTTCTGATAGAGACCCCAGGTTTCTTTCTAGATTATGGAGAAGATTACAGGAATCTATGGGCACAAAAGTCAAGTTTAGCACTGCTTATCACCCTCAAACGTGGATCCTCTTTCTACTTCCTTCCTCAAAGAGATTAAACGTGGATCTTGTAGTTGTCTTTCTTTAATCCGTAAAAAAACACTTTCGCCCATACAAAGCTTCATAAGGTGTAAGTTTTAGAGTGTATCAGAAAACAAACAAGGAACAATAGATTCATAAATCAGAACAAACATGACGGACATTCCATCCTTGGTTTTATCCAAAGCACATAAATTAACTCACAAGCAATACCTTGGATATCATATCAAAAATACAGAGGGTGAAGTGGGATACAGACAGAATATGATTCATCCATTTCTGAATGACCACCAGAACAGAAGTCTCCCACGTCTAGGAGCTCCATCCACCCACGTCTGGGTGAAGTCAGAAGGGGCCGGCAAATAAATTATGCTGTGTCTAAAATTATCAATTTATGACATGGTCACAACTCTCGAAGGGGGGGGCGTGACAATAACAAGTTGGAGGGTTGATGGTTTGCTGGCCACCTTGTGAGTTAGCCTTACCTGTTGAAAACCAGGTGGTAAGATGGATTTTCTTAGCTTACTGGGGTACAAATTAGTACTGCTTGGTAATGGTTGGTCTGCTTACTAGTTCGAGGTCACATCAGTAAATATTGGTTTGTACGAACTGGTACACCCAAAAGTTTAATCCTGCTTTAAATTGAGTTATCATTATTTTTGTTGTTTTTATTATCTTTACGATGCTTATGATCGAGGAATGCAATCTCTGGTATTGGACCAAAATGTTTCAGGCCCTGAGCCATATACTATAT
This sequence comes from Ensete ventricosum, assembly GCA_029747655.1. Lineage (NCBI taxonomy): Eukaryota > Viridiplantae > Streptophyta > Magnoliopsida > Zingiberales > Musaceae > Ensete > Ensete ventricosum. The sequence goes on from JAQQAF010000007.1 coordinate 30,718,951, forward strand.
ATCAAGGTTTGCAATTTCGACCTGTACCACCCGATACGGGCGGTACATACCGGTCCGCCAGGTTACCGCTACGCGGACCGCCCGCTACCGGGCGGTTCCGTCAAAAATCGACTGTCGATGGTCGATTTTGAAAGAAATCGACCGTCGGCGGTCGATTGAGTGAGAAATCAATCGTCGGCGGTCGATTGAGGAAGAAAAAGGGAAGAAGAAGAGGAAAAGAAAAAAAAAGAAGAGGGGAATAAAGAATACCTCGCCAGCGCTGTCCTCGCCCGCCTGCCGTCGCCGCCCGCGGGTCGCCTGCGCGCCGTCGTCGCCCGCGGGTCGCCTGCGCGCGGTTGCCGCCCGCGGGTTACCCGCGGCCGCTTTTTCTCCCGCGCGAGGAGACGGAGCGTCTCCCTGCGCGAGGAGACAGATCGAGGCGACGTCGCCCCCCTTGTCTTTTTTTAAATATTTTAATATTTTTAATATTATATAATATTATATTATAAAAAATATTATATTATATTTTAATACTGGGCGGTATGCACTGTGCGTACTGCCTGGTACAGGTCCCGTACCAGTACCGACAATATGTCGGTACACTGGTACAGACCGGTAAGTAAAACCTTGCTATATATAACCTGTGTGGCTATGCTGGTATGTACCTTGTTTTGGGAAAAAAGCTTAAGAAAAGACTGCAAAATAAAAAAATTTACTGCCTGGTACATATCCTACACTGGCGTACCACCCAGGTTGCAATCTATATCAGAGTTAGTTCTTTTTGTCAAATTGTAGAATACTAAGCTAGCTTGTCAGATTACTATAAATGTTTTAAAAGTATATACTCTTTTTGTTCAGCAGTAGTAAAATTTTTGTTTTACTAACTAAAAGCAGCAATGATTCCATGTTGAGTGTTAATGTTAGAATCTCTCCTACACTGGTAAAAGTGAGTCAGTTCTTCATGACAGTTGGTAAACATATCTTTTCTTTATTGCTTAATATATATACAGGTGAAAGTGCTCCATTATCAAAACTTGCAGATTTCATAGTAACCGCTCAAACAGCAGGTTCCTCAGGAGTAAATAGTATGAAAGGATCAGAAAGTAACCTCGGAAAAGATGAGGTTTTTCAAACCTTCTTTTCTCATTATTGGAATGCTTTACTAATTGTACTTTTGCCATTCTAGCTTTCCTGTTTTGAAATATACAATAGGAATTGATTAATTCCATTTGTGATATTCCTGCTTCAGATTTACCTCCTCTTATATGTGCACAATGGTTCATTCTAGTCTTATGCAGTTTAACATGATGACAGTCCACTTGTGCAACAAATCTATCTTATTTCTAGATTTAGGTGGTCCATATCAGAAGCAGGTGAATGAAAAATGGAACTGTTGACACTAATGTATATAATGTTAGCAACCATCAAATTCAAGCTTTAAAATGCAGATAAGTTGTTAGTAACTATCTAGGTTAGCAAAATATAAGCTAAATCACCATTGTGAAGATCAAAATAGCCAACTAAAAGTCAAGGGGAAATATAGAAATGAAAGAATAGGGAGAAACAAGGATATAGGACAAGGCTCATAGCCTTCTGAGGCACCACCTGTGTCCCACTTCAAAGAGATGGCTATAATGACAGGAGACAAAATTTTCTCATTTTTTATAAGTAAATTAAAAGGATTTTGATAGTGCTAATGTCAATCGAGATACAGATTTCAATTTGCATCACAATATAGTTAGTTTGGAGGTACCATTAAGTAATTTTTATGAGAGGGAAGTAGGCATTAAAATTGTAACATATTGGGGATAAAGCAACATCAATATATCCTGTTAGAGATATATGACAATATAGAATAGCTCGGAGCACCTCATTCAGCAATTACTATGTGTGAGAGATGATATGATCTCGACGATACTCAATCGGAGTCTCGAACAAGCTCCAAAGCTCACCCTACCTAGTCAAACTCAAGCCAAGTCATCACTAAAGCTTCAAAACCCAATTCGACCAGCCCAAGTTAACTTCTACTTGGCGCCACATCAGCCCAAATATCAATCGGATTGGGACTCGGATTAGGGCAGCATGCGACCAATTGATAAGGTGCAACTAGGTCTATCTCCTGCAATATCCCACATCTTAGTCTCACCCTCGAAGTATTCTAGAGTTGTCCTATAAAGAAGATGGAAATTACCAAGGTTTGTAATTTCGATATTTACCACCCGGTACGGGCGGTACATATCGGTCCGTCAGGTTGCCGGTACGTGGACCGCCCTGTCATGGACTTAGCGGAATTTGCCTAAGCCGTGTGGCACCCTTGCGACAACTTGTAGACTTAGCTGGAATTGCCTAAGCCGCGAGGCACTCTTTGGCCAATGTTCCGGACTTAGCTGGGATTGCCTAAGTCACGAAACGCCGAAGCGTATTTGCCCGCAAAGGGTCAGCCCAATTGCAACCTTGTGCCGGTCCCGAAGGACCTGCAAAAAGAGAAGTTGATTAGTTTTACAAACGAGCGACGGACAAGTCCCGACGTCTCGCCAAGAGGGCGAAACAAGACTTTAGAGGGTTGTAAGAACGGTCGCAAGTCCGCAAACGACGGTTCCCAAGGGTGTCGGACGTAAAACACTTCAATTTTTTTGAGTGCTCACGCCCGACTACTATACCGAAGCCCCATCCAGCCCTGTGCCACCCTAGGGGTTCCAAGGGGCTGAGATGGCTGACATTTTGCTCCGCTCAGTCCGGTCGTCACAGCACGCGAAAACGGCCCAAAACTGGGTAGTTTTGGGGCAGTTTTGGCCTGTTCTGGCTCCGCACAGCGAGCGATCGTTCTGTAGCCTGACAGACTGTTTCTGCTCACAATTTCTAGGCAAAATCACCCAAAATCAAGGCAAAACAGGCTGCCCAACATTTGTACAAGCACAAACAAAGGCGACGAACGGTTCATGGAACGACCGTTCGTGACATTCTCCCCCACCTAACTTGTTGACGCCCTCGTCGACGCTTGTTGATAGGCTTTAACGCAAGCTTCTTCATGTCGTAGGGCGTCTTCTGGCTCCCAACTGGCTTTAGTCCGGGGAAGTTTTTGCCACTTCACCAAGTATTCAGTTTGCTCCGCTCCGTTGGGTAGCTTAGTCTTGCGATCCGCCAGAATTATCTCAACTCTCTTTTCGTAGGAGGCTCTGATGGGGGGTAGTCGAGTTGAAATGTTGCGTGAGGCGTCTTGCAGATCTGAATGGTAGGCTTTCAAGTCGCTTGCATGGAAGACGTGAATTTTGAACCATGCTGGCAGCTGCCACTTGTAGGAGACGTTGCCTACTCGACTGATGATTGGGAAAGACCCTTCATATTTGCGTACCAATCCTTTGTGCACTTTGTGCCTAAAGAACTTGAGTGATGCTGGTTGGAGCTTCACCAACACCAAGTCGCCAATTTTAAATTCTTGGGGTCGCCTTCTCAAGTCTGCCCACTTCTTCATCTTTTTAGCCACCTTCTCCAAGTAGGCCCGTGCAATATCTGCATTTCGATGCCATTCTTTTGCAAAGTGATATGCTGACGGACTACTCCCCATATATCCAATGGCCGACGTGTGAGGAGTCGACGACTGTTGTCCTGTGATAATCTCGAAGGGGCTCTTGTTGGATGCAGAGCTTCGCTGCAAGTTATAGGAGAATTGGGCTATGTCCAACAACTTCACCCAATCTCGTTGATTTGCACTTACATAGTGCCGGAGATACTGTTATAACAGTGAGTTAATTCTCTCCGTTTGACCATCCGTCTGGTGGTGGAGGCTTGTGGAGAAGTATAACTTCGATCCCAACAGCTTGAATAATTCGGTCCAGAATTGTCCCAAGAATCGAGAATCTCGATCACTAATGATATTGTGTGGAACTCCCCAATACTTCACCACATTCTTCATCATCAACTTGGCCGCCTCTTCTGCTGAACAATGTAGGGGTGCAGCAATAAACGTTGCATATTTTGAAAACCGATCGACGACTACAAGTACCGATCCCAGTCCCCCTACTGTGGGCAAGCTTGATATGAAGTCCAAGGAAATGCTCTCCCACGACCTTTCTGGTATGGGCAGCGGCTCTAAAAGCCCCACCGGCTTTCGCTGCTCTACCTTATCCTGTTGGCAAGTAAGGCACGCTCGAACGTAATCCTCCACATCTGTCCCCATCTTCGGCCAATAGAAGACGCTCTCCATGAGAGCCATTGTTCGATGAATGCCCAGATGTCCAGCCCAAAGGGAATCGTGACACTCTTTCAAGAGTTCACGCCGCAAATTATCCGCTCGTGGAACATAAACTCTATTCCCTTTGGTATAGATAAGTCCCTCCTGGATCCAAAATCGCCATGCCTTGCCCTCTTTGATAAGTTGCATCAGGGTTACTACTTGAGGATCACTGTACAATCCATCCCTGATCCTGGAAAGAAAGTTGGAATGCAACTGACTTGCTTGGCCTCCGCCTTCCAACTGCATAGCGTTCACCAACTCAATCTTCCGGCTTAATGCATCGGCCACGACATTTGTCTTTCCGGGTTTGTACTCCATTACCATGTCGAACTCGACTAAGAAGTCCTGCTATCGTGCTTGTTTCAGGGAGAGCTTCTTTTGAGTCTGGAAGTAACTCAATGCGACATTGTCCGTCCTTAGTACGAATGGTGCTCCCAAAATGTAGAGTCGCCAGACTCGTAGACAGTGGACCACCGCTGTCATATCCTTCTCATGCACTGGATATCGTCGCTCAGTCTCGTTGAGCTTACGACTCTCGTAGGCCACTGGATGACCCTCCTACATAAGTACTCCCCCAATAGCAAAGTCCGAAGCATCTGTATAGACTTCGAACGACTTTCCATAGTCTGGTAATTTGAGTACTGGTTCCTCAGATACGGCAGTCTTTAGGTCTTGGAATGCCGCTTCGCATTTGTCTGATCATCTCCACGATTGCTCTTTCTTTAACAACTCCGTTAGTGGAGCTGCGCGCTTCGAGTATCCAGCTTTGAAGCGCCGATAATAGTTGACGAACCCAAGAAAGGATCTCAACTCTGGCACCTTCTTTGGCGTTCGCCAGTCTACCACAGCTTGCACCTTGGACTTGTCCATTCAGATAGAACCATTGTCGATTCGATGCCCCAAGAATAAAATCTCCGTCTGAGCAAAATAGCACTTCTCCCTCTTCACGAACAAAGTGTTCTCCCTGAGAACTCTGAAGATTGTCTGAAGGTGCGCAATATGTTTCTCAAGTGTTTGGCTATAGATGACTATATCGTCTAGGTAAACGACCACAAACTTGTCCAAATAATCCTTGAACAACTGGTTTATTAGAGTACAAAATGTGGCCGGAGCGTTGGTTAAGCCGAAAGGCATCACCAAGAACTCAATCGCTCCATACCTGGTCACACAGGTAGTCTTTGCCTCATCACCTTCTGCAATGCGCACTTGCCAATACCCCGACCGAAGGTCGAGTTTAGAGAAATACTTGGCTTTGCCCAGTTGATCGAACAAATCCGCAATGAGCGGAATAGGATACTTGTTCTTCACTATCACTTTGTTCAGGGCTCGGTAATCGACACATAATCAGAGGCTCCCATCTTGTTTCTTCTGGAAGAGAACTGGAGCTCTAAATGGTGCCTTTGAGCTGCGGATGAGACCACCACTTAGCAGTTCATCTAACTGCTTCCTCAGTTCTGCGAATTCTGGAGGGGCCATATGGTATGGTGGTCTCGCTGGAGGCTTAACTCCCGGCTCCAACTCAATATTATGATCCACTCCTCTGCGTGGTGGCAGAGTCTTCGGCAACTTAGGTGGCATAACGTCTGAGAATTCCTTCAGATCGTTCGCCACCGCAGCAGGTTCATGAATGGCCTCCCCGTCAAGTGGCTCAAGCTTCACAGCAGCCACGAAAGTTAATTCGCCTTTTCGCACCCCTTTCTTCAACCGTAGTGTCGATATTTGCTGAGGGTCCTTGGTCCTCCCTCGAGAAACTGGAACTACGCAGGGGTCGTCGCCTCCCATTAGGCACAAAGAGTTTAGGAACGACATCGGCACTAACTTCGCCGCGTGCATGAACTCCATTCCAAGAATCACTTGGAAGTTGTCCAAAGGCACCGCCATCATGTTTGTGCACCCGCTCCATGTTCCAATCTTGATAGGGACCCCCTTTGCCAGTCCAGAGATCTGCTTGGCCTCTGAGTTCACAGCCTTCATACGACTTGGGTTCTTCTCCAAGACAAGTCCAAGTCGCTTTGCTTCACGATCGGCAATAAAGTTGTGGGTAGCTCTTGTGTCCACCATTGCAAGGGTTGTTCGACCATTAAGTTTGATGTCCACGTACATCAGCTCGCTACTTGCTGCCTTCTGCATCTTTGTTTTTGTTCTTTCCCCCACTTGACCTCGTAATGCATTCAACAAACGCATCGCTCCCATTCGGGGCCCTTGCGACTCCTCGTCGTCGTTGCTGGATTCAGAACTGCTCGAACTAAGGGCGACAGCTTTGCCCTTGTCCGACTTGTGGGGGTGTATTGATGCCGTTAAGGCATTGAGTGCCTGCTTCTGTGGGCACTCTCTCACCATGTGTGGTCCTCCGCACAAGAAGCATCCGCCATATTTCGGGGCCTTGCCTTTCGAGCTTGGCCCTTTGTGGAAGTTCTTTTTCTTCTAATCGCCCCCAGACTCCTTTGTACGAGAGTATTTTGCTGGGCGATTTCCCGAGGATTGTTTCTTCTTTCCCAAGTCCTCCGAAGAAACGAAATCAGTCAGCCTTTTTGCGGCTGCAATTGCCCCGACCACATCGGTGACATTCCTCCGATTTAGTTCTTGTTGCGCCCATGGCTTCAAGCCATCGAGGAAGCTGAATAGTTTGTCCTTTTCGGACATGTCTTGTATATCCAGCATCAGTACCGAAAATTGCTTCACATAGTCTCGGATGGAAGTACTTTGGCGGAGTTGTCTCAGTTTCCTTCTTACAACAAACTCAGTGTTCTCGGGCAGAAACTGCGTACTCAACTCGCGTTTCAAGTCTTCCCACGTATCCACTCGGCATCGGCCTTGTTGGATCTCTTTTTAACGGGTTCGCCACCAAAGTTTTGCGTCTCCATTCGGATACATGGTTTCTATTGAAACTTTGGTTTCCTCCGAATCGGGTCTCGTAGCACGAAAATACTATTCCATGTCGAACAGGAAATTCTCGAGCTCTTTGGCATCTCTAGCGCCCCTGTAGCAATGCAGCTCTAGTGCTCTGAAGCTTGGTGGCGGTGCAGTGCGGGTATTGTTCCCTCCCGCATTAAGAGTTCTAGTGAGCAACGTCACTTTGGCCGTGAGTTTCGCCATAACTTCATGTAGATGTCTTACGGAGTCTTTGGTGTCCTTCGTCAGTCGGTCGACCAAGGACTCGACCCTGTCGATCCGAGATTCAGCTTCTTCTTGCGAGCTCTCTACCCCAAGGAGCCTTCATTGGCCTTGGTAGAGTTCCTCCAAGCTCGCTTCAAGAACATCGAGGCGGGTTTCCACCGTCGAGAGTCTCTCCTTGTGGCTCCTTTTCCTAGTTGGTGCACCAGATTGTGCTTCCTCCGCTCGCAGAGAATAACCAACTTCACGCTCGTCATGTTCACTACTGCGCTCCTCATGAGCGGCTCCAGCAGTTTGCGAGCGAGTTTGCACTTGCAGCCCACTTGCGGCCGCTTGGGGCAAAGGTCCGGCTTGCCCCATCTTGCTCAATTCGCTACGGTGCTTCGCCATGGCGAGGTCGCGAATCCTCTTCGCTTGTTTGTTCGAATTTCTTGCCTGCTCTGATACCACAATGTCACGGACTTAGAGAATTTGCCTAAGCCGTGTGGCACCCTTGCGATAACTTGTAGACTTAGCTGAAATTGCCTAAGCCGCGAGGCACTCTTTGGCCAATGTTCCGGACTTAGCTGGGATTGCCTAAGTCACGAAACGCTGAAGCGTATTTGCCCGCAATGGGTCAGCCCAATTGCAACCTCGTGCCGGTCCCGAAGGACCTGCAAAAAGAGAAGTTGATTAGTTTTACCAACGAGTAAGTTTGCTCGTTCCCAAGGGTGTAAGAATGGTCGCAAGTTTGCAAACGACGGTTCCCAAGGGTGTCGGACGCAAAACACTTCAATTTCTTTGAGTGCTCACGCCCGACTACTATACCGAAGCCCCATCCAACCCTGTGCCACCCTGAGGGTTCCAAGGGGCTGAGATGGCTGACGTTTTGCTCCGCTCAGTCCGGTCATCGCAGCACGCGAAAACGGCCGAAAACTGGGCAGTTTTGGTCTGTTCTGGCTCCGCACAGCGAGCGATCGTTCTACAGCCTGACAGACTGTTTCTGCTCATAATTTCTAGGCAAAATCACCCAAAACCAAGGCAAAACAGGTTTCCAACATTTGTACAAGCACAAACAAAAGCGACGAATGGTTCACAGAACGACCGTTCGTGACAGCCCGCTACCGGACAGTTCCGCCAAAAATCGACCGTCGGCGGTCGATTGAAGGGAGAAATTGATCGCTGACGGTCGATTGAGGGAGGCCGTCGTTGCTCGCGCGCCGTCGTCGCTCGCGTGCCGTCGTGGCCTGTGGGTCGCCAGCGCCCGCGCGCCGTCGTCACTCGCGCGCCGTCACCGCCCACGGGTCGCCAGCGCCCGCGGGTCGCGGGCACTCTTTCTCCCGCGCGGGGAGAAAGATCGAGGCGACATCGCCCCTTTTTCTTTTTTTTAATATTTTAATATTTTAATATCATTATATGGTAAAATATTTATATTATATTTTAATATACCGGGCGGTATGCACCATGCATACTGCCCGGGTACCAATACCGTACCGGTACCGAGATGAACTCGGTACACCGGTACGGACCGGTAAGTCAAACCTTAGAAATTACTATGTTGGACTATCAAATCTTTTTGATGTTAAGGAGTCATTTTGTTCTTTTTAAGTCAGCACATTTGTTGTTGATAACCATAGATTGAAGTACACTTTTAAACATTCTAAGCATAACAATAGTTGAGGCAAAATGAGTTAGCTACATAGAGTAACTTCAATGGCACAAACTCATTAAATATGATAATTCTCATCGTATGATTCATAATGAAACTTTTGATCATCGCAACATCACCTGCAATATCAATATCCAAATGCATGCATCATATATTTAACTTATTTTGTCCAATATTCTTTGTTGCACAAATATATTTTAGGCTAGATTAAGGGTATGACTCACATATGTGGGCCGTACGCCATGTCCAACAAAATAAAAAATAAAAAAAGACAGTTGGACACATGTTCGGCCTTGTCAGTAACGTATTCGTATTCGACACATGTTCGATACGGGTATTACCCCCATATCAACATGCTTGCCGGTAGTAACTTAACTTTTGATCTAGAGTAGTAAGTCACATCGTTTTCTTCGATGACTCCAACAATTGTGAGAAGCCTAGAATCCCTGTTGCTCATTATCTAAACGACAACAAGAGATTCTAGCCACAAGAAAGGAGACCAAAAATGACAAGGAGGTTGTTTTCCATTGCTTAGCCCTACCAAGAGAGGAGGATACCTAAGATGCATCCTGTCGAGAGTACCAAGGTGTTGTTTAAAGACAACATGTATTTTTATGTTTTTGTTTGAATCTTTTATTACTCTTATTTTTGTTGTTGAGCCCCTGATAATTGGCACTTTAATTTAGGTGCAATAGATGTTTTCTTTTTAGTTTTATGCTTGTTCCTAGCTATATATTTCTTCTCCATCAAAACTTTCCATCTTAGAGGTGGCGTCGGATCAATAAATTGTCGAACTTAATCCCCATATGGATCAGATGGTATCAGAGCAACGATCATGTGGTGGTAACCATGAGATAAGAATACATAGAGTCGAACAGAGAGCTATAAGAGTTAAAGTTTAAGCCTCTCACCCTGAGGAAGAAGCATTGAAGGGATGGCGACCAATACTTTGATAGTCTTGGCCAAAGGTTTACTTCTCGTGTCAATCGGGTGTGTTGACCGGTAGCATTGCACGTGTCGCTTCGTACCAGTGTGCTGACGGGACTCCATAAGTGGTGGATTGCGATCCTCGATTCTATATATTTATATATCAATATGGTATGTTTGTCGGACCTAACCCTGAAATTACTCTTACGACATGATATATTGGTACACTATATTTCATTGGTGCATCAATGTGGTGCTGGTTGTAACTTGATCATTGTGAACGACACTTGTCATTGGTGGTACCTAAGGCAAGTATGATTGTGGCATGTATTAGTGCGAAGGTTGGAGAATGTTAAAAATTCTACTTTTGCTATTGATTTGCTGCTCTGTATCATAAGATTGATCAACCTCGGAAAAGTTTGACGAACTATCCCCGTGCTGTTGTTGGCCATAAGATCCTCCATAATATGATGGTTGGGAATAGGATGAGCTCCGCTTTGTTTCTACGTCGTATAGGTTTTGTTGCATCTGCTCAAAATCATCGATTGCCTTCTCCTTCCCTTTCCGTGTATAAACTTGATGACTATCTCGAGCCCCATGATCTGAATCTTGGATGGCATACGTAAACTATTTCTCCTTTGTCCATGCACCACCCTTAAACGAAGTAGACAAAACCATTGATTCCCCGTCGTCGTTACCATCGTCGGTCGACACACTATTGTTTACGTCATCGCTATCTCTATGGACTGAGCGGGTTCCTGAATGTGTCTTTTTGCTCAACTCAATTCTTTCTAATGGTGCGGCTGATACTACTACCTTCCCCTTTGCCTTTCCATGTTGGTCAGACGATTGTGATAGTTGGGTGTCATGACCTTATGTACTCTAACTCGAGGATGTCTGGCTCCTTCCGCCACGTTTTGATTGAGCGACATCTTTCTCCTGCAAGGGATGTTACTCTTCTTCTATTGCCTCGTTGATAAAACGAGAAAGACTTGGAGGATCTTCCCTCTCATCAAGTAAAGGGTTTCCTTGGTTTTTGATAGAACCCCAGAAGGAGTTCTATAGATTTTGATCCTTGAGGGGGATCAACCCTTGGAACGTTGTAGGGGTTCCTCCCTCCTAGACTCGGCACAAGCCTGAAATAAAATTGATAATTGCTTGATAAAAAGAGGTGGAGGCTACGTGCTTATATAGGGCTTCAAACCCTAGCCCTAGGGGGTGCTTGCCTAATTAAAATTATCCTTTTGCCCCTTCTATAGCCTACCTGCCTTAGAGGGAATAGGTGGCGGCTAGGTTGGCTCTATAGCCGACCTAAACATGGGGAAACCCTGGTCGACCAGCCCAGTAAAGGGGGCGGCGGCTACTAAATTCTAAGGCCCCAATCTAAACCCTGACAACACTTATTTATAGGATAGAAGTGGCTAGGTGGGTTTTATTTCAATATCATAGGGTTTTATTGACGACTTCTAGGGAGATTAAGACTCAACCCTGCTGGAGTCCTATCAGTTTTCCATTGCTTCGACCTGTTCCAATATTGGTTGTGAATCTTTGTTGTAGTATTAGAGGTCGAAGGGATCAATCTTAGGAATTTTTAGCTCCTTGTCTAGTTTAGCACATCGCAACCTTAGCCACATGTTGTAATTGACATATACTAAGTTCTTCAACTGTCTATATCATAGTCTATTGCGGACCTTCGTATGAATCAACGCGAATGTTACTGATTACACTCGTAGCCATTTGGTGTTGTCGTCTTATGAAAGTACACGCATCGCAACCTTTCTTAAATTGGGTGCGGACCCTTCAAATTGTAGCCACGATTCGACTACAAAAAAAAAATATAAATAAGACTTTATTAGCATAACAGATCATTAATGTTAATTTTAATTTATAGTCAAAGATAGGTGTATAACTTTCTCTTACTAGGATTCATATTATAACGACACGATATAGCTATACCATTGGAGAATGAATCGATACTTTCCCGAATTAATTGACCCTTCATAATAGCCTTCGCTCCATCGACACTTTATAGCAAGAGTCAGTATATAATGTTTCTTAGTGTGGATAATAAATTTGATTGTCCTAAGACTATACCGAAACTGAATGACTAAATCTAGATAATACATTGCAAGACGAATAATTTTGTCAGTAAAAAACTATTGAATATTGAATATTCATATGATAAATAACTATGATTATGAATTTTCTTGCATTGTGGATATTTTGGTCCATATGAACTTTGATCTTGCGGTTGATGATATGTAAGTATTGACCAACCTTAAAATTACTAGATAATGCTTTCTTAACCTCTTCTCTTGTTGTAAGCAACATATGTCTAAGATAAGGCATTTGCAGACACTTCTCCATGTTGACTTTATGGAGGACAATGTAAAGTGGTTTCGTTGTTATAATTTCATTCATGACCTCTTAAAATATAGAATAAAGAACTGTCTTTTCCACTTTTTTTTTATCACTTAGCTTTTTAATATAGAATAAGTTAATGCGCAACTAAAGCACCAGAACTTCCACTTTATTTCTTATTCTGAATCGACCTAAACTCTCAAGTCATAATGGAATGAAAAATGTGATTGAGCTCCCGTTACTACTTAAAATCCATATTCTTATCCTGTGCTCCTTCGTATAGTTATGGTTCTCTACCACTTGAAGAATCGCTTGTTGCTGAAGATCCTTATCTCCTCCTAGACTTAACAAAACGAGATTACTTGAGAACTAAAACATCATTAACTGAGTAAGCTAGTAAAGAATCTACTACAGAACCACTTGCTGTTGACAAGCGAGCAGCCAAGACAGTAGGCTAAAGCAATGAAATTCGAGCAATGCTTGGTCACCTACAATGAAATTCTGTCCTGAAGTAGGGTATCTTTCTGTTCGAGTTGCAACAAATCGAGCAATGCTTGGTCGGGGTATCTCACCATTTATAAACTTCCATATCAAGGAGTGCACTCAATGATGGTTATATATAAACTTTGTCATTGACTGTGCCTTTGCCATACACTTCCCTATTGATGGTAACTCTCCAATGTCCTTTATCATGAGATTTATGCAAAGAGGTGCACATAGAGCCCAAAACAGTGTTTTTCTTTACTCCATAAATTGTAGACCCGCCTTCTTAAAATTAGCTCCAATGTTAGTCAAAATCTAGACATTATACTATGGCTCGATCTTCTCTACCAGTGTCGATTAGGTTCTTAATGTAGTTTGCATCTTGAAATTTATTGGAAGCATTAACCAATTTATGAAATACGACCCTTCTGTTATAATACAGAAGAAAGTCGATACTCATTTTTGTAGGCTCGGTCCAATTATCACACATCAGTGTTACCCCATGCTCATCTTACTGCCTCTTCATGGAGTTGGTCCAATCCATTAGTTCTACCACCTCCTCATTTAAATAAGCATCGTGTATCTCCTTCAGTGTTGGAGATTGGATCCCTGTGCTAGTCTTTTGGGTTGAAGACACCATACTCTGATAATATGAACTTTTAGCTGTGTTTGCTTGAATCTTGTGGAAGTTGAACCACTTTGTTATTATTGCCTTACCAATATCTTGTTTCTTTAAATTTGTGTCGGCATCATCAATTCTTATTTGTTTTGTTGTTTGTAGAGGATAGGCTTGTGGATCAATTTCAACAATATCAAGTGCTAACCTCTTGCTAAGTCCTCTCATAAAACCTTGGATTCCACACTGCGTCATTCTACCAATCTTGCTCAAGTTACGAGGGGCAGTTGGTTGTTTCGTGTTGGCACTCCTTTGGAATCCCTATGGTATAGACCCACTGCCCCCGTCGATGTCTCATTGCCTCATATATGTATTGATGCTCTAGTGATGCACGAATACTAGCTCTAAGATCCAGGTCGACATCATGGCCGCAACCCTTGTATTCATCATAAAAGGGTTTTTGTGTAGCCCGCCTGTATTCTTTCTGTTCCTTGGCCTTCATTTGAATTGCATCGTCCGTTGCCTATAGTAGCTTATCTTGATATATTTGATAGATTTTCGTCGGAGCCTTTTTGTATTTTGCAATATCAGGATAGCCATCGTCCAAATGTTGCTTTAGCCGAGTGATTCCTCCACCCCGATCGATGTAGTCACAATGAATGCACTTGCCAATGATGATGGTTGCTGTCCAAACGATGGGCATGATCCCAAGCCTTATCATATGCCTGCTCCTTTTGGTCTCATATTTATACAAAAATTGATCAAATTAACAAGCTACAATCAGCCTTAATTTTGATCGAATTTGAAATAACAAGCTTACGGTTATATGTAATGAACCCTACTTTACCACTATAAACATATCAATCATTCTGATAGGCATTAAATACATAAAATTGACCTAATATAGGTCAAATTTTGTTGAGATCAGCATTAAATCCACTAAATAGGTTTGACTTACCGGTCTGTACCGGGCGGTATGCACAATGCGTACCGCTCGGTATTAAAATATAATATAATAACTTTTATAATATAATATTATATAATATAAATATTAAAATATTAAAATATTGAAAAAAAGGGAAAAGGGGGCGACGTCGCCTCGATCTGTCTCCCCGTGCGGGGAGACGCTCCGTCTCCTCGCGCGGGAGAAAAAGCGGCTGCGGGCGGTGATCGCGCGCAGGCGACCCGCGGCCGGCGACGGCGTGCAGGCAACCGCGGGCGGTGACGGTAGGCGGGCGAGGACGGTGGGCAGGCGAGGTATTCTTTCTTCCCCTCTTCTTTTTTTTTTCTCTTTTCCTCTTCTTCCCTTTTTCTTCCTCAATCGACCGCCGATGGTCGATCTCTCTCAATCGACCGCCGACGGTCGATTTCTTCTTCAATCGGTCGTCGACGGTCGAAATTGACCGCTGATGGTAGATTTTTGACGTAACCGCCCGGTAGTGGGCGGTCCGCATACCGGTAACCTAGCGGACCGGTATTTACCTCCCGTACCGGGCGGTACAGGTTGAAATTGCAAACCTTGCTAAATACAGCATTAAAATCTGCATTAATGCCTAATTAACCTTTGCGATTATAAACATGTCAATCACACTAATTGGCATTAAATATATAGAATTGACTCAAATTCGATGATATCAGCATTACATCTACTAATCACGGCATTAGAAAAACTTATTTACTCTCTAATTAGCTCTCTTTTACTACTATAAATGGGTCAAGCACCCTAATAGGCAAAATACATAAATTAGACTCAATATGAGTGAAATTAAGATGAAATTATCATTAAATCTGCTAATCACAGTATTAAAAAACTTAATTACTCCCTAATTAGCTCTATTTTATGATATAAACATGTCAAACATCCTAATAAGCATTAAATACACAGAATTGCCCTAATATGAGTCAAATTACAATGAAATTATCATTAAATCCACTAATCTCCGCATAAAAAACTTAATTATTGCCAAATTAGTCCTCTTTTGCCATAATAAACTTTTCAAACACACTAATAGGCATTAAATACATAGAATTTATCTAATATGAGTCAAATTATAATTAAACCAAGGTTTGACTTATCGGTCCGTACGGGTGTACCAACATATTGTCGGTATCGGTACGGGACCCGTATCGGGCGGTATGCACAGTGCATACCTCCCGGTATTAAATATAATATAATATTTTTATAATATAATATTAAAATATTAAGAAAAAAGAGAAGGGGGTGACGTCGCCTCGATCTGTCTCCCCGCGTGGGAGAAAAAGCTGCAGCGGCCGCGGGCGGCGATCGCGCGCTGGCGGCCCACGGGCGGCGACGGCGCGCAGGTGACCACGGGCGGCGACGGCAGGCGGGCGAGGACGGCGCGTGGGCGAGGTATTCTTTCTTCCCCTCTTTTTTTTTTTTTTCTTTTCCTCTTCTTCTTCCATTTTTCTTTCTCAATCGACCGTCGACGGTCGATTTCTTCTTCAATCGGTCGCCGACGGTCGATTTCTTCTTCAATCGGTCGCCGACGCCGAAATCGACCACTGACAGTCGATTTTTGACAGAACCGTTCGGTAGCGGGCGGTCCGTGTATCGGTAACCTGGCGGACTGGTATGTACCGCCCGTATCGGGCGGTACAGGTCGAAATTGCAAACCTTGGATTAAACTATCATTAAATCCACTAATCACAAGATTAAAAAATTTATTTACTCCCTAATTAGCCCTCTTTATCACTATAAATATGTCAAGCATTCAAATAGGCATTAAATTCATATAATTGACCCAATATAGGTCAAATTTTGATGAAATCATCATTAAATCCACAATCACAATATTAAAAACCTTAATTACTCCCTAATTAGCTGTCTTTTATGACTATAAATATGTCAAACACCCTAGTAGACATTAACCACATAGAATATGGCTAATTATGTCATAAATCAATAAAGAACTAGAAAGGAAATACATACCTCTTGATTAAAGTGATCCTCCACTAAATGAAGTGTTAAACCTCCCAAATGGGCCTCCCAAATTAGAGTAATCCACAAATTGTAGCATTGCTTGAGTTGAAGAGGGTGAAAATATGAGAAAGAGAGATATGAGTGAGAATGAGTTAGATAAAGTGTGAGAGTTAAGTAGATTGAAATAGGAGAGGAAAGGGTTTAAAGCCCCTTTCAAATGCTTCCAACGATCAAATTTACCATTAAAAACATTTAATCTCAGCCATTGATCTATAATGATCAAAATCCGACCATTATTGAGTTTCGACCTTGCCTATCCGATTTAGACCCCGTATCGCTCGATGGGGGGTCCCTAGTTATAAATTCCCTAGTACATGGCGGTTTACGTTTCGTTCACCTGTTGCACCGATATGTACCGCCTACATTATACCGTATTGGATGATACAACAAATATTGGCCTTGGCTGATCTTACTGCTTTGATGGTGGGACCAGATAGAGATTGTGATGGGTTGGTTGCAAGTCTAAGCTAACCCTTTGACAACCAGCAACTAAGTAAAGAGTGACATAGCAAAAAAGAGAGCGTGGTCTTCATCCAAGACGTGCAGTAATGAAGAAGATGCTGCTGAGCAAAGCATTGGCATAAGAATTTAGCCTTTTTTAGTTGGGGCTCACAACGACATACCCTCCTACGATAGCTCGAACAATGCTAGAGTATTAGACACATGGATAAAGCAACTTGACACTTTGATCAATATGATTACAACAAGGATAAGGTGATGCTTTCACAACTAAAGTTGATGGGATGCACGCTCACATGATGGAAAGCCTTATCTTCGAACCAACGATGATGATGACGTATTATTGACAAAATTTAAAAAGCTCATACTAGAAGAATTATACCCTATGAGGTATCTTAAAGAACGATAAATGAAATAACGTTACTTACGCCAAGGGACCAATCCGTGCAAGAGTACACCATCGAGTTTTGACGACAAGCAGTGACGCTTGTAATATCTCTCGATGATCAATTGATAATGATGAAATACACCTCCGGGCTCTATGTACAAATTCATAGAGTTGAGCCAATTCAAAGTATATGATATTTCGATCACTAGCTACATGGCGATGACGATTTCTCACTGATAATGAGAAGCCCATTGAAAAGGCCAAATGAAGCCACCCGAAGGCTCAAGAAAATTTCGAGGAGGGTAAAACTTCTTCCTCGAAACAAAGTGATTTTTTATGAACATTGTAAAACTGCAGGTCAGTCCAAAGAAAAATGTTAGAAGGTTCATCCGGAACTTTTCTCAAAGAAGTGGTCGAAGAACGATCAAAGTTGGTGAATCGCGGCCACATTCGTGGGTGATGATTCCATCGACCTGACACTAGTTCTTTACGCTGATCCGAGTCTATTGTTGATGGCTAGATAAAAAGTTATAGACTCAAATCTGACCCCTAGTCCAAAAATTCGAGAAGAGCTATTCATTATAAAGATCCAATTGAAGCAAGAAGTCATTGGCCCGATTTTCGACATCAGGTGTGAAAGAACCTCATTTCGACGAGTTTGGTCAAGAAGCTCGACCTTAAGACGACCTCGCATTCATGCCCATATCTTATTTGGATGGCTTCATGATGATTTGGAGGCAAAGATCAACCAACAATAGAAGGTACAATTCACCATCATAAAGTAATTGATTGATGAGGTGACATGTAAGGTGGTTCCGCTTGACATATGCCAAGTCATCCTTGGGACTTATCATTTACTTTTGTCGAGCCCAAAAGTATCAACTCCAAAAGGATGGAATCGTTACCTGAGATTTGATTGGTTCGACAAAAGACTTAACATCCACCGACTTGGCAAATAGGATGATGAATGTTTGTTGAAAACTCATGGCCCTCACTTTGGTATATAAGAGATAACAACCTTCCAACATGATGAAGGAGGAGAAACTAAAAAGGGTAGTAGCAAGCCTCAAGCCACAAGAAGACAAAGAAAGCCCTTGAGTCGATAGTAATCGACATCAAGAACCCCTTCAAAATGGCACGTGTAGGTGGCATGGTCAAGCACGGCGACACCGACCACATTGACAGATCAAAACAAAAAACCTCTAATCGACAGATGGAGAGAGAAGAAATCTAAAAAAAAATCATCAGAAGTTGAATTATCTAATTGGGGGAGTTGTGATCAGGGATGATCTCAACGACACTCAATTGGAATCTCGAACAAGCTCCAAAGCTCAGCCAATATAGAGTAAATCGAGCTAAGTCATCACTCAAGCTTCAAAGCCTAATTCGGTCAGCCCAAGTCAGCTCCTATTTAGTGCCACATTTGCTCAATACCCAATCCGAGTCGGACTCGGATTAGGGCAGCATGTGGCTCATTGGTAAGGCACACCTATGGGCATTGGCCTTAACAAGTCGTGAAGGCATTAGAAGTCCTAAAGTTATTAGGACCATCCAAGTCCTAAAAGTAGGACCCTTGGGGCACCTCTCTACCTATAAAACTAAGGGGGCACAACACTTTTGAACATTCCCAAAAAAACAGAAGCCAGCCGGCCCTAGGTAGCGGCCTTTAGCCGAGATAGAGAAAAGAAGGAGAGAGGAGTTCGACAGTCGTCAAAGTTCAAACCGATCTCCAAAGGCAGCAGCCCTTATTCCTTTGATCGAGCTTTCAATCGACCTAGAGTTGAGACTAGTCGAGAGCAATAAAAAAAGAAGAGAAGAAGAGGAAAAGGCCTTCGGCAGTTTGCAGCAACAACTCCATCAACGGGTGACAACTTCCTGTACAAAGCAACAAAGCCATATCATCTTCTTTGGCAACTCCAGTAGTTCTTATGGGAATCCCAGGAATCCCAAAAGCCCTGTCGCTCGTTGTCTTAAACATTAGGAGGAGAATCCAACAGTATGGGAGGAGACCGAAACCAACAAGGAGATCAACCTGTATATTAACATATTTTCTTTCAAATCTTTTATTGCTCTTGTTTCCATTGCTTAGCTCCTTGTAGTTGGCATTTTAATTTACAAGCAATATAGGTTCTTTTCCTTTTGGTTATACGTTTGTTTCTAGAGATATTTTTCTCCTCTACTAAAACTTTTTATCTGAGAGGTGATATCGAATCGACAAACGATTGTACTCGAACCCCATACAACTAAAGAGAGAACCAGGAAGTGAAATTTTAACAAATTGAGATCAACATTGATTAAAGCAGCATCAATATGTTAAGAGAGTTGTGGCAGTTAACGATATTTTTCTCCTCTGCCAAAACTTTCTATCCGAGAGGTGATATCGGATCGACAAACCCTCGTACTTGAACCCCATACAAATAAATAGAGAACTAGGAAGCGAAATTTTAACAAAATTGAGATCAACATTGATTAAAGCAGCATCAATATGTTAAGAGAGTTGTGTTAGTACAAGGTTTGTTGTCTCGAATCTTATCGCTCGGTAGAGGCTTTACATATTGATTAAAGTAGCATCAATATGTTAAGAAGAGGACTTGGAGATTTCTTTGTCCGATCCGTTGCCCGCGGGTGATTTCTTCTCCCTGCGTGGGAAAAAGAAACGTCTCCCCTTGTGGGGAGTAGGAATGAGGCGACGTCGCCCTTTTGTTTTACTTATACTATATTATATTATATTATATTATATAATACTATATTATATTGAGTGGTATGCCCCAAGCGTACTACTCGGTATCGGGTACCATACTCAGCTCGGTACGTCGGTATGGACCGGTATGGCAATCCTTGGGATATATATATGTGTGTGTGTATGTACAAGGTCTGTAATACCGATAGTTACTGGCCGTACTGGGTGGTACGGACCGGTCCGCCCACTGACCGGAACGCGGACTGCTCGTTACCATGCGGTACGTACTAGTCCACCTGTTGATCGGTATGCTGACTGCCCGCTACCGGGCGGGACCCCCGATTTGGGCAGTTTCCGCCCCGTTACCGCTCGAAATCGACTACAGTCAATTTCGACCGTTGCCAATCGCTGTCGGGCGGTAACGGTCGATTTTGGTCAAGAGAAAGAAGAGGGAGAAGAAGAGGGAGAAGAAGAGGGAGAATAAAATAGAAAACTTGGAGTCCGACGTTGCTCTCCGCCCGCGGGCTATTTCTTCGCTAGTGCGATTCGTCGCCCGTGCGAGATATCTTCTCCTCGCGCAAGGAGAAGAAACGTCTTCCCACGTGGGGAGAAGGAACGAGGCGATGTTGCTCCTTTTTTTTATTTTTTAACTTTATATATATATATATATATATACACCGAGCTGTATGCCTAGTCATACCCCTTAGTACCAGTGTATGTACCGTACCATACCGAGTTGAGCTCAGTACGTCGATACAGTATAGTTTAGCGAATCTTGTGTGTATATATATATATATGCATACTGCTCAATATGCCCATATCATACCATACCGAGCTTGGTATGTAATACAAAATTATGAACCTTGGTTAGTACAAGCCATTTTTATAGAGGGATGACATATGGGAGATTCAAAGAATTGAAATGAGGGAAACCAGGAAGCAGAGAGTAATAGAAGGAGAAAAATGATTATAGGTGAGGCAAATATTAAAGAATCAGCAGTATAATCTCTCTCTTTCTCTGGCTTAAACTAGAGGATGTTCTTATTGCACATACGATAACAAACTATAATTGATTTGACTGTTAAAATCAGCTGCATGGATCTTTTTTTGATGTGGACATAGGATGAGGGACACATTATTAGTTAACGCAGAGATCAAATTTCTTTTAGGGTATAGTTTACTATAACTCTTGCATGTTCCTCTGCTACTTCTCGCGTTACTTGGAAGGTAACACCTTCCTTTAGATATTTGGTGTTGAGTCAATTATAATTTTTTTCAAACTTCATTTTGCCACGCTTTGACTGGGAAAGCCATCATCACATATGAGAGAGAGATTGGGGTATTATCATAATGTGGCCTTCCAATTTGAGCAACTGGTCCTTCTGGACACTTCAGTCATGTCCTGTGTTTCATGTTTTTTCTCTATGTGACAGCTGCTATCAAGGTTTGCGATATCGGGCGATAAGGCCCTATACCGAGTGGTACGTATCGGTCTGCCAACTGATCGGTACGCGGACCGCCCGCTACTGGTACCGTCGAAATCGATCATTGGCGGTTGATTTCGACTGTCAACGGTCGATTTCGTCCGGTATTAGCCGAGGGAGGGAGAGAGAAGAAGAGGGAGAAGAAGAGGGAGAAAAACCTAGTTTCCTCGCGCCCTGCTTTTCCTTGGTTCCCCGCGCGATCCATCGCCCGAGAGCAATTTCTTTAACGGCAGGCGATTTCTTCTCCCTGTTGTCACGGGCTTAGCTGATTTTGCCTAAGCCGTGCGGCGCCCATGCTTGTCTGTCTGCAAAGGTCAACCTTCCCCGAGATCTCCTACGGTCCCTTAGACTTACAAAAGAGAAAATGAGCCAGAAGAAGCAATTCTAACAGGATCCACAAGCAACTGCTCAAGAAAATATTTTATAATGCCAATACAAATTACACCCATGGACATTACAAACTCCGAAAGGTTGCACACTAAGGATAATGGTCCATTACAGACCGAAGTCCCCACAAGTTCTTACAAGACACACTCGTATTTACATTCCAAAATCGGCCACAATCTAAACCAAACTAGGGCTACCAAGCCTACTGCAAGCCAGCAACTTGCTATACAAGGTATGTACACAAACCGAAGGACACAGACAAACATGAGCATTTCATCGAATACCTTGTTTACATTTTTGTCCATGACATTCTCCCCCACTTATTCCTTCGACGTCCTCGTCGAAGCCACTGTAGACGTTGCATCTCCTTGCATTTTGCTGAATTTTCAATCTTCTGCTTTGGCTGCAACACGCCCCTTTGGCTCCCAATCGCTCTCCGCCCCTGTTGCTAAGTAGTCGAACTCTGATCCGCCATGCTGCTTCAACTCACCAATGACTGAATCTGGTGTGGGGTTGGCTGAGTTGTGCTGATCCTTGTTAACTCTCGCGGATCCTTCTGATGAAGGAAAAGACCTGCCTTATTATGCGCCAGTATCGCAGTATACTCATGTTGCTTGAATTGAATGGATGCTTGTTGGAACTTTGACGAGCATCGCCTCGCAGACGTTAAGGTTTTTGAGGTCATTCCTCCACAATGTTTGCTCATTGATCCTTCTTCCACGTTTAGTTGTCACTTCCAAGTAGGTTCGCATCACTCACGCTTTCGATTGTATTCAATTAGGAAATTAAGCGGACAATCTACTCTCAGTAGTACTGATCACCAATGGTGGGGATTTGACAACTATTATCTTTCGTAAGTTTTCTTTGAAGGGTCACTAAACTTATGCATAGCTCCTCTGCTAGATAAATAAGAGAACTGGGATACTCGACTTCACCCATTCTCTTAGTAGTTGAGAAGGCAAGGCTACTTGGCTTCGCTCACCTCCTCGAGTTAAGAGAATTGGGGTACTCAGTTTCGCCCATTCTCCCGAGTTGAGAAAGTAAATGTTATTCGATTTCACCTACCTCCTCGAGTTTGTACTTCATGCATTGAGCTGGTTATTAATATTCGCCCGCTCTTTGCTCACACTTCCGAAGCACTTGAAGTGTTTGCACTCCTTGCGTTGAGTTAGCTACTATGATTCGCCTTCCCACTGTCATTGAACTTCTAGAATGCAAGAAGTTTTGCTCGAAAAGAGCAAAAAGTTTACCTTAACTTGGAGTCCCCCAACTTGGAGTAAGTCTTTGATAGTTTTGTAAGTCTTTGATAGTTTTGTCGCCTCTGGGATTGTACCGTCTTCTCTATCACCTTTGTCGCCTACTCCTCTAAGTAGAAAAGGTACAGTACCGCGTACTGCCTACTTCGTTCTTTGGTCGAGAACCTCTGCATCAACCCGAAGTCCCTCGTTTTCGGCTATCTTGATGAAAAGCCCACCGACACCGGTCTTATGAAGTTCCTTGGCCTCTGCCCTTCCGCCCTATCTTGGTACTTGGAGTTTGCCTCTCATTCTCTACCTTTTCGGCCCCTTTTACGACCAATGCTCTCCCTCCATGAGAGCAAGGGATCGATGACTCCACGGAAGTCCCGCCTCTACGGTACCATGCCGCTGCCAAGCCCATGACCCTACTATCCGCTGCCTTGCATCTGCATCCCTTCCTTCACGATCGGTAGATCCGCCTCTGCGGCACTGTGGCGCTCCTCCGAGTCCACCTCCTTTCTAACTGACACTTTGCCTTTTGGGTAGCTAAGCCCCATTGGACTCGTCGTCGCTTCCTCGCCCCTTTCAACCACCTGCTTCAACACCACTGTGTCCTCCTAGCAGTTCTCCTTAGTCGATGGAAAGACAAACTGCAACTCTCATTCATGGCCTCCGCCATCTTGTTGCCGGGCTCGCGCCGATTTTGTTCTCCTTAGGTTCCTTGGTAGCAACGTTCGCTTACTCGGCCTTGTCCTCTGACTTGCCGGGCTCCCTTAAGCGAATGTGAGCACTGAAGTAATCCAACTCTCCAGTCGCTCCGATCATACCTTTGTATAATCAAGTCCCCTCCATGGGACTCACTGGTACTTGCAATCTGACTTCTCCGTCGATAGTACATAGCCACCATATGCTGATGACCAAGACTTTCATCTGATGCAAGCTTCGATGTGCACACACGGAAGACCCGCCTATGCGGTACCATGACATTCACCCCTTGAATCCATAGCCTTCTTGCCGTTGCATTGTTCACCGAAGTGGAGCTCCCAGCAGCTCCTGATCATTCACATGATCACGTCCCCCTCCATGGTACTCACTGGTACTTGCACTTGGACTTCTTCCTCGGTGGTATACAGCTCCCATATGCTGATGACTAAGGCTTTCATCCAATGCAAGCTCCGATGCACACACGAAGACCCGCCTCTGCGGTACCACGATATTCACTCCTTGAATCCATAGCACTTCTCCTTGTTGTGTCGTACATGATATTCACGGGACACGATCGCCTGTGTTGCATCGCCACGAACTATTCCACTACGATCCGTTACACAATGTCGCCTCCTGGTGACATCTCCATTGCATACAGATTCTCGTGTGATGAACTCGGACTACGATTTCTCCATGTGTGGCCTCTGGCAATACATCGTAGAGCCTCCGCCATCTCCGATTGTTGGTTCGCTCCCTTGGCAATTCACCTTCATCCACCCACTCTTGGGTCATACCTGAACGAAACATAGCTCTAGGACAGTCCGTCGCCTAGTAGCTCCTGAAGTCCCCTGACTTCGTTAGAATTGGTGCGTCATTGTCTGGATCCTGGGCCTCTATCACCTACCAGCATAATCTCCGCTATGCACCACTTCTTCCTAACAACTCGAATGGCAACACTGTGATATATTATTCTTCAAGAGTACCCGCCTCTGCGTCCTCTTGCCTCGTGCTAAGGTCTCCTGATCCTAACTTTGCCTCCGCAAGTTGAATCACCTTAGTTACTCCATCAAATGCATCTTTGAGGTAACTTGCATGTGCCTCGAAGCTCCCTTTGTCTTTGGCACCATGCAAGATAAGTTCGTCCCATCAGAATGAAGAACCCATGGAACGACATGATCCCACTCTTGCTTCTACAGAGTTCATGCCCTTGACCTCTGTCCAAGGAAAGCTCCGTGCCTTCGCTCCATGTTCCATCTTCTATGTCGACTTCCTTCATGCGGCTTGGATACTTCACCAAGTTCCATCCAAGTAGCTCCGCTTCTCGATTTGCATTGGGTTAATGATGATCCTCGCGCCCACTATTCCACGAGTCAACCCTCCGTTAAGTTCGATTTTCACATCGACTCTTCATGCGGCTTGGATACTTCACCAAGTTCCACCTAAGTCACTCCGCTCCTCGATTTGCATTTAGTTGATAGTGGCCCTCGCGTCCACCATTCCACGGGTCAACCCTCCGTTGAGTTAGATTTCCATATTGACTCGAAGTGTGCCTTCATTTGATGTTGCCTTGGATTGCTCGCCCACTTGATCTTGAAATGCATCCACCAATGCATTACCTCATTCGAGATCATGCGACGACTCTTCGTCGCTCACTCGGTCCGTTGAGTTTTGTGGAGATATTGCCTTGAGAAACTCTTCCTCAATATGTGTGGTCCGTTGCATATGATTCTCCCTCTAGAGAACTAGAACTTATCCCTCTTAGATATCTGTCCTGCTGGAGCAACTTTCCTCTTGCATTCTTCCCGTTGGAAGTTTCGGAGACCATCATCCCCTTTGGGCTACTCCGTCTTGCTGAACAACTTTTGCCTTGTTTTGCCCCGTAAATGCACTTGCTAAATTATGACGCTTCGCTAATACAGTCTCCATTGCACCCTTCAAGGTCTAGCAACGTGCTGAACTTGTTGTACACTTCAGCCGCCTACTTATATATCCTTTCCATGCCGAAGAGAAAGTTCTGATGCTTCATGACACTGAGTTCTGATCGCACCTTGGGATGGGCACGAACATTCTGTCGTCTGTGTACAAGCCCTTGCATGAGTACCGAATCCTTCGAGTTAGCAATTCCCCTCACCTCTGTGAGCTTTGCATAACTCTTACGGTCATTGAGCAACACATCCCATTTTACACGGTCTCATCTTTCACCAAGCGCCCCACTTTGCCTTGAGCACCGTTAAGTTTGGTTGCCAACGTCGAGCCATAGCTCGAACTCAGCCATCCCAATCTTTGTGCGCTACACATTCTTCTTCGCTTGTTTGTCCTCGTGGTACCTCTCGCGCAAAGGATTGGCCATTCCTCTGAATGCCAAGTCTAGATGCCCACTCCTCTGAGCGACTCCTTTCCCTACATCTCAATGTCCGTTTCTCCCAAACGGTTGCGCGTGTTGGCTGTCCTCCATATAGCCTAGCTAGGTCCCCCACGTTTGTATGGCGAGTGTTTCTGCATATGCTTGTCCCACTCTGATATCACAATGTCACGGGCTTAGTTGATTTTGCCTAAGCCGTGCGGCACCCATGTGTGTCCATCCGCAAAGGTCAGCCTTCTCCGAGATCTCCTAGGGTCCCATAGACTTACAAAAGAGAAAATGGTCCAGAAAAGCAATTCCAACGGGATCCACAAGCAACTGCTCAAGCAAACACTTTATAAAGCCAATACAAATTACACCCATAGACATAACAAACTCCAAAAGGTTGCACACAAAGGATAATGGTCCATTACAGACCGAAGTCCCCACAAGTGCTTACAAGACACACTCGTATTTATAAGCCAAAATCGACCACAATCCAAACCAAACTAGGGCTGCCAAGCCTACTGCAAGCCCGCTACTTGCTATACAAGATATGTACACAAACCGAAGGACACGGACAAATATGAGCATTTCATCGAACACCTTGTTTACATTTTTGTCCGTGACACTGTGGGGGGAGACGAAACGTCTCCTCGTGCGGGGAGAAGAAACGAGGCGACGTTACCACTTTTTATTTTTTTAATTTATATTATATATTATATTATATTATATTATATTATACTGAGCTCGATATGCTGGCACGGACCGGTATGGCAATCCTTGGCTACTACATGGTTTTTGTGGCAAAAAAAGAAATCTTTAGTATTTAAGGCATGTAATACAAGAATATGGACTTGTTCCAGTTTTTATCTTGGCTAAAACAATCATATTATTTCATAAGTAGAACAGCATTTTTTTTCTGTCTTGATGCTTATGGTCTCTTTTTGTTCAAAATTTTGAGAGTTCTATGCTACAGTGTTATCTATGATAGTAGTGCATGCAGGATGTCAATTGCTTACAAACGTAATATGGATATCCAAAAGATTATTTCTAAATCTTTTGTGCATTTATTAATAATTCCTCATGAGTTCAATCTTTCTTTATTTGACTTCCAACTCTGCTGGAGGCTTAACAGAATAAAAGAGTATTTCTAAATCTTTTGTGCATCTAGTAATAATTCCTCATGAATTCAATCTTTCTTTCTTTGAGGTTTAGTTTTGTTGGAGGCTTAAAAGAATTTCTGGATTATTTTAAAAATCTTGAGTTGACAATTTGTAGGAACAAAATGCTGAAGCTTTATTTGGTATGATGGACAAGACAAATTACCTGTTTCAAATGGGTTTCACTGAAGAAGAAGTGTCAACTGCTATTGATAATTTTGGTAAGTTGAAATTTTAAATGTACTGGTAAGGGTTCATCTTTTTCTTATGAACTAGGAGGTGTTATTGTGAACTTGATTATACTAAATTTCTAAATTTTTTGTGGAAATGCAAGGACATGTCATGATGATTTTTTTTTTTTCATATAAAGCAGATATTTATTGTCATTCGATTCAGTCAAAATAATGCATGGCAGTGGTCTAACCTTTTTGGGTTTTGTCACCCCATTATACTGAATTAGCTGATACAATCAATTTATGTATAAACTCCAGAAACATACCTTACAGATTTCTTTTCCCGAATTTTATTTGTTTACCTCTGTTGCTATTTCATAATAGTTTCTCAGCTTTCTCTAATTACACATGTTTAAGTGTTGGTGGTATTGCTTAGGATGCTGAATTGGTGGTACACAGGAGTTTCAAATGCTTGTTTTTGATGCACTTGCTCAAACTTATTTTGTGTGTTACTCTGAAAAAAAAACTTTTAGTTCACCTTGCCACACCTTATATAATGTTAAAACTTAAAAGAAGTGTGGAAGAGAATGAAGTGGTCTGTTGTAATTTGAAAAACAATATGAAGGAGTTGAAATTTGTAACTTGTACTCAAAGCGGTTATAACGCATACTGAGCAGGTTCTGTACCTGTTATCATTAAAGATGATAATTTTGTTGCAGATTTTGGTCGCAGCAAATAGGATAAGTAAATAGTATCATCTGTCATAGAAACAGATGGGTCATTAGCCATTAAAAAAAGGGTAAGATAAGTCAGGAAGAGCATTGTGGGTGATGTGAAACAATAGGAAGAGAAGATAAGAGGGCAAGAAAAGAAGTGAGATATGGGAGAAAATAAAAGATAACACTCTTTTTTCAAGAGAAAAGAGATAACTAAGAGCTAGTAGCTCAAAGATATAAAAATATGTTATGGTTTTAAAAACTAGACTACCTCACAAATCTTTCTCCCCTTCCCTTTTGTAGATATACATTAAATCTTTCAACCGCCTAATTAATAAGTCATACTTTACTAAAGGTCAACCACAAATTACAATACATAATGAATACATGGTACTTTGTGTTTGGTCGCTTCGAGTTTGAAGATAAACACAAGATACAAACAATCTTCTTAGAATTTGATAAGTTTGAGGTTTGGAAGTTTATTATCATGGAGTTTGGGAGCATTCAATGCTCCCCAAGGACTGCATCATCCTTCGCAAGCGAGAAAGAACTCGTCCACTAGTGACATCGTTGTTGCCATAACAAATGATGTAGTGTGTATTGAATGTGTAGTGTGTAAGCACTATCATTGTTCCTCTTGAGATCTCGACAAAGACTAATTTTCTTCTCTTTGAGTTTATTATAAGTTCTTGCTAAAAAATATTTTTTTAGTTTTTTCAAAAAGACCCAAACAAGATCTTCTTCAAAGGTCTTTATAGGACGATGCTTGTTGGCCCTTTTTTTGTAAACTTTGGGACATAATCTTCATGATGACTCTGTATGCATAACTTTCATGAATCTTCATGGTTAGGGTATCTCTTATTGCATCAAATCCTTTTAATTGAGCAAGTATAATATTATGAGGTGATCGTTGTCAATTGAGTGCAATTGCTACTTGACTATGTGACAAAAGCATACAATTGTAAAAATACTACCCATCTTGCATGTCACCTATTGAGATTTGCTTGAGAATTTAAATGTTTAGGAGCTTTATGATCAAAATTTAGGATGAATTCTCTTTGAATTAAATAAGGTCTTCAATGCCGTAATAATTGAACAATAGCATAAGATTTAATATCATAAGTTAAATAGTTGTGTAATGCAATTGAATGTCATTGGTGAGGTGCTCCATGAATACCTACGTGAGAGGCATCACAATCAATATCAAATACAACAACGATAAAACCATAAGTTCCAACTATTTAGGGTTGGCTAATCTTTTGTCATAATCAACATCAAATATTTTAGAAAAATCCAGTAAGAATGGGACCAGTGGATAATTTTATCTTTTAATAGTTCAAAATTGTTGTTTACCTCAAGATTATACAATAAGAGGGGTTATAATAGTGCTGAATTTCTGAATAAATTGTTGAAATTCTGAATAAATTGATAATAAAAAGTTGTCAACCCGTGAACTTCTAATATCTTGTAAGAAAGTTGGTATTGGCCAAGTCTGGATAACATTAGTCTTCTCTCGAAATCCACTTTGATGCCTACAAGGATTTAGATGGAGTATAGAAAAACTAGGTTAGACTTTAGAGAACATGATGGAGCACTTCTTAAGATTTACATATAACTTTTTTGTCTTCGATGTTGATAGCATAACTCTCAAATGTTTGATATGCTTATATTTGTTGCGACTATAAATAAGAATATCTTCAAAATAAACAACAACAAACGTCCTAATATAAGGATGAAGAATTTAGTTCATTACTCACATGAGGGAGATAGGACCCTAGCAGGGTCGGGTCCTATTCAACCAAGTCTTGGCAATTAATAAAATCCCGAGGGATGTAATAAAAACCCACCTAGCCGCCTCCCATCTTATTAAGCAAGTCGGCTAGGGTTTGGGAAGGAGTCTTGGAGGCATTAGAGTCTCCTAGCCGTCGCCCACCTTATTGGGCAGGTCGGCTAGGGTTTGAGAGAGGAGTCTTGGAGGAGTTGGAGTCT
The DNA here is from genome assembly GCA_029747655.1 of Ensete ventricosum. Classification (NCBI taxonomy): domain Eukaryota; kingdom Viridiplantae; phylum Streptophyta; class Magnoliopsida; order Zingiberales; family Musaceae; genus Ensete; species Ensete ventricosum. Next base: position 30,749,037 of record JAQQAF010000007.1, read on the forward strand.
CGTAGCTGCTGTCCACTTTATTGGGCAGGTCGGTTAGGATTTAAGAGAGGAGCCTTGGAGGAGTTGGAGTCTCCTGGCGACCCGCCCACCTTACTGGGCAAGTTGGCTAGGGTGAGGGGGTGAAAGTGAATTTTACTTGAGGTAGGAGTCTCTCTAGGGTTAGGGTTTTAGTCATATATTGTAGCCACACATTTTTCGTCAAGCAATAGATCTCTTTTTCTCAGCTTTTGTGGTCGATTACTAAGGAGGGAGGAACCCCTATAGAGTTCCAAGGAGGTCGATCCCCTTCAGTGATCAATCCAACAGTAGAATTCTGCGGAGTTCTATTAGAGGGTCCTTGGAGCAATTGGAATCTAAATGATATAACTAGCTATTCATATAAACCTTTTTAAGTCTTAAAAGTAGTTTTTCATTCATCTACTGGTTTAATATGGATTCAGTGGTTGTCACTTTGAAGATCAATTTAGAGAAAATTTGAGTACTAGCAAGCATACCAAACATATCCACCACACGTGGAATAGGAAATATGTGCTTGATGGTGATCCAATTGATAGCTCGACTGTCAGTACATATTCGTCAAGTTCCATCCTTCTTTGGAGTTAATAGAGTTGGAACGACACATGGGGCTCAAATAATCCCAAATATAATCCTTACGTAATAGGTCTATGACTTGTCTATTCAAGTCTTTATGTTCTTTTGGACCAGCATTGAGATTTGTTGGGCTAGATTGCTCTTAAAATTAGATTGATTTGGTGTTGAGTGTCACGAAGAGGAGGTAAGCCACTTACAGTTCTTTAGAGTTGGTTGTTGGGAAACCACGAAAGAGCATCACATGCATAGCGGAAAAACAAAACAAAATCGGTTTCCCGCAGTATCACGTCGTCATGCAAAGATTGGTGCTCGAAAAACCACAAAAATCGAAAATTGCGATGAGAGATTGATTACCTAGGGAGATTATATATCCCTGAAATTCTAGATCTAGATGGAGAGGATGAAGGAGGTTAAATGTCCTCTCTAGCAGTATCCACACGATGGTTGCAGCGATGCTCCTCCAATCGCAGCTCACAAACTCGCAACTCTTCCGCACCTTCTCGCAGCGAACATGAAAGAAGATCTCCTATCTTCTTTGATGCCTTCTCGTAGTAGGGAGAGGCTGGTTGGCTGAGAAGATGAGGGAGGGAGGAGAATAGTAGGGGGCGGCCAAAGGTGCAGCCTATCACCTTGTTGGCCGCCCCTGCCTCTGATAGAACCCCAGAAGAAGCTCTATAGATTTTGATCCTTAAGGGGGATCAACCCTTGGAACGCTATAGGGGTTCCTCCATCCTAGACTCGGCACAAGGCTGAAATAAAATTGATAATTGCGAGGGGGGGCGACTACATCTTTAAATAAGGATCAAAACCCTAGCCTAAGGGGGTGCTTACCTAAGTAAAATTACCCCTTTGCCCCTCCTATAGCCGACCTGCCTTGATAGGAATAGGGGGTGGTTAGGTTGGCTCCATAGCGGACCTAAGCAGGGGGAAACCTTGGCCGACTAACCCAGTAAGGAAGGTGGCGGCCACTAAGCCCTAAGGGTTAATCTAAACCCTAGCTATACTCCTTTATAAGATAGGAGTGGCTTTATTACAATCTAGCAGGGTTTTGTTGACTACTTCTTAGGGAGATTAGGACTCGACCCTGTTGGAATCCTATCAGCCTCTTATTTATAGAAAGCCACCAAAAACCGTAATGGATCTTGCCTTAGTGGGTATTGGATCTCTATTCAATTACCCACTCTTGAATTATTGGATCTCTATCCAATAATCTAAATTTGCCTCTAATTGGGTCTCATGCAAGGAGCCTATTAATGCTTAGTCTCATCCATTAAGAATGGGGGCTAATTGGATAACTAATATTTAATCCTCTAGTTGAAATATCCACCATATATGTGTGACCCTCTAGGCCCAATACTGAGCTGGCCGTGAGTCTTACCTGTCAGAACTCCTTCTGACTTAATGAATTGTTATCCTATAACAATTCACCCAACTCATCGACTATGGACGTACAAGGCCACTACGCCGTAGTCCATAGACGACAGAGGATCTAATTCATTAGACCTGTCTGTCCTCAGTTCTCGTGTATCTATAGTCCCTCATCCATCTAATATCCCAAAGACCGTATATTGGACATGGTATTGTCAGGCCACATTTGGAATCTATCCAAGTCTTGCTCTAATCGGATTCTCCCGGAGAACTCTCTTAATCCGAATGACTTGGCCAGGGATTTGTCTGAGTGATAACACACGGGATATTCCTCTTGCGATACCGAGAGTGGATGATCCTCTATTGATACTCAATTACTTTCGTAAGGTTGGGTACCAATCCCGATAACCGGCTGTACCAGATCTTAAACTTTCTAGACCTGTAAGTTTGTCGTTAAAGAAAGGAGTACTCAAACAAGGCATTCTTGGTGTCTCAAGCCCAAAGACTAGATACACAACTGGAATTATGGAATCGTTGTCTGACGTTAGGTATCATTAACCATCCAACATTCTTTAAGCGGATCAATTAGTAAACTCATTCTCCAATAATCACCTGTACTGTATTCTTAGTGTCCCCATACAAGTGGCTATGAGACCAACTACCTCCCTCATATGGACAGGTATACGGTACACCGGTCTATCCGGTTATCTCGTTGTCCTTCTCGAGTAACCTATGACCGAGATTATTTAGGATCTATGAATAAAGACGAATCGGTCTCATTATCGTGATCCCATCATGATCCGATTCTCATTACACAGAAACAAGGACATCGCAATATATATGCAGTAAACAATATAATGTGAGAATATGTCAATAATAAGAATATTGCAAAAAGGTGCAGTGTGTTACACGTGTCATCACTTACGTGATTGGCTTGCAGGACACCTATAACCAGCATTGGTGTCTTTAAATTCCTGCATAATAGCTTCTACTTCATGAGGTACTTTTATGGGCTACCTGCATTCTTTAGCAACTAGTATAAATACAACTGTACTTTCTTCACTTTCTCTTTGTGAACTTATTTAAGGTGAGAAAGTTATTTCCTTATCTTTGTGTTAGATGTTCTGGAGCATACTCCTCTTTCCATTGCAAAAGCACAATTCCAACTCTCATTTAATTTAAAAGTATTGGTGTTCTTTCTACCATCATGGGTAGCACACCTATCATATTGCCATGGTCTTCCCAAGAGTATATAACTAACATCCATTAGTACTACATTATACCATACTTTATCTTTATATTTTTTTCAATCGGAAAAGAAACTAGACATCAATTAGTAACTCATACCTTATTGCCTTTATTGAACCAGGCAATCTGATATAGTTTAGGTTATGATTTTGTCTTTAGCTTGACCTTGTCCACTATATCTTAGGACATAATATTCTTGCAACTGCTACCATCAATAACAAGAGAACAAACCTTACCATGAAACTTGCAGTGTATTTTTAAAATATTATAATATTATTTCATAATAATTTTTTATTTAAATATCTTTTGGAGTACAAATTCTCTATGGATTATCAAGTATTCACCTTCTTCGAGTACAATTTCTTCAGAAGCCTTCTTGGAGTCTTTATTATATTTTGAAATAAGGGTGTTCAAATTTTGGTTCTCCAAGATCTTCAAGTTATTCCTTGGCATCTTCATCTTTAGCAAAGTTGACTCATGCTTCAGCTTATCCATTTGGGCACTCATTCATGTAGTGTCCTACTTATTTGCATTCAAAGCAAGTAGGAAGGCAACTAGTGCACCTAGATTCTGTTGGTGTGACTAGTTATTTTTTTATGGCTAGTAGGAGTTATCTTGGATGTATTTTTCATGATTCCACTAGCTTTTGATCAATTAGCATTATAATGAGTAGTCACTTTTAGAAGAGGAATGTAAAAGAACATAGGACTACCTCTTTACTCTAACTTTAGCTAGTTTTACTTCATCTTATAGTGCTAATTCATAAGCATCGCATAACCTCCATAGTTGTATCTACTTTATCTCAAATCATAGCTCGTAGGCCGCCAATATATCTTGTAACAAGTTTTTCTTCTGTCTCTTGAGTGTTGTTTTGGGCCATTAACTTATAGAATTCTTCAGTGTAAATGATAGTTTTGCTACCTTATTGAAGATTGTTAAATTGTGAAAAAAGTTTGAACATAATGGAAATTCTCGTGGAGTCAAGATTCCATCTTTTCCCAAGATGAATCTTCATCTTCCATTTCCAAAGTCACATCTCTTGCACCTTATCCCATTAGATTGAAGCATAACCTCAAAGCCTCGTAGTAATTAATTTTACTCTTCAATTTTTGGATGTCTCCTTATTTTCTCAATGACACTAAACCAAGCGAGAAGCTTTTCTAGGTTGAAATTGACCATAGAACTTCAGTAAGTCAATCTTGATATTATCATTTTGCACGTAGAAACCTCTCCATGAATGAGCCTCCAATAGCATCTCTAGATACAAAAGGGATTTATGTTATAAAATCCAACACTTGCATAACCATGGCTAGAGCCTCTAGAGGCATGAGTTTCTTGACACTCGAGGTGCATGATAAGCTCTTCAACTTGTCTTCGTAATGCTACATAAGTTTATGGATTCGAAAACTAGAATACCTCACAATCTTCCTCTCCTCCCCTTTTATAGATGACTTAGACATTAATTCCCTCAACCACCTAATTAATAAGTCGTAATTACTAAAATTTAAGCATAAATTAAAATACATAATGAATTCATGGTGCTATGTACTTGGTGGTTTAGACTTTAAAGAAACAACACAAGATACAAACAATCTTCTTAGAAGTTGAGGGAGGGAGAGGGCTTATTGACCTAGTTAAATGCAAGGACTTATGTTTTGGCCGAACCAGTATGAAATGTGCGGCACATATCAGTCCCAGCTACAACCAATATGCGGACCCACCCTGGCCTAGTCCATCATATGAAAGGGAAAGTGGGAAACTCTAAATCCCACTTCCGTGCAGCCTCCGCTTATGCAGTCGCGATTAATGCTACGGCTTCTCATCGCGACTTTTGGCCTTCGTCTTTTCACCGCGATTGACACTACCACTTCTCATGCAAGCCACTGTCGGGAACCTTCACTTGGTGTGACGTCGCTATGCACCGCCACACATGATCTTTGCCTTAATCATTTCTCAAGTATGTATCTTCCGCTCCTCCCCTCCTCGTCCATATTCCTTCTCTGTTATTTCTTCTTTCCTCTTTCTTCCTCCTTTCTCCACCATCCCGTTCCTCTTCTCCGTCTTTTTCTTCCTCTCTGAAACATGTACCTATCGGTCTACCATGTGTCAGCACACCGGTATGTACCAGCCCAACAGATCTTCTGATAGGAACCTTTGGGTTTCTATCATTGATGGAGACGGAAAAGGGGGATAAATGATCATTTCGAGGGGATTGAGCCTCCTTGATCTCTATAGGGGATCAGCCCTTTTTGATCACGATAGGAGATCGACCCTCCTAAGGTTTTGGCCAATAGGCTAAAACAAAATTCTTTGATTGATTGCTTAAAAAGAAATAGTTACAGCCCTATTTATAGAGACTTTTAGCCGAATCTAACTCCTACTAGGACTCTTAATCAAATAGACTCCAACTTCTACTAGGACTCCTAATCAAATGGACTCCAACTCCTACTAGGACTCCTAATCAAATATATTCCAACTCCTACTAGGACTCCTAATTGATTTGAATGGACCGAATAACATGACTCAATAAAGAACATAACTCAATAGATGAGGACCCAACCTTGTTAGGGTTCTTTCAGACCCGCCCACTTCATATCAGCCTTGTCCTCAAGGTTGAGCAACATTAAATTCCGGGAGCACTTCAATATTTGCCGCGGATCACAACTCTTTGATCAATTAAGTAGGATATCCACTTGTTGTAAGCAATGGGCGGTCTTCTGGTGTAGTAAATCATTGTAGTCTTCTGAAGAATCTTTATCTAATGGCTAGTGGTAGTTCCATGTCTTCTTTTGAGGATCACCACTTCGAAGTCTTCCAGAGGTATCAAAAAGAAATTCGCAAGTAGTTCTTTGCCCTGTATGATCAGCTTTATCTTTGAACACTTGTTATCACAAGTTAGGATTTGTTTCATCAACAACCTTGACTTCGAATTTGTCACAGCCTTCAATATGATAAGTCAATCGGTCAACAAGCTTTCTGTCTATAAAATTATTAGTGCTAGCAGTATTGATTAAAACAGTAACAGGATGATGTTTCAAAATTCCTTTAATTTTCATGGGTTGCGGGTTAGGGTAGTCAGTTATTGTATGCACTATATGTGTGATAGGTCCAATATCTTCATCAGAATCCATACCTTCGTAATCGGATCACACATCATCTGTCTATGATTCTTCTTTAATTGGCTCAATCGTCAGAAGTTTGTCATAGCTTTCATGATCGGACTTCACATTGTCAGTTTTTGATTCCTTCTTAATTGGCTCAATCGTCAGAAGTTGCCCTTGTGTGCATCGATTTTCATCATAACGCGAGCACAAATCCTTTATTGATCTTTCCTTGGGTTCTTCTCGGGTCAACTTTTGGATGTTTGGGTTTTGACTAGGAATAGATGGGCTGGGCGGCTTGCTGATTACTTATTTGTTGAAGCTTCTATTTCGGCGAGTGTCGATATTGATTTTTTCTTCATGCACGCGAGCAAATGATATGGTAGCCATCATGGTGCAGGGGTGGCGAGCTTTAACTTCGCACCGAATCTCGGGATTAAGTCCCTCGATAATGTTCTCACCAATTGTTTCTCGGACCAATCTCGTGTTTGGTTCGACAAACGCTCATATCTGCTCTAATACTCCTGCACTGTGGAGGTCTGGCAGATTTTGGCGAGCCGTCCATTAACGTTCTCGTACTCCGATGGTCCGAAGCGAATCGGGAGCTCTCTCTTGAACTGTCCCCATGAAGGGACTCTGTGAGAGGTCTCGACAAATCATATGCTAGGACCCTAGCTTGTATGTGTCCTAAGCCCAATTAGTCAGGGAGCCAATAAGGCCTTGAGTCATGTAGGATCAACCTAATCTAGCCATCATACCCCTTGATGAGGCGTGGCTAGGGGAGGATCCCCCTAATTTAGCCATCATCCCCCTTGATTGAGGAGTCCTCACTAGGTTAGGAATTCCTAGCCGCCGCCCCCTTTCCTTCTTGGGTTGAACAACTAGGGTTAGGGTTTCTTGAGTTTTATTTAAGCAGGTAGCCACCTCTCTTTCTGAATAAGAATTGATTACCTTTCTTCAGCCTTGTGTCAAATACCTTGGAGGAGGGAACCCCTATAGCGTTCTAGGAGGGTCGATCCCCTATAGAGATCAACCCCAAGCTTAGAATCCGCAAGGGTTCTAACACTTGTTATCAGAGCAACGATCTTGGTGCCTCGCTGCCCTCCCAGCCGCCCACCATCATCCAAGAATTCTCACAATTACTAATTTCGTCGTCGACTCTATAGTCATCACCCTCTGTGGCAGATCCATCATCTGCTGTCGCCACTCTAGTTGCAACAGGATCTGGTATTGCTTCTCTCGCAAGAACCTTACTCTGCTGCAATTTTATATCCAAAAACCCAAAAATAGTTACATCTATTCCTTACTGCAAACATTCCCACACTGCATAAACTTATCGTCGCAAAGTTGCTATCTTTATGAACAAAAGTTACACTGCAAAGTTTTCAGCTGCATACTTGCTGCCAATTGCCGATCTTGCTGCCATCTTTTTTTGACGAAATCTTCTACGTATTTTACATCAACTTGGTTTTCATCGACATCAGTTCCTTGTTGAAATCATCTCTATAACGTTGGTATACTACTGAAACTTTTCGTTGCAAAACTGCTGATTTTTTCGATGAGAATTCTGCTGCAATTTCTTGCTGCATCTTCTTCTTCTTCTTTCCTTCTTGCTGCCACCATCTCCCTTTATCCCTTCAATCGCAGCAAGCATCACTGCTGCATAATGCTGCCAGCAGCTATCTCTCGCTGTCACCTGCCTTGGTCGCGGCCAGCAGTGATCTCTCACAGCCAGCAGCATCTGCCTTGGTCGTGGCAAGCAGCGATCTCGCGCTGCACAACGTTGCCAGTAGCGATTTCTCACTGCACAATGCTGCCAGTAACAATCTCTCCCTTCTCTCCTGCTTCTCCTTCAACCTTCTTTTGCCGCCACACCCTTCGCTGCTGTCTCCTGTTCCAACACCTACTGCCCATCGCTACCATCTCTGCTTCCCCTGCTCTCCGTGGCAATCTTCCAGTCGCTACCCTTCCTTCGCCGTCGCCGCCGCTGCTGTTCCCATGCCAACGGACCACCGGTGAACCTTGGTGTCACTGCTCCCAGCCGCACCATTAAAGCTCGCTTCGCTCTTCTTCCTTGCACCTCTTGCATCTTTGTTCCAACCCGCCGCAGCCAGCAGCCTCCTCTGCTTCCCGTTGCTTCCTGCCCCCATCAGCCACCAATAGCCCACGCTGCCGCCGTCTTTTTCTGTTGCAGCCGCACGACCCTGCTGCCGTTGTTCTTTCCACGCTTTTCTGCTGCCAACCACACCGTTGCTGCCTTTCGCTCCAACTGCGCCCTCCTCTGCCAATTCTTAATCTTCTTACCTCTGTCGCAGTCGCACCTCTACCGCAGTCGCTTCCACCGCTGTCGCACCCTCCTCAACCACTTCCGTCGCCCCTGCCATCGCTGCCCCTCTCTTGCTGTCGCTTCTCCCTCAGCGATTTCATCTCCCCTGCATCCTCCTCTACTGTCATCGACAACGCCTCATCCTGCCATCACCGCAGCTGCTGCTGTCGCCCCATCTATCGTCTCCTGTCGACAACCACCATTTCAGCTTGCAGCCCATGCAGTCGCACCGCAGCTGCAGCCGGCATTGCTGCTGCCCTCTTCTTCCTCCACCGTCGTCGTAGCTTCCCACTACCGAGCCGCGTCGCCACCGCCCACCCTTCTTCCACCTCCTCTATCACTCAACAAGACCCCATCCAGATTCCCTCGGCTGCCATCCTCCAACAACACACCAACCTCTAGAAACCTGCAGCACCGCTCCTTTTTGTCCACCGCAGCCTCGATGATCTTGCAGCATCACCACAGCCACCCCCTCTCGTCACCATATTATCGCTGCTACCATCAATCTCAAGATCGCAGCCCCTCTTTCTCATCCTCTTGCTACCACTGTTGCCATCAACCTTAGGATTGCAGCCACCATATCTAATTAGCCTATTCAGCAGATTGGTGATCCCTACGTCATGGTATCGGTAGATCTGATTGGTGCTAAGTTGGAGGCCTTTGAGACGCGTATGGAAGATAAACTACGCGCTTTCTTCACAGAATTCAGATTGGGTCGATCACCGAGCCCAACGAGATCATAGCAGGGTGAGAGTTCAGATCGCAAGGAGTACTCACCAGAGAAAGAAGAAGAAGCGACGAACTCATAGTATCCACGCATAAGGGTGGACTTCCCAGGAGCGGACCACGCTACCCGAAGCCTTTCCTGTTGACGACCTTCGCTCCACTGCCCATGACCACAAGAAGATCGAGCTCCTCCAACGGGAATACCGACATTGAATCTATGATGCTAAAGCTTATTGGATGGAGATTAAATTTTCGAAGAAATGGTCTCTCGACAAACTTCAGGATGGAAGAAAATTTGAAGATCGAGTTCTCCTACACCTACAGCCTTATCAGTAGGAAACTCGAGCCTCAAAGAAGTGGTGTCCCTATTACTTTAGACCTTACAAAATTGAGGATCATATTGGAACCGTGGCCTATGGATCGAATCTACACACCAATTCAAAATTACAACTAATCCTTCAGGTATCTCACTGCAAATGGAAGTTTAGGGAGGATGACTCAGCCCAGATCCATTCACCTGACACCCAAGTCGATGAGAAGGCCTAGTTCCAACTGGAGATTGCATGGCCTTGCAGGATCACGACGCATCACCATCCATGAAGAGATACAAGACAAAGCTGGACCGTGGGATCATGATGTGCCTACCATAGATGCAACAAGGAAGCCTCATGAAGAGTTGCAGATCAAGACCCGGAGTCATGAAGTCTCAGCCTTGAGGACGAGGCTGATTTGAAGATGGCAGGTCTATTAGGACCCTAGCTTGGATGAGTCCTAAGCCCAATTAGTCACGGAGTCAATAAGGCCTTGAGTCATGTAGGATCCCCCTAATCTAGCCATCATCCCCCTTAAATTAGTGGCTAGGGGAGGATCCCCCTAATTTAGCCATTATCCCCCTTCATTGAGGAGTCCTCACTAGGTTAGGAATTCCTAGCCATCACCCCCTTTCCTTTTTGGGTTGGACGGCTAGGGTTAGGGTTTTTTGAATTATATTTAAGCATATAGCCACCCCTCTTTCTGAATAAGAATTGATCACTTTTCTTCAGCCTTGTACCAAATACCTTGGGGTAGGGAACCCCTATAGCATTCCAGGAGGGCCGATCCCCTATAGAGATCAACCCCAAGCTTAGAATCTGCGAGGGTTTTAACATCATACCACCGGATCGTATCACCATCAAGTTGATTTGAAGCTACTTCCACCTTGGATTCTTCTAGAGTTCTATGGAAGTGAAAGAACTTTTCAGCTTGTGAGATCTAACTGTTCGGATCTCCATCTTGCCATCTTTGAGATTTCACCTTCATGCATGGGTAATTAGTGTCATATCCTTGGTTCTTTTTTCCTGTCTCCAGATCGGTTCACTGTGGGACTTGACCCTTCATCTTATTGAAATATGTTGGGGTTGTTTGAGAGACTTGTTTTGAATTCGTTGAAGAGTTCTTGCAGTCTATTCTTCATTTGGGCTTTGAAAGCTTCAAATCTTGCTTCCATTGAACCATCAGTAGCCATCTCATAAGATTGTAGATCAGTAATGTTCAACTCCTATTTCTGATATTGGGTTAAAGATTTTAGCACTGTCCTACTTGGTGTTTGTTGTTGTGACGCTGGTGGTCAGAAGGGCGGTGGTGCTGTGATATTGCAAGGATGAGGTCGTCGAGGTTGCGGCGGCTGCTACCGAGGCTGGAGGGCAGCGATGTGTGGGAAGAATTCGCTGCTACGATTTGTTGAAGGGCAGCGGTGTGCAGGCAACGAGCAGATCGTTGCTGCGGTCTGCTGAAGGCCGCGTTGATCGCTGCAGCAGATCAGCGGGGGATGTGCATCGACTAACGAGGGTGAGGTTGTGGTGGACAGAGGAAAGGGGAAGGCAGCGGCAGCGATAGTGGCTGGGCTGCAGCGAGGTGTGGATGGAGCCGACGAAGGAAGAAGATGGCTACGGTGGTTGCTGTCAATGCCGGTAGCGAAGAGGAAGCGATGGTGGCGCGGTTGGGAGCAGCGTCACCAAGGTCGCTGAGGGGGTGATTTGTTGGCCGGGAAACAGTGGCGGCGGCAAGGAAGGAAAGGAAGCGGTTGGAGCGGGAGGCAGCGACGATGGCAGTGCTGCAGCGGGAAGACGTGAATGGGGTCGGCTGGGTGCAGACCTTGTCGAGCGGAAGCAGGGGAGAAGGAAAAGGGCAGTGGTGAGGTTTGGCGAGCGCCATGGTGTCGTCAGAGGTCGATGGTCGACAGCTACAGGAAACAGCTGCGGCCAGCGATTGCTTGGTTGCAGGAGGTGGCGTCAGCAACCAACGACAATGGCTGTTGCTAGCAGAGGAAGAATAGGGCAGCGAGAAACGGGAAGCAGGGGAAGCAGCGGCCGAGGAGGGAGCGGCTGGCGGCGTGGCAGAAGGCTAGAGATCAGATGTTGCGGTTGGAAGAAGAGGGCAGAGGCGGGGTTTGTGAGGAAGATGGCAGCAAGGGAGGGGCAGCGACGTCGTCTCCAGTGGAGGTGCAGGAGAAGACAGTGACAGGGGAGAAGACAATCTTCCTTATGGCTGAGGAAGAGGGAGCAGGGTGTAGTTAGAGTTGATGGCAGCAATGGCAATGCTGGCAACGATGCGGCTAGGCAACGGGCGTTGGAAGGAGACGCTGGCAGCCACAGGTGGAGGCAGGGGCAGAAGAGATGAAGAGGAGGCACAGGCAGGGGTTCGGCGAGCGGTGGCTGCTGCTAATGTGGGAGATGACGGGGGTGACGGGTGAGGGAAGAAGAAGGGCAGCGGCTTTCACGTGACTAGGGAGGTGGATGCTGGCGTCTCGATTGCGGTTGCAAGCGACAGATGGGTGGCGACAGGGAGGGGCTGGCAATGCTGGGATAAAGATGGCAGCGGCGGAGGAGGAAGGCAGGGCGGTAGGTATGGCCTGCGGGTGGCAGGAAGCGACGGGCGATGAAGAGGAGGGGAGGAAGAGGGCAGCGGTGGCAAGCAAGTGGAGTAGCATCCGAGGATGGACAGCAACGGCCAGTGAGGAAGAGTGGCAGGCAACGACTAGCGGCAGCGGGTGGAGAGACAACAATGGACGGCGGCGTGGCCCTTTCTTGCTCGAGCAGGATGGTTGCTGCCGCTTCAGGAACACTTTGAGGAAAGATTGAAGGAACCCCTTTCCTTTTTCCTTTTTTTTTCTCTCTCTCTCTTTTTTTTTGATGATGTTAGTTGTAGCGAAGATGGTGAGAAACTGTAGCAAGGTGGCAGGTGCAATGGCGACGACGACGATGGCAAGGGCAACGACAGCGGTGTAGATGGTGAGGGGAGCAGTGGAGATGATGAACGGTAGCAACAAAAGTGCCAAGGAACGCTGCTCTAATACCAAATGATAGGACCCTTGGGTTTCTATCGTAGATGGAGACGGAAAGGGGGGATAAACGATCACTTCGAGGGGATCAAGCCTCTTTGATCTCTATAGGGGATCAACCCTCCTTGATCACTATAGGGGATTGGCCATCTAAAGGTTTTGGCCAATAGGCTAAAACAAAAGTCTTTTCATTGATTGCTTTAAAAGAAATAGTTATAGCCCTATTTATAGAAGACTCTTAGTCGAATCCAACTCCTATAGGACTCTTAATCAAATAGACTCCAACTCTTACTAGGACTCCTAATCAAATAGACTCCAACTCCTACTAGGACTCCTAATCAAATAGACTCCAATCCTACTAGGACTCATAATCAAATAGACTCCAACTCCTACTAGGACTCATAATTGACTTGACTGGACCGATCAACATGACTCAATAAAGAACATGACTCAATAGATGAGGACCCAACCCTGTTAGGGTCCTATCATCTTCGAGATGGGTCCAATACCCAAAACAGTGAATGTTGGTTAAATGAAATTTGTGACCTGTTGTTCAAAGTATTCAGGTGACTAGAGTCGCTGAATGCCCTCTGTTTAATACATTGGTATTGGAAATCTAACTCTAGTCCTGCATCCAATTCTAACAATAACTCTAGTTGGAGGAAATCAAAGCTTAGACCTATCCTATTAGAGGAGATTGTTGGCTAGTGAAAGTCTATCTTAAGAGAACCATTTTTAAAGAAAAAACCTTGCAATTATGATGTTTGTTGTCTCTTTTCATTAAAATGTTGCTGCTAAAATACCAGAAAACAAGAATTTTAAGACCTAGGCTCAATAAGATTCAATTAAGTTGATTCTAAGTCCCAAAGTAAACACAACAGGATCCTACAGTAATCCAACTTGCATCATTTTACTTCTGCCTAAAGTCACATCTCTGGGTCATCTGATATTTGGATTGTTAAGCAATTGATGTAACTCCATGATGTGGGGATGAAAAGAACTTACAAATGGTTTGATGTGTAATGGATAATTCGGCCTTTGGGTAGAAGATATAAATTTACCAAGAAAAGGTCCATAAAAATTCATGTTTTTTTTGCTCTTTTTCACTTATTGGTTAATGAATATGATCTTCAAGTCATCTTTATCATCAACATCATTGTTTTCCAGATAATTCTCCTTATCAGCATTTGAAAATAAATATGAACGGAAAATGACTGTTGGTGGTATCTCTAAAAGATCTGGAGCTATGCTCTTATGGTTCCAACTCCATTGGATCCCAATTATGATAATTCAAATTTTCATTTGGAACAGCTCATGTCATCCAATGTTTCCCTTTTATCTTGTAAATAATTTCTGTTGTTGTTGTTCTCCATACAGTTAATCTATCTAGTAACAAACGAATCTTCCTCGATTGCATACTTGTTCATGGTGCCAATAGAAGTAAACAAAAAGTATGAACAACAGATCTATTTAGTTGCTCGCCGGTTTTGGATTAAAGTGTATCTGGTCCAGCGTTGATACCAATTGATGTGGAAAAGCACAGCAGAGGATGAACGGGTCACTGATCTAGCTTTAAGCCTGCCATTAAGTTTTTGCAAATACAGGGCTGACAAACTTTCCACAGGACTTAAAATGGTGACAGCAGTGTTGGTCCAACTGGTTCTGCACCCTTTGATCAAAAGATTGAAAGAAGCTGCTGATTTTAATCTCAGTGAATAGAACCATATATATATATATATTAAAGTATCTCTTCTCTAGAACAAAAATATCTAAAGTAAAAATGAAGTGATAGAAATTATCACCAACTAGGTTGGACTCTTATGGTTCCAACTCCATTGGATCCCAATTATGATAATTCAAATTTTCATTAGGAACAGCTCATGTCATCCAATGTGTCCCTTTTATCTTGTAAACAATTTCTGTTGTTGTTGTTCTCCATACAGTTAATCTATCTAGTAACAAACGAATCTTCCTCGATTGCGTACTTGTTCATGGTGCCAATAGAAGTAAACAAAAAGTATGAACAACAGATCTATTTAGTTGCTTGCCGGTTTTGGATTAAAGTGTATCTGGTCCGGCGTTGATACCAATTGATGTGGAAAAGCACTGCAGAGGATGAACGGGTCACTGATCTAGATTTAGGCTTGCCATTGAAGTTTTTGCAAATACAGGGCTGACAAACTTTCCACAGGACTTAAAAAGGTGACAGCAGTGTTGGTCCAACTGGTTCTGCACCCTTTGATCAAAAGATTGAAAGAAGCTGCTGATTTTAATCTCAGTGAATAGAACCATATATATATATATATATATATATATATATATATATATATATATATATATTCATTGTGATAAATTGCATCATGATTTCCAAGGTTTGGAATCTCGTACTGGACTTTGTACTAGTTCCATACCGGATTGGTACATATTGTTGGTATCAATATACTAACAATTTGTACCAACATTCTCTTGAAAGAGGGAGAGTAGGGAAGAAAGAAGGAAGAGGAAGAAGGAAAAAGAGAAGGCGACGGAGGAAGAGACGACATGTTGGAATGAGATGGACGGCTTGCTGTGCAAGGCAAGTACATGTGGAGGAGGCAGGTAGAGGAGGATTGACACTAGTGGCTTGCGAAGGAGGAGTGGGTGGTGCAGTGGGTGGTGCGACATTATCATCATCATCATTATTATTATTATCATCATTATCATTATGAAATTAGGGACATTAATCCACTAGATAAGAGAATATAGGAATCGTGATATCATTATTATTATTTATAATGGAATGGACCTGATCGATTGAAATGGAGGCAATCCAATGGTTTGTGCTCGGATGGTAATTATCAGTTGGTACAATCGTATCAATGGCGAAATCACAAACCTAATACAAGTTATGGGTACAAACATGGTATGCAAACTTGGCATATCGTAGATATACTAAAATGTCAAGCTCATATAAAGTAGGTGATAAAACCCCAAAAGGAGCTCTATAGATTTTGATCTTTGAGGGGGATCAACCCTTGGAACGCTATAGGAGTTCCTCCCTCCTAGTAGTCGGTCGTATGATTGAATTGTAGATTGATATTGCTTGATTAAAAGAGGTGGAGACTACATGCTTATATAGGGCTCCAAACCCTAGCCCTAGGGGGTGCTTCCTAAGTGAATTCCCCCTTTTGCCCCTCCTGTAGCTACCATGCATAAATAAAGGGGGCGGCGACCTAATTGGCTGCACAAGCCACGCCCCTCTGCTAGAAACCCTAACCGACCAACCCAATAAGGGGGGTGGCGGCTAGGAAGGCCTAAGGCCCCAAAATAAACTCTCGCCACACTTTTTCATAGGATAAAAATGACTAGGTGGGGTTTTATTATAATCTCAGAGGGTTCTTATTGATCACTTCTAGGGTGATTAGGACTCAACCCTGTTGGAGTCCTATCAAGCCCGCCCTCTTTGAATCAACCTTGTCCTCAAGGCTAAGGGTCCATGAACTCTGGGAACTGGGTCTTCAGCTCCTCATATAATTCCCATGCAATTATGAATTAAACTTTGGCTTCCTCATCAGCTTGGGTGTCAGTTGGATGGATTTGGGCTGAGTCGTCTTTTTTAAATTTTCATTTGAGGTGGGATATTTGGAGGATCAACTATAATCTTGATTTGGTGCGCAGATCTGATCTCTAGGTTAGAGCCCCAATGTGATTCCTAATTTTGTAAAGCCCAAAGAAATAGGGAGATCACTTTCTTGAGGCTTGAATTTCTTGCTGGTGGAGCTGGAGATGAAGGGGAACTTGATCTTTCTCAAGAAACTTTCTTCTGCTCCGGCGTTTGTCAGGGGGAATTCCTTGCTTGGGTTGCCACGTGGTTGCTTTGTAATAGTAGTCGTGCCTTCTTTTGGAATGAGGGCTGCCCTTTGTTAAAATCTCCGATGGTGTGAGCCTGATCCGCGTCTGAGGTGGGTGGGAGTGGTGATTTTTCGGGGCCCATTTTCACTTCTTCGTGCTGTTGACCATCTTGCATGAGGATGGTGCTGACCCCCACTTTGGATGTGTCTGCTAAACATCTGGCCACAATTTGGTGTGGACGACATTATGGTCTTGAGGGCTATAGTTCCACTCGGCCATGGTGGTGCATTTTTCTTTATAGTGAGAGGGATGACGTTCATGTTTTATTGAGTCTTGCGAATGATCCTTTCCCTTTTCTGATTTCGCCATTGGAGGGGCTCAATTTTCTCGCGGTCTTGGGCCGTAGATCGGAGGTCATCATCAAGGAAGTCTTTAAGCATCATGGTCCAATCCTGGGGAAAGTCGTGGAAGTCACCTGAGATTTGGAAGTGCTGCATCAGTAACCATGATGAGTTCGGAGGGATGTAACATTTCAGAAGTAACTTATCCCTAGGGAAAAGGAT
Source organism: Ensete ventricosum (assembly GCA_029747655.1). Lineage (NCBI taxonomy): Eukaryota > Viridiplantae > Streptophyta > Magnoliopsida > Zingiberales > Musaceae > Ensete > Ensete ventricosum. The sequence goes on from JAQQAF010000007.1 coordinate 30,766,110, forward strand.
GTAAAGATGTGTCGTAGCGGGAAATAAGCACAGTCGAACAATCCGTGTCTCTATCATCTCTTGGGCGACCCTCGTATCTTCAATCTTCTGTGGTAGCAATCTGGCCGAGTATCAGATGGTGGTAATTTCAGCCAGGTCAACATAGGGGAGTTGGGTATCTTAATAAGAGGTAATCAGTTCGGTCTGGTAAATACTTCCAAAATTTCATCAAGCTGTGGGGGAGGGTTCTTTCAATCTCTTTTGGCTTCATCTCCTGAAACTTATGAATTCGAATTGAGAAGCCACTAGACTCTTCTTTTGGTACCCTCTCCAGATGTTGTGTTGTGTTCGTAGTCGCTTGGCTCCCTCGTAGCACCACCTGTTTTCCTTTGCTAAAAAATTTTATGGTTAGCTTTGAAAAATTCCAGAAAACATCTCCTATCGTAGATAACCAATCAATGCTGAGAACTATATCAAGACCATTGAGAGGGAGGAGGAAAAGATCAGCAACTACGTCTAGCTCCTTTAGGATCAGTTTTACTCGCGGGCACTTCTGGTTGCACTTCAGAATTTGACTGTTTGCTATCTTGACTTTGAATCCGTTATAATCTTCTTTTTCGAGCATCAAACAGGCAACAACCTTGCTGCTTATGAAGTTGTTTGTGCTCCCGGCGTTGATGAGGACGATAACGGACTGTTGCTCGAGAAACCCGTCGATCTTCAATTTTTGTAGGTTTGTGTAGCCGGCTAAGGTAGGGACCGTGCGGGTGGCCGGTTGTGGTGTATCATTCTCCTTGGGCTCAGGAGTCGTATCTTCAAATTATTTGGGTTCTTCAGTGGGCGCAATCATCAGCGGTGTCTCTTTTTTATATTGGTGTTCTAGGTTCCACAGTTTATCACAATGCCAACATAGGCCCTTTGCCGATCTATCACGAAGCTCTTATCTTGTTAACTTTTTCGGCTGAGGTGGCCGACTAGTGGTAGATGGGGCCGAGGGTCTCCTTTTGCTGGTTGTGCAATAGCTTTGGTCCTCCGAGCATCTTGGTTCAGCCTGTCTTTGTGTAGTCGTGTGAAGGAGATGGCTGCCTTAAGTGTTTACGCTGTCGCGCTTTAACTTCTTCACGAATCTCTGGTTTCAAGCCCTCAATAAAAGTTCTCAATATCTATTTTTCAGACCAACCGTAAGTTTGATTAAATAATCTTTCAAACCTGGTTTGGTACTCTTGGATGGTAGAGGTCTGACGGATCATCGCTAGTTCTTCGTCAAGGTTTTTGTAATTGATTGGTGCTGAAGGTTTATATGCGTTTGGTTGGGATGTGGCTCTCATGCTCTGAGCATCTTGATTGAGGTGCCCTTCTTGAAGTTGTACAAAGGAGATCGATGACGTCGAGATGTAGGGCTGTCGTGTCTTATCCTCGCTTCTTATCTTTGATGAGTTCTTTTTGCAATCAGAATTTGCTCCCCCTTGTGGTCTTCTTGGGCTCGGCGATCGACCCAATCCAAACTCCTCGAAGAGAGCGCGTAGTCGAGCATCCATACGTGTCTCGAAAGCCTCTAATTTGGCTTCGAATAAGCCCACCGATGTTATGACGTAAGGATCTTCAACCTGTCAAATATGTCGATTGAAGAGTGTAGCTGCAATCTTCAGGTTGAAGGCAGCAAATGGCGGCAAAGGATGAGAAGTGTGGCTGTGATGATGCTGCAAATTGTCGGGGCTGTGGTGGTGAAGTCTCCAAGTGGAGGATGGCAGCCAAGCGTAGCAGCGACGGTGAGGAAGAAGATGACAACAGCAACGTCGGCTGCGTGTCTACGGTGATGCTGCAATGTCGTCGAGGCTGCGATTTTTTAGGTGGCTGATATCTATCGAAAGATGGCAGCCGAGAGATCTGAGTTGGAAGGCAGTAGTGATGATGGAGGAAGAAGGGGGCAGCAACAACATCGGCTGCAGCTGCAGCTGCGGCTGCGCTGCGACTTCGTGGCTGCAGGTGGCGTTGGTTGCAGCAAGGGTGTGGCTGCAATAGGAGGAAGACGGGGCAGCGATGTACATGGCTGTTGCAGAGGAGGGCAGCGGTGGTATGGAACGAGAGAGCGCTGCCGTCGTGTTCAATTTGTTGCTGGCCGCGATCAAGATAGTTGGCAGTGAACGATCGTTACGGACTGTGATGTAAACAGATTGCAGCGAAAGATCGCTGCTGGTAGCTTTTTGCCGCAAGGATCGCTGCTGGCTGCGATCAAGGAGGATGGCAGCGAGAGGTCGCTGTTGGCAGTGAAGGGATAAGGGAGATTGGCTGCCTGAAAGGTGGGTGGACCGAAGGTGGAAGGCTGCAGTTTTCGGGTGCGGTTTGTGGCTGTTTTGGGTACGGTTTGGGGCTGTGGTTTTGTGGAGTTTTGGCTGCGTATTGGTGTGGTTTTAGGGCTGTGATAGCAGTAGATGAAGGTTAGGGAAAAGGGTTTTGGATCTGGGATAGATGGCAGCGAGGTTTGATAGGGATCGGTAAGGGTATGCTGCAATAGGTGCTGGTTGTAGAAGGCTGCGGTTTTAGATTGTTTCGTGGCTGATTTGGGTATGGTTTTGGCTGCAGTTTGGTAGGGTTTTGGGGCTGTGACGGTAGAGAGTGAAGGTTAGGGAAAGATGGTTCCAGATCTGGAAGAGATGGCAGCAAAGGTTTGATAGAATTCGACGAAGTTCGCTGCAACATATGCTGCCTTGCAGAAGCAGAATTGTCGTCGAAGAAACAACAGTTTCTCAATGAAAATTCCAGCCAAAAATTGTGAAATTTGGGGCTGTGGTGTCAAGGGATGAAGATGAAGAAAAGGGAGTTTCAAATCTGGAAAAACAGCAGCGAAAACCTGATAGGATTCGACGAAAGATCGCTCCGTACGTGCAGCTCTGCCGACAGAATTTGCGTCGAAGAAGCAGCGAGTTCTCGACGTAATTACCAGTAGAAAACCCGAGGAAATTGTGCAAAATTTTAATGATAAAACCTCGGTTCAGATGAGAGCAAGGGAGTCCAGAAAACGGAAAAAAGACAGCACTCAAATCCAATATAATTCGATAAAGAAAGGTGCTGCGATGTGCTGTCCTGCCTAACAAATTTTATGTTGGAGAAATTATGAATTCTCAATGTAAATTCCAGAGAAAAACTTGAGGAAAATATGCAGAAATCCTCGGTTTAGATGTGGCCAATATCAGTAAAAAGTTTGACAAAATTTCGGCAAAGTAACGGTAGGAAAATAGGGTAAAAGACGGAAGGCAGATCCTTCGTCGTAAAATTCCAGCACTGTGTGATGACGAATGATGGCACAATAAAACCAGTTCCAGAAGGAATTTTTTCCAGAGATCAATCTCAGATGAAGGCTAAGTTGATCTATGGAATTGTGTAAAAATTTCGGCCAAAAAGGAGAAGCAATAAACCGGTTTCAAGAGGCAAATAGGCGGCTGAAAATTTCTGCAGCGTTTCCCCTTCGCAATAATGATAACGTTTGCGACGGTCGAAATTTACAGCGGATAAAATATGAAAAAATTCTTCAACGTGTAAGGTAAAGGATCTTGCAGTATTGAAGAGGCGTGGGTGATGAAAATATACGAGATCCCTAGATCAAATGCAGGAGGCAGCGTCAGATTGATTTGATCTGCGATCGGGGTGGAAGGTGGAGGCGCGCATCGCAACAATTGTAGGAATTGCTTGGGAAGGTGGAGGCGACATAGATGATAGGGCAGCAAGAACGCGACTTTGATACTAGATGATAGAACCCCAGAAGGAGCTTTATAGATTTTAATCTTTAAGGGAGATCAACCCTTGGAATGCTATAGGGGTTTCTCCCTCCTAGTAGTCGGTCGTATGGCTGAATTGTAGATTGATCTTGCTTGATTAAAAGAGGTGGAGACTACATGCTTATATAGGGCTCCACACCGTAGCCCTAGGGGGGTGTTTCATAAGTGAATTTTTCCTTTTACCCCTCCTATAGCTACCATGCATAAATAAAGGGGGCGGCGGCCTAAGTGGTTGCACAAGCCACACCCCTCTGCTAGAAACCCTAGCCGACCAGCCCAGTAAGGCGGGTGGCGGCTAGGAAGCCCTAAGGTCCCAAAATAAACCCTAGCCACATTTCTTTATAGGATAGAAGTGACTAGGTGGGGTTTTATGACAATCTCACATGGTTCTTATTGATCACTTCTAGGGTGATTAGAATCAACCCTGCTGGAGTCCTATCTGTAGGACATGGCACGACATGAACATGGATATGAATAATGCATATATTTTCTATGTACCATATTGTTTTATACTATATTTTCTATATAATATTATATTTTATACCTTGTACAATATAGAGAATCTGTTACTATTGTCTATGAAATTTACAATCATACATTCAAATGGTTAGCGATCATTTACAATCTACTTCAAACAAAGTCAATAGAGTGCTTGAGGCTCCTGTCATTGTGGGATTTAAGGGAGAATTAGATGCAAATAACTTTATCCTTGCATGTGAAGAGGTCTTTTTTTTTAAGTCAGCTCCATTATGTTGTATCACTTTTAATGTGTTCTTGTCCATTCGAGGTGAAGAACAAGTCTCCCAAGAATTTCCAACTAAACATCACTGCTAATCTAACATTTTATTAAGCATAAAGTGGAAAGCAAGCTTCCAAGCATCAACCATCAAGTCTCACAGTCATGTTTATATAGGCTTTTTTTTTGTTAGTCTTGTAGACTAACTAGGGATCTAACTAGTTGGAAAATCTTGATTTAATAGACAAGTAATATGTTGAAAATTGCATATTAAGCCTATGCTATAGTATCTGTTCAGCACCACTGAAAAATTGATAGGTTCTCCATGCAGACTGGTGGTCTATTGGTAGGTTCTTTTTTAATTAGGAATCACGGATCTCGATCTCCTACAAATTGTTATAGGGGCTTGTATCTTCTAATTGGTTGATTCTTATTTGATGTGCTTCTTGTTTCCAATTCTACCCCTTATAGCCTTTCAGCTTTTCCTTGTCAATATAAAATTGATTAGATGTTGAAACTTGAAAGGACTGCCACATCATCATCTAAGCCCTCCGAATCGTCCAACCCTACTGGAAATAGGGTTGAGAATATAGATTTGCCGATACAGAACTGTGCTGGTAGGCCATCTTCTTGGCGACCATTGCCTGAGCTTGATCAAGCTCACATTGGTTTGTAACAATTCTGCTCTCCTGTGATTCACCTATCTTAATGTAAAATGACAAATTTGCCAATTCAAAGCATGTTGTATATTAGGGACATCACCTCTTAACACTTGAAACAAGTGTCTGCTTCTCATTTCAGCTTTCGTGTTGTCTCATAGTGTCGATTAAAATTCCATATTTCTTTATTCAACCACTTTATATAGGGAACAACATTGGCTCCTTTGACATCTTTCCAAAAGAGATTGACTTGGTACTTCTTTCTATGGAATTATTCATGCTCCCAGTTTTACAAATTTATCGACCATCCTTTATCTGGATAGACTGCAAAACAGTTGATGGTTTCTGCTACTAACCAGATTTATTAATGAGGCAAATGGCAGCTAACAGTGCCACGTTTAGGTAGCCCTATGGGAAGGCATTGAACTACATAATAATTGGCGGATGTTCTTGTTCCAATGTAGCAATTTTTAAACTCATGATCGTCGTGATTTTAGATTGCCATCAAAATCCTCTTGATCATCTCTTGCTATGATTCTGTTTAGGACCATAAGATTGCCCGATGTGCGTCTGTGTTTAAGAGTTTATTTTTCATTGTGATGGAAGCAAAGTTCTGTGGGTCACCATTTTTAACTATATCTTGTTTGCTAGTTTCACCAAACTTGTGGTTGATGTTACTTTTTAGAGAGCTCGAGTGGTGCTAATATTGCATGGTAATTGCAGTTCAGTCTTCCGAGGTCTCATGATTGGCTTCTCTTAGTTTCAAATATCAGGATTTCGTTGTAACAGCAGTAGCAAGGATGGCCATTTTTCAGCAACTTGGGCTTCACTGCATAGTTAATGAGATGATTTTGGGAATAGGGATCAGTAATGAATGATAGATTGGAATTGACAGAACTGATCAGATTGGATTTGGAGGATTGAGATTTGTATAACTATAACTAATTGTATATAATAACTAGTGTTTTGAAATGGCCCTTGCCTAGGCACCCGTGCAAGGCAAGTCAAGGCGAGGCTAGAGAGCCTTGAAGAGGGTCAGGGCAGTTGTTTTAAACAGGAGTGACGGGGGTGCGTGCTTGAGCCAAATCGAAGCTTGGGTTTGATTGGCTAGCTTGGGTTCAATCAATTTGGTTTAGTTGGTTCAGCCAAACCAACTGAAGTCCCACTAAACATATACAATTCTTTTACTTTTACTTCTATGTTAAAAAGAACTTGAGAACATAAAAATAATATATGTTAATTTTTTTTACATTTACTTCTAAAAGTATATGTAAAATAAAAAAATTTAATTAAGTAATGGGTAATAGTTAAGTGACTATGATATTTTCTAGGGAAAAAGTATTGATCATATCTTACAAGTATATTGCTATACTAAATAATTATTTTGTATTTGTTATATAGAAAGTCCCATAGTTGTCCATTTGCAGTTTTGATGATAGTATTAGCCCCAAGGTTTGACTTATCGGTCCGTACCGGTGTATCGACATATTGTCGGTACCAGTACGGTACTGGTACCAGGTGGTATGCACAGTGTGTACCACTCGGTATGAAAATATAATATAATATATTTTATAATATAATATTATATAATATAATATTAAAATATTTAAATATTAAGAAAAAAAGGGACGACGTCGATCTTTCTCCCCGCTCGAGGAGACGCTCCATCTCCTCGAGCGGGGAGATGGAGCGTCTTTCTTCTCCTCTTCTTTTTTTCTTCTTTTCCTCTTTTTCTTCCTCAATTGACCGCCGATGGTCGATTTCTCTCTCAATCGATCGCCGACGGTCGATTTCTTCTTCAATCAGCCACCCGACGGTCGATTTTTGGCGGAACCGCCCAGTAGCGGGTGGTCCGCGTACCAGTAATCTGACGGACTGGTATGTACCGCCCTTACCGGGCGGTACAGGTCGAATTGCAAACCTTGATTAGCCCTACTATATGAACCTGTTGCTAATCCGATCAGTATCTTGGTGAAGTTCGGAGAAATACTAAGATAAGTAATAAAAATTTGTTTGAAGAGAGTAAACATAGAATATTGGATTAATTTTGGATTCCATGATATCTCTCTTCATCATGAAAGCATTATAATTACCTTTATGTTGAGAACTGATTCCTATTCTTCCCTGTTATCTCCAATATCTTTTTCTGTCTAATATGGTGAATGACGACCATTCTTCAATCATGAGAGGGAACAATGCAATGATTGCAAACAAATGGTGAATGCAATATTGTTGCTTATCCTACTTAAGTTTATAGTACTGGTCATTGATTTATTTTTGTTTTTTTTTTCATCTAGATCTGTCCAAAACATAGTTGAACCATTCCATATCCTGGCTGGCCATAGATTGGCCATCACTTGAGTCTGGTTCATGCTTGAACCACTCCATAATTAATATCTAGGTCTCATTACAGCAACATCGCAACTATACCATGGTTTTTTAACATAAAGAGCAAAGGCAGCTGCAGAATTACATAGATGGGAATTAAACACTAATTATTGCTTTGTTCACCATTATTGTTTTCTGATAAAGCATGAATTTCAACTATCTGGAGAAGTTTCTGTTCTTGGTAACTAAACCCTATGATCAATAATTCATTTAGTGTGTGCGAGCTAGAACACAAATGTTGTGGGTTTAATATTGGACTGGCATTGATGCACCATGTTCTAAATCCCAGTGATTAAATCAATTAGATCAAGTGTGTCCCTATGGAAATTCCAATCAATCTCAAGGTTAGTATCTGAAGTTAAAGTTTTCCAGAGTTTTTCTTTGTATTTTTTTGCCTTCTTTTTATCCCCTGTGTGTTGTTGAAAATTTGAATAATTAATCGTGAAGACTGCCTTGTCAAAATAATCTTGGATCCTATAGGAACATTTTCTCATAATCTGGAATGAACATTTGGATGGAATTTGAGGTGATTTTGCAATGGTAAATAGCAGAAGCTTTTCACTCTTAAGTTGGATTAAGATTAGTGTTTTTTTGTCTTAATTTTAGGAATGGGGGTTTTCTGAGAGCCAAATAACTGCAGTCAGTGTGTGCTATAGACCACTATTAATATAGCTCTTAATTACAAAAATATAAATAGTAGTGCATGTGAATAGCGCCAGAACTCAAGCATGTTGTATCAGTTATGGTAAAGCTAGTTGTAAGACAGTATCCACATTTCTCAGCCCTTGACCTGAAATAAATCAAACCAAGGCTTCATCTTAATTTTAAATCTAACTTGAGGTCTGGTTAAGTGGAACAAGATCAGGTTGTGGAATTGTGAAATTGCAGCAACAGATTCTGTATTTTAGCTGTAATAAGTTGTGAAGATGAAATAGGACAGGGTCATAGAAAAGATATCTAATGTGGAAAAAGTTGATACACTTTGGTGATGACATCTAGAGCAAAGGGTGTTATCGGGCTTAAGAAATCCTTGGAGATGGATTGTCATCTATTGAGTCAACTGCTTGATGGCTCGCCTTATTGAGTTATTTTGAAGCGTAACACTGATGTATTATTGAAGAGATTGAAAGGGGTGATTGAGGGTTTCAGCAGCCTGCTCAGGCATTATTAAGGATGCCATAGCAGATGTCACCATGGCATGGAAGCTAAAAATGAAAGGCAACAATTTGACTGGGATGGAAGATTTTCTAGTTTTGAAACAAACTATATTGAAATTAGATTGCTGACATTTCAACATCAATCTGGCCAGTACTAAAGATCACATCGGCTTTGTTGATCCCTGCTCAGACTAAGCTCAAGAAATCCCTTATTAGTGCCAGGACTTTGGGTTAGTTCTGAATTCTGAGTTCATTCATGTTTACTTGTATAAGTTGCAGCTATGGCTATAGGGTTGGAAGAGTTTTGATGACAAAATTCTCCTTAATGTTACAAACTTGATGTGCAACAAATGAATTTACTAATAACTTTGACATGTTTGATGAAAACACAACAGCCATTTATTTTCGCTTTATTTTATTATTTTGAAGTATCATTTAAACTTGAGATATATGTAGATTTTTCTGGTTAAATTCTTTTATCTACTTTTGAGTATACTTTATTCACAAAGGTAATGAACCAAATGGATTACCATGTTCAGTTATATGACAGGCATGTAGCACTTTTATCGTTCTTCATTATTTTTTTATTCTGATTTCTGTTTATAATATTTTTTTAATAAATAGTTATTTCGTTTTTTATAGCTAACCTCATGTTCATATATGAAGTTTGTTCTTTGTGTGATCTGTCCTATGTCTTGTATTATAAAGAAAACTTTGTAAGCCAACTGTATGATGGCTAACCATTTTTATGGATCAAAGAGTTGAATGGTTAAGAAAGAAGACAGAAAAAATTGATATAGATTTGAATATTGGGTGGATGTGTCAGATTGCTAGAAAAGATAAATTACTTTTTTTCACGAATAATTAGGTTAGACCCAAAAGATGATAAATGAAAAAAAAATGAGTTCATGTTGACATATTCAAAGAAGGATCTGGCAATGCTATGGTTGGATTGTGTCAAGTTGATTAGAATTAGTGGATGGGTGCAGATATTCTAAGAATACTTTATTAAAAAAATTAAAGGAGATTTGATTACTATAGTTAGTGATGTGCCTCTAAAGAGAGCCTAGTGGTGCGAAAAGATCAGGAAGCTGACACCAAATAGTTGGAGATGTTATGGCTTGTTCTTTGTGGCATGTTGCTGGTGTGATTGATTGTAAGCAACTTGGGTTAATATTTCAATTGGTGTGATTGATTGTTTATAAACTTTTGCTGAATTTCAGGTCCAGAAGTTTCCATTCAGGAGCTTGCTGACTCAATTTTTGCTAGTCGGCTCTCTTATAGAATCGAAAAAGTAGGTGCCACTCTTTTCTTTAATAGTTGTATCATTTTTTAACTTAATAATATCTACTTTTCTTATGTTTTGAAATCATTTCTAATTTATTAAATCTTCTTGTAAATATTTATTAGAAGATCTATGTGTAACTTCTCTGTGATTTTGAATGATGGCATGTAATGATGCTTGAATTAAAAAGCTTAAGCCAATGAATTGGATAATACATTAGAAGGTGCTCGATGGCTTGGCTGGTAAACATTATATCAGTTCACCACAAATTCCTGTATCAAAACTCATCTTCACCACTTGCCCTTTGTGAAACACAGGATAATGTATCAAATATTTATAAGGTTGCTTTCAACAGGCATCATTGTAGTTGAAAAGTGCAGTGTGTTACATTAGCTCAACTTGGACTTTTCTTTCTGCTTTCATCCGTCGTCTGTCCATTTGTCACTATGATAACTAGAGAATACAGATGTCTCAATCAAGGAAGATGATATATTTGATTTTGTAGATCTTTGTTCCATCTCAATATGAGGACCTTAAACTCAATATGATGAATATGGTTCTTGTCTCATATCTGCAGGATCAAACAGTCAATGGAAGTAACATTAAAACTGAACTAGATTACACTGACCATGCATCAGAAGAATTAAAATGCCATCATTCTGTAACTGACACATGGGAAGCTCATGCATCAAGTTCCGATAAAGAGTTTTATGACTATGAAGAGAACGTACAAATGAAAAAGGCCAAAGGCACAGTTGTGGATGGTGAATCATCTTTCAGCCATAGCGATAAACAGCAGGCTGGATGGGAAGCAGCATGGCAGAGCAAACCTAACATTTTTAGTAAATTTGAGATGTCTGATCCAGTATTTATCGAAAAAGAAGTGCCTGAACAAATGACATCAAATCTAAATGGGAATATTCATGGGATCCTCTCCAGATCACCTTATTTTTTCTTTGGAAATGTTGTGGACGTTTCCAGAGAAACATGGAGAAGATTATCTGAATTTCTGTATGGTGCTGAGCCAGAATTTGCCAGCTGTCAGTTCTTTTCGGCTTTCATGAGAAAGGAAGGTTACCTACACAACCTTCCAAGTGGAAGAAGATTTTACATTCTCCCCAAGCCGCCTGTGACCCTCGGAGAAGCGCTTCCACATACCAAAAGGTGGTGGCCATCATGGGACACCCGGAAACAGTTAGGCTGCATCAATGCTGAGACCAAAGTTGTTCAGCAGGTGTGTGAGCAGCTTGGAAAGATGATGATGGATTCACAAGGAATGCTTTCCAAAGAACAGCAAGCTAACGTTCTTCACCAGTGCAAAACACTAAATCTGATGTGGGTAGGCCAATACAAATTGAGTCCCATTGAGCCAGACCAAGTGGAAGGCATCTTAGGATATCCAAGGCATCATACTCGCATTTGGAGTCTGGAACCAGATGAAAGACTTAGGGCACTCAAGTACTCCTTTCAAACGGACACCCTAGGCTATTACCTTTCGGTATTGAAGTCTATGTTTCCTGATGGGATACGGGTGCTCTCTGTCTATAGTGGAACAGGAGGTGCAGAAGTTGCCCTTCACAGACTTGGTATCCATCTTAAATGCGTCATTTCCGTCGAACCATCTAATATCAATAGAAGGATAATCAGGAGATGGTGGCAGTACACTGGACAATCTGGAGAGCTAATACTGGTCAGAGGAGTCGAGAAACTGACAACTCAGATGCTTGAAAATCTTATCCAGAAGTTTGGTGGATTTGACCTCATCATTGGTGGGAACCCAGGTCCTTGTATTCCTGGAAGTTCTAACACGAGCATCTTGATGGGGATGGGGCAAAACCCCTTCTTTGAATTTGTTCGTGTGTTCCAAAGAGTGAGAAACATCATGGGAAGAAGCAGCTGATGACAAGTCCTGTCACTTGTGGTTGATTCTAAACGAAGTATGTGTTTTTTTGAAAGAGAAATGACTTGCACACTATGATGATTAGCAGTATGAAGATATATCTTTGTGCCATCAAATTTTCCTAGATTACACTTGTGGTGTCACTGGATACCCCATCTACTAAATTGTATCTTGATTCTCTTGACATGACTTGTTTAAGGGTTTTGACAAAGACAAGAGTTACATAAGAGCAATATTAATTATTATATGGGCGATGACCCCACCCCTACTAGCGACATTTTAATGGTTAATCTATTATGTTTTATTTGGCTTAAGATGAAGTGTAGCTTCCAAGTCGTAGAGAATGATGGATATTGCGATCGAGGGGATATGTTTGACCAACAAATAGTAGGATAGTGCCACAAACAAAGGTTGAAGCAATTAACTATTTACGAGGATGTGTGGGATGTTCCTATGGATCGGGCTTGCGAGGGGCAATTTCCCAGGGTGTTTGACCCCCTTAAAAGGGCGCAACACTAGTGAAAGAAAAGATTTTATTTTTTGCCATGCTCTTGTGATTTCTAGAATATGTGGTTTTGAAGAAAATGATTTTGCAAATAGTGTTCTTTTAAATAATAAAAAAACAGAAAAGGTCTGTCACGAATAGCATCTCAAATTGCTATGACTTCACTGAATCAAATTAGGACATATATCGAAAGTGATGTAATAGGGAAAAAATTCAAGAAATGGCGGACGGAAACAATTCTCCACTGTTTCTTACCTGTTTTTTTGTGTCTGCTCTAAGATCTTTATCAATCTTGATCAACTTCCTTTTCATAATTCGATACTAAAAATTGATTGTTATAAACATCGAAATCATGATACCTTATTGTTTGACATATAATGATCACAGGCATTATATGAGCATAAAACTTCATTCGCAATTTTTTTCCTTATCAGTTGAGGGAAATCTTTCCTCAACCTTGTATAAATGTGTTGCATCAATGACTGAAGTGTGTCATTTTTATCTTTACCTTCATCTTCAATATGGTATCAGAGCGATTCTAAAGGCCATTGCCCTCTACGAAACAGTAGATGCTCCTGACATTATCTATCTTTCCTCTTTGTTGTTCTGCCACTACGTTGGTGATTACCAGCGTTCTACCGTGGAAGCAACAACAAGAGGAGCATCGATCCCTACGGCCACATCATCATTAGTCATCCTTAAGAAGATCATCCATCCGCATTGTCGTCGACGGCTCCGTCGCCATCCCGACCCTCGTCAGTTCTTTTCTGCCATCTAGAGGTCACAAATCTGCGTAGACTATGGCCTACTCTACACCATCCAGCGGCAAAGTTCCTCTCTGTTTCTGTTAGCCGCTTGCCGAACCACCGATGCCAAGCCTCTCACCACTAGTCGGCGAAATCCCTCTCTTTTTCCTGCTTTCTCCGACGCCGCGTCTCTTGCCGTCCACCCCAACCGCAGCCACTTCGTACTTCCAGATAGGGAAGATGAGGTGGATTGTACTTCCAGATCGTCGATGTCTCTCCCTCTCCTCCTCCTCACCTATGAGCAGCAATCCCTTCTCCTGATCGTCTCCAAGAGTCGGGAAAACAACACGGATCTCTCGATCTGCCGCTGATGGAACTCATGGCACCACCCCTCAAGCTGCGACTAATTTCTTGTATTGTTCCTAAACTTTTCCTCTCTTAATCTCTGCTCCTCAGCCTCCTCCTGGGCGCCTTTACTGGCGACCACCCCTCACTGGTGACACTCCGCCCTCGCTGCTCTTCTCCTATGAGAAGCTCTGACTACGGCCCTGCCTCTGCAAACCAGCATAGGATTACCTCCATCGGTTGGAGATGGGTGATTTTGGTTTGGCAAGCTTGTGAGAATAGGAAATGACCGTCGGCCTGGTGCCACAAGTAGCAAATTACGGTAGTAGGGCAACAAACACTTGCGGTTATCTCTCTCTCTTGTTCTTTGTCTACTGCCTGTCGGACCTCTCAGGTGATCACCTCACCGGCACTAAACGTGTTCTACTGCTGCTGCCTAATCTGCAAGGCGGTCACCAGTTTCCAACGCTGTACAACCAGACCAGGAACAGACTCTCCGACTTCACCCTTGATCCGGCGTACGTGGCTCGTCTGAGGAGCCGCTGTCCATGCTTCTCATAGAAGTACAGTCACCGTCGGTACTACTCCAACACCGGCTTCGTCGAGCGCAACGAGGTCCTCGACTTCTACTTCCTCCTCGACGATGTCGTTGGCCTCTACTTTTGCCAGCACTGCCTCTCTACTCCTGCTCTTCTACTCCTTTCACTGTAGAAGTGCTATAGCCCCCACAGCAGCAGTAGCCGTAGCAATCTGGTTTATCTGAGGCTTTAGCTAGCAAAGATACACCAGCAACTCCTTGGGTTGGTAACTCTAGACTAGTTGGATCTGCCAAGATAGATCTATTTTTTCCCTTCACCTCAGCAGCCATCACGAGCTTCCATCGATCGACACCTTGCTATAAATCCTACAGCGGAATAGAGAGTTCTCGCTCTTTTGGAGACATTCAACTTCTCCCGGTGAAAAGAGAGGTTTTGCTCCAAGGACTAGTTCTGGCAGCACATGATTGTTGCACCCAGCCTTCCAGATTCAGGAACAAGAACCTGCAGCCCCAGGAACGATATCTACAAGTGTTTGTTGTCCTGCTATTGCAATTTGCTGCTTGTGGAACTAGGCTGACGGTCATTTCCTATTCTCACAAGCTTGCCAAACCAAAATCACCCATCTCCAACCGATGAAGGTAATCCTATGCTAGTTTGAGGGGTTTTTTTTTTTTCCCCCTTCCATACCTCCTCACTATTGCGTTCTTTGCCACCTGTTTCTTGGACGCTCAAGTTGTGTTGTTTTTCTTGAGTCACTATTCTGTGCTTTCTCTTAATTTCTCTGTTGTAACCCTCGTTGATTCTCAAATGTCTTCATCGTCTATCTTCGATGCTCCTACTCTTTCTCCTGCTGGTAATCCCTCTCTGTCTCCGGGACTTATTTCAATCAATGTTGCCTCCCTAATCCCCTTTAAGTCATCCAACGGTGGCAACTATACGTCCTGGCGTGCTCAATTCTCTAATCTTTTATTTGGTTATGATTTATTGGGTTATATTGATGGCTCTCTTAGTTGTCCGCCAACAATGATACATGTTCCAGGAGAACCCGGGCCAGTGCCAAATCCTGCCTATAAGCTATGGTTACGTCAAGATCGACTAATTCTCCAAGCAATTCAAGTATTTGTTGTTGGATCCATCGCTCCGCTTGTGTCCTCCTGTGCTATTGCTGCGGAAGCTTGGACCAAGTTACAAACTACCTTAGTGAATCGCTCGCGGACTCGCTTGCTTGGACTACTCTCCAGCCTTACAAACTTCAAGCAGGAGGGAAGTACTATTGCTGACTACTTACAATATATTAAAAGAATGATTGAACCCCAGAAAGAGCTTTATAGATTTTGACCCTTGAGGGGAATCAACCCTTGGAACGCTATAGGGGTTCCTCCCTCCTAGATTCAGCACAAGGTTGAAATAAAATTGATAATTACTTGATTCAAGAGGGGGGGCGGCTACATCTTTAAATAGGGATCAAAACCCTAGCCTAAGGGGGTGCTTGCCTAAGTAGAATTACCCCTTTGCCCCTCCTATAGCTAACTTGCCTTAATAGGAATAGGAGGTGGCTAAGTGGCTCTATAGTCGACCTAACCAGGGGGAAATCCTCGCCAACCAACCCAGTAAGGGGTGTGACAGCTACTAAGCCCTAAGGGCTAATATAGACCATAGCCATACTCTTTTATAAGATAGGAGTGACTTTATTACAATCTAACAGAGTTTTTATTGACTAGTACTAAAATGATTAGGACTCAATCCTGTTGGAGTCCTATCAAGTCCGCCCTCTTCAGATTAGCCTTGTCCTCAAGGCTGAGGGTCCATAAATTCTAGAAACTAGATCTTCAATTCCTCATGTGACTCCCATGCCATCATTAACTGAACTTTGGCCTCTTCATCAACTGGGGTGTTTGTTGGAAGGATTTGGGCTGAGTCGTCTTCTTTAAATTTCTATTTGATGGGATACCTGGCGGATCAACTGTAATCTTGATCTGGTGCACGAATTTGATCTCTAGGTTAGGGCCCCAATGTGATCCTCAATTTTGCAAGGCCCAAAGAAATAGGGAGACCACTTCATTAAGGCTCGAGTTTCCTACTGATCGGGTTGGAGGTGTAGAAAAACTCGATCTTCAATTTTTCGTCCATTCTGAAGTTTGTCGGGAGGCCGTTTCTTCTTTGCATGTGCTGCCATATGGTTAGTCTTTAGTGATAGCCAATCTTTCTTCTGGAATGGTGACTGTCCTCTAGTATGGTTCAGGATGATGAGAGCCCAATCTGGCGTGAGCATGAATTGTAATTCTTCTAGTTTTACTCTTCTTTCGTGAAATGGACCTATATCTAACCATATTTTAAATTTGGTAGTAATTAGTATCTCCTATAAAAATCTCGTATGAAGTATGGGTGAAGCCTCGGTGTAAATTAGGAGTCGACCAATTCCAACTCATAACGCGTCGGCCCCAATGACAAAAGTACGATCGAAATCGAGCAGCGCTAGGATCGACGTCATCGTCATGGCTACCTTGAGTCGTTCAAAGGCTGCGGAGGCTGTATCCGACCACAAGGAGTCTTTCTTTAGTAAGGACGTGAGCGGGGCACTGATCTTGCCATAATCTTTCACATAATTTTGGTAGTAGCCCGTGAGTCTAAGGAAACCGCATAGTGATTATACGTTTGTAGGTCTCGACCATCCTTGCATTGCCTTGATCTTTGTCAGGTCTATCGCCACTCCATTCTCTGATATAATGTGCACAAGATACTCTACTTTACGCTGTAAGAAGTCACACTTTGACTATTTAACATAAAGAGTATTCTCCCGAAGAATCGTTAGAATAGTTCGTAAGTTCTGAAAATGTATATCAAGCGTAGGGCTATAAATGAGAATATCATCAAAGAATATCAATACGAACTTGCATAGAAAACTACGGAATATGTCATTCATCAGGCTTTGGAAAGTAGAAGTTGTTTGGAAACCTACAGCGGGTGCATCACATGCGCAGCGGAAATCAAAACAAAAATCGATTTCCACGCAGATCAAATCGTCGTGCAAAAGATTGGGGTCGCGAGAAAAATCACAAAAACCAAAAAACTACGATGTGTGAGAGATTGATTTTACCTAGGGAGATCATATATGGATGAAGAAGATAAAGGTGGTCAAGCGTCCTCCTCTCTAGCGGTATCCACACGATGGATCTCTGCAGCGAAACTCCTCTCTGATCTTACAACTCTTTCTCAGAGGGAGGGAGGATAATAGGAGGTGGTGGCTAAAGCTGCAGCCTATCAACCCTGAGTCTCTCCTCCTATTTATAGAGAGCCATCAAAACTCTAGGGCTCCTTCCTTAGTGGGTATTGGATCTCCATCCAATAATCCACTAATCTTGCATTATTGAATCCTTATTCAATAATCTCCTTAGGCCTATAATTGAGCCTTAATCAAGGAGCTCATCAACATAGGGTCTCATCTAATGAGAATAGGGGCTAATTGGATCTTCATCCAATCCTCTATTCGCTGAAGCATCCACCATATGTGTGTGACCCTCTAGGCCCGATACCGAGTTGGCCGTGAGTTACTCCCATCAGAACTCCTTCTGATATAGTGAATTATTATCCCCATAATAATTCACTCGACTCATCGACTATGGACGTACTAGGCCATTACACCATAGTCCCCAAACGGTATAGATGGGATCAAATCCATCGGACCTGTCTGTCCATAGTTACCATGTATCTATAATCCCTTATCCAAATAATATCTCAGAGACTGTATATTGGACGTGGTACTGTCAGGTCACATACGAAATCAGTTTGTCTTGCTCTAATCGGATTTTACCGGAGAACTCCTTCTCTCAATCCGAATGACCCTGGCCAGGGATTTGTCTAAGCAAGTACATATAAGATATTCCTCTCGTAATACTGAGAGTGAATAATCCTCTATTGACACTCAATTACCTTCGTAAGGTTGGCTACCAATCCCGATAACCAGTTGTACCAGATTTGGAGCTTTCCAAACCTGTAAGTCTGGCATCAAAGAAAGGAGTACTCATACAAGGCATCCTTGGTATCTCAAGTCTAAGGACCAGATACACAACTGGGACTATGGAATCGCTGTCTGACATTAGGTATCATTAACCATACAGCATTCCATAAGCGGATCAATCAGTGAACTCATTCTCCAATAAGCACCTATACTATATCCTTAGTGTCTCCACACAAGTGGCTATAAGACCTGTCGCCTCCATCATATGGACGGGTATATAGTAGACTGGTCTGTCCGGTTATCTCGATGTCCCTCTCGAGTAACCTATGACCGAGATTATTTAGGATCTGTGTTTAAAAGTGAATCGATCTCATTATCATGTTCTTATCACGATCCGATTCCCATTGCACAGAACCAATGACATCACAATATATATGCTACATATAATATAATGTGAGAATATGTCAATATTAATCATAAGCAAAAAGATTACGAAGTGTGTCACACGTGCCATCACTGGCGTGATCGGCTTGCGGGGAACCTGTAACCAGCAATCTCCCACTTGACCTAAAGTCAATCACCTATATGTCTGATCTCCATCAGACCCCTGTGACGCTCAAATACAATATGAGACAGCGGCTTCATCAGTGGATATGCAATGTTATTTTCGGATGAAACTCTTTCTATTGCTATATCTTTACGGGCTATGATCTCTCTTATTATATGGAACCTCCCCAGAACATGCTTAGACTTCTGATGAGACCTGGGTTCCTTCGCTTGAGCTATCACCCCATTGTTGTCGTAGTATATGGAAATTTATTCTACACTACTTGGTACGACTCCCAAATCTTTGATGAACTTCTTCATCCATACCCCTTCCTTTGCTGCTTCTGCTGTAGCAATGTATTCCGCCTCTATGGTCGAGTCAGTAGTAGTATCTTGCTTGGAACTCTTCCAGCTTGCTGATCCTCCATTCATGGTGAAAACATACCTTGAATTTAACTTGCTATCATCAATGTCAGATTAAAAACGTGAGTCTGTGTAGCCCTCAACTTGCAGGCTACCTCCTCCATATACCAGTAAAAGATCCTTAGTCCTTCTTAAGTACTTAAGGATACGCTTTACTGCCTTCGAGTGTTCTAAACTTGGATCTGTCTGATACCTGCTCGTGACACTTAGAGCATGTGCTATATCAGGTCTAGTACATAGCATTGCATACATGATAGATCATATCGTTGAGGCCTAAGGTATCTTATCAATGTTTGTCCTTTCTTCAGGAGTCTTTGGGGACATACTCCTAGAAAGTGATATTCCATGTCTTATCGGTATGAGACCTCTCTTTGAATTTTCCATGCCAAACCTTTTGACAATGGAGTCTATGTACCTAGACTGGGACAAGCCAAGCATCCCTTTGGATCTATCTCTATAGATCTTGATCCCCAAAATATAGGATGCTTCCCCTAAGTCATTCATGGAGAAGTTTCTAAATAGCCAAGCCTTTACTGTGGAGAGCATTCTTACATTATTCCCAATGATTAGGATGTCATCCACATATAGTACCAAGAAGATGATAGCACTTTCACTTACCTTCCTGTACACACAAGGCTCATCTTCGTTCTTAACGAAGTCATAAGATCTGATCACCTCATCAAATCTTGTGTTCCAACTTCGGGAAGCTTGCTTCAATCCATAAATGGATCTAAGCAACTTGCACACTTTATTTGAACTCTCTTTGGATACGAATCCTTCTGATTGTATCATATACACCTCTTCCTCGAGGTTGCCATTGAGGAATACCGTTTTGACATCCATCTACCAGATCTCATAGTCATAGTGTGCTGCAATGGCCAGAATAATTCTAATGGACTTAAGCATGGCTACAGGTGAAAAGGTTTCGTCATAGTCAACTTCTTGTCTTTGACGATATCCTTTAGCTACCAGCCTTGCTTTATAGGTCTCTATCTTTTCATCCACTCCGATCTTCTTCTTGAAGATCTATTTGTAGCCGATGGGTACAATACCCTCAGGTGCATCCATAAGGTTCCAAACCTTGTTAGAGTACATGGAATCCATCTCAGAATTCATGGCTTCTTACCACTTCCCGGAGTCTATACTCATAATAGCTTCCTCGTAGGTCTGAGGATCAACATCCTGAGAGTAATCTCCACTGATATGTCCCACATATCTTTCAGGAGGGTGAGATACCCTACTAGACCTACGTAAATTTGAAATTTGTGTGTTAGGTACCTGAACAGACTCGGGCTCTGGAATGGTGTTTGAGCTAGGTTCTCCAACCTCGCTCAATTCTATCTCACTCCCACTATTTTCACCAAGAATATGTTCCTTCTCAAGGAATACAGCTCTCTTGGCAACAAAGACCTTTCGGTCCTCGGGATGATAGAAATAATACCCACAAGTTTCCTTTGGTATTCCACGAATGTGCACCAATCTGTCCTTGATTCTAACTTATCGGGGTTGTGTCTTCTAACGTGGGTAGGACAACCCCAAATCTTAACAAATTTAAGATCGGGCCTCTTTCCTTTCCATATCTCATATGGTGTAGACACTACCGACTTTGATGGAACTCTGTTCAGAAGGTAAGCTGCAGTCTCTAGGGCGTACCCCTAGAATGAGACGGGTAGGTCAGCGAAACTCATCATGGATCGTACCATATCTAACAGCGTGTGATTCCTTCTTTCTGATACATCATTGAGCTGAGGTGTATAAGGAGGTGGCCACTGGGATAGAATCTCATTGTCCCTGAGGAAATGGGTGAACTCCGTACTCAAGTACTCTCCTCCTCGATCTGATCGAAGAGTCTTAATACTCTTTTCAATTTGGTTCTCTACCTCATTCTTATATTTCCTGAATTTTTTGAAGGCCTCAGATTTATACTTCATTAAGTACATGTGTCTATACCTAGAGAAATCATCAGTGAATGTAATGAAGTATGAGTAACCACCTATAGCTTAAGTCGACATGGGACCACATACATCACTATGTATGAGTTCCAATAACTCGGTGGCTTTCTCCAGTTCCACTAAAAGGAGAGTTGGTCATCTTCCCACGAAGGCAAGGTTCGCAAGTTGCATATGTCTCATAGTCAAATGGATCTAAGTATCAATCTTTCAGCAACTTTTGAATCCTTCTCTCATGTATATGACCTAGCCTATAATGTCGTAGGTTTAAATTATTCACCTCATCTCTTTTCCTCTTAGACATATTTATATTCATGATGTGTGGAGAAGTGTCTAACACATAAAGTCATTTATAAGGGTCCCTCTAGTGATGATCTCATCATCCATTATAATTAAATAACTATTATTCTCAAAAACTAATTTATATCCACTAATTGCCAAACAAGAGATGGATATAATATTTTCGATAATAGAGAGAATAAAATAGCATACATCTAATGCAATAACAGCTCCACAAGGCAGATGTAGGGTGACCTCCCTAAAGGCAACTGTAACAACTCTTGCTCCATTGCCCATCTTGAGGTCCATCTCACCTCTAGCTAATCTCCTATGTCTTGCTAGAACCTGCAACAAATTACAGATATGATAAATACTCTTGGTATCCAATACCCATGTGTTATCATGAAAATCTGACAAGTAGAGACTGATCATGAATATACCTGAAGCTTCTCCAAGCTTTTGTCTCGTCTTCTCTGCAAGGAAGTCCTTACAGTTCCTCTTCCAATGTCCGTCTTGGCCACAGTGGAAGCATTGTCCTTTGTCCTTTACCAGGTATTCTTTGGCAACCTTTGCCTTACCTGGTCTTTCTTCGCCCTTGCCCTTCTTAAGGATCTTGTTGGCCTTCCTTTTCTTTTTGGTCTCACCAATATAGAGAACCGGCTTCTCCTTCTTGATGACACTCTCAGCTTCCTTCAACATATTGAGGAGCTCAGGGAGAGTCACCTCAAACTTGCTCATGTTAAAATTCATAATGAAGTAAGAAAAGGATTATGGTAGGGACTGAAGTATAAGATCAATGCACAAGTTATCCTCTAGGACTATCTATATACTTCAGAAAGTGAGCGATCTCATCCTCGCTTATCCTTTCCTCCAGCGTGGGCACAATCATGTTAAGGACATATATGATTTTATCTTCCGTGAGAATAATTATCAAATTACGGAGCTTTTGGACTAATGAGGTGGTTGGCATCAAGTATGCCACGTAGGGGTTTTGCAAGCGACGAGCAAGATATAGCGTAAATTAAATAACATGTAGATTTTATGGAAAATACTAATTAAGATATGGACTTCTATCTTAATATACTCCCACTATTTTCTTAGCGAATCACGCGACACCCTCGACATGTGAGATGGAAGTCTCCGACAGGCTCCTAGTGGGGATTGAGATCCAATTGGCATCTTAGTACAACCTCAAGGGACTCGACCAATTGCACTAAGCCCAAAAGGTAGGCAACTCTTGTCAATCACAACTCCTTATGATTCTTATCACGTTCGGCCTCCGAATCATCATGGTCTCGAGGGACTCAACTAACCATGACGTTCAGTTAAGTCATCACCATCGTTACAAGATGAGTCTGATTCGATGATATGCCCTCGAGGGACTCGACCAAGCATACCATGTCCTCAGGTCACCGGTGACATCTCTATGTCGTAGGCAAGAACTCGATCACGTAGATAGGTGAGCCTCGAGGAACTCGACCTATGTCGTGATTCAATTTCTTCCTATAACGATGGAACGCCACATGGGTCAATCTTATTGCCTCACACTTACTGACTTAATATTATCGTAGGAGGGGTTTTTGTTTTGTATCGGTCTCCTAACATGTCGTGTCACACACATACATATTTAATATATATCTACATCGCATGCAAATATATATATACATATATCTAGTAGGTGTATAACAAACACATCACATATGCAAGCCACACTGGATGATCATGAGCCGTCACCTAATATGAGTAAGCCCGAGCCAATGGGACTAATCACTCACAATAGGATCTATGTGTGCATTGGCGCATCTCCATGCCCTGTAATTGTTGATCTCGTCATTATCGGTTCCGTCGGATCATTGCATCACCATGCGTCGTGATCTCCCGCCACGGCATCATGGGTCCCGTTGTAACCTCCACACTCCCGTTGCACCTCTCCATGTAATTACAAATAATCATAAGTACGTAGGCCCAATAATAAACGAGAAAAACATAGTCTCGCAAGCCCTAACAATAATAATAATAATAATCACAATTACACACATCACAACACATGGCTCATGATCATCCATCCACATCATACATCACATGTACATCACATCATATATAGGATTACTAGATATATATAATAATTAATTAAACTATTTAATTAATTATTTTTTTGGAAATCAAGACATGCTCAAAATTTCCAAAATTGTTAAGGGTATTTTTGTAATTCTGGATCAGAGGACAGTCCTCGGAATTTACAAAGTTATTGAGGGTATTTTTAGAATTCTATACACAATGACAGTCCTTGGAATTTTTTAAATTTTGAGGGGCATTTTAGTCATTTTCAAAAAGAAGCCCTAACCCTCTCCTTCACCCTCCTGCGTCGCCGCCGTCGCCGCTGCCCCTGCGCAGGCGGCGACACTGCGTGTTGCGGTGCAGCCACGCTGCCAAGGGGCGGCCACCCCTGCGGTCGATGCCGCCGCCCCTACTGCCAGCAGCCCCTTGAGGGTGTGTCGTGGGCAGCCTCTTGCGGGCTGGCCATTGGCGACCGTCCCTTGCGGGTGCGTCGTTGGCAGCCGCCCCTGTGATCTGGCCGCAGGCGACCGTGCTCGCGGGTGGCCGCCCCTTGCGGGCTGTTGCCCCTACGGGCGGCCGCCCCTTGCAGGTGGCCGGTAGCCACCTTGCACGGGGGCCATGGCCGCAGCCGGCTGCCCCTTGCAGCCAGCCCCTCCTCCTCGCTGTTCTTGCTGTGAACACGTTGAACGATTCTACGTAATTCAATTTCATCACACGCAGTTTAAAACCAATCTTTCGTACGAAAACCTTGGCTCTGATACCACTGTTGGGAAACCTACAGCGGGTGCATCACATGTGTAGTGGAAATCAAAACAAAAATAGGTTTCCCACGCAGATCAAATCGTCGTGCAAAAGATTGGGGTCGTGAGAAAAACCGTAAAAACTGAAAAATTGTGATATGTGAGAGATTGATTTTACATAAGAAGATCGTATATCCATGTATTCCAGATCCGGATAGAGAAGATGAAGGAGGTCAAGTGTCCTCTCTATCGGTATCCACACGATGGATCTCTGCAACGAAACTCCTCTCTGATCTTGCAACTGTTGCTTAGAGGGAGGGAGGAGAATAGGAGGTGGTGACTAAAGCTGCAACCTATCAACCCTGAGTCTCCCCTCCTATTTATAGAGAGCCACCAAAACCCTAGGGCTCCTTCCTTAGTGGGTATTGGATCTTCATCCAATAATCCACTAACCTTGCATCATTAGATCTCTATCCAATAATCTCCTTAGGCTTATAATTGGGCCTTAATCAAGGAGCTCATCAACATAGGGTCTCATCTAATGAGAATAGGGGCTAATTGGATCTTCATCCAATCCTCTATTCGCTGAAGCATCCACCATATGTGTGTGACCCTTTAGGCCCGATACCGAGCTGGCCGTGAGTTTACTCCCATCAGAACTCTTTCTGACATAGTGAATTATTATCCCCATAATAATTCACTCGACTCATCGACTATGGACGTACTAGGCCATTACGCCATAGTCCCCAAACGGTGTAGAGGGGATCAAATCCATCGGACCTGTCTGTCCATAGTTACCATGTATCTATAATCCCTTATCCAAATAATATCTCAGAGACTGTATATTGGACGTGGTACTGTCAGGTCATATACAGAATCAGTTTGTCTTGCTCTAATCGGATTCTACCGGATAACTCCTTCTCTCAATCCGAATGACCCTGGCCAGAGATTTATCTAAGCAAGTACATATGAGATATTCCTCTCGTAATATTGAGAGTGAATAATCCTCTATTGACACTCAATTACCTTCGTAAGGTTGGCTACCAATCCCGATAACCAGTTGTACCAGATCTGGAGCTTTCCAAACCTGTAAGTCTGGCGTCAAAGAAAGGAGTACTCATACAAGGCATCCTTGGTATCTCAAGTCTAAGGACCAGATACACAACTGGGACTATGGAATCGCTGTCTGACATTAGGTATCATTAACCATACAGCATTCCATAAGCGGATCAATCGGTGAACTCATTCTCCAATGAGCACCTGTACTATATCCTTAGTGTCTCCACACAAGTGGCTATGAGACCAGCCGGCTCCATCATATGGGCGAGTATATAGTATATCAGTCTGTCCGGTTATCTCGATGTCCCTCTCGAGTACCTATGACCGGGATTATTTAGGATTTGTGTTTAAAAGTGAATCGATCTCATTATCGTGATCTCATTACGATTCGATTCCCATTGCATAGAACCAAGGACATCATAATATATATGCTATATATAATATAATATGAGAATATACCAATATTAATCATAAGTAAAAAGATTACGAAGTGTATCACACGCACCATCACTCGCGTGATTGGCTTGCAGGGCACATGTAACCAGTAGAAGGAGCATTCGTAAGTCCGTAAGGCATTATCAAAAACTCGTAGTGGCCATTATGCGTGCAGAATGTAATTTTTAGAATATCTTCAGTGCATACCCGAATCTGATGGTATCCGGATCGGAGATCCAATTTAGTGAAGAATCGGGCTCATTTTAATTCATCCAAGAGCTCATCATCTTTCTTGTGCAGTAGCAACACCGGTGAGGAGTAAGGGCTGCAACTCGGTCGAATCACCCTGGTGTCAAGCATCTCTTTAACAATGTTCTCGATCTCATCCTTCTACAAGTGAGGATAGTGATACGGTCGCTAATTTGCTAGAGGTTTGCCTGACAAAATAGGAATGCGGTGGTCATACAACCGGTTAGGGGGCAGCCCACGTGACTCCAAGAAAACATCCGCGAATTTGTTCAGGCAAAGGGCAAGCTTAGGATATGAGTTTTGTACGTTCTCCCCCGTAGATGGCTGTTGAATATGCATCAAGAATCTACCATGTGCTTTGTGCAAAACTTTCTCCATTCGTTGCGATGAAACGGTGGAAATTTGGCTCCCGCGCTTGCCTCATAACGTGACCTGTCTCCCTTTGCTATAAAATTTCATGATTAATTTAAAAAAATTCTATGAGATATCACCTAGTGTTGTGAGCCATTCAATCCTGAGTATGGCTTCATAATCATCGATGGGTAGGAGGAAGAAATCAGCTACCACTTCTTGGTCTTGGAGGAGTGGTTTCACCCGCAGGCATCGTTGGTCGCAATTAAAGATCCGGTCGTCGGTGACCTTTACGTTGAACTTGTTGCAACCTTCGATTTGAAGCACCAAACGTGCTGCAATCTTACTGTTAAGGAAGTTATTGGTGCTGCTAGTGTCGATGAGAACGGTGATGGGTTGTTGTTATAGAAGTCCTCCAACTTTCATCATCTGCGGGTTGGAGTAGTCGACCAATGCGTACATTACGTAGTCGGCGGTTGGGACTCTTCCTCCATGGCTTCTTCTTTATTTTCAAGGGCTTCTTAAGATATTTTATTGTCCTCATCCTCTGCTAGTTCAATCATGAGGAGCCGACCCTTTTTGCAGCGATGTTTGTGGCTCCACGGTTCATCGCAATGCCAACACAACTCCTTGGCCGATCGTTCGCGAAGCTCATCTCTTGTCAACTTTTTTGGTGCAAGGGCTTGAATGGCAGTAGAGGAGGAAGTAGGCCTCAGCATGACTGGTTGGAGAGCGACCCTTGTCCTTCATACCTCATGGTTCAATTGTTCTTCCTGGATACGCTTGAAGGAAATCACCGCCATAAGAGTGTACGGTTGTCGCGCCTTTACTTCTCCTCGGATCTCCGGCTTTAAGCCCTCGATAAAAGTACCTTAAAGTTGTTTCTCAAACCAATTCTCAGTTTGGTTAGATAAATGCTCAAACCTTGTTTGGTATTCTTGTATTGTAGAGGTTTGACGAATCTTTGCCAATTGTCCTTCGATGTTGTCGAAATCGGTTGGTCCGAAGCAGTTTAGTAGCCATTCCTTGAATCACTGCCAAGAGAGTCCTCCATGGTTGTGCTCAAACCAATTAAACCACTGAATAGCATCTCTCTCGAGGTGGATGGCAGCAATCTCCACCCATGTGGTGTTGGCGGTTCGGTAGAACCGAAAATAGCGCTCCGTGCGCGAGATCCACCTGATCGGGTCTCCTTCTTCCCATCTAGGGAAGTCAACCTTCATGCATGGATTATTGAGATCAAAGGTCATGTGGCCATGTTCTTGAGTATTATCTCGCCAATCTGAAGTTTCTCTGTGTTGTGATTTCCTCGGCCTCGACGTTCAGCCAATGCTGAATTCGGCAAAAAAGGATCGCATCTTCTCTTCCATGCGATTTTCAAAGGCTTCAAGCTTTGCATCAATAGCCTCCTCTGATGTCATAGTATACACCTCTAGATCTGTAATATTAAGATCTTTTTTCTGTTGTCAGGTTAATGGCATGGGAATTTTAGAGAAGGGGGTGGCCGATTAGAAGGTGAATCAGTTTGGATGGAAGTAGGCTATGATTTAGGACAGATTTAGGGGGCTGTTTGGTTTCGGTTTAGGGTAGGGGTTTCAAGGGTTTTTGATGAGGATGGTAGGGTTTTGAGATGAGGAAAAGAGAGTCCAAAATCTCACAAAAAATAGTACTTAAATCTGATAGAATTCGGCGAAAAAAAGTGCTGCAATGTGTTGTCCTGCTGAACCGATTTTACGTTAGAGAAACTATGACTTCTCGACATAAATTCCAGAGGAAAGTTC
This sequence comes from Ensete ventricosum, assembly GCA_029747655.1. Taxonomy (NCBI): domain Eukaryota; kingdom Viridiplantae; phylum Streptophyta; class Magnoliopsida; order Zingiberales; family Musaceae; genus Ensete; species Ensete ventricosum. The sequence goes on from JAQQAF010000007.1 coordinate 30,793,953, forward strand.
AAGAAAATTATGCAAAAACCCTTGATTTAGATGTTGTTAATACCAGTAAAAAGTTTGATGAAATTTTGGCAGCATAACAATAGGGAAATAGGGCAAAAGATGAAAGGCAGATTCCTGCATTGTAAAATTTCAGAACTGCGTGATGGTCAAAGATTGCACAAGAAAACCAGTTCCAGAAGGAGTTTTTTCAAGAAATCAAATCCAGATAAAAGCCAACTTGATCTTGAGGTGTAAAATTTTTTGCAAGAAAGGAGAAGGAATAAGTCGGTTTCAAGAGGCAAAAACATGGCTGAAAATTTTTGTAGCTTTCCGCCTTCATAACAACGATAACATTTGCGACAAATGAAATTTACAATGGATAAAATTTAGAAAAAATCTTCAACATGTAGTAAGGAATCTTGCAGTATTGAAGAGGCGTGGATGATAAAAAAAATACCAGATTTCTAGATCAAATGCAGGGGGCAGTGGTAGACTGATTTGATCTGCGGTTGGGGTGGAAGGTGGAGGCGTGTGTCAAAGCAATTATGGGAATTGCTTGGGAAGGTGGAGGTGTGGATGACAGCTATAGGAGCAGTAAGATCGCTGCTCTGATACCAGATGATAGAACCCCAGAAGGAGCTCTATAGATTTTGACCCTTGAGGGGGATCAACCCTTGGAACGCTATAGGGGTTCCTCCCTCCAAGATTCGGCACAAGGCTGAAATAAAATTGATAATTGCTTGATTCAAGAGGGGAGGTGGCTACATCTTTAAATAGGGATCAAAACCCTAGCCTAAGGGGTGCTTGCCTAAGTAGAATTATCCCTTTACCCCTCTTGTGGCCAATCTGCCTTAATAGGAATAGGAGGCGCTAAGTGGCTCTATAGCCGACCTAAGCAAGGGGAAACCCTAGCCGACCAACCCAGTAAAGGGTATGGTGGCTACTAAGCCCTAAGAGCTAATCTAGACTCTATCCATACTCCTTTATAAGATAGGAGTGACTTTATTATAATCTAACAGGGTTTTTATTGACTAGTACTAAGATGATTAGGACTCAACCTAGCTGGAGTCCTATCAAAGAATTATAGATGACCTGGCTTTGATCGATCATTCCCTAACTAATGAAGAAGTTTTCGTCCATATGCTTAATTGACTGAATGCAGAGTTCAAAGAATTGGCAGTAGCACTTCGAACACGTGACTCTCTAATCTCCTTTAAAGAACTTTATGAAAAGCTGATAGATTATGAAGCTTACCTATAATATCTCTCATTTCTGAAATATTTATAATAATATAATTTAAAATTATTTATGAGGACCCATTTATAAATTTGAGGATTTATTTATTAATTCTTTTGATTAAATAATTTTATATTAAAAGTTGATTGCTATGGACCTAAATGTGAATCTTAAAATATAAAATAAATTATGAAAGATTTAAATTAAGTTAAAAAAATGATGAGGACATGTGTCACTACCTTGTTTAAAGTAGTGCCACTTGTGCATGTTCATAGGTGACACATAAGCACATTGCATGCATATTTACCGCCTATCAACCCATATGTTAGATTAAATAATTAAAATTAGAGAAAAATATGGGTTTTGGCTGCAACATGAACTTGAGGAGAAGAAGAAGAAGAAAGAAGAAGAAGAAGAAGAAGAGAAGGAAAGAAGAAGAAGAAATTTGGGGATTTTGAGATTGTAATCTAATCCATACATTTGGGATCAAAATACTTAAAGGCAAGTGTTCTTCCTCCTACTAAAATTTATCTTTATTTTTGCCTTGATTTATGAAGAAAATTTTGAACAAATCCAAAATCT